>OY726529.1:61703069-62336766 GCA_963383655.1 Bathymodiolus septemdierum
AATACTATTACTCTTAGGGAAAAACTGACAACTAGCTAAGAAGGTAGAGTCTGTTAGTTAAATACTATTACTCTTAGGGGAAAAACTGACAACTAGCTAAGAAGGTAGAGTCTGTTAAATACTATTACTCTTAGAGAAAAAACTGACAACTAGCTAAGAAGGTAGAGTCTGTTAGTTAAATACTATTACTCTTAGGGGAAAAACTGACAACTAGCTAAGAAGGTAGAGTCTGTTAAATACTATTACTCTTAGAGAAAAAAC
The DNA here is from genome assembly GCA_963383655.1 of Bathymodiolus septemdierum. NCBI lineage: Eukaryota > Metazoa > Mollusca > Bivalvia > Mytilida > Modiolidae > Bathymodiolus > Bathymodiolus septemdierum. Next base: position 61,703,331 of record OY726529.1, read on the forward strand.
TGACAACTAGCTAAGAAGGTAGAGTCTGTTAGTTAAATACTATTACTCTTAGAGAAAAAACTGACAACTAGCTAAGAAGGTAGAGTCTGTTAGTTAAATACTATTACTCTTAGGGAAAAAACTGACAACTAGCTAAGAAGGTAGAGTCTGTTAGTTAAATACTATTACTCTTAGGGGAAAAACTGACAACTAGCTAAGAAGGTAGAGTCTGTTAAATACTATTACTCTTAGAGAAAAAACTGACAACTAGCTAAGAAGGTAGAGTCTGTTAGTTAAATACTATTACTCTTAGAGAAAAAACTGACAACTAGCTAAGAAGGTAGAGTCTGTTAGTTAAATACTATTACTCTTAGGGAAAAACTGACAACTAGCTAAGAAGGTAGAGTCTGTTAGTTAAATACTATTACTCTTAGAGGAAAAACTGACAACTAGCTAAGAAGGTAGAGTCTGTTAAATACTATTACTCTTAGAGAAAAAACTGACAACTAGCTAAGAAGGTAGAGTCTGTTAGTTAAATACTATTACTCTTAGAGAAAAAACTGACAACTAGCTAAGAAGGTAGAGTCTGTTAGTTAAATACTATTACTCTTAGGGGAAAAACTGACAACTAGCTAAGAAGGTAGAGTCTGTTAGTTAAATACTATTACTCTTAGGGGAAAAACTGACAACTAGCTAAGAAGGTAGAGTCTGTTAAATACTATTACTCTTAGAGAAAAAACTGACAACTAGCTAAGAAGGTAGAGTCTGTTAGTTAAATACTATTACTCTTAGAGAAAAAACTGACAACTAGCTAAGAAGGTAGAGTCTGTTAGTTAAATACTATTACTCTTAGGGAAAAAACTGACAACTAGCTAAGAAGGTAGAGTCTGTTAGTTAAATACTATTACTCTTAGGGGAAAAACTGACAACTAGCTAAGAAGGTAGAGTCTGTTAAATACTATTACTCTTAGGGAAAAACTGACAACTAGCTAAGAAGGTAGAGTCTGTTAGTTAAATACTATTACTCTTAGAGAAAAAACTGACAACTAGCTAAGAAGGTAGAGTCTGTTAGTTAAATACTATTACTCTTAGGGGAAAAACTGACAACTAGCTAAGAAGGTAGAGTCTGTTAGTTAAATACTATTACTCTTAGGGGAAAAACTGACAACTAGCTAAGAAGGTAGAGTCTGTTAGTTAAATACTATTACTCTTAGGGGAAAAACTGACAACTAGCTAAGAAGGTAGAGTCTGTTAGTTAAATACTATTACTCTTAGGGGAAAAACTGACAACTAGCTAAGAAGGTAGAGTCTGTTAAATACTATTACTCTTAGAGAAAAAACTGACAACTAGCTAAGAAGGTAGAGTCTGTTAGTTAAATACTATTACTCTTAGGGGAAAAACTGACAACTAGCTAAGAAGGTAGAGTCTGTTAGTTAAATACTATTACTCTTAGGGGAAAAACTGACAACTAGCTAAGAAGGTAGAGTCTGTTAGTTAAATACTATTACTCTTAGGGAAAAAACTGACAACTAGCTAAGAAGGTAGAGTCTGTTAGTTAAATACTATTACTCTTAGGGGAAAAACTGACAACTAGCTAAGAAGGTAGAGTCTGTTAGTTAAATACTATTACTCTTAGGGAAAAAACTGACAACTAGCTAAGAAGGTAGAGTCTGTTAGTTAAATACTATTACTCTTAGGGGAAAAACTGAAAACTAGCTAAGAAGGTAGAGTCTGTTAGTTAAATACTATTACTCTTAGGGAAAAAACTGACAACTAGCTAAGAAGGTAAAGTCTGTTAGTTAAATACTATTACTCTTAGGGGAAAAACTGACAACTAGCTAAGAAGGTAGAGTCTGTTAAATACTATTACTCTTAGGGGAAAAACTGACAACTAGCTAAGAAGGTAGAGTCTGTTAGTTAAATACTATTACTCTTAGGGAAAAAACTGACAACTAGCTAAGAAGGTAGAGTCTGTTAGTTAAATACTATTACTCTTAGGGGAAAAACTGACAACTAGCTAAGAAGGTAGAGTCTGTTAAATACTATTATTCTTAGGGGAAAAACTGACAACTAGCTAAGAAGGTAGAGTCTGTTAGTTAAATACTATTACTCTTAGGGAAAAAACTGACAACTAGCTAAGAAGGTAGAGTCTGTTAAATACTATTACTCTTAGGGGAAAAACTGACAACTAGCTAAGAAGGTAGAGTCTGTTAGTTAAATACTATTACTCTTAGGGGAAAAACTGACAACTAGCTAAGAAGGTAGAGTCTGTTAGTTAAATACTATTACTCTTAGAGAAAAAACTGACAACTAGCTAAGAAGGTAGAGTCTGTTAGTTAAATACTATTACTCTTAGGGGAAAAACTGACAACTAGCTAAGAAGGTAGAGTCTGTTAAATACTATTACTCTTAGAGAAAAAACTGACAACTAGCTAAGAAGGTAGAGTCTGTTAGTTAAATACTATTACTCTTAGGGAAAAAACTGACAACTAGCTAAGAAGGTAGAGTCTGTTAAATACTATTACTCTTAGGGGAAAAACTGACAACTAGCTAAGAAGGTAGAGTCTGTTAGTTAAATACTATTACTCTTAGAGAAAAAACTGACAACTAGCTAAGAAGGTAGAGTCTGTTAGTTAAATACTATTACTCTTAGAGAAAAAACTGACAACTAGCTAAGAAGGTAGAGTCTGTTAGTTAAATACTATTACTCTTAGGGAAAAAACTGACAACTAGCTAAGAAGGTAGAGTCTGTTAGTTAAATACTATTACTCTTAGGGAAAAAACTGACAACTAGCTAAGAAGGTAGAGTCTGTTAAATACTATTACTCTTAGGGGAAAAACTGACAACTAGCTAAGAAGGTAGAGTCTGTTAGTTAAATACTATTACTCTTAGAGAAAAAACTGACAACTAGCTAAGAAGGTAGAGTCTGTTAGTTAAATACTATTACTCTTAGAGAAAAAACTGACAACTAGCTAAGAAGGTAGAGTCTGTTAAATACTATTACTCTTAGGGGAAAAACTGACAACTAGCTAAGAAGGTAGAGTCTGTTAGTTAAATACTATTACTCTTAGAGAAAAAACTGACAACTAGCTAAGAAGGTAGAGTCTGTTAGTTAAATACTATTACTCTTAGGGGAAAAACTTACAACTAGCTAAGAAGGTAGAGTCTGTTAGTTAAATACTATTACTCTTAGGGGAAAAACTGACAACTAGCTAAGAAGGTAGAGTCTGTTAAATACTATTACTCTTAGAGAAAAAACTGACAACTAGCTAAGAAGGTAGAGTCTGTTAAATACTATTACTCTTAGGGGAAAAACTGACAACTAGCTAAGAAGGTAGAGTCTGTTAAATACTATTACTCTTAGAGAAAAAACTGACAACTAGCTAAGAAGGTAGAGTCTGTTAGTTAAATACTATTACTCTTAGAGAAAAAACTGACAACTAGCTAAGAAGGTAGAGTCTGTTAGTTAAATACTATTACTCTTAGAGAAAAAACTGACAACTAGCTAAGAAGGTAGAGTCTGTTAGTTAAATACTATTACTCTTAGGGGAAAAACTTACAACTAGCTAAGAAGGTAGAGTCTGTTAGTTAAATACTATTACTCTTAGAGAAAAAACTGACAACTAGCTAAGAAGGTAGAGTCTGTTAAATACTATTACTCTTAGGGGAAAAACTGACAACTAGCTAAGAAGGTAGAGTCTGTTAAATACTATTACTCTTAGAGAAAAAACTGACAACTAGCTAAGAAGGTAGAGTCTGTTAGTTAAATACTATTACTCTTAGAGAAAAAACTGACAACTAGCTAAGAAGGTAGAGTCTGTTAGTTAAATACTATTACTCTTAGAGAAAAAACTGACAACTAGCTAAGAAGGTAGAGTCTGTTAGTTAAATACTATTACTCTTAGAGAAAAAACTGACAACTAGCTAAGAAGGTAGAGTCTGTTAAATACTATTACTCTTAGGGGAAAAACTGACAACTAGCTAAGAAGGTAGAGTCTGTTAAATACTATTACTCTTAGGGGAAAAACTGACAACTAGCTAAGAAGGTAGAGTCTGTTAGTTAAATACTATTACTCTTAGGGGAAAAACTGACAACTAGCTAAGAAGGTAGAGTCTGTTAAATACTATTACTCTTAGAGAAAAAACTGACAACTAGCTAAGAAGGTAGAGTCTGTTAGTTAAATACTATTACTCTTAGAGAAAAAACTGACAACTAGCTAAGAAGGTAGAGTCTGTTAAATACTATTACTCTTAGAGAAAAAACTGACAACTAGCTAAGAAGGTAGAGTCTGTTAGTTAAATACTATTACTCTTAGGGGAAAAACTGACAACTAGCTAAGAAGGTAGAGTCTGTTAAATACTATTACTCTTAGAGAAAAAACTGACAACTAGCTAAGAAGGTAGAGTCTGTTAGTTAAATACTATTACTCTTAGAGAAAAAACTGACAACTAGCTAAGAAGGTAGAGTCTGTTAGTTAAATACTATTACTCTTAGAGAAAAAACTGACAACTAGCTAAGAAGGTAGAGTCTGTTAAATACTATTACTCTTAGGGGAAAAACTGACAACTAGCTAAGAAGGTAGAGTCTGTTAAATACTATTACTCTTAGAGAAAAAACTGACAACTAGCTAAGAAGGTAGAGTCTGTTAGTTAAATACTATTACTCTTAGAGAAAAAACTGACAACTAGCTAAGAAGGTAGAGTCTGTTAGTTAAATACTATTACTCTTAGAGAAAAAACTGACAACTAGCTAAGAAGGTAGAGTCTGTTAAATACTATTACTCTTAGAGAAAAAACTGACAACTAGCTAAGAAGGTAGAGTCTGTTAGTTAAATACTATTACTCTTAGGGAAAAAACTGACAACTAGCTAAGAAGGTAGAGTCTGTTAGTTAAATACTATTACTCTTAGGGGAAAAACTGACAACTAGCTAAGAAGGTAGAGTCTGTTAAATACTATTACTCTTAGGGAAAAAACTGACAACTAGCTAAGAAGGTAGAGTCTGTTAGTTAAATACTATTACTCTTAGGGAAAAAACTGACAACTAGCTAAGAAGGTAGAGTCTGTTAGTTAAATACTATTACTCTTAGGGGAAAAACTGACAACTAGCTAAGAAGGTAGAGTCTGTTAGTTAAATACTATTACTCTTAGGGAAAAAACTGACAACTAGCTAAGAAGGTAGAGTCTGTTAGTTAAATACTATTACTCTTAGGGGAAAAACTGACAACTAGCTAAGAAGGTAGAGTCTGTTAAATACTATTACTCTTAGGGGAAAAACTGACAACTAGCTAAGAAGGTAGAGTCTGTTAGTTAAATACTATTACTCTTAGGGGAAAAACTGACAACTAGCTAAGAAGGTAGAGTCTGTTAGTTAAATACTATTACTCTTAGGGGAAAAACTGACAACTAGCTAAGAAGGTAGAGTCTGTTAGTTAAATACTATTACTCTTAGGGAAAAAACTGACAACTAGCTAAGAAGGTAGAGTCTGTTAGTTAAATACTATTACTCTTAGGGGAAAAACTGACAACTAGCTAAGAAGGTAGAGTCTGTTAGTTAAATACTATTACTCTTAGGGAAAAAACTGACAACTAGCTAAGAAGGTAGAGTCTGTTAGTTAAATACTATTACTCTTAGGGGAAAAACTGACAACTAGCTAAGAAGGTAGAGTCTGTTAGTTAAATACTATTACTCTTAGGGGAAAAACTGACAACTAGCTAAGAAGGTAGAGTCTGTTAGTTAAATACTATTACTCTTAGGGGAAAAACTGACAACTAGCTAAGAAGGTAGAGTCTGTTAGTTAAATACTATTACTCTTAGGGGAAAAACTGACAACTAGCTAAGAAGGTAGAGTCTGTTAGTTAAATACTATTACTCTTAGAGAAAAAACTGACAACTAGCTAAGAAGGTAGAGTCTGTTAGTTAAATACTATTACTCTTAGGGGAAAAACTGACAACTAGCTAAGAAGGTAGAGTCTGTTAGTTAAATACTATTACTCTTAGGGGAAAAACTGACAACTAGCTAAGAAGGTAGAGTCTGTTAGTTAAATACTATTACTCTTAGGGGAAAAACTGACAACTAGCTAAGAAGGTAGAGTCTGTTAGTTAAATACTATTACTCTTAGAGAAAAAACTGACAACTAGCTAAGAAGGTAGAGTCTGTTAGTTAAATACTATTACTCTTAGAGAAAAAACTGACAACTAGCTAAGAAGGTAGAGTCTGTTAAATACTATTACTCTTAGAGAAAAAACTGACAACTAGCTAAGAAGGTAGAGTCTGTTAAATACTATTACTCTTAGGGAAACAAACATAAGTGATGTTTCTCACAGACAAATTGCACATACACAATGATAAAATGAATAGACTAGCACGAACAAACCTATGAAATATCTTCTCAATTACAAATGATTCTTTTCTTTGTGTTAGAAATGGAATAGAACTCCAGTCACTCTTATTTAAATTTGCTTTTATTTTCTGTTTGCATATTTGGTATCCCGGTATGAAATGTCTTTTTAACAATCTAATTGAGTGATTGTTTGTCTTATTTCTACTTGTATAATTCCTCTACCACATAATGTCCGCCTTCAACAAGTTGAAGATTATGTTAGATACAAGATAGCTAGACGTTAAGCTATTAGAAATGTATTATCATTATTACTGTTATTATTATTATTATTATCATTATTACTGTTATTATTATTATTATTATTATTATTATTATTATTACTGTTATTATTATTATTATTATTATTATTATTACTGTTATTATTATTATTATTATTATTATTATTATTATTACTGTTATTATTATTATTATTATTATTATTATTATTATTATTATTACTGTTATTATTATTATTATTATTATTATTACTGTTATTATTATTATTATTATTATTATTATTATTATTATTAGTAGTAGTAGTAGTAGTAGTAGTGTAGTAGTAATGCAGTAGTTTAACGTAGTGCAGAACCTTTACAATCTGATACATCTTGTATGGAAGAAAAATAACATACATTGTTATTACATTATTTGAATGATATTTGAAATTCTAATATAATTAATACTATTATTCAACAAGACCAAAACCAAATATGAAATTTTACACAAGGAGAAATGCGTTTCTTTAGCAAAAACATGGATAAACATCATAAGAATTTAGTTACATATACAAGCTATTTGTAATTCAATCCCAACACCTGGATATGAAGGGAAAAAATTACAATTATAGCTTAAAGCAATAACACATTTAAGTTAGTCTTTTCTCAAAAGCTTTACATTATTATGTGTATTTAATAACGTACAACTGTATATGTTATTGCCTTTTGATTTATTTAAATTTCTACCTTTCCTAAAAAACCTTTTAATCAAGGTGTGAGGCCGTGAAAGCGATGGGTGTTCTTAAATTGATTCGAAATAAGATACAAAGTATCGTGCTGTGTCCTTGCTCCCTTAAATAGTCCGTCGTAAAATAGTCCCATAGATCGTTTCTTTTCGACAGGTATATAAAATTAAATAGATTAATACATAATCATGTTGATATTGAATTCCAAAACACATGGACTCTATATCAACGCAAGAAAGATATTCCCTATCCCTGTGACTTTATCTGATTTATTTCATTCTTTACTTTATTCTGACATCCGATGATCTGTTTAGAGATTAGCACAGTAAGTCATGTGATCTGTGTTGTAGAAATAAGCATCCCAAGAAAGACAACTCTAGCTTATCGAGAGATTCTTTTTTCTGTCGGTGAAAATGTGTTTTGCTAAATCTCTCAGAAGAAATAACAACATTTACACTAATTTCATATGAATATCTAGATTTTTATTTATTTGACTCATAAATAAATGTATTCATCGACCAAAATAAAGCAACAAAACCAGCAGTATTTGTTTTACAAAAAAGGGGACAATCATGTACTCGTATCAAACTATACATTTATTTTCTCAACAAATACAAAAATATAATAATGATATTCGCTGTATTTATTGGAATCTGTGTATAAAAGTTCAAAAATATGTAGGACAGGGGTATCTATTCAATAAAACAAATGTCCATTGAATGATTCTTTTCTTAATGCATTTTTCAGCGAAAATGGGAGAAGGTGTCAATAGGATTCGTATGCACCCCGTTTCCATCTTATGTAAATAGATGCATAACTCCAAAACCGAAAAGGTTGCTTAAAGTCCGAAATCGAAGGTGGTCTGTCTTTTATGGTCCCTGACCTTGTGCATAAATTAAAATTTGTGTTACTAAGGGAGACTTATGTTATTCAGCGGAAACCAAATGAGGGACAGATGAACGTACAGACTCGTGTATAACTTGATTGATTGGTTGGTTTAGGTGTTTAACGCCACTTTCAACAATATTTCAGTGATATCGTGGCGGTCAGTTTTACTTGTTGAGGAAACCGGAGGACCCGATAAAACCACCGATCTGTTGCATTTTACTGAAAAACTTTGAAACTCGGAAAAGGTGTTCACAATGAAGATAAGACGTACACTAATGTTACGATAGTCTCTCATGTCGATTTACATACATATCCTTTAAATTCTTTCTCACGAATATCAGGCAATGAATCAGACAACCATTAATGGAACTATTACGGTAAAAAAAAACAAAAGACGATTGGTTCTTTCTGAAAATAACACACAACGTTGATTAAAATCTTGGTTGACGTCAAAACACTACTATGAGTTTTTAAAATGTAAACTACAATCTTTACAGTGAACTTTTGATATGGTACCCTGCTTTTTGTATAACATCTATTATTGTGTTTCCGTTGTTTTTAAAGATTGTCTTAAATCCGTGCCTAGAAATTTGCTTTATGTGTCGTGATTGGTGAAATGACGGCTAAGATTTTATAAAGGATACATATATGATGATGTTTAACGGCTCATTCTCACGATATTAAATTAATAAAATATACAGTATCAGTTTATTCGTCATTTCAAACGTGTATTTGCTGACGTTACAGAACACTTGTGCTCAAAAGCAGATTGACCACACTATAAAGACAACACTAAGTTTAAAACACTTTTCAATCCACATTACATAGGCACATGTGTTGTATTTACTTTCTACTATAACGTATGGTTGGTTAGTGACAATGATAGAAAACAGATCTGGAATTCAGGTAAAAATGTTTTTGAAACTCATTTAAATATCCATCTAAAACATATAAAAAAAATGTGTCCGAAGCTCATATAAAATGTGTCTGAAACTCATGTAAATATGTGTCTGGAACTCACGTATGAAATGTGTCAGAAACTCGTGTAGAAATGTGACTGTTACTCTGAAACTCATGTAGGATCAGAATTTTGATAGTTAATCACAGTGACAATGAGGTCTTCAATGATGAACCTAACGTATATCTGGAGACAGTGACAATGAGGTCTTCAATGATGAACCTAACGTATATCTGCAGTGAGCTTACCAATAATCTGCTGCTGAACGAACTTTTTAATTCCTATAATATACGTATTCTGTTGTATTCCACAATAAACAAGCCCTACCTTTGGCCTGAAATATCTTACAAATAAATTTGAAAATGGACAATAAAATTCTTACAAGACCAAACCATCGTTTCATTGTTTTTGGTATATCAATGTTCCCCTCTAAGATTAAATAAAGTTTTTATTTTCATTTTCAAAGCAGTATTTCTCTCAAGACATTGACATCGTGAAGAAATATATTTATATATATATATATATATATATATATATATATATATATATATATATATATATATATATATATATATATATACTACATAAGAAATTGCTTTGAACACATACAAAACATAAAACAATGTTAATATAAGTCGTTATAACCTTTAAGCGTTAACGAATATTGATTCTTAGATTTTATTTCTATTTTATGGGAATTTTATTAGTAGGAATGTAAAACAATTGTATATTGAGTGTTTCCCAGGGGTAAAGTGAAATTACATTTTAAATATCAAAACACGATTTACTTTATGTTTTCTTAATATTTTGAATATCCCCATATGTGTATAGTCAAACAATTTGAGTTAACTAAAAAAAAAATAAAAAGCAAAAATAATTTATTTTTAATTTTTAATATTCTCATTTGTGTATTATACAACAATTTGAGTTAACTGGGAAAATAATAAACAACATTTTATTTTTTAATTTTTATTACCCCCATTTGTGTATTATAAAACAATTTGAGTTAACTGAACAAAAAATCATAAATAATATTTTATTTTTTAATTTTAAATATTCTCATTAGTGTATTATAAAATAATTGGAGTTAACTGAAGAAAACAATAATAAACAATACTATATTTTTTAATTTTTAATATCCTCATCTGTGCATTATAACAAATTTTATTTACGTGACAAGCAATTCATTAATATTTGCTATATATTGATGTATTAAAAATAAAATATGTAGATATTTAACTTAGTGCCCAGGAGGCGTTTCTAGAATAAGGTCATAGTTCATAGTAAGAAAAAATCAAATAAATATTGTCTAAAGAAATGTCTATATGACTATCAGTTCTGTTTTAATAGGTTATAGATCATCTAGAATATTTATTCTGGTATATATTTATTTATATATATGTACTACAATTGTAATACATATATATAAAACTAAAGATCGATTAACACTAACACCACTAAAAACTGGGGATGAACTCAGGTGCTCCGAATACACCAATCCAGTTATCAAGATATCGTTAAATACAGAAATTTCTAAAAGGATAATAAAATAATACTTCCATTTGTAAAATTACCTTTTTACCCCCATCTTCCAATATACAGTTGATGAAAAGCAATACTACCACTGGTAAAATGACTAACACCCCATTATATGTCATATAGATATTCGTCAATACAGAACATTGTATGACGAGCAAGTTAAACATCCACTGGTGAAATTACCATTGTTTTCATCACTGGCAACGAAAATGTATATGCAAAAATAATTGCATGCAAAAAGGTCAATATCACTGTATTTCGAATAGGTTTTGGTAGCTACAATAATTCCTCCAGACAGTCTATAGATATTCGAAACTTTTTATGATATGCAAAACAAATTCACACAAAAAATATTTTTAATAAGTTTTGGTCGCTACGACTCAATAAAAATATAGTTTTTTAATCATTCCCTAACATTATCAATAATCTAGCCCCTAATTTATTTATGTACTACAATAATCTAGCCCCTAATTTATTTATGTACTACAATAATCTAGCCCCTAATTTATTTATGTGCTACAATAATCTAGCCCCTAATTTATTTATGTGCTACAATAATCTAGCCCCTAATTTATTTATGTGCTACAATAATCTAGCCCCTAATTTATTTATGTGCTACAATAATCTAGCCCCTAATTTATTCATGTGCTACAATAATCTAGCCCCAAATTTATTCATGTGCTACAATAATCTAGCCCCAAATTTATTCATGTGCTACAATAATCTAGCCCCAAATTTATTCATGTGCTACAATAATCTAGCCCCTAATTTATTCATGTGCTACAATAATCTAGCCCCTAATTTATTCATGTGCTACAATAATCTAGCCCCAAATTTATTCATGTGCTAAGCTCGTATGGCTACATTTTCGATCATCTATAATTAAATGATAGTTAATATTTTTAGGAACATAACCATAACATAATTTCACAAACAATTGATGTGTGTTTTATTAGTGTGTTTTATTAGTGTGTGTTATTAGTGTGTTTTATTAGTGTGTTTTATTAGTGTGTGTTATTAGTGTGTGTTATTAGTGTGTTTTATTAGTGTGTTTTATTAGTGTGTGTTATTGGTGTGTTTTATTAGTGTGTTTTATTCATATATCTGCTTCAGAAAGAAACAAGTTCTAACAGATTGGAAAAAGTCCTCTCCCCGCCAAAAAAGCTTAAACAGAAATGATACACTAACTGGTTGGGTTTTGTCTATGATGCTTAATGGCACTTTCAACAATATTTCAGCTATATCGTGATGGTTAGTTTTACTGGTGGAGGAAACCGGAGTACACGGAGAAAACCACTGACCTGTCGCAAGTCATTGACAAACTTTGTCACATAATGTTGTATCGGATACACTAACTGAAATTTCAATAATTGTATTTATAATAAATAATGTTATTTCACTTGTTATTTACAAAATCGAATGATACCACAATCGTATTGATATGATATGGAAGTGGGTTTGACGGATGATTATTATAGGTATTTCACTTACAATACATAGCTTGGCGATTATTACCTGTTTTGCATAAAACTTATAAAAACAAATATCAATGAACATAACTGATTGTTGTTTGTTTTTTTGTTTTTTGTTTTTTTTGTTTTTGTTTGGGGTTTTTTTTTTGTGTTTGTTTGTTTAGTGTTTGTTGTTGTTGTTTTTTTTTTTTTTTTTATCTTAGATGAAATTCTTTGTTACTTGTAAATATTTTAATCTTATTGAAATCCATTGTGCACTATAAAACAATATTTCAAAGTGGCGTTAAACACCATAACACACACTCCATTTAAAGAAATGCATTGCCAGTTGCTGTTGGGTACAAATAACATAACCTAAAATCATAGGGTGATTACAGATTGAAAGGAGAATAAGAACAAAACATCCAAAAGGAAATAAAAATAATTATTTATGACATTTTCAAGAATCGTCAATAATCATTCTTAAGAATTTCTTGTGACATTTTTAAGAAACAACGATATAACTGAAATATTGTTGAAAGTGACGTTAAACACCATAACCTTTTTTCAGAATCGTGTAAGATTATCAAATCAATGGTAAAATCGAACGTTTAATTCAAACTCATATTGGTTATTAGTATTAATATTTTGTTTCTTTCAGTTAGATTTGTCCTGACAGTGTTGTATTTTTTTGGAACTGTTCTGACAGTGTTGTATTTTTTTAGAACTGTTCTGACAGTGTTGTATATTTTTAGAACTGTTCTGACAGTGTTGTATTTTTTTAGAACTGTTCTGACAGTGTTGTATATTTTTAGAACTGTTCTGACAGTGTTGTATTTTTTTAGAACTGTTCTGACAGTGTTGTATATTTTTAGAACTGTTCTGACAGTGTTGTATATTTTTAGAACTGTTCTGACAGTGTTGTATTTTTTTAGAACTGTTCTGACAGTGTTGTATATTTTTAGAACTGTTCCGACAGTGTTGTATATTTTTGGAACTGTTCTGACAGTGTTGTATATTTTTAGAACTGTTCCGACAGTGTTGTATATTTTTAGAACTGTTCTGACAGTGTTGTATTTTTTTAGAACTGTTCTGACAGTGTTGTATATTTTTAGAACTGTTCTGACAGTGTTGTATTTTTTTAGAACTGTTCTGACAGTGTTGTATATTTTTAGAACTGTTCCAACAGTGTTGTATATTTTTGGAACTGTTCTGACAGTGTTGTATATTTTTAGAACTGTTCCGACAGTGTTGTATATTTTTAGAACTGTTCTGACAGTGTTGTATTTTTTTAGAACTGTTCCGACAGTGTTGTATATTTTTGGAACTGTTCTGACAGTGCTGTATTTTTTTAGAACTGTTCCGACAGTGTTGTATATTTTTGGAACTGTTCTGACAGTGTTGTATTTTTTTAGAACTGTTCTGACAGTGTTGTATTTTTTTAGAACTGTTCTGACAGTGTTGTATATTTTTAGAACTGTTCCGACAGTGTTGTATATTTTTGGAACTGTTCTGACAGTGTTGTATATTTTTAGAACTGTTCCGACAGTGTTGTATATTTTTAGAACTGTTCTGACAGTGTTGTATTTTTTTAGAACTGTTCCGACAGTGTTGTATATTTTTGGAACTGTTCTGACAGTGTTGTATTTTTTTAGAACTGTTCCGACAGTGTTGTATATTTTTGGAACTGTTCTGACAGTGCTGTATATTTTTGGAACTGTTCTGACAGTGCTGTATATTTTTGGAACTGTTCCGACAGTGTTGTATATTTTTGGAACTGTTCTGACAGTGTTGTATTTTTTTAGAACTGTTCTGACAGTGTTGTATTTTTTTAGAACTGTTCCGACAGTGTTGTATATTTTTGGAACTGTTCTGACAGTGCTGTATATTTTTGGAACTGTTCTGACAGTGCTGTATATTTTTGGAACTGTTCCGACAGTGTTGTATATTTTTGGAACTGTTCCGACAGTGTTGTATATTTTGTTTTTCTGTTAGATTTTAGAACTGTTTCAACAGTGTTGTATATTTTTGGAACTGTTCTGACAGTGCTGTATATTTTTGGAACTGTTCTGACAGTGCTGTATATTTTTGGAACTGTTCCGACAGTGTTGTATATTTTTGGAACTGTTCTCACAGTGCTGTATATTTTTGGAACTGCTCTGACAGTGCTGTATATTTTTGGAACTGTTCTGACAGTGCTGTATATTTTTGGAACTGTTCCGACAGTGTTGTATATTTTTGGAACTGTTCCGACAGTATGGTATATTTTTGGAACTGTTCGACAGTGTTGTATATTTTTGGAACTGTTCTGACAGTGCTGTATATTTTTGGAACTGTTCCGACAGTGTTGTATATTTTTGGAACTATTCCGACAGTGCTGTATATTTTTGGAACTGTTCTGACAGTGTTGTATATTTTTGGTACTGTTCTGACAGTGCTGTATATTTTTGGAACTGTTCCGACAGTGCTGTATATTTTTGGAACTGTTCAGACAGTGTTGTATATTTTGTTTCTTTCAGTTAGATTTGTCCTGACAGTGCTGTATATTTTTGGAACTGTTCCGACAGTGCTGTATATTTTTGGAACTGTTCAGACAGTGTTGTATATTTTGTTTCTTTCAGTTAGATTTGTCCTGACAGTGCTGTATATTTTTGGAACTGTTCTGACAGTGCTGTATATTTTTGGAACTGTTCCGACTGTGTTGTATATTTTGTTTTTCTGTTAGATTTTAGAACTGTTTCGACAGTGTTGTATATTTTTGGAACTGTTCCGACAGTGTTGTATATTTTTGGAACTGTTCCGACAGTGTTGTATATTTTTGGAACTATTCCGACAGTGCTGTATATTTTTGGAACTGTTCTGACAGTGTTGTATATTTTTGGTACTGTTCTGACAGTGCTGTATATTTTTGGAACTGTTCCGACAGTGCTGTATATTTTTGGAACTGTTCAGACAGTGTTGTATATTTTGTTTCTTTCAGTTAGATTTGTCCTGACAGTGCTGTATATTTTTGGAACTGTTCCGACAGTGCTGTATATTTTTGGAACTGTTCAGACAGTGTTGTATATTTTGTTTCTTTCAATTAGATTTGTCCTGACAGTGCTGTATATTTTTGGAACTGTTCCGACTGTGTTGTATATTTTGTTTTTCTGTTAGATTTTAGAACTGTTTCGACAGTGTTGTATATTTTTGGAACTGTTCCGACAGTGTTGTATATTTTTGGAACTGTTCCGACAGTGTGGTATATTTTTGGAACTGTTCCGACAGTGTTGTATATTTTTGGAACTGTTCCGACAGTGTTGTATATTTTTGGAACTGTTCTGACAGTGCTGTATATTTTTGGAACTGTTCCGACAGTGTTGTATATTTTTGGAACTGTTCTGACAGTGCTGTATATTTTTGTAACTGTTCTGACAGTGCTGTATATTTTTGGAACTGTTCCGACAGTGCTGTATATTTTTGGAACTGTTCCGACAGTGTTGTATATTTTTGGAACTGTTCCGACAGTGTGGTATATTTTTGGAACTGTTCCGACAGTGTTGTATATTTTTGGAACTGTTCCGACAGTGTGGTATATTTTTGGAACTGTTCCGACAGTGTTGTATATTTTTGGAACTGTTCTGACAGTGCTGTATATTTTTGGAACTGTTCCGACAGTGTTGTATATTTTTGGAACTGTTCTGACAGTGTTGTATATTTTTGTAACTGTCCTGACAGTGCTGTATATTTTTGGAACTGTTCTGACAGTGCTGTATATTTTTGGAACTGTTCTGACAGTGCTGTATATTTTTGGAATTTTTCCGACAGTGTTGTATATTTTTTGCTTTTCATTTCATTTACATTAAGATAAACGTAATATGGGTCAAAGAAATACAATTCAAGAAATACAAACAGAATAAAAAGTAAAACGTTAAAATGTATATGGTAAATTATAATAGACATGGTATTATCTCAATGTTAATAATTGTTTTATAATGCTGCACACACTAAGTAAAAATTTAGAATTTGGCGACCCTGTTTAGGCCCTTTTGGTTACTTCCTCCTAAAATTAGTCTAATTATTAGGCTTTCCAACCTTTCGACTTTGAGCGTACATAATGAAGGTTATTTCAGAAATGTGTCGTGTACACTAATTTTGATATCTACGTTTTTATTTTAAAATATATTTTAATTTTTATGATAAAACGTGGGTAATCTTCAGTATCATTTGTTAAAGATTTATTCTAACTTGAGAATTTTTATTATAACTATGACAAAAATATTTTCAATATTCAATTTCTTAACATGTTGTGTATAATCTGTACTTTCGCTGTTCAATTTTGCATTTCTATTTTCAATTTCTAAGACAAGACAAGGCAAGACAAATACTTTATTAAGGCTCAAACGCTTAAATGTACAAGAAAAGTGGTTGTGAGTAGACGAAAATGTGTAAAAATGTTCACATTTCAAATGAACTTCTTAATTTATATTGGTTTTTTTCTCCAGTTTACTGATTTATTCTTCAGTTTTTACAATTTTCCCAAAAGTTTTCTACTAAAGTTTTCTGTAACAATATTTAGAATTGTTTTAATTGTTTAAAACTGTGCTTTGCTTTATGAAATGTTCCATAAATATTTGCACATTCACTAAATTATTTAACTGAATTTGATTACTAGAAGAATATATATATATAGATATAATAGATAGATAGGTAAAAGTTCATACAAAAAATACAAAAAAGATCCAAAAATGTTCGTGTAAAATAATAGCTGAATTAAAATAAGCTCTCCAACTTTCGAGACTAGATGAAAACCTTAAGAAAAAGACCAGTAATATTTCACATATATTGGAAATAGCTCAGAATCATACAAAAAATTAGAACAAAAATAATTGTAAAAGAATAGCTGAATTAAAATAAGCTCTCTTTATTTCGAGACTAGATGAAAACTATAAGAAAAAGACAAGTAATATTTTACATAGATTTTAAATAACTCACAATCATACAAACAATTAGAACAAAAATACTAAAAAATAAGTGTTAAAAAATAACTGGATTGAAATAATCTATCTAGATGAAAACTAAGAAAAATACCTGTAATATTTTACATACATTAGAAATAACACACAAGTAGATATACTTCTGTAATAATTAGAAAACTAACAAGTTAATTATGTTTGTCTATATTGTATATTATATACAAATAACCAAGGCTTTCAAACATTAGAGAGAAAGATGTTTATCTCTGACTTCACTAAAAGAATCATATCTGCGGAACTTTGATACCAGTAATACCCCCAACCATACAAGATGAAAGCCATTCATCCACACAGTCAGAAACATCAGAATGAAAGATAAAAATCTAACGTTTGATGGCGCTTTTATGACCAACCTTGCCATTACAGGTCGTAAAATAGTTAGTAGTCCTTTACTTGTGGCTTTTTGGGACACGACTCCCCAAGATTTTTTGCTTTGGGGAATCTAGATAAACCTTTAGACTATGTGTGTGACATCTCTCCTTAAGTTTTATTTCCCCAGACTTGCTCGCCTGATTAGCTTAAAATGCTTATATATTGTGACCACCCTGGTATATCAGATAATTTACATAAATCATACAAACTGCAAATATTCATCTTCAAAAAAGAAAAAAACAAGGATGTTTATTTGAAGTAATCGCTTGTCATTTATTTGCAAATTTATGCGATTTTACTTAGTTGAATAATAATTATTATGGGGGACATTGAATGAGTTTTACTAATAAATCAATTTTATTTAAAACAAATTTGAAAATGATATTGACGAAATCCTAAGAAACACTTGTGAGCATATTGAATATTTATCAATTTGGCTTAATTTTAAAATCAAAAGAAATGTTTTTTTTTTTTATTATTGACAAATATTGTTTAATGGTGTCTTTTTTATTAATGATAATTAATGTAAACAGGTTTTTGTCATATCAGGAATTTCAAAACAAATATATGATAAGTACAAACTTTCTAAAATATTGTGGTATTCTGGGTGCAGTTTCAAAGGGTTTGAAAAAAAACTTATTTCAGAGTATCTTCCATATGCATGATATTAAATTTTTTGACATTGTTGACAGATTAAAAAGCGATAAAATACCATGCAAGATATTTTTATAAATTGTATATTAAAAACGTTAACAAATCTCCATTTAGGTCAAAAAACAAATGGTCCGATGAATTAGGAGTCCAAATAGATGATTGGAGGTATATTCATTCCCCCCTTTTTTTATGGCTAAAAGAAACACTAAACATCAAAACTTTCAGTTCAAACATTCTCATAGAATTACTGCTACAAAAACTTTTTTATCAGGTGTGGTTTAAAAGAAACAGAACTATGGATCTTCTGCACAGGAACTAAAGAAAGTTTATTGGGTCTGTTTTGGGAGTGCACCTACAGTAAGGTTTTTGGTTTTCATTAGTAAATGTTTTGGAAAATTGCGGTCTTAACATCTACATCTAAATCTACAGGATACTTCTAAACTTCAATGTGTTGACGACTTTTTAGAAGGCATGCTAGGGAAACTAAAATTTGAATAACATATATACATTTATGAATAAACATTTTTTTCCTTTCATTATTTTTTTTAATTTATTTAAAAAAAAAAAACATTTAATTTTTTTTTTTTTTTTTTTTTCTAACATGCAGTAAATAAATGCACCTACTATTATATTGGGTATAAGAAATCATTTAGATCCGGATAAACTTAGTATTCAAGTCATTTTGATTTTATTTATTTATATAAATGTAGATGTTTGGGTGATAAACCCAGTATAAATGGTGGTCTAAAATGTCTGAAATATTGTATTAAAATAGAAAAGACAACATACATTTCTTATCTTCTACACAAAAAGAATATAAATATGAAAAAAGTGGTTGCCATTTGAAACTGTTCTTGGTACTTGAATTTCAGCCCAGTGGTGCAAAATGTGTTTTTTTTCTTAAATTAAATGTTTTTTGTCTGTAAAATTGTAAATGCATGCTATTTGTTTTTGGCTTTTTTTGTTTTTTTCTATTTGTATCTGCCTCTGCTTTTCTTTAAAAATATACAAATTGCAAAAAAACTTAAACATCCATTATTTAAAAATTAGGTCAGACAGCTTGTGTGCAAATGAAATTAGCATAGTTTTAATTAAATTTTTGTTTTATCTTTTCAAAAAAATGAATAATTTAATAAATTAAATTAAATAGTGCATCTTAGAAATTTCCATCTCAAAAATAAATGCTACATTATTGTTGTTAAGTCAATGATAAATCATGGATATGATATTCATTTAGATATTCGTCATCGTGGCAGAAAAAAACCATAGAAATAAGCTGTTAATAAAATGAACAATTCCAAAATCTAATCTGCCTGAAAATCATAAAAACTAAGACAAAATCATTACACATGATCGCTCACTCTCTTTAAAAACTAAGACAAAATCATTACACATGACCGCTCACTCTCTTTAAAAACTAAGACAAAATCATTACACATGACCGCTCACTCTCTTTAAAAACTAAGACAAAATCATTACACATGACCGCTCACTCTCTTTAAAAACTAAGACAAAATCATTACACATGACCGCTCAATCTCTTTAAAAACTAAGACACAATCATTACACATGACCGCTCAATCTCTTTAAAAACTAAGACAAAATCATTACACATGACCGCTCAATCTCTTTAAAAACTAAGACAAAATCATTACACATGATCGCTCAATCTCTTTAAAAACTAAGACAAAATCATTACACACGGACCGCTCACTCTCTTTAAAAACTACGACAAAATCATTACACATGACCGCTCACTCTCTTTAAAAACTAAGACAAAATCATTACACATGACCGCTCACTCTCTTTAAAAACTAAGACAAAATCATTACACATGACCGCTCACTCTCTTTAAAAACTAAGACAAAATCATTACACATGACCGCTCAATCTCTTTAAAAACTAAGACACAATCATTACACATGACCGCTCAATCTCTTTAAAAACTAAGACAAAATCATTACACATGACCGCTCAATCTCTTTAAAAACTAAGACAAAATCATTACACATGATCGCTCAATCTCTTTAAAAACTAAGACAAAATCATTACACACGGACCGCTCACTCTCTTTAAAAACTAAGACAAAATCATTACACATGACCGCTCACTCTCTTTAAAAACTAAGACAAAATCATTACACATGACCGCTCACTCTCTTTAAAAACTAAGACAAAATCATTACACATGACCACTCACTCTCTTTAAAAACTAAGACAAAATCATTACACATGACCGCTCAATCTCTTTAAAAACTAAGACAAAATCATTACACATGACCGCTCAATCTCTTTAAAAACTAAGACAAAATCATTACACATGACCGCTCAATCTCTTTAAAAACTAAGACAAAATCATTACACATGATCGCTCAATCTCTTTAAAAACTAAGACAAAATCATTACACATGACCGCTCACTCTCTTTAAAAACTAAGACAAAATCATTACACATGACCGCTCACTCTCTTTAAAAACTAAGACAAAATCATTACACATGACCGCTCACTCTCTTGACGTTGTAGAACTGCTTCAATAAAAGTGGCGGCATTAAACCTGTCATATGGACCCAAAGCTCTCGTCTTATGTGATGTGAGAGAATATATATTTCTATTTGGCAGAGTATACATGTATATATATTTAAACATATTTAAGGTTATGGTAGGATTATGGTATGATGTTTAACGCCACTTTCAACAATTTTTCAGTTATATCGTGAAGGTCAGGCTTATATCGTGAAGGTCAGGCTTATACACATATTTAAACTATGTACACCGTATCTATATACACCGTATCTATATACATTGCTTGAAATATATAGAAACCTATGTATTCTTTATTCCACAAAAATGGATGAAACATGAATGAAACAGGGATGGGACGCATTTTCTTAAAAGAAAAGTTTGAAGATACCAAAAGGGTAATAAGAATCCGTAAATCGAAGAAGAAAAGACAGCACAATGGCCAAAAGAAAAAGTACAAAAGGACAAACAAAGATCTACAAAACATACACATAAAACTAAAGATCGAGTAACACGAACTCCATAAAAAACATTAGAATTTAGTGTTGTTACGACCACTTATGTTATGACAAACTATTCAAGCTTTGGAGAACACTATAATTGTTTGTATATTTATATGTTGTAGGTAATCTGGTTTAATTAACAAATTCACCACCCATGACCATCAATTAAAGAAAATAATAAAAACAAATTTACATATAAGATTGAAAATTTATGGAAAATAGTATCAATTAATGGATTTTTGGAAGTGTTGGAGAGATTAATTTATACATATATTTACATTGACGATTATACAATAAAATGAAAAAGAAAAAATAATCCAATCGAAAAATCATTGGACCAGAATCAAAATCGATACATCTAGCACATACATACATGCTCGCTTAATTTCCTGGCTTAGTACAGACACTTCAATATATAGTGGCGGCATAAATTAGTTTAATGAACCAATACTTAACTCTACAACGCTAGGAATTGCATGTATATATTGTTTTTAATATTGGCATATGTTTGATCTGATGAGCTGAATTTAAAAATAGCAGAAATAACACCATTAAATAATTAAGACGAAATTTATGCAATAACGACAGATGACAAGAAGAGTTTGAAGATACCAAGGGGGTAATCAGAATCCGTAAGTCGAAGAGGAAAAGACAACACAATGGCCAAAAGAAAATGGACAAAAGGACAAACAACGATCTACAAAACATACACATAAAACTAAAGATCGAGTAACACGAATCCCACTAAAAACCGGGGGTGAACGAAGGTGCTCAGGAAGGGTAGGCAGTTCCTGCTTCACTAGAGGCACCTGTCGTGTTTATCTGGTTACAACCTCGATGATAAGTCATTAATGAGGAATGGACAGGGAAGTGTTTACAAGTTGAACATATCCCTGGTCATTTGTGACACAGATATCCTATAGCAGTCAATCAAGTCATGATGGCGACCGTACACATATCCTATAGCAGTCAATCAAGTCGTGATGGCGACCGTACACATATCCTATAGCAGTCAATCAAGTCATGATGGCGACCGTACACATATCCTATAGCAGTCAATCAAGTCATGATGGCGACCGTACACATATCCTATAGCAGTCAATCAAGTCATGATGGCGACCGTACACATATCCTATAGCAGTCAATCAAGTCATGATGGCGACCGTACACATATCCTATAGCAGTCAATCAAGTCATGATGGCGACCGTACACATATCCTATAGCAGTCAATCAAGTCATGATGGCGACCGTACACATATCCTATAGCAGTCAATCAAGTCATGATGGCGACCGTACACATAGCCTATAGCAGTCAATCAAGTCATGATGGCGACCGTACACATATCCTATAGCAGTCAATCAAGTCATGATGGCGACCGTACACATATCCTATAGCAGTCAATCAAGTCATGATGGCGACCGTACACATATCCTATAGCAGTCAATCAAGTCATGATGGCGACCGTACACATATCCTATAGCAGTCAATCAAGTCATGATGGCGACCGTACACATATCCTATAGCAGTCAATCAAGTCATGATGGCGACCGTACACATATCCTATAGCAGTCAATCAAGTCATGATGGCGACCGTACACATATCGATGTTTATTCTCTCTACTGAATATCAAACAATGTTCCACTTTATATCAATAGGGTTTTTTTCAATAATATATTTTTGAGTAAAAACAAATAAAAATAAAAAATACCACACTGTCGGAACAGTTCCCAAATCCAAATGAAAAATCGTAGAAAAAGGGAAAATCGATACCTCTAAGACACAAATATACATGACTGATCACTTTGCTGGCTTGGTACATACATCTCAGTTATAAAAAAAAAGTGGCGGGGTTAGATTACCGAGACATTGATTTTGTGGATGATGAGGTATGTACTGGAAATCCACAAATATATCCTGAATTAGATAAAAATATCCGTACTTATATAAATGATGTTTATTGATTTTCAACAAAAAGTAATAAATAAAAAAAAATAAAAACGTAGATATCAAATTTAGTGCGCACGACGGGTTTCTGGAATAACCTTCATCAGGTACTCGCACAGTCGAAAGACAAGGTAGACACATTGTGGTCTGTCAGGAAAAACATGAATGTAAATAAAACAATATACCCACAATCTTACTCTGTGACAAATCACATGAGAACAATGTTTGTAAGGGTTAGGGTTAGGTTTATGGTGTTCAATGCTACTTTAAACAATATTTCAATTATATTGTAGCGATTAGTTTTATTGGTAAAGGAAACCGGAGGATCCAGAGAAATCCACCGACCTATCGCAAGTCACTGACAAACTTTATCACATAATGCTGTATATACTACACCTCGCGATGAGCGCGATTTACGCTAACAACTTCAGTGATGATAGGCACTGAGTGCATAGATTGTTGTAAATCCAGCTACCATACGATCACGACCACCACCCCTGATAATCTTGGAATGATACAAAAGTTGGCAAATAAATAGGACAGCAATATCAACAAAGGAACAACGAACATCAAACAAGACAAACAATGACAACGATTAACAAGGTTGGGGGTTGAGATATTGTTTACGAAAATTAGTTTTGACTCTGGTTATAAAGCAGTTTTCACATGTTCATTCATTAATAAGTCTTGGCTACTGAAGAAAGTGGACCTGTTCACTGCTTATATTTTACATGTATAATATATATATACATGTGCTCTATTATGGCTTCCACGCCACCATTGTTCACATATATATAAGCTTGTTTATTCTGTGTCAATTGATACTTATATCAGAAAGATTTATTTACTTATTTATTTTTAATGATTATTTTTAGGAAAGCTAAGTAATACTATGCAATTATGGCCTTCATGAGAAGTTAATATCCATAATTATTAAATTGAGAAAGGGTTATTTTCCCGAGGTCCGAAAGACCGAGGGAAAATAACCCTTTCGAGATTTAATAATTATGGATATTAACTTCTCATGAAGGACATAATTGTATTATTATACTGAACTAATATGAGGGAAATAACTAGTTATTGGTTCGACGTGCAAAAGCGCGCCAATTTCAAACAGTTATTTTGTGCTACGTGCAGTTTCCGGCGGGAATAATGAGTTATTTCTTGTTCCATGGAATAAAACTTTAAAATATTTTAATTATTTCTTGCTTGGTTTCTATGGTAAAGTATAATAATATGAGCTATGTACTCATACTCGACAATGTATTCAGTATATAGTGTTCGGGTTGGACCATGTTTGGAGGATGAGCAAATAAAAGCATATAAAAGCTTTATGACAGTAAGGCTTGAGCTCATTCTTGGGTTCAGAGAGAATCCATTTGTTAGTGCATTTGTTTTGTTTATTTGGTTGACCTTTATTTTTGTTCCAGTTTTTGGATTTTGATATGGAGCATCCATTTACTTTAAAATATCTTGTGATTGGGTACTCTTCTCCCCCAAGCCACTGATATGGGTACTATGCTTCACCAAGCCACTGATATGGGAACTCTTCTCCCCCAAACCACTGATATGGGTACTCTTCTCCCCCAAGCCACTGATATGGGTACTCTTCTCCCCCAAGCCACTGATATAGGTACTCTTCTCCCCCCAAGCCACTGATATGGGTACTCTTCTCCCCCAAGCCACTGATATGGGTACTCTTCTCCCCCAAGCCAATGATATGGGTACTCTTCTCCCCCAAGCCACTGATATGGGTACTCTTCTCCCCCAAGCCACTGATATGGGTACTCTTCTCCCCAAGCCACTGATATGGGTACTCTTCTCCCCCATGCCACTGATATGGGTACTCTTCTCCCCCAAGCCACTGATATGGGTACTCTTCTCCCCCAAGCCACTGATATGGGTACTCTTCTCCCCCAAGCCACTGATATGGGTACTCTTCTCCCCCAAGCCACTGATATGGGTACTCTTCTCCCCCATGCCACTGATATGGGTACTCTTCTCCCCCAAGCCACTGATATGGGTACTCTTCTCCCCCAAGCCACTGATATGGGTACTCTTCTCCCCCAAGCCACTGATATGGGTACTCTTCTCCCCCAAGCCACTGATATGGGTACTCTTCTCCCCCAAGCCACTGATATGGGTACTCTTCTCCCCAAAGCCACTGATATGGGTACTCTTCTTCCCCAAGCCACTGATATGGGTACTCTTCTCCCCCATGCCACTGATATGGGTACTCTTCTCCCCCAAGCCACTGATATGGGTACTCTTCTCCCCCAAGCCACTGATATGGGTACTCTTCTCCCCCAAGCCACTGATATGGGTACTCTTCTCCCCCAAGCCACTGATATGGGTACTCTTCTCCCCAAAGCCACTGATATGGGTACTCTTCTCCCCCAAGCCACTGATATGGGTACTCTTCTCCCCCAAGCCACTGATATGGGTACTCTTCTCCCCAAAGCCACTGATATGGGTACTCTTCTTCCCCAAGCCACTGATGGGTACTATGCTTCACCCTTTTTCTTCTTTTCTTTACAATTTCATGTAGCTGTATCTTTTCTTTTCAAAATCAAAATGAGAACTTAAAATGATTTGTGCTGTATGACATTAAGAACGTCATTCCCGTCAGTATTACAATTATGTTGTACATTTCATTAGTTTGTTTCCTTGTAAAATGTTCTTAGTTATGTCTAAGTGTTATTTATGTTCATGTATTTTTCCAAGTTTGATTCTAAATTATACATCTAACAGGAGTTATTTCCCTTTAATAAGGGTTCATTTTCATTCAAAATTCAACGAAGAAAAGTTTGAAGATACTAAATATATTTTTTTGCCAAATTTTATTGTAACTACTTTTGAATTTTCTATTTACTATAACATTATCCTCTGAATTTCATAAGTTTCAAATATCTACAAATAATGGGAAAATTATATTCAAAGTCGTTATCCCTTGCGTTGTTCTTGCTAGACCAAGTTATATTGAGCCCGTCGCAAGGGTTTAAAAACGGTATAAAATCATATTCAATAATCAAATCTGGAATGCACAAAAGGCCCATTGCGGTAGATAATATATGCTGAGTTGTTTTATTGAGTGTGTTGTGTTTTACTTCAACTAGAACAACATTTCAGTAATATCGTGGCGACCTGCTGTTGAGTTATATACATCTTTAGTTAACCTCTTAATTTAATCATCAACAAGGAAACAGGAATGTTTCTCCATATATTGACAATACATAGAAGACATATTGACAATACATAGAAGACATATTATTGAAGCCACAAATTATAACAATAAGGACCAAATTAAAAAACAAACATTTAATATAGACGTGTCTATATTAACTGAAAGAAATTCTTAATTTTTTATTTTGAGACAAAAATTGTAAATCGCGGTTACCTCTCATTACATGTTATCAAATGGTATTTACAGAAACAATGTAATGTTTTATTAAGTTAATAGAATTGTATTCTACAAAAGAATTATTTTTAATTAAAGAAATATTGTAAATCGAGACTACCTCCCATCAACTTTTCTCATAGGATATTGATTTTATAAAGTTTTAATCATTATTATAATTATTATTATTATTATTGTTATCATTATCATTATTATTATTATTATTATTACTATTATTATTATTATTATTATTATTATTATTATTATTATTATTATTATTATACTTTACCTTAGAAACCAAGCAAGAAATAATTAAGATATTTTAAAGTTTTATTTCATGGAACAAGAAATAACTTATTATTGCCGCGGCAAACTGCACGTAGGTCAAATAACTGTGAGAGAATCTGAATGTAGCACAACATAACTGTTTGAAATTGACGCGCTTTTGCACGTCGAACCAATAACTAGTTTTCCCTACCAATAACTAGTTATTTCCCTCATATTAGTTCAGTATAATAATACAGTTATGTCCTTTATGAGATGTTAATATCCATAATTATTAAATCTCGAAAGAGTTATTTTCCCCCGGTCCTTCGACCCTCGGGGAAATAAGCCTTTCTCAATTTAATAATTATGGATATTAACTTCTCATGAAGGCCATAATTGTATATTATTGTTATTATTATTATTATTGTTATTAGTATTATTAATATTATTATTATTATTATTATTATTATTATTAATAAGATTATTATAATACGTATTCTTACTATTATTACATACCGTCACGATATAACTGAAATATTGTTAAGAGTGGCGCTAAACACCATAATCCCTATTATTATCATTATTATTATTGTTATTATTATTATTATTATTGTTATTATTATTATTGTTATTATTATTATTATTATTGTTATTATTATTATTATTATTATTATTATTGTTATTATTATTGTTATTATTATCATTATTATTATTGTTATTATTATTATTATTATTGTTATTATTATTATTATTATTATTATTATTGTTATTATTATTATTATTATTGTTATTATTATTATTGTTATTATTATTATTATCATTATTATTATTGTTATTATTATTATTATTATTGTTATTATTATTATTATTATTATTATTATTGTTATTATTATTGTTATTAGTATTATTATTATTATTATTATTATTATTATTATTAATAAGATTATTATAATACGTATTCTTACTATTATTACATACCGTCACGATATAACTGAAATATTGTTAAGAGGGGCGCTAAACACCATAATCCCTATTATTATCATTATTATTATTGTTATTATTATTATTATTATTATTATTATTATTATTATTATTATTATTATATACAGTCACGATATAACTAAAATATTGCTGAGAGTGGCGTTAAACACCATAATCTCTATTATTGTTATTAGTATTATTAATATTATTATTATTATTATTATTATTATTATTATTATATACAGTCACGATATAACTAAAATATTGCTGAGAGTGGCGTTAAACACCATAATCCCTATTATTGTTATTAGTATTATTAATATTATTATTATTATTATTATTATTATTATTATTATTATTATTAATATTATTATTATTATTATTATTATTATTATTATTATTATTATTATTATTATTATTATTATTATTAATATTATTATTATTATTATTATTATTATTATTATTATTATTATTATTATTATTATTATTATTATAAAGGTTTTCAAACAATAACTGTGTACAGTCCAATAAATTTAGCAATCAGACTTTAACCATGTGTTGCTAGCCTCTTAATTAACATTAGAAAGCATATTAATGATAATTAACAGTGTCTATTTTCCATACAGTTATTAATTTGGACATCATGAACCAAAAAATAAAATGGCCCATGTTTATCTAAAAGTAGATACAGTCGAACTTCGCTTGCTCGAACTCGTATGGTTCGAATACCATGGATCGCTCAAACTGTAAACTTGTAAATATTCAATAAAGTATAGCTATAAGGTACTTTCTTTAGAGTCGATGGAACTAATAGACAAACCGAGAAAATGATTTACTGGTGCAGAAGGAACTCCACACCACTTTTAGAACATCTGAGTTCACTTCCGATTTTTTTTTGGCGAGGGGGATCTCAATCTTAAATTTTCTCTGTATTATTTTGTAGACTATTGTTTGTCTTTCTCTCCGATTTGAATTGGACCATTTACATGACCTTCGATTTTTGTCCTTTTTCAATTGGCCATTTTGTTACCTGACCTTCAAATTTTGTTCTTTTTCAATTGGCCGTTGTATTATCTGTCCTTCGATTTTGTTTTTGCTTTCTTAGCTATTGCATTATCTGTCCTCCTTTGATTAACGGCTTCGGATTGCCACTTTGGTGTCTTCAAACTTTTTTCACAAACAATTCCCCATTTGTCAATAAGGGTAATAACAAAATTACCGAACTCCGAACAATCTTACAAAGGGAAAGTCAAAACTCATAAGTATATAAACAGACAAAATCAGTCAACAAAGAAGGAATACTTAATAAAAGGGGAGATGATTAATGTACAGCTATTTAGCAGAAAAAAAAGCCCAGTTTTTATAAGCAGAAATTCAAAAGCCATATACATGTATCTGTTTATACTATTTTTATGAACGTTTTCAAAGGTGTTCCCAAATTCTGGAATATTTGAAATCGTCAATACATGTATGCCTTTCCAAAGCACTGAAATACTGAATTGATATACCCTCTTCTCAAGAAGTAAGTGCTTTTATCATATATTTACTCAAGATATGCTTAATTTTGCATATGTCATAGATTCGAAATGTAACAAGTCATATCTCCAGGGGGTGTAATAACCTGATCCATATTACATGGGGGTGTAATAATGTGTGCCGTATTACATGGGGTGTAATTATATGAATTTTTCAAAATGGCGGCCGGAAACTTTGCATGAGATGAAGTATTTAGTTTTTCACCATTACAATGTCTTTTTTGGGAGAAAAATATTTTCCGAAATTCATGTTTCAGGTCTGATCAGATTTCGTTATTAATTTATCTTTGTTTACTTCCGTCGTCTGCTACTGTCAAAATGGATAATGGAGAAAACATGAAAAATGCTCGTTATGCAACGAATGATGACACTTTTGACTTCATAAATCAAATGAATAACAGGAACACAAGTAGGAAAACTGAGTATGATATGAAATTAATCAAGAATTACTTCGCTTCCATTGGAGGGATTCGAAAACATAATATGACATTATTGCATCATATGCCATATCAAGCTATGATTTCTGAAACCGATCAGCTCTCACAAATATTAAGAAAGAGGCATTGAAGTATATGATAAATAGATTATTACATGGCATTTTTCATATCACATGTCATATCAACCCTCGACCCATATAAGCCCTCGGGCTAATATGGGTCTCTCGGGTTGATACGACATGTGATATGAAAAATGCCATATGATAATCTATAAATATTGATAGGGTGCTTAGTAGTATCCGGGGAAGACCTCCGACCTGTTGCAATTTACTGACAAACTTTATTACATAATGTAGTATCGTGTGGTGATAGACACTGATTGCACAACTACAATATTATCACGACCAAAACGGCCCCTAGGAAAAATAGCCTCATATAATCAAAAAAATATTATTTACATTTACAGACATTTTTATTCGTTTATTTTTTTTCTTTATATTTAAGAAAAACGCCTTTTGTAATTATTTAAAGTATTGATCCAACGACAACTGAAATCCTGGATATCAACAACAATAAACAAATGAACATTTTCGACAATCTCAAACCGGAATGGTTTCAGATTCAAAAAGGACTCAGCAATTAAAAATGAACACATAAACACGCTACACAATGTCAAAAACGGAATGGTTTCATGTTAATATATCATAACACACAAAAATATGATGAAATGAACATTTACGACAATCGTAAAATGGAACGACTTCGTGTTATGTTATCATTAAACAAAGAGACTCCGAATGAACAAACCCTAACAACGCTTAGAAGAATGAACAATACTTAAATCCATTAAATGTCTAAGTGGTATATGGTAAAATCAAAGTACAGCTTCGATTAGTTTGTTGTAAATTTCAATCTCATTTTAGATAAAAGAAACAGCTGATCTATGACGATCAAAGAATTATACATGTTAATTCCATAACAATGAATCTCCTTTTGAGAAAGAATTTCCAGTACCTGCTTTTATTGTGGAAATTGTCCAATATTTTACCCAGGGACAAATAGCTAATCTTGTACTATTGGTAAAAAATAGTAATAAAAAAACAGATTGCATATTTGTGTTTGGGGAGCGGGTTTATGGTGTTTAACGCCACTTTCAACAATATTTGAGTTATATCGTGGCAGTCAGTTTTATTGGTGGAGAAAACCGGAGTACCCGTAGAAAACCATCGCAAGTCACTGACGAACTTTATCACATAATGTTGTATCGGGTACGCCTCTCCATGAACGGGGTTCGAACTCACAACTTTAGTGGTGATAGGCACAAGATCTTTTGGATAAAGCAAATTAAAAATGGTGTCATAGATCTGTTATATTAATCGGACTGTGTTGCATGACATATCAAAATTTAAATATCAATTTTTTTTTATAATATTTTAAGAAATTCAATATTATCGTGTGTTGGCAAGCAACATAAAGATATTCTCAACATATACATACCTTGATACACGAGGGTAGATTTCTTAATCCTGATTTGAGTTGAGTTAATCCTTGTTTTACGGTGAGTATCAAATTTATAATCCAATCATATGGAAATATTATGTAATACCACTATTCACTTCACAATTTACACATGATAATATTTTAAAAATTTGATATAGACACTTAATGACATAAATCCGTTTATACTCCATATTTAATTCTGAAAAGAGAAAATGAAAAACAAAATTATAATTTCATAAACGTGTGGGATAGGGTTATGGTGTTTAACACCACTGTCAACAATATATCGTGGCGGTTAAAAACAGCAACAAAAAAAACAGAACAAAACAAAAACAACATAAAAAAAACAAAAAAAACAAACTTTGATTTATGTCAAAAACTGCATATATAGATAAAAAAATAATATTTTGCAGAAGGCAACAGTTTGGAATCCTTTGACCTGAGTTATAAGGCAAAGATCAATTTTATTTGTCATGTTCTACAATGATATTGTTTTATCTTTTTAATGTTTCTTTTATTTGTACATATAACCCGATTGTTTCATACAAAAGTATGTTTTATTCCTAATGATCTTGTATTTGTCCAAGTCAATATATAAAAGTTGTTCATGTCACGATATAGCAGAAATGCTGCTAAAGTTTGCGTTAACCACCAATCAATCAATCAATCAATCAATCAATCAATCAATCAATCAATCAATCAATCAATCAATCAATCAATCAAGCAAATGTCAGATTCGGATGAAGACCATCTATACATGGAAATACAAAAACCCAGTACGGTAAGAACGGATTTATTTATTATATTGATTTATTGTTTCGCTCATTTTTTCTGCCTAGCTTCAGACACTCAGATAAAAAGTGGCGGGATAAGACTAGTCACATTGTAAAATAAGTAATTTCAAATAATTTTTTCTTATAATTGAGGTAATATATTGGTCCCTAATTATGCTTTACGAACATTTCGGACAAAAAAATAAAATAAAAAATATAGTCTAATCTACAATATATGGAAGAAATAAATTTGATAGGAATATAAGACTTACTCTATATATGTATACTAAGCACGGATATCTTAGAGAATATAAGACGTACCTCTATATATGTATACTAAGCACGGATATCTTAGAGGATATAAGACTTACCTCTATATATGTATACTAAACACGGATATCTTAGAGAATATAAGACGTACCTCTATATATGTATACTAAACACGGATATCTTAGAGAATATAAGACGTACCTCTATATATGTATACTAAACACGGATATCTTAGAGAATATAAGACTTACCTCTATATATGTATACTAAACACGGATATCTTAGAGAATATAAGACTTACCTCTATATATGTATACTAAACACGGATATCTTAGAGAATATAAGACGTACCTCTATATATGTATACTAAACACGGATATCTTAGAGAATATAAGACTTACCTCTATATATGTATACTAAACACGGATATCTTAGAGAATATAAGACTTACCTCTATATATGTATACTAAACACGGATATCTTAGAGAATATAAGACTTACCTCTATATATGTATACTAAACACGGATATCTTAGAGAATAAGAAACTTACATCATGTACCGATAATACAATATGAAAAATACAGGGCGATTAAGTCTTATTTTATTTGTGTTAGATTTTAAGATAATTCTCATTTTATGTTTGTAAACATATGTTTTTGTGTGATATATTTTTACAACAAAATAAAAGGGTTATTAAATTGAAACACGGATGAGACAATCAAACTATCAATAAGGCTAGAGAGAGACAAATATTGTATAAAATCGCTACTAGGTTTATTTCTGGTTTATTTCATCTAACTAGTGTTTCAATAAATAAACAATAAAACAAAAAGAAAGCCATAACAGAAGAATAATAAAGTTAATAAACCGTATAAAATACGGCATGTGATAAAAGGTGGAGTAGAGTCGTGGAGTGGAGTCTTGGAGTGGAGTCTTGGAGTGGCGTCTTGGATACTCCAAGTTGGAGTGGAGTCTTGAAGACTCCAAGCTGAAGTGTAGTTTATGATTTTTCTGTAGATGTATTTTGTAAACTAGGAATTGATAAATAAAAAAGTAGATGATTACTAGATATTTTAAATCTTTTCAACATTTCATACTACATCAATCATATCAAACAGACCATAATTCAATGTTGAATATCAAGCAAGTCTAATAACAGGGTAATAAATTCTGATTGATTTCATTATGAATTAAGATATCTCTGAATTCAAACTGTCAACATTTAAATGAAAATATGTGTTCTGCAAAGAAGCTGAATGTTTCGGTATTTTAGATCTAGGACTTAGGTATATTCTGTGATCATATCTTTTCAGCACTAGGTCATTTGGAGCATTTCGATATCTTTCTGAAAAGCTTGTTCATAGCCATAACATTTTCTGATAATTCCAGCCAAAAAAGTAAGATGAAATGGCTGGATCTGTGATATCTTAATTCATAATGAAATCAAGCAGAATTTATCACCCGAGCATTAGACTCGCTTGGTATTCAACATTGAATTATGGTCTGTTTGATATGATTGATGTAGTGTGAAATGTTGAAAAGATTTAAAATATCTAGTAATCATCTACTTTTTTATCTATCAATTCCTAGTTTACAAAATACATCTACAGAAACATCATAAACTACACTAAAAACTCCAATCCAACTCCACGACTCCACTCCACCTTTTAGCACATGCCGAAAATGCCATAAAATGCTAGGGAATAAAAGTGAAAAAATTTCAAATCATCGTAACCGTTCAAAGGCAGATAACACTGTCACGTTATATAAAGGGAGGTAATTTTGAGGGGGAAAACCATGAACTTGATACTGGGAATGATGTAACATTTAAAAAAAAATCGGTTAATACTTTCAATAAAGTAAAACAGGCTAAAAAGACGTTAAATTTGTTTTAAGTGAAACCTATCAACAGGAAACTACTTTTTTTCTTTTTTATTAATTATTTTTTTTTTGCTTTTTCTCTTTTTTTTTTAATAAATGATGATAAAACAGTGAGAATTAAATCCAGTTGAGGAAAAAAGAATCCTTCGAATTTACTTCAATGAAAACTGTAGATATTAAGCTTCGTGCAAGTACATTTTAGACCAATTTAAATCCTATTGTTAATGTATACAATGTATATATATGTTATTGTCTAACATAACTTCTATATTTGATAATAAAATGTAAAAAGTAACATATTTTAATTTTGGAAATAATTTTAAAACAACTACCCGACACATTAATTTCTACTAAATGATATTTAAAGTCAGCCATGCATAAAAACTGTCACAACTTTATAAATAAACAATGACCATACTCCATCAAATGTACACGATAATCTTTACCAGTTTCTTAGTACATAATACTGTATGATTGGCATTGAGACAGTATTATCCAGTATTTAGCTTTTAACAGCTATAAAGGAAAATCAAAATTATTAGTTTCTATGAATAATCAGAGAGGTTTGTAGAAACACACAGTAGTATCAATACTTTCAACACTATTTCAGTTATATAGCGACAGTCAGTTTTATTTGTGGAGGACATCAGAGTACCCACAGAAAACCACCTACCTCCATCAAGTCATTGACAAACTTATTACCACATAATGTTGTATCGAGTAAACCTCGCCATGAAGCGTGATTCGAACTCACAACTGCAGGCACTGATTGCATAGATAGTAAATCTAACTATCACGACGACGGATGACCCCATTAAAATGTTGACCTTCTGACACATACAACATATTCATATATTTAACACAATTATTGCATATATATATATATATACGTATGTTATTATATTTGTTGAAATTTCGACCTCCATTTTGTCTATAGATTTATCATGCGGAACCAGCAGTATTTCAATTCGTGTAATCTTAAACTGTATTTGGATCTACTGATAACCAAAATACAATTGATTTCATGAAATATTTATGTTTGACGGCAACTAGAAAGGCGGGTGAGATAACATCATTTATTTGATGCTTCTTCGCTTAACGCTTCCTTTTTCGGTTGCTTGTGTCATAAAAATGAGAATGCTGAGTCACATTGACTTTTATTATCTGTTGGGATTCAATGTCACATGATATGGGCCCCCTAAAATTTGAAAAAATATGATGTTTTGGCGTAAAAATCGTGATTTTTCACACGAAATACACCAACTATTTTCGCGCCTCCCGCCGCTCGGTGCAATTTTTTTAAGTGCGCTCCCCCTAGCTTGAAATCCTGGATCCGCCCCTGACCTTCCACCTCAATTCATTGAACACAAACAATACCAATACCAAGACCAAGACTAGCATTTTTAATAATTTGGCTTTCCAATCTTTCCATTTTGAGCGAATCTGACGAAGGTAATTCCAGAAACGTATCTGACGAAGGTAATTCCAGAAACGTATCTGACGAAGGTAATTCCAGAAACGAATCTGACGAAGGTAATTCCAGAAACGTATCTGACGAAGGTAATTCCAGAAACGTATCTGACGAAGGTAATTCCAGAAACGTATCTGACGAAGGTAATTCCAGAAACACGTTGTGTGCACTAATTTTGATATCTACGTTGTTATTATAGCGTAGGAAATCTAGGTCCTGTCTTTATAGGATCCCTACCCTCCCCTCTGATAATTATCTAGGTCCTGTCTTTATATGATCCCTACCCTCCCCTCTGATAATTATCTAGGTCCTTTCTTTATAGGATCGCTACCCTCCCCTCTGATAATTATCTAGGTCCTTTCTTTATAGGATCGCTACCCTCCCCTCTGATAATTATCTAGGTCCTGTCTTTATAGGATCCCTACCCTCCCCCTCTGATAATTATCTAGGTCCTGTCTTTATAGGATCCCTACCCTCCCCTCTGATAACTGAAATCTAGGTCCTGTCTTTATAGGATCCCTACCCTCCCCTCTGATAACTGAAATCTAGGTCCTCTCTTTATAGGATCCCTACCCTCCCCCTCTGATAACTGAAATCTAGGTCCTGTCTTTATAGGATCCCTACCCTCCCCTCTGATAATTATCTAGATCCTGTCTTTATAGGATCCCTACCCTACCCCTCTGATAACTGAAATCTAGGTTCTGTCTTTATAGGATTCCTACCCCTCCCCTCTGATAACTGAAATCTAGGTCCTGTCTTCATAGGATCCCTACC
Source organism: Bathymodiolus septemdierum (assembly GCA_963383655.1). Taxonomy (NCBI): domain Eukaryota; kingdom Metazoa; phylum Mollusca; class Bivalvia; order Mytilida; family Modiolidae; genus Bathymodiolus; species Bathymodiolus septemdierum. The sequence goes on from OY726529.1 coordinate 61,739,790, forward strand.
CTCCCCCTCTGATAACTGAAATCTAGGTCCTGTCGTTATAGGATCCCTACCCTCTCCTCTGATAATTATCTAGGTCCTGTCTTTATAGGATCCCTACCCTCCCCTCTGATAATTATCTTGGTCCTGTCTTTATAGGATCCCTACCCTCCCCTCTGATGACTGAAATCTACGTCCTGTCTTTATAGGATCCCTACCCTCCCCTCTGATAATCATCTAGGTCCTGTCTTTATAGGATCCCTACCCTCCCCTCTGATAATTATCTAGGTCCTGTCTTTATAGGATCCCTACCTTTCCCCTCTGATAACTGAAATCTAGGTCCTGTCTTTATAGGACCCCTACCCTCCCCTCTGATAATTATCTAGGTCCTGTCTTTATAGGATCCCTACCCTCCCCTCTGATAATTATCTTGGTCCTGTCTTTATAGGATCCCTACCCTCCCCTCTGATGACTGAAATCTAGGTCCTGTCTTTATAGGATCCCTACCCTCCCCTCTGATAATTATCTAGATCCTGTCTTTATAGGATCCCTACCTTTCCCCTCTGATAACTGAAATCTAGGTCCTGTCTTTATAGGACCCCTACCCTCCCCTCTGATAATTATCTAGGTCCTGTCTTTATAGGATCCCTACCCTCCCCCTCTGATAGCTGAAATCTAGGTCCTGTCTTTATAGGATCCCTACCCCCCCCCCCCCCCCCCCCCCTCTGATAACTGAAATCTAGGTCCTGTCTTTATTGGATCCCTACCCTCCCCCTCTGAAAACTGAAATCTAGGTCCTGTCTTTATAGGATCCCTACCCTCTCCTCTGATGACTGAAATCTAGGTCCTGTCTTTATAGGATCCCTACCCTCCCCTCTGATAATTATCTAGGTCCTGTCTTTATAGGATCCCTACCCTCCCCTCTGATGATTGAAATCTAGGTCCTGTCTTTATAGGATCCTTACCCTCCCCTCTGATAATTATCTAGGTCCTGTCTTTATAGGATCCCTACCCTCCCCTCTGATAGCTGAAATCTAGGTCCTGTCTTTATAGGACCCCTACCCTCCCCTCTGATAATTATCTAGGTCCTGTCTTTATAGGATCCCTACCCTCCCCCTCTGATAGCTGAAATCTAGGTCCTGTCTTTATAGGATCCCTACCCCCCCCCCCCCCTCTGATAACTGAAATCTAGGTCCTGTCTTTATTGGATCCCTACCCTCCCCCTCTGAAAACTGAAATCTAGGTCCTGTCTTTATAGGATCCCTACCCTCTCCTCTGATGACTGAAATCTAGGTCCTGTCTTTATAGGATCCCTACCCTCCCCTCTGATGATTATCTAGGTTCTGTCTTTATAGGATCCCTACCCTCCCCTCTGATAACTGAAATCTAGGTCCTGTCTTTATAGGATCCCTACCCTCCCCCTCTGATAACTGAAATCTAGGTCCTGTCTTTATAGGATCCCTACCCGCCCCCCCTCCCCCCTCTGATTACTGAAATCTAGGTCCTGTCTTTATAGGATTCCTACCCTCCCCCTCTGATAACTGAAATCTAGGTCCTGTCTTAATAGAATCCCTACCCTCTCCTCTGATGACTGAAATCTAGGTCCTGTCTTTATAGGATCCCTACCCTCCCCTCTGATAATTATCTAGGTCCTGTCTTTATAGGATCCCTACCCTCCCCTCTGATAATTATCTAGGTCCTGTCTTTATAGGATCCCTACCCTCCCCTCTGATAATTATCTAGGTCCTGTCTTTATAGGATTCCTACCCTCCACTCTGATAATTGAAATCTAGGTCCTGTCTTTATAGGATCCCTACCCCCCCCCCCCCCCCCCCCTCTGATAACTGAAATCTAGGTCCTGTCTTTATAGAATCCCTACCCTCCCCCTCTGATAACTGAAATCTAGGTCCTGTCTTTATAGGATCCCTACCCGCCCCCCCTCCCCCCTCTGATTACTGAAATCTAGGTCCTGTCTTTATAGGATTCCTACCCTCCCCCTCTGATAACTGAAATCTAGGTCCTGTCTTAATAGAATCCCTACCCTCTCCTCTGATGACTGAAATCTAGGTCCTGTCTTTATAGGATCCCTACCCTCCCCTCTGATAATTATCTAGGTCCTGTCTTTATAGGATCCCTACCCTCCCCTCTGATAATTATCTAGGTCCTGTCTTTATAGGATCCCTACCCTCCCCTCTGATAATTATCTAGGTCCTGTCTTCATAGGATCCCTACCCTCCCCTCTGATAATTATCTTGGTCCTGTCTTTATAGGATCCCTACCCTCCCCTCTGATGACTGAAATCTAGGTCCTGTCTTTATAGGATCCCTACCCTCCCCTCTGATAATTATCTAGATCCTGTCTTTATAGGATCCCTACCTTTCCCCTCTGATAACTGAAATCTAGGTCCTGTCTTTATAGGACCCCTACCCTCCCCTCTGATAATTATCTAGGTCCTGTCTTTATAGGATCCCTACCCTCCCCCTCTGATAGCTGAAATCTAGGTCCTGTCTTTATAGGATCCCTACCCCCCCCCCCCCCCTCTGATAACTGAAATCTAGGTCCTGTCTTTATTGGATCCCTACCCTCCCCCTCTGAAAACTGAAATCTAGGTCCTGTCTTTATAGGATCCCTACCCTCTCCTCTGATGACTGAAATCTAGGTCCTGTCTTTATAGGATCCCTACCCTCCCCTCTGATAATTATCTAGGTCCTGTCTTTATAGGATCCCTACCCTCCCCTCTGATGATTGAAATCTAGGTCCTGTCTTTATAGGATCCTTACCCTCCCCTCTGATAATTATCTAGGTCCTGTCTTTATAGGATCCCTACCCTCCCCTCTGATAGCTGAAATCTAGGTCCTGTCTTTATAGGACCCCTACCCTCCCCTCTGATAATTATCTAGGTCCTGTCTTTATAGGATCCCTACCCTCCCCCTCTGATAGCTGAAATCTAGGTCCTGTCTTTATAGGATCCCTACCCCCCCCCCCCCCCCCCTCTGATAACTGAAATCTAGGTCCTGTCTTTATTGGATCCCTACCCTCCCCCTCTGAAAACTGAAATCTAGGTCCTGTCTTTATAGGATCCCTACCCTCTCCTCTGATGACTGAAATCTAGGTCCTGTCTTTATAGGATCCCTACCCTCCCCTCTGATGATTATCTAGGTTCTGTCTTTATAGGATCCCTACCCTCCCCTCTGATAACTGAAATCTAGGTCCTGTCTTTATAGGATCCCTACCCTCCCCCTCTGATAACTGAAATCTAGGTCCTGTCTTTATAGGATCCCTACCCGCCCCCCCCCTCCCCCCTCTGATTACTGAAATCTAGGTCCTGTCTTTATAGGATTCCTACCCTCCCCCTCTGATAACTGAAATCTAGGTCCTGTCTTAATAGAATCCCTACCCTCTCCTCTGATGACTGAAATCTAGGTCCTGTCTTTATAGGATCCCTACCCTCCCCTCTGATAATTATCTAGGTCCTGTCTTTATAGGATCCCTACCCTCCCCTCTGATAATTATCTAGGTCCTGTCTTTATAGGATCCCTACCCTCCCCTCTGATAATTATCTAGGTCCTGTCTTTATAGGATTCCTACCCTCCACTCTGATAATTGAAATCTAGGTCCTGTCTTTATAGGATCCCTACCCCCCCCCCCCCCCCCCCCCCTCTGATAACTGAAATCTAGGTCCTGTCTTTATAGAATCCCTACCCTCCCCCTCTGATAACTGAAATCTAGGTCCTGTCTTTATAGGATCCCTACCCGCCCCCCCTCCCCCCTCTGATTACTGAAATCTAGGTCCTGTCTTTATAGGATTCCTACCCTCCCCCTCTGATAACTGAAATCTAGGTCCTGTCTTAATAGAATCCCTACCCTCTCCTCTGATGACTGAAATCTAGGTCCTGTCTTTATAGGATCCCTACCCTCCCCTCTGATAATTATCTAGGTCCTGTCTTTATAGGATCCCTACCCTCCCCTCTGATAATTATCTAGGTCCTGTCTTTATAGGATCCCTACCCTCCCCTCTGATAATTATCTAGGTTCTGTCTTTATAGGATCCCTACCCTCCCCTCTGATAACTGAAATCTAGGTCCTGTCTTTATAGGATCCCTACCCTCCTCTCTGATAATTATCTAGGTCCTGTCTTTATAGGATCCCTACCCTCCCCTCTGATAACTGAAATCTAGGTCCTGTCTTTATAGGATCCCTACCCTCCTCTCTGATAATTATCTAGGTCCTGTCTTTATAGGATTCCTACCCTCCACTCTGATAACTGAAATCTAGGTCCTGTCTTTATAGGATCCCTACCCCACCCCCCCTCTGATAACTGAAATCTAGGTCCTGTCTTTATAGGATCCCTACCCTCCCCCTCTGATAACTGAAATCTAGGTCCTGTCTTTATAGGATCCCTACCCTCCACTCTAATAACTGAAATCTAGGTCCTGTCTTTATAGGATCCCTACCCTCCCCTCTGATAACTGAAATCTAGGTCCTGTCTTTATAGGATCCCTACCCTCCCCTCTGATAACTGAAATCTAGGTCCTCTCTTTATAGGATCCCTACCCTCCCCCTCTGATAACTGAAATCTAGGTCCTGTCTTTATAGGATCCCTACCCTCCCCTCTGATAATTATCTAGATCCTGTCTTTATAGGATCCCTACCCTACCCCTCTGATAACTGAAATCTAGGTTCTGTCTTTATAGGATTCCTACCCCTCCCCTCTGATAACTGAAATCTAGGTCCTGTCTTCATAGGATCCCTACCCTCCCCCTCTGATAACTGAAATCTAGGTCCTGTCGTTATAGGATCCCTACCCTCTCCTCTGATGACTGAAATCTAGGTCCTGTCTTTATAGGATCCCTACCCTCCCCTCTGATAATTATCTAGGTTCTGTCTTTATAGGATCCCTACCCTCTCCTCTGATAACTGAAATCTAGGTCCTGTCTTTATAGGATCCCTACCTTCCCCTCTGATAACTGAAATCTAGGTCCTGTCTTTATAGGATCCCTACCCTCCCCTCTGATAATTATCTTGGTCCTGTCTTTATAGGATCCCTACCTTTCCCCTCTGATAACTGAAATCTAGGTCCTGTCTTTATAGGATCCCTACCCTCCCCTCTGATAATTATCTAGATCCTGTCTTTATAGGATCCCTACCTTTCCCCTCTGATAACTGAAATCTAGGTCCTGTCTTTATAGGACCCCTACCCTCCCCTCTGATAATTATCTTGGTCCTGTCTTTATAGGATCCCTACCTTTCCCCTCTGATAACTGAAATCTAGGTCCTGTCTTTATAGGATCCCTACCCTCCCCTCTGATAATTATCTTGGTCCTGTCTTTATAGGATCCCTACCTTTCCCCTCTGATAACTGAAATCTAGGTCCTGTCTTTATAGGATCCCTACCCTCCCCTCTGATAATTATCTAGATCCTGTCTTTATAGGATCCCTACCTTTCCCCTCTGATAACTGAAATCTAGGTCCTGTCTTTATAGGACCCCTACCCTCCCCTCTGGATAATTATCTAGGTCCTGTCTTTATAGGGATCCCTACCCTCCCCCTCTGATAGCTGAAATCTAGGTCCTGTCTTTATAGGATCCCTACCCCCCCCCCTCTGATAACTGAAATCTAGGTCCTGTCTTTATTGGATCCCTACCCTCCCCCTCTGAAAACTGAAATCTAGGTCCTGTCTTTATAGGATCCCTACCCTCTCCTCTGATGACTGAAATCTAGGTCCTGTCTTTATAGGATCCCTACCCTCCCCTCTGATAATTATCTAGGTCCTGTCTTTATAGGATCCCTACCCTCCCCTCTGATGATTGAAATCTAGGTCCTGTCTTTATAGGATCCCTACCCTCTCCTCTGATGATTGAAATCTAGGTCCTGTCTTTATAGGATCCTTACCCTCCCCTCTGATAATTATCTAGGTCCTGTCTTTATAGGATCCCTACCCTCCCCCTCTGATAGCTGAAATCTAGGTCCTGTCTTTATAGGATCCCTACCCTCCCCCTCTGATAGCTGAAATCTAGGTCCTGTCTTTATAGGATCCCTACCCCCCCCCCCCCCCCCTCTGATAACTGAAATCTAGGTCCTGTCTTTATTGGATCCCTACCCTCCCCCTCTGATAGCTGAAATCTAGGTCCTGTCTTTATAGGATCCCTACCCCCCCCCCCCCTCTGATAACTGAAATCTAGGTCCTGTCTTTATTGGATCCCTACCCTCCCCCTCTGAAAACTGAAATCTAGGTCCTGTCTTTATAGGATCCCTACCCTCCCCTCTGATGATTGAAATCTAGGTCCTGTCTTTATAGGATCCTTACCCTCCCCTCTGATAATTATCTAGGTCCTGTCTTTATAGGATCCCTACCCCCCCCCCCCCCCTCTGATAGCTGAAATCTAGGTCCTGTCTTCATAGGATCCCTACCCCCCCCCCCCCCCCCTCTGATAACTGAAATCTAGGTCCTGTCTTTATTGGATCCCTACCCTCCCCCTCTGAAAACTGAAATCTAGGTCCTGTCTTTATAGGATCCCTACCCTCTCCTCTGATGACTGAAATCTAGGTCCTGTCTTTATAGGATCCCTACCCTCCCCTCTGATGATTGAAATCTAGGTCCTGTCTTTATAGGATCCCTACCCTCCCCTCTGATGATTGAAATCTAGGTCCTGTCTTTATAGGATCCCTACCCTCCCCTCTGATGATTGAAATCTAGGTCCTGTCTTTATAGGATCCCTACCCTCCCCTCTGATAACTGAAATCTAGGTCCTGTCTTTATAGGATCCCTACCCTCCCCCTCTGATAACTGAAATCTAGGTCCTGTCTTTATAGGATCCCTACCCTCCCCTCTGATAATTATCTAGGTCCTGTCTTTATAGGATTCCTACCCTCCACTCTGATAACTGAAATCTAGGTCCTGTCTTTATAGGATCCCTACCCCCCCCCCCCCCCTCTGATAACTGAAATCTAGGTCCTGTCTTTATAGGATCCCTACCCTCCCCCTCTGATAACTGAAATCTAGGTCCTGTCTTTATAGGATCCCTACCCGCCCCCCCCCCCCCCCCTCCCCCCTCTGATTACTGAAATCTAGGTCCTGTCTTTATAGGATCCCTACCCTCCCCTCTGATAATTATCTAGGTCCTGTCTTTATAGGATCCCTACCCTCCCCTCTGATAATTATCTAGGTCCTGTCTTTATAGGATCCCTACCCTCCCCTCTGATAATTATCTAGGTCCTGTCTTTATAGGATTCCTACCCTCCACTCTGATAATTGAAATCTAGGTCCTGTCTTTATAGGATCCCTACCCCCCCCCCCCCTCTGATAACTGAAATCTAGGTCCTGTCTTTATAGAATCCCTACCCTCCCCCTCTGATAACTGAAATCTAGGTCCTGTCTTTATAGGATCCCTACCCGCCCCCCCTCCCCCCTCTGATTACTGAAATCTAGGTCCTGTTTTTATAGGATTCCTACCCTCCCCCTCTGATAACTGAAATCTAGGTCCTGTCTTAATAGAATCCCTACCCTCTCCTCTGATGACTGAAATCTAGGTCCTGTCTTTATAGGATCCCTACCCTCCCCTCTGATAATTATCTAGGTCCTGTCTTTATAGGATCCCTACCCTCCCCTCTGATAATTATCTAGGTCCTGTCTTTATAGGATCCCTACCCTCCCCTCTGATAATTATCTAGGTTCTGTCTTTATAGGATCCCTACCCTCCCCTCTGATAACTGAAATCTAGGTCCTGTCTTTATAGGATCCCTACCCTCCTCTCTGATAATTATCTAGGTCCTGTCTTTATAGGATCCCTACCCTCCCCTCTGATAACTGAAATCTAGGTCCTGTCTTTATAGGATCCCTACCCTCCTCTCTGATAATTATCTAGGTCCTGTCTTTATAGGATTCCTACCCTCCACTCTGATAACTGAAATCTAGGTCCTGTCTTTATAGGATCCCTACCCCACCCCCCCTCTGATAACTGAAATCTAGGTCCTGTCTTTATAGGATCCCTACCCTCCCCCTCTGATAACTGAAATCTAGGTCCTGTCTTTATAGGATCCCTACCCTCCACTCTAATAACTGAAATCTAGGTCCTGTCTTTATAGGATCCCTACCCTCCCCTCTGATAACTGAAATCTAGGTCCTGTCTTTATAGGATCCCTACCCTCCCCTCTGATAACTGAAATCTAGGTCCTCTCTTTATAGGATCCCTACCCTCCCCCTCTGATAACTGAAATCTAGGTCCTGTCTTTATAGGATCCCTACCCTCCCCTCTGATAATTATCTAGATCCTGTCTTTATAGGATCCCTACCCTACCCCTCTGATAACTGAAATCTAGGTTCTGTCTTTATAGGATTCCTACCCCTCCCCTCTGATAACTGAAATCTAGGTCCTGTCTTCATAGGATCCCTACCCTCCCCCTCTGATAACTGAAATCTAGGTCCTGTCGTTATAGGATCCCTACCCTCTCCTCTGATGACTGAAATCTAGGTCCTGTCTTTATAGGATCCCTACCCTCCCCTCTGATAATTATCTTGGTCCTGTCTTTATAGGATCCCTACCCTCCCCTCTGATAACTGAAATCTAGGTCCTGTCTTTATAGGATCCCTACCCTCCCCTCTGATAATTATCTAGATCCTGTCTTTATAGGATCCCTACCTTCCCCTCTGATAACTGAAATCTAGGTCCTGTCTTTATAGGATCCCTACCCTCCCCTCTGATAATTATCTAGATCCTGTCTTTATAGAATCCCTACCCTCCCCTCTGATAACTGAAATCTAGGTCCTGTCTTTATAGGATCCCTACCTTCCCCTCTGATAACTGAAATCTAGGTCCTGTCTTTATATGATCCCTACCCTCCCCTCTGATGATTGAAATCTAGATCCTGTCTTTATAGGATCCCTACCTTCCCCTCTGATGACTGAAATCTAGGTCCTGTCTTTATAGGATCCCTACCCTCCCCTCTGATAATTGAAATCTAGGTCCTGTCTTTATAGGATCCCTACCCTCCCCCTCTGATAACTGAAATCTAGGTCCTGTCTTAATAGAATCCCTACCCTCTCCTCTGATGACTGAAATCTAGGTCCTGTCTTTATAGGATCCCTACCCTCCCCTCTGATGACTGAAATCTAGATCCTGTCTTTATAGGATCCCTACCTTCCCCTCTGATGACTGAAATCTAGGTCCTGTCTTTATAGGATCCCTACCCTCCCCTCTGATAATTATCTAGGTCCTGTCTTTATAGGATCCCTACCCTCCCCTCTGATGATTGAAATCTAGGTCCTGTCTTTATAGGATCCCTACCCTCCCCTCTGATGATTGAAATCTAGGTCCTGTCTTTATAGGATCCCTACCCTCTCCTCTGATGACTGAAATCTAGATCCTGTCTTTATAGGATCCCTACCCTCCCCTCTGATGACTGAAATCTAGGTCCTGTCTTTATAGGATCCCTACCCTCCCCTCTGATAATTATCTAGGTCCTGTCTTTATAGGATCCCTACCCTCCCCTCTGATGATTGAAATCTAGGTCCTGTCTTTATAGGATCCCTACCCTCCCCTCTGATGATTGAAATCTAGGTCCTGTCTTTATAGGATCCCTACCCTCCCCTCTGATAATTATCTAGGTCCTGTCTTTATAGGATCCCTACCCTCCCCTCTGATGATTGAAATCTAGGTCCTGTCTTTATAGGATCCCTACCCTCTCCTCTGATGACTGAAATCTAGATCCTGTCTTTATAGGATCCCTACCTTCCCCTCTGATGACTGAAATCTAGGTCCTGTCTTTATAGGATCCCTACCCTCCCCTCTGATAATTATCTAGGTCCTGTCTTTATAGGATCCCTACCCTCCCCTCTGATGATTGAAATCTAGGTCCTGTCTTTATAGGATCCCTACCCTCCCCTCTGATGATTGAAATCTAGGTCCTGTCTTTATAGGATCCCTACCCTCTCCTCTGATGACTGAAATCTAGATCCTGTCTTTATAGGATCCCTACCCTCCCCTCTGATGACTGAAATCTAGGTCCTGTCTTTATAGGATCCCTACCCTCCCCTCTGATAATTATCTAGGTCCTGTCTTTATAGGATCCCTACCCTCCCCTCTGATGATTGAAATCTAGGTCCTGTCTTTATAGGATCCCTACCCTCCCCTCTGATGATTGAAATCTAGGTCCTGTCTTTATAGGATCCCTACCCTCCCCTCTGATAACTGAAATCTAGGTCCTGTCTTTATAGGATCCCTACCCTCCCCTCTGATAACTGAAATCTAGGTCCTGTCTTTATAGGATCCCTACCCTCCCCTCTGATGATTGAAATCTAGGTCCTGTCTTTATAGGATCCCTACCCTCCCCTCTGATAATTATCTAGGTCCTGTCTTTATAGGATCCCTACCCTCCCCTCTGATGATTGAAATCTAGGTCCTGTCTTTATAGGATCCCTACCCTCCCCTCTGATGATTGAAATCTAGGTCCTGTCTTTATAGGATCCCTACCCTCCCCTCTGATAACTGAAATCTAGGTCCTGTCTTTATAGGATCCCTACCCTCCCCTCTGATAACTGAAATCTAGATCCTGTCTTTATAGGATCCCTACCCTCCCCCTCTGATAACTGAAATCTAGGTCCTGTCTTTATAGGATCCCTACCCTCCCCTCTGATAATTATCTAGGTCCTGTCTTTATAGGATTCCTACCCTCCACTCTGATAACTGAAATCTAGGTCCTGTCTTTATAGGATCCCTACCCCCCCCCCCCCCTCTGATAACTGAAATCTAGGTCCTGTCTTTATAGGATCCCTACCCTCCCCCTCTGATAACTGAAATCTAGGTCCTGTCTTTATAGGATCCCTACCCGCCCCCCCCCCCCTCCCCCCTCTGATTACTGAAATCTAGGTCCTGTCTTTATAGGATTCCTACCCTCCCCCTCTGATAACTGAAATCTAGGTCCTGTCTTAATAGAATCCCTACCCTCTCCTCTGATGACTGAAATCTAGGTCCTGTCTTTATAGGATCCCTACCCTCCCCTCTGATAATTATCTAGGTCCTGTCTTTATAGGATCCCTACCCTCCCCTCTGATAATTATCTAGGTCCTGTCTTTATAGGATCCCTACCCTCCCCTCTGATAATTATCTAGGTCCTGTCTTTATAGGATTCCTACCCTCCACTCTGATAATTGAAATCTAGGTCCTGTCTTTATAGGATCCCTACCCCCCCCCCCCCCCCTCTGATAACTGAAATCTAGGTCCTGTCTTTATAGAATCCCTACCCTCCCCCTCTGATAACTGAAATCTAGGTCCTGTCTTTATAGGATCCCTACCCGCCCCCCCTCCCCCCTCTGATTACTGAAATCTAGGTCCTGTTTTTATAGGATTCCTACCCTCCCCCTCTGATAACTGAAATCTAGGTCCTGTCTTAATAGAATCCCTACCCTCTCCTCTGATGACTGAAATCTAGGTCCTGTCTTTATAGGATCCCTACCCTCCCCTCTGATAATTATCTAGGTCCTGTCTTTATAGGATCCCTACCCTCCCCTCTGATAATTATCTAGGTCCTGTCTTTATAGGATCCCTACCCTCCCCTCTGATAATTATCTAGGTTCTGTCTTTATAGGATCCCTACCCTCCCCTCTGATAACTGAAATCTAGGTCCTGTCTTTATAGGATCCCTACCCTCCTCTCTGATAATTATCTAGGTCCTGTCTTTATAGGATCCCTACCCTCCCCTCTGATAACTGAAATCTAGGTCCTGTCTTTATAGGATCCCTACCCTCCTCTCTGATAATTATCTAGGTCCTGTCTTTATAGGATTCCTACCCTCCACTCTGATAACTGAAATCTAGGTCCTGTCTTTATAGGATCCCTACCCCACCCCCCCTCTGATAACTGAAATCTAGGTCCTGTCTTTATAGGATCCCTACCCTCCCCCTCTGATAACTGAAATCTAGGTCCTGTCTTTATAGGATCCCTACCCTCCACTCTAATAACTGAAATCTAGGTCCTGTCTTTATAGGATCCCTACCCTCCCCTCTGATAACTGAAATCTAGGTCCTGTCTTTATAGGATCCCTACCCTCCCCTCTGATAACTGAAATCTAGGTCCTCTCTTTATAGGATCCCTACCCTCCCCCTCTCATAACTGAAATCTAGGTCCTGTCTTTATAGGATCCCTACCCTCCCCTCTGATAATTATCTAGATCCTGTCTTTATAGGATCCCTACCCTACCCCTCTGATAACTGAAATCTAGGTTCTGTCTTTATAGGATTCCTACCCCTCCCCTCTGATAACTGAAATCTAGGTCCTGTCTTCATAGGATCCCTACCCTCCCCCTCTGATAACTGAAATCTAGGTCCTGTCGTTATAGGATCCCTACCCTCTCCTCTGATGACTGAAATCTAGGTCCTGTCTTTATAGGATCCCTACCCTCCCCTCTGATAATTATCTTGGTCCTGTCTTTATAGGATCCCTACCCTCCCCTCTGATAACTGAAATCTAGGTCCTGTCTTTATAGGATCCCTACCCTCCCCTCTGATAATTATCTAGATCCTGTCTTTATAGGATCCCTACCTTCCCCTCTGATAACTGAAATCTAGGTCCTGTCTTTATAGGATCCCTACCCTCCCCTCTGATAATTATCTAGGTCCTGTCTTTATAGGATCCCTACCCTCCCCTCTGATAATTATCTAGATCCTGTCTTTATAGGATCCCTACCTTCCCCTCTGATAACTGAAATCTAGGTCCTGTCTTTATAGGATCCCTACCCTCCCCTCTGATAATTATCTAGGTCCTGTCTTTATAGGATCCCTACCTTCCCCTCTGATAACTGAAATCTAGGTCCTGTCTTTATATGATCCCTACCTTCCCCTCTGATGACTGAAATCTAGGTCCTGTCTTTATAGGATCCCTACCCTCCCCTCTGATAATTGAAATCTAGGTCCTGTCTTCATAGGATCCCTACCCTCCCCTCTGATAATTATCTAGGTTCTGTCTTTATAGGATCCCTACCTTCCCCTCTGATAACTGAAATCTAGGTCCTGTCTTTATAGGATCCCTACCCTCCCCTCTGATAATTATCTAGGTCCTGTCTTTATAGGATCCCTACCCTCCCCTCTGATAACTGAAATCTAGGTCCTGTCTTCATATGATCCCTACCCTCCCCTCTGATAATTATCTAGGTCCTGTCTTTATAGGATCCCTACCCTCCCCTCTGATAACTGAAATCTAGGTCCTGTCTTTATAGGATCCCTACCCTCCCCTCTGATAACTGAAATCTAGGTCCTGTCTTTATAGGATCCCTACCCTCCCCTCTGATAATTATCTAGGTCCTGTCTTCATAGGATCCCTACCCTCCCCCTCTGATAACTGAAATCTAGGTCCTGTCTTAATAGAATCCCTACCCTCTCCTCTGATGACTGAAATCTAGGTCCTGTCTTTATAGGATCCCTACCCTCCCCTCTGATAACTGAAATCTAGATCCTGTCTTTATAGGATCCCTACCTTCCCCTCTGATGACTGAAATCTAGGTCCTGTCTTTATAGGATCCCTACCCTCCCCTCTGATAATTATCTAGGTCCTGTCTTTATAGGATCCCTACCCTCCCCTCTGATGATTGAAATCTAGGTCCTGTCTTTATAGGATCCCTACCCTCCCCTCTGATAATTATCTATGTCCTGTCTTTATAGGATCCCTACCCTCCCCTCTGATGACTGAAATCTAGGTCCTGTCTTTATAGGATCCCTACCCTCCCCTCTGATAATTATCTAGGTCCTGTCTTTATAGGATCCCTACCCTCCCCTCTGATGATTGAAATCTAGGTCCTGTCTTTATAGGATCCCTACCCTCCCCTCTGATAATTATCTAGGTCCTGTCTTTATAGGATCCCTACCCTCCCCTCTGATAATTATCTAGGTCCTGTCTTTATAGGACCCCTACCCTCCCCTCTGATAATTATCTAGGTCCTGTCTTTATAGGATCCCTACCCTCCCCTCTGATAATTATCTTGGTCCTGTCTTTATAGGATCCCTACCTTTCCCCTCTGATAACTGAAATCTAGGTCCTGTCTTTATAGGACCCCTACCCTCCCCTCTGATAATTATCTAGGTCCTGTCTTTATAGGATCCCTACCTTTCCCCTCTGATAACTGAAATCTAGGTCCTGTCTTTATAGGACCCCTACCCTCCCCTCTGATAATTATCTAGATCCTGTCTTTATAGGATCCCTACCTTTCCCCTCTGATAACTGAAATCTAGGTCCTGTCTTTATAGGACCCCTACCCTCCCCTCTGATAATTATCTAGGTCCTGTCTTTATAGGATCCCTACCCTCCCCCTCTGATAGCTGAAATCTAGGTCCTGTCTTTATAGGATCCCTACCCTCCCCTCTGATAACTGAAATCTAGGTCCTGTCTTTATAGGATCCCTACCCTCCCCCTCTGATAACTGAAATCTAGGTCCTGTCTTTATAGGATCCCTACCCTCCCCTCTGATAATTATCTAGGTCCTGTCTTTATAGGATTCCTACCCTCCACTCTGATAACTGAAATCTAGGTCCTGTCTTTATAGGATCCCTACCCCCCCCCCCCCCCCTCTGATAACTGAAATCTAGGTCCTGTCTTTATAGGATCCCTACCCTCCCCCTCTGATAACTGAAATCTAGGTCCTGTCTTTATAGGATCCCTACCCGCCCCCCCCCTCCCCCCTCTGATTACTGAAATCTAGGTCCTGTCTTTATAGGATTCCTACCCTCCCCCTCTGATAACTGAAATCTAGGTCCTGTCTTAATAGAATCCCTACCCTCTCCTCTGATGACTGAAATCTAGGTCCTGTCTTTATAGGATCCCTACCCTCTCCTCTGATAATTATCTAGGTCCTGTCTTTATAGGATCCCTACCCTCCCCTCTGATAATTATCTAGGTCCTGTCTTTATATGATCCCTACCCTCCCCTCTGATAATTATCTAGGTTCTGTCTTTATAGGATCCCTACCCTCTCCTCTGATAACTGAAATCTAGGTCCTGTCTTTATAGGATCCCTACCCTCCTCTCTGATAATTATCTAGGTCCTGTCTTTATAGGATTCCTACCCTCCACTCTGATAACTGAAATCTAGGTCCTGTCTTTATAGGATCCCTACCCCCCCCCCCCCCTCTGATAACTGAAATCTAGGTCCTGTCTTTATAGGATCCCTACCCTCCCCCTCTGATAACTGAAATCTATGTCCTGTCTTTATAGGATCCCTACCCGCCCCCCCCCCCCTCCCCCTCTGATTACTGAAATCTAGGTCCTGTCTTTATAGGATTCCTACCCTCCCCCTCTGATAACTGAAATCTAGGTCCTGTCTTAATAGAATCCCTACCCTCTCCTCTGATGACTGAAATCTAGGTCCTGTCTTTATAGGATCCCTACCCTCCCCTCTGAAAAATATCTAGGTCCTGTCTTCATAGGATCCCTACCCTCCCCTCTGATAATTATCTAGGTCCTGTCTTTATAGGATCCCTACCCTCCCCTCTGATAATTATCTAGGTTCTGTCTTTATAGGATCCCTACCCTCCCCTCTGATAACTGAAATCTAGGTCCTGTCTTTATAGGATCCCTACCCTCCCCTCTGATAATCATCTAGGTCCTGTCTTTATAGGATTCCTACCCTCCCCTCTGATAACTGAAATCTAGGTCCTGTCTTTATAGGATCCGTACCCTCCCCTCTGATAACCGAAATCTAGGTCCTGCCTTTATAGGATCCCTACCCTCCCCTCTGATAACTGAAATCTAGGTCCTGTCTTTATAGGATCCCTACCCTCCTCTCTGATAATTGAAATCCAGGTCCTGTCTTTATAGGATCCCTACCCCCCCTCCCCCCTATTCATCGACAATAATACAGATATAAACAATCAACAAAGACTTGCACAGATTCGCTTCCACTAAAACAGGATGACAGCGCATGTTCTGAGGTGAGTGGTTGAGTTTTTTTTCGTAGAAGGAAAAATGTAATTTTCTGTGCTATATCCCACTTTATGGGGGTATTTGGACAATTTCAATAATTCAACAATGATGATATAGTGCCAGATTCATGGAAAAATGAACTTTAAAATTCTGTAATGTTATTTCAAAATTTTTCTATATTAACGTGAAAACAGCTCACAGTGTCACCAGGTATACAGGTATATGTACACACATCTACAACGTTTATCTACCTTTGTTTACATTTTATCGACTGTCAATAAATCTACCAGTATACCAAATAAGTTCATCACGGCAAAATTCATATTCCAACAATGTCGACTCCACACAGCAGAATGCAACGAACAAGCAATCCCACTCCACCTGAACGTTCAGATGTTAAAAAAACTAAAATGACTGGGTCTCAATTACCAGTAAAATCTCCGTCTAATATACAGTTAGTAGATGTTAATGTAAATAGAGAAATCGAACAGTCCTCGGTAATGCCACATTTGTTCTTGTCAGAAGAAGATATCGACAAAATAGCAACAGCGGTAAAGCAGAAAATCACTGTAGATATTGAATCGATAATAACAGCAAAAACAGAACCCCTCATAATTAGAATATCGAAACTAGAGCGAGAGAACAACGAGTTGATGGCTAATCTAGACTCACTCGAGCAATATGGACGAAGGAGCCTGATACGAGTAGCGGGCATCAGTGAAGGTGGGTCTGACGAAGATACGAATACAATGGTCCAGAAAATCATTTCTGATATCGACCCTGATTTATCACCCACTGACATTGAGAGATCACACGGGGTCGGAAAACCAAGTGATAGTAGAGGTCTCAACCATGCCAGACCAAGACAAATCATAGTAAGACTAACAAACCCCATCGTGAAAAGACGGATCCTTAAGTGTAGAAAAAACTTAAAATCATACTCAAAATACAAACACGTCTACATCAATGAGGACTTAACCCGCACACGAAACAAAATTCACTCGCATGCAAGGCAACTTCTGAAAAGGAGAACAATTGCCCAACTATGGACAACCAATGGTAAAATCCTGATGAAAGATAAAGACAACAGAATCTATGAAACAAACACAATGGATGCCCTGGCAGATGTCGTACAACTACTAGATCCAACCTATGAACTTATACAGAAATAATAAACTTTAATTCATCAAAACTGTATTGTATTGTCATTTAATTAATTACTTTCATCTAGCTTGCTGTTGTCATAATTTACATATCAAACACAGGTATAAATGCTCTAATAATGTTCTAATATATATTTACCAAATAAAAATAAACAAAAATACCTAAAATGTTTTGCATAATCAAAAATTGTGTTAAAATCTGTATTACCTGCGTTCCCATGCAATTATCACTTAACCATATTAACTTGTAAAAATATAAAAATGTTCTGTTGTTTTTCAATTGCCTTTCATAATCACATGGTTTTACTATAACCAAATTGAAGTAACATTCCGATTGTGGTCAAGGTTATCCTCGTCCAATCAAATAGATATTGCCAACACACCTTTATTGCCGTAAGGTCACATTTGTAAAAGGCAGCACAACTGTAAATACTGTTGTATTACCATATTTATATTTTATTTTTTTTATTTTTTGAATGTATGTATTAACACATGTACACTCATATTTATACGTAAATAATTATTTTCTTTGTCGATTTTTCAACATGTTTGTTGTAATCACAATGAAAGCAAAATAATTCTGTCAATCGAACAGACCTCCAGTATTTTGTCATTCGTAAATATAGGTATATATTGTATATCCACGTGACTTTACTATAACCAAATTGTAGTAACATTCCGATTGGGGATAAGGTTGTCCTCGTCCAATCAAATATCTGTTCTCAACACACCTTTATATTGGCGTAAGGTCACAATTGTAAAGCAACATTACTGTAAGTACTATTGTATTCCCTTTATTTATATTTATATTTTGTTGTTGTTGAATATATGTATTAACACACGCACATTCTCATACATATGAATATAATTATTTTCTTTGTCGTTTTTTCATCATGTTTGTTGTAATCTTCAACAAAAGCAAAATAATTAAGTCAATCGAACAGACCTTACAGTACTTAGTCATTCATAAATATTAAATGGTCGGGGTCTTTCCGCAGTTTCCTATATATTTCAAGGAAAACCTTAATTTTAAAGGATTTCTTTTCCGGTCGCTTCTTACTCGATAATCATGAAGTTACAGCACTGAAGGCAGAAAATAATATGGTTTTGTTTCAATTTGCAATATTCACATGATTTTGTTTCTACCTTTTCTTGAAACATTATTTAGCCAAAGTTTAATCTCCCTCACCAAAAATTAATATATATATTTGATGAAAATTATGACATTGAGATTTACTTTTATGATTAAATTATAAATGTCTGTGAATTATATATAAAGAATTATATGAGATTATTGAAATAACTTCTTATTAAAACTGCTTTCAAGTGTAGAAAACGTAAGAGGGTCCGGGGGTGACCTTTGTATCCAGGGTGTCTTGATGCGGAGTAACCTTTGACCCGTGTGTTGGTGTGGGTGTATGAGTAATACTTTGTTGTACAGTATATGTTTATATATTTAACTTCTTTCATTAGTTTGTTCTGTTTTTGTTGTTGATTTTCTTACTTCTACTTGTTTGTGTTTATCTGTTTAATTTAATTTAATTCTGTATTTGTTAATTTATTTTATATTATTATTATTATTTAAAACCACATTGTTGTGTCAGATATTGATAATTTATCTCATACATAAAGGGTATATTTACGAGAAAAAGACACAATCATTTTGCCTCTAAGCTGTATATATGTGTATATATATATGTGTGTATGTATATGTATATATATATATATATATATTGTTTTGCATTCAATTGGATTATAACTTAGTAAACAAGTTAAAAAAAAACATTGCCGCTCAATCCTTCCCCCAATTATCACTGTGGTACAATTAGCTTGGAACGCACATATAATTAAACTTTATTTGTTCTAAATATAATATTGATTCACCCGTTTCATTCAATATAATATAGAAATACTAGATATTTATCATGATGTGTTTAGTATCATATAAATAAACCCCTCCATATACCTCCTCCTATTTTCCCATGTTTATTGTCTACATATTTCTTTATTTAATTCGCATTTAGTTTTGCATCGCACCTTTCACCACGAACGTGGTGTTTTTTGTAAATTCCTTTTGCACATTTTTAAGGTACTGCTGATGAATCGTGCTGTTTTCTTTAAGCTACTTTATTTATTTACCGATTGCCTTTCTTCACTATACATTCAAAACACTGGTATATCCTGATGGGTATCGAAGTAGATCAATATAGAGAAAGCATCAGTAAGTATTACACTGTTGCACGCTCTGTGAAAAAAGGTAAGCTGTAAAGCATTACTGATATTGCTTGTTTTAATCTACTTTTGTTGTACGGAACCAAAATTACACCATTATTAATATTAGTGCATTTCTTTTGCAAAGCAGCAGAGACCAGAAAAAATACAAGCAAGGTAAATAAATCACTTTGCTGTCCTGAAATACACAAGTTACAGGTGAAAACTAATAACAGCATTTTTGTTCTTAAATGTCTTAATTTCTTCATTGTTCTTTGCATTTTGTTAATTATATCGGGAATTGAAATTAATCCAGGCCCGTTTGATTCGGACATCTCTAGTAGTTCTAGCAGTGATTTAGATCATATAACTGCAGTAAGCGAGCTCATAAACAATACATTTTCATTCCTTCATCTAAATATTCAAAGTATTGTATCTAAGATAGATATGATCTCAGCTGAGTATTCTTGCCACGATATACTTTCGTTCACTGAGAGCTGGTTAAGCGAAAATACATCTACCGACCAACAATGTTTGGAAATTCCCGATTATAAATTCCCCCCATTTCGACGAGATAGATCTAATAAAGTAGGTGGTGGTGTCATCGTATATGTTAAGAATACTGTCAACTGCACAATTAGACCTGATCTTCATGTAGGTAGTCTTGAGTGTATATGGTTAGAAATAAAGCTAAATAATAAAAAATACTTGTACGGCACATTCTATATCCCACCAACTAGTGATCTGCAAACCTGGAGAAATATTGAACATTCTATTGATCTAGCTCTAAATTGTAACTATGATATAATTTTGACAGGAGACTTCAATATTGATCAACTTAATAACAATATAAATGATAAGATTGGGTCACTAATGACCCAATTTAGTCTGCATCAACTTATAACTGAACCTACATATGTAACTGAACACAGTTCATCTTTATTGGATTTGATTCTCGTAAGTAACCCATTAAGTGTACTTTTTACAGATGTAGGTGCTCCACTGCTCGAACAGGTTAGGTATCATTTACCTGTGATTGGTTTACTACACCATTCTAGTAAACCATCGACATCTTACAAAAGGAGAATATTTCTTTACGACAAGGGTGATTTTGACTCGTATAGACAACAACTTACAGATGTTGACTGGGAGACTTTGTTTGGACATAACGACGTAGACACAATTGTAGACATTATAACAAACACGATTTTAAATATAGCAGATAATACTATTCCTAACAGATTTATAACGGTACAGAAAGATAGCCGACCATGGATTACTACAAGTATCAAGAAATTCATACGTAGGAAAAATCGAATCCATAAAAAAGCAAAACATACAAATTCTATAAACCATTGGGAAAAGTATCGTATAACCAGGAACAAATGCAATAATTTGATAAAAATGGCAAAGAATGATTATTTTTCTACAATATCCGAAAAAATTATAGCAGAATTATCTGGTAGTAAAAATTGGTGGAATCTTGTTAAAAGACTACTTGGTTCAAGTAAAAAATCGTTCAATACCCCCCTTACAAACAGACGATGACTTAATATGTGACAATTTTGCAAAATGTGAGTTAATTAACGACTTTTTCAGTGAACAATCAAACCTGGACGACTCTTAATTCAACAGTTCCGGAACCTATTGATCCACTCTATGACAAACTGACACAACTACACATTACAGAAACTGACATAGAAGATGTTCTACAATTGCTCGACACTACAAAAGCAACTGGGCCAGATTTAATAAACCCACGACTTATAAGAGAAGGGTATGTACGTGTCAAAAATTTAAATTTTCTTTTTTACTGCTCGAATATTGCAAAATCAGAGAATGCTATGCTGTGGCGAATGCTTTCACGATTAGAAACATGTATAGTTTAATATTGTACATGAAGTGTAACTCTCACAAAATCAATCGTACCAAGAAATATTGTGACACTCTTACATTTCTAGGTTGTTCTTGACAAAGATGCAAGTTAAATTTTCAATATTTTTTCATCATGGGAGTCTAAATGTAATCGGGGATAAATTCCGATTCGTCAGAAGTAAATTGAAGTCTAGATAAATCTACAAACTGTCAATTTTCTCGTTTTCCTGCTTGAGGAGATCGGTTCTGATAGAGCACATTGCGAATGCATGAGGAGATTTGCTAGTTTTGTTAATTGTTTTCTGCAAAATTGATAAATTGACACTTTTAAGCACAAAACTGATAAATACTCTAATCAAAATAAACTATTCTCTGTCCATTTTCAGGAGCTGCCAGGATTCAAGGGAAAGAGGAAAAGGGGACTGACATTGACTCTTTACAAAAAACCATTTCGATATACATTGCCTGTATCACCGCCAAGGAAGCGAACAAAAACAAGTAGCAGTACACCAAATTTAAAATCCCCATCAATCAGGACACCAAGTTTATTAAAAAAATATCTTTCAATTTCAAAATATTTATATCCTTTCAAACGGGTTTACACATCTATTCGGCGCAACCTTTTTACTAAAATGACGGAAACTTCACCGCAGATCTACACAAGTTATAATATTATATAATTTCAGCACATACATAGGTCTAACGTAAATAAACGTTCACTTAGTGCTAGTAGTCATGAATAAATTAAACACAAGATGTCAATTAAACTGTGGACATATCTTTAAAATCGGTAAAGCGCTTTACATCTTGTAACCACTACTATACATGTGTCGTACCAAAACTAGCAAATCTCCTCATGCATTCACAATGTGCTCTATCAGAACTGATCTCCTCAA
Organism: Bathymodiolus septemdierum; assembly: GCA_963383655.1. NCBI lineage: Eukaryota > Metazoa > Mollusca > Bivalvia > Mytilida > Modiolidae > Bathymodiolus > Bathymodiolus septemdierum. Next base: position 61,761,815 of record OY726529.1, read on the forward strand.
GCAGGAAAACGAGAAAATTGACAGTTTGTAGATTTATCTAGACTTCAATTTACTTTTGACGAATCGGAATTTATCCCCGATTACATTTAGACTCCCATGGTGAAAAAATATTGAAAATTTATCTTACATCTTTGTCAAGAACAACTTAGAAATGTAAGAGTGTCACAATTTTCGTCATGATTTTCGTGGGACGATTGATTTTGCGAGAGTTACACTTCATATACAAGAATAAACTATACATGTTTATAATCGAGAAAGCATTCGCCACAGCATAGCATTCTCTGATTTTGCAATATTCGAGCAGTAAAAAAGAAAATTTCAATTTTTGACATGTACATACCTTGCGAAGCGTCTTCGTGAACTCTCCTCCACCAAAACCGGAAGTTATCCTCACGAATTTCTTTGCAGAACCAACTGTTCTGCTTGTGCCGATTACCAGCCGTGCTACAGGTACGATTTTACCTTTGCTGACAAAACCATTTCGAAAAAGTATGAACTTGGAAACATTAAACACATTCGACAGCAGCATCAAATATGTTTCCATTAGAAAGTTTTATTAAATATCTAACAATTATTTAGTTATCCAGATTAAACAATGAAAAAAGCAACTAAATCCCCTTCTGCATGAAACATGTCTCAATTTTACCAACATATTGGATGCACAAGGCAATTACTCCTGGAATATTTACAAGAAGAAATAAACATTGGTTTCAAATAAACAAATGAACACTCGATACAACATTATGTGATAAAGTTTATCAGTGACTTGCGGCAGGTCGGTGGTTTTCTCCGGCTACTCCGGTTTCCTCCGGCTACTCCGGTTTCCTCCACCAATAATACTGACCGCCACAATATAACTGAAATATCGTTGAATATTGCGTTATACACCATAACTCTAACCCTTAAAACAAACCAAATATGTTAAAATCCAAAATATTATATCAACCTATTAACAAGCAAATAATAAAATTAATAGCCTAACTGAAAAAACCCCAGTAAAGTGCTTGCTTTTTGTCGTGATGTTCTTTAAAACAAAGAGATAAAATTATGAAATAATGGTTATATCATTTCAATAAAGAAAGTAGAATAGATGATAACACAATTTTGAATAAGTGACCATCAAACTTAATGATACATAACCCTTCCGGAGAACCAGAGGCGTTCTTGTTTCTCAATCCACAGTTTTCCGTGTAGTGTTTTGTAGATAGAGTAACATTTTTGAACTACTCACAATAATTTTAATGATTGTAATATAAGTGAAAAATTTAATATTAAAATGGAAAACAAAAAATACCACATTGTCGAAACAGTTGTACAATCTAATAGAAAAACAAAAAATACCACATTGTCGAAACAGTTGTAAAATCTAATAGAAAAACAAAAAATACCACATTGTCGAAACAGTTGTAAAATCTAATAGAAAAGCAAAAAATACCACATTGTCGAAACAGTTGTAAAATCTAATAGAAAAACAAAAAATACCACATTGTCGAAACAGTTGTAAAATCTAATAGAAAAACAAAAAATACCACATTGTCGAAACAGTTGTAAAATCTAATAGAAAAACAAAAAATACCACATTGTCGAAACAGTTGTAAAATCTAATAGAAAAACAAAAAATACCACATGTCGAAACAGTTGTAAAATCTAATAGAAAAACAAAAAATACCACATTGTCGAAACAGTTGTAAAATCTAATAGAAAAACAAAAAATACCACATTGTCGAAACAGTTGTAAAATCTAATAGAAAAACAAAAAATACCACATTGTCGAAACAGTTGTAAAATCTAATAGAAAAACAAAAAATACCACATGTCGAAACAGTTGTAAAATCTAATAGAAAAACAAAAAATACCACATTGTCGAAGCAGTTGTAAATCCTAATAGAAAAACAAAAAATACCACATTGTCGAAACAGTTGTAAAATCTAATAGAAAAACAAAAAATACCACATGTCGAAACAGTTGTAAAATCTAATAGAAAAACAAAAAAATACCACATTGTCGAAGCAGTTGTAAATTCTAATAGAAAAACAAAAAATACCACATTTTCGAAACAGTTGTAAAATCTAATAGAAAAGCAAAAAATACCACATTGTCGAAACAGTTGCAAAATCTAATAGAAAAGTCGTAGAAAGAGACAAAATCGATAGCATAACACATAAATATAGGACTTCTCAATTAAATGACTTGGTACACAAATTTCAATGAAAATAATAACCCGCCTTAGCAATGTTGCTTGTCCTATGTGTATTGCAAGAAGAGTTGGAAGATACTAAGGGGTAATCAGAATCCGTAAATCGAAGAAAGACATACGAGACAATGGCCAAAAGAAAAAGGACAAAAGAGTAAGCAACGATCTACGAAACACTAAAGATAGAGCAGCATAAACCCCACTAAAACTCAGAGGCGCTCGTAAGGGTAAGCAGTACCCTGTCAATATAAGACTATATTTGACCAAGCCATGTATGTACTAGACGTATCCATCTTGCTTTTGTTTCTACCATTTTTCCACTATATTATGGAAATATTCCCACGCCGTGACATTGTTTTGTTTTTCATCTTATATATATAGAAAAGATATTGATAAGCTCATTCGATCGATTGCCTGTTTCGAAAAGTATGTATTTAATATTTTCATGTTTGATGTTTGATGTCTATCAGAATTTCGTACCACCTGTAAACTTTTAGTATTATCTCTTATCATAATAAGTTTTCAATTCCTTCAGGAATAAAAACAATATTAATTATAGAGAGACAGAAATAAGAAATATACAAATGGAAAGAAAGAAGCAGGATGGAAAATGTATTGAAATAAACGTTAGAGAATACCGAAAGGACAATCAAAATAGACAATGTAGAGAAATTGGCACCATAGAGAACTAAACGTAACCTAGAAGAGTTTGAAGATACCAAAGGGACAATCAGAATCTGTATATCGAAGAAGAACAGACAACACAATGGCCAAAAGAAAAAGTACAAAAGGACAAACAACGATCTACAAAACATGCACATACAAAATAGACGATAACATAGATGTTAAAAGTTAACAAGTATAGCTAAAACAGTGAAGTACTCATAGCAAAAGAGAAGAGACAAACACATCTAATTTAGAGTCTGAATAGTTTTGAATATTGTTCGTTATCTAATATAATAGAAAACATTGTCAGAAAAACTGTACAATATTATTTTCTAAAGCAGGTTCATGTTAATAAGATGAAAAACAAAATATAACATTCTGTCGATAAAAATATAACATTCTGTCGGAACAAAATATAACATTCTGTCGATAAAAATATAACATTCTGTCGGAACAAAATATAACATTCTGTCGGGACAAAATATAACATTCTGTCGGAACAAAATATAACATTCTGTCGGATCAAAATATAACATTCTGTCGATCAAAATATAACATTCTGTCGGAACAAAATATAACATTCTGTCGATCAAAATATAACATTCTGTCGGAACAAAATATAACATTCTGTCGATCAAAATATAACATTCTGTCGGAACAAAATATAACATTCTGTCGGAACAAAATATAGCATTCTGTCGATCAAAATATAACATTCTGTCGGAACAAAATATAACATTCTGTCGGAACAAAATATAACATTCTGTCGATCTAAATATAACATTCTGTCGGAACAAAATATAACATTCTGTCGGGACAAAATATAACATTTTGTCGGATCAAAATATAACATTCTGTCGGAACAAAATATAACATTCTGTCGATCAAAATATACATTCTGTCGGAACAAAATATAACATTCTGTCGGAACAAAATATAACATTCTGTCGGAATAAAATATAACATTCTGTCGATCAAAATATAACATTCTGTCGATCAAAATATAACATTCTGTCGGAACAAAATATAACATTCTGTCGGAACAAAATATAACATTCTGTCGATCAAAATATAACATTCTGACGGAACAAAATATAACATTCTGTCGGAACAAAATATAACATTCTGTCGGAACAAAATATAGCATTCTGTCGATCAAAATATAACATTCTGTCGGAACAAAATATAACATTCTGTCGATCAAAATATAACATTCTGTCGGAACAAAATATAGCATCCTGTCGGAACAAAATATAACATTCTGTCGGAACAAAATATATCATTCTGTCGGAACAATTCCTAGATCAAATATCAAAATCGTAGAAAGAGGCAAAACCCATATCCTTAACATGACAAATACATGAGTGCCCACTTTCCTGTCACTAATGGAGCAGGAACTGCCTACCCTTCCGGAGCACCTGAGTTTGTCCCCGGATTTTAGTGGGGTTCGTGTTACTCGATCTTTAGTTTTATATGTATGTCTTGTTGATCGTTGTTTGTCCTTTTGTATTTTTTCTTTTGGCCATTGTGTTGTCTGTTCGTCTTCGATATATGGATTCTGATTGCCCCTTTGGTATCTTCAAACTCTTCTTCCTGGCTAAGTACAACCATTTCAATAAAATAAAAAGTTGTGGGAGTAAGCTAATGTCACGGGCACAAATCGTGTGAATCTGGAACACTTGGTTTTCAGCTGGACAACTTTCAATTCGTCAAAACGGTAAATGGAAATTAATATAGAACAGGACATATACAAACAAATCTATGAAATGATTAAAACATTAACTTAACACCTTATAAAGAAATGCCATTCCTTAGTTATTGTCTTATAAAGAACTGCCATTCCTTAGTTATTGTCTTATTATAATGTTCTTGTTGTTTTCTTTTGTTTTTTTTTTTTCATTCTTAATGCAGTTCAAGATTTCAAGACTTTCTAAGCAACGCTCAGACAAATTTCAAATATTTACTTTCGATGAAATATTTTATTTATCCTTTTTATTATTATTTTGTTTGGAAATAAAGATATTAAAAGTACCGCTGAATTATTACTGTATATACAAACCCTAAAACACTGCTGACGATTGCATTGTTATTTTTTTAGCTTTAATTTTAAAATCATAATATGGTTATTTCAGATGCTATCGTTATAAGTTCAAACAATAAATGAAATATAATTGTATCACATACCGGCTTAGACCATTTTGAAAAATGTCCTTCAAATTTTATCAATATGACACTTGCATAAGTTTGGGCCCATAACACTATTTAACGCCGCCACATTTTATATAAGAGCCTGTACCAAGCCAGTAATGTGAGCGGTTATGTATTTGTGTGTTAAGGGTTTGCCTCTTTAGGCGATTTTTCTATTTGATTTTGGAACAAACTTGGAGGGGGTGTTGTTTTATAAAATATTGAGAAAAAAAAACGTAATATAAATGGCATTTTTCTCATATCATAGATGTTTGTATATTATTGATATAGTCATCATTTATTTACAAACTAATTATAAACGTAGCTATTTATAGACGGACACTAAAAGCAGAATTAAATAATATATATTTTTAGTAACCTTCTTGATAGGCAAAGAGAGATAACTCGTATTATTAGCGCCTCAAAAATATACAATTGGCTTGGCAATAAAAAATTATATTGTATACAATCTGCACGAATGAAAGATAAATGTTCACAGAGCAGCATACCTTCTGTCAAATTACCGCTTGTCATAAACTGGAATATTGTTGTAAGCCTACATCAAACAAAATAATAAGTGGAATTGTCGTAAAAAGAAACTTAAACGATGTCGTAAAATTTTTAAATTATGGAGACTTTTCATTGGTAAGGACGTCATAAAAATCTTTCTCGGCGTCTATTATGAGAAACATTAATTCGAGTTAACAAAAAAGTTCTTCTCAAAGATATGATAAAACGTCAAGATAAAATTCAAAGCAAAGCAAATTCCTTTTTAATTGTAAGAAACGGTTAGCTTCCAAAGACGTAAAACGGCCATTTGCAACTAGTTTTTAAGTAGTACAGATTTATTGCTCGACCTACCAAGTCGTTTGTCCTAGATAAAGCTTAATTGTAATATTGTGTATCTAAAAACACTATTTAAATAAGATAAAAAGAATAAGATGGAGAATAGTAATGAATCAATTTACTTCAAATTGAATAAAATTAACATGAACAAAATCTTAATTAGTCCATTTCATGAAAGATGACATACAAAGGGTCAAAATATAAATTCTAATTTATTCAATATTTACAAGATAATTTTTTTAGTGTGTGAAAATTGCATAAAATAAAGTTATATAATTCCGCTTTATCTTATTCATTGTTTTCGATTTTGCTTAGCTCTTTTTTTACTTATTTATATTTTTTGTTTTATTGAATTAATTTTGTTTTCTTTTACTTAATTTATTTAATTTTATTTCTATATTTTTGTTCTTTCTTTCTTTCATTGTTTTTGTTTGCTTTATTTTCTGTTTGTTTTTGTCTTCGTTAGCATGAACATATTTCAACGAAAATATTTTTGAAACGAATGAATTGTCTAAAACATATATTTTAAACTGAATAACTATAATTTAATGCATAGTATTTTAACTTTTGATAAAAATGAAAAACAAAAAGTACCACTCCGTTCGAATAGTTCTAAACATTGACAAACCAAAAGAAACATTCGAACAAGTTTTGTAATTACAATTATGAATTCATTTATTCATAAACATTACATATTAACCTAAAATGTCTTTTTTATGCTCTTCTCTCTCTTTTGTTCTTGTTTGTTTTTGTTTTTTTATTTGTTGTGTGTTTACTTTTTATTAATTCAGAAAAAGAGTAAATATACTACCATGGATGTAATAATATATGTTGAAGGTGAGTTTGTTGTAAATATATATTCAATTAAATTTCAAATTAAATAATTTTGAAAAATAAAATAAAACATAAAATATTCAATTTGTCATTTATTTACTCGTGTGTGTATATATATATATATATATATATATATATATAAACGTTTAAAATATAGCACAACAACACCAACAAAAGATGTTAAAATATAACAAAAATAACTATAAGTCTACAGTCTTAATATATCAAAAATAACTATAAGTCTACATTCTTAATATAGCAAAAATAACTATAAGTCTACAGTCTTAATATAGCAAAAATAACTATAAGTCTACAGTCTTAATATAACAAAAATAACTATAAGTCTACAGTCTTAATATAGCAAAAATAACTATAAGTCTACAGTCTTAATATAACAAAAATAACTATAAGTCTACAGTCTTAATATAGCAAAAATAACTATAAGTCTACAGTCTTAATATAGCAAAAATAACTATAAGTCTGCATTCTTTTTGTAGACTTATAGTTATTTTTGTTATATTTTAGCATCTTTTTTTGGTGTTGTTGTGCTACATTTTAGACGTTTATTTATTATCTTGTTTGCACAGAATCGTTAACACTTGTTTTCGATCCGACATCCCGTAGGTTCATACGTTGGCTTCTTTTTCAGACGTTTATATATATATATATATATATATATATATATATATATATATATATATATATATAATATTTTATTTTAGTGAATTGTAATGCATTGCGATGGAGATAAGAAAAAAATAAAATATGCGAAAGGGTCGAAGACTATAAAAAGATCAAATATGCAATGGTTCACGAAACATTAATCTACAAGCTAAATATTGAACAACTCGAACCACACTGATAACCGATGTGTTGTTCATTGTTTTGTGGACTAATTGTTTGTCTTGTAGTCCCTTTCGTTTTGGCCATTGCATTGTCTGGCCTTCTATCATCCGGTTCTGATTACCTCTTTCTTTTCTTGAAACATTTTTGTTTGCAATTTGATTTCATGACATGATTTCAATAACTTAATTAAAATAATTGAAGTTAATGAAAAAAATATATAGTGTGCTTGAAATATAGCATTCTCTATGGTATCTAAAAAAATATTACATTTAAATAAAAGTTTTTTGAAATATTATTTTTCGTTATTCGGTATTGTACAAAAAAAAATATAAGCATACAAATTTGCATTGAAGCTGAATGTATTCTGTAATAAATATTTAGCAAAAACATAAAGATGAAAAAATAAAAATGAAAACAAAAAATACCACACTGTCGGAACAATTGCAAAATCAATATTCAAAGTCGTAGATAGAGGTGAAATCGATAACACTAAAACACAAATACATGACCACCCACTTTCCTGGCTTGGAACAAACACTTCAATAAATGGTGGCAAGGGTTAAACTAGTTTTATGGACCCAAACCTCCACTCTTAAATTTAAAAAAAAAGATAAGCATACAACATCTAGAACAGAAGAGTCAAATAATAATAAAACAATATTCAAAATTCTAGATCGAAATAGTGCTAATATTTAGCACAATATTTTAAAAAAAACATTTGATATTATATCAAAACTTATTTTATAACATTAATTTTAATTTTCAATTCAAGTTGAAAAAAGAAATGTAGATAGCAATACAAATGAGAATCACACTAAATAATATGTAGATTTTGTTAGTTTTTGTGTTGTTCTATAATGTGTTTTTGCGTTCTGAGTTCCGTGTTGGGATGTCCGTTACGATTTCCTCATTAAAAACGATGTTCGATTCGTCTTTATTTCCAGTTGTTTAGGAGTGCTCATATCTTATTTAAGTTATGTGTGTTTGTGGTTTTTTTTTTCTTTTTTTCTTCGTATTGTGTACCCTATGTTGCCAGTTTCTCTGGATTGTTTTTGTTTTGTTTTTCTCCGTCTTGGGTACCCTATGTTGCCAGTTTCTCTGGATTGTTTTTGTTTTGTTTTTCTTCGTATTGTGTACCCTATGTTGCCAGTTTCTCTGGATTGTTTTTGTTTTGTTTTTCTTCGTATTGTGTACCCTATGTTGCCAGTTTCTCTGGATTGTTTTTGTTTTGTTTTTCTTCGTATTGTGTACCCTATGTTGCCAGTTTCTCTGGATTGTTTTTGTTTTGTTTTTCTTCGTATTGTGTACCCTATGTTGCCAGTTTCTCTGGATTGTTTTTGTTTTGTTTTTCTTCGTGTTGTGTACCCTATGTTGCCAGTTTATCTAGATGTTCCATTGTTGATTGCCCTTCTGTATTCTCTAACGTTTACCTAAATGCCGCAGTATTAGTGGTGTAGTTTCTTCCTAGTAAGAGTTGTCTTTCTTTTATCTATCTAACTGGAAATGTGTGTGTTGCATGGTTTTGCAATAGAATGGGTGTTGTTCTAATCTGAGCGACTGACAATGCAGTATTGAATAATTCGGATATTAGTAATGCAAAGAAAGTTCAAACAATGAGTATCAACAAACAAAGCTAACTACCTCTCACCTTGAATCATTGAACATAAAAATACTAAGACATATGGCATTGGAAATCCAGGTCCCGGCTTGGGATAGGCACACAATTGTGTGGGGAAAACCGGGTAATGACATCACGACCATACTATAGTACAACCAGTTTCAAACGTTGATATTAATTTGTTTGGAAATTTAGGTTTTGTGGTTTGTATTCATTCTTATGATAATATACCATCACCTAAGAATTTCATGATTTTCTTTCATTTTCATGTAATAATTAGTATCTTAGAAATATTCAAAAACATTAAAACAACATCAACTAACCAATCACACTCCAGACACGGTCTAGCTATTTTCAGGCTTAAGAGAATTGAAGATACTAAAGTGTTAGTTAGAAGTCGTAAATCAAAGAGGGACAGACGATGCAATGACCAAATAAAAAAAGCACACAAAGGATAATGCAAGATTTCATTAAATCTAAACTTTAAAATATAAGCACTGAATGAAACGAACACACCAAAAAGCGGGAATGAACTCAAGTTTAACTGTACTTTTACATAAAGATGTACGATACAAGATAGAATAGTGAAATATGTGCTTACTGAGTTCTAAATATACCATATCAAAATCCTGTCAGCTTTCAACCACTAGATGTGGACCATCGTTACCCATGTTTGTATGTTTTGTGTAACATTTAGGTATTATTCGAAGAAGATTTCTCAATCTGAGAACAACTAATTACTTTTTTTTAATCTTAATCAATTTCCAACATAGTGAGTTCTTGTCGTTAGGCCATGACGAACACAAGATTACTCAATGCATAGGACATTTTCCAGAATTGATACGATTCTGACACAAATAATACAGATCATAGAACAAAACAACAGAGCCAAAGTACAAAAAGAGGGCGATCCTAAAATAAAAAAATAAACAAAAAACCCCATATCAGTACACACACAAGGTAAAGCATAACATCACAACATAAAAGCAAAAATAAGATTGTACCACTAACGTCTTTCCCTTAGAACTGTGAACAAGATTAATCTGATAATTATTATAATTTCCGCATTAATTAACATATAAGTCAAAATTGGTAAGTTTTACCTTGGTTGTTGGGGTTTTTTCTCTCGGAAAAATGAAATGTTCATCATACATATAAACATACATTAATCTGTGTAACCTCTCCACATTGTTGTGCCTGTCTCAAGACAGTACCTGGAATTCGAACCGTATATATGGTGGTCTTTTTTGTGTTCTGTGTTCAGTGACGACGAGAGGTGATTGTTTGTGTTTTTTATATTTGGTGGAATTGATTACCATCACCGTTTAAACTGGAACATATTTAATTCATTATTTGTCATGAATTGAAATTTAACCATTGAGGTAAAAAGTATTTTTTAACCAGAACAGATGAAAATCAATTGAACAGAATTATACATAAGGTTGGTTTCGTTTATAGTGTTTAATGCCACTTTCAACAATATTTCAGTTATATCGTGGCGGTCAGTTTTATTTGTAGAGGAAATCGGAATACCCGGAGAAAACCACAGACCTGTCGCAAGTCACTGACAAACTTTATCACATAATGTTGTACACCTCGCCCTGATCGAGATTCGAAATCACAATATCAGTGGTGATAGACACTGATTGCATAGGTCGTTGTAAATCCAACTACCATGCAGTCACGGCCACGACGGCCCCTCAATATTCATCTATGCGGGTATTAAAATAAAAATGCACAAAACATATAATAATGAATAAAACAAACATACTAAAAAATGAAAAGCATGTTCTTTTTTTTACACAATGATTGCCAATTGATACCTTTGTAAGCTACGATGCACTTTATAAAAATCAGTAAAAGCCAATAATACTATGACAATCAAGCTAGCAAGATACTATCAACAAATAGCAGAATGAAAATTATGGGTGAGAAAAATATCAACTTACCAAATTGTGTCCTATCCGTTACGTAACACATATTTACTTGTATGAGATTTTCATTTCAACAGGACGTATGAAAAGTATTAACGCCTTTTTTCAAACATGGTATTTCATCATTATTATAAAATAGCCTCCAGCGAGTCTGTCTTTCGGTTCGATGTCATTTGGGAATAAAAATTTATTTTATATTTTATTTTATTACAGTCTGAAAGCAAAAATACATGTTTGTGTGGTTTGAGGATGAAAATATGTGTGTGGTAATATTATGTTGTGTGTGGTAATACTATGTCTGAAAGATATGTGAAATAAACAGGCAATAGAATATAGTATATAATTACACTTAATATCATTAAAGAAATTAACATGGCGACATGTTGACGGTGTTTTATTAGGTTTTCTTGCAGACGCAAACCTCTGTCAAAAGAACTGTTAGCAATGAAATTTAGGTATGTATCTGCTCTCATCATAAAATATGTATTCGTGTTTTATTTTGTGTTATATTTAGTATTAAAGATGTGGTTCCGATCGTTGAAATGTAACTTAGAACGACAACGAAATCCAAGAGTGGATATTCCGTTTTCATCGATTTCTTTCCAGAATCAGATTAAAAACGTATGCATTTGATTTGGTGCACACGACGCATGTCTGGAATAAGCATCGTCAAGAACGCTCACAAAATCGAAAGACTGTGGGAACAAGATAGCCGACGGGTTAATCAGGATAGCAAAAAACGATTATGATCAACTATACCTGATGGAGGATAATCTTTGTTGTTAAAATAATTATATTATTTAAGCTTAGACCTACAATCCTGCTCCTTTGAATTGAAAGGCTTGTAACAAGAAAGAAAAGTGAGCGGTCATGTATTTGTCAGGGGTATCCATTTTTCCGCTCTTGAAGATTTTTCTTTTTGATTTTGGACCTGTTCGGACAGTGTGTTATTTTTTATTTTTATTTTATTGAATTATTTAGGAGCTATCAATTTTAATAATAAATAAATATATCTAATAAACCATGTCAGTCTCGTAACACTGACTACTGGATGGATACCCCCAGGGACTAAATAAAAGTTTTAATCAAGTACCTATCTTACGTATGTTTACAACAATTAACGTGGTACCACATACTAAGACTGTATACTTTTGAATAACTGGAAGAGTTATCCCTCTTGTAATATGGAAGATGAATTGCTGAACATTAATCAACTATTTTCCCGAGGCAATTTCATCCTGTGATATCTAAGTGGTAGGTACATGTAATTTAACTGACTTTCAATATAACTAGCTAGTTATATAGTCTACCGATACGCTAGATAAATTAGGAAACATGAGTCTGATTTTAACGCTTATTTGTTCATTGATGCAGTATATTGTTTTGTCTAGTATTGTTATTGTTGTTTCCATGACAACAGGAGGGTTGGTTCTTGATATTTTCCAGTATTTATCTACTCTATGCTATGCAAATCGAGCTCTGGGTTCAGAAAATTTCCGGAATGTCCAGGTATCCGCTTTTTATATTAAGATTTGTTTTTCCATTGGTCATGGCATTGTCTGTCATTCGCTTTAAAGCTTCTCCATAACCCCTTTGTTATCTTCAAACTTTTGTGATGTTACTTCTGGAACTGCCAATTAAATTGATTATGTGTTGTAAAAATCATTGTCTCTCATTGTATTCTGTTTCCTTTTCATTTTGGCTAGCTGTTTGTCAAGACATGCTTTTGGTCAGTTTATTATTTTTTTTATTGCTTTTGAAGTTATATTCGTTTCTGAAAAAAGTTTGAAGACACCAAAGGGGTAAACAGAAGCCATCAATCAAAGAAGCACATACAATACAATGTCTAAAGTCTTAGGAAAATGACAAACAAAGAGCTGCAAAACATTACACAGAATCTAAAGACTGAGCAACACAAACCCTACTATAAACTGGAGTTATCTAAGTTCTCCGGAAGGATAGGTAGTTCCTGCTCAACTAGTTCGGAAGTTCGGTTCCATTATCACTTTTCAAATATATTTCATATGCAGCATAGGACAACCTAGACGAGTCTATTTCAAGTTAAAACGACATACTTGATGCCATTACTAGTAGTTTGGACAGGTCTTACTTTTCTTGTAATACTCTTGATTTGGGTACCAGCTAGTTTCATTTGTTTTTGAACCAGAGTATGAAATATGGAAGTTCTCATGAGTAAAATGAATGAATGAATGAATATTTGGGCTATCTCAAGTAATTAACTTGTAGTATCAACGAAACTGTCTTATCAGAAACAGCATTTCCAGATACAAGTATGCTGTGTACGAATTGATTTCAGAATAGTGAGTGCAGATTGGTCATAGCACAATTTTCTAGTGTGTTTAAACCCCTAGTGTATAGCTGTACTATGTAATATTTAAACGATGGTCGAGGAAATCGGCTCTTTTTAAGAGAATTAATATTGTACATGTGATAACATTTATATCACGAAGACTAAATATATCTTTTAGAATGTACAAAATTAGAACACTATAATGCAACAATGTTCTTCATGTTATATATGACGGTTAGCATTGTACTTACATGTGGAAGTCACTTGTATGACCGAATCATTTCACAACTAGGGAAGGCTTGTGCCCATATGACTAGTTTAACCCCGCCATTTTTTATTGAAGTGGCTGTACCAAGCTAGAAAAGTAAGAGGTTATGTATATGTGTGTTCGGGGTATCGATTTTTCCTCTTTCTACGATTTTTCAATTTTGAATTTTGGAACTGCTCTGACTGATGTTTTTGGTTTTTCATTTTATCACCAACTAGTTGAACAAATATTGATGGTATGTCCTGGTAAATAAACCAATCTGGATTTAATATAAGGTACGTATGTATTCGTGTAGGAATGTATTAAACCAGGTATTTTTCGCTTGGTTTATGCTGTTTAACGCCACTTTCAACAATATTTCAGTTACGTGACGGTCAGTTTTATTGATGGAAGAAACCGGAGTACCTGGTAAAAACCATCGACCTGTTGTATGTCACAGACAAACTTTATCACATAATGCCATACACGGGGTTCGAACTCCCAACTTTAGTGGTGATAGGCACTGATTACACATGTAGTTGTAAATCCAACTACCATGCGATCACGATCATTGATATATTTCTCTTATTATGATTTCTTGGGTAAATACAGAAGGATCATGACCTCACAACAATGCATCGATCTAAATACACGTTCTACTATAGATATCTGCCACATCTGCGTGCCTATCCCAAGCCAGGAATTGGGTTTCCAACACCATCTGTCGTGGTCTTTTTCATTGTGTTCAATGATTTGAAGTGAGACGTTATTGTTTGTTTTGTTGATTTTGTTGGAATTGTTAACCATCACTGTTGAAACTTTCTTTTCATAATATATATATATACATGTATATGTATAATATTTATTTCACTAGTAAGTGGAGTTATTTCCCTTTTACCAAAAGTTTGTAATTTACAAACTCATTGATATTCTCAAATGTGTAATATTTATTTCAATTTTAAAACTGATAGCTGATTATTAATATTCTTAGATCACATGGCTACAAAAATATGTAAAATAATGTGCTCGAATAAAGAAAAACAAACAAAAATCAATATTAAATAATTCTACATATATTTTTATTGATATTATATACTTTTTTTTCATTTTACGCCCCAAACAAGGGTTACACTGAAACAACATACATATATATATACGTCTGAAAATTAAACCAAACAGTGTTAGAATTATATTTTTGAGCTGTCAAATTGTTGTTCTTCCCTCGACGGGATTTGAACTCACACCATTGATACACTGCAGCACCATTCGCTTAGCCTTACGTCCAGCGCCCTAGACCACTCGACCACATCCACGTTCTGTATGTATATATATATATATATATATAATACAAATACCGAAGAAAACAATTATTTTTTTTAGCTTGGGCACATACGACTAGTTTAACTCCGCCACTTTTTACTGAAGTGCCTATTCTAGGCCAGGAAAGTGAGCGATCGTATATATGTATGCTATTGGTATAGATTTTGCCTCTCTCTGTTACTTTTCTATTGGATTTTGAGATTATTCCGACAGTGGGTTATTTTTGTTCCCCATTTTATTGCTGCAAAAGTGTCCGCATAAAAATGTCATGTGTAAGTTTTATAATAAACAATTTGTATTGTTTTAGTTGTGTGTGTGGTTTTTTTTTATTTTTTTTTTTGGGGGGGGGGGGGGTTGTTGGGTTTTATTAGCGGGGGAGGGGGGGGGGGGGGGGGGGGAGCTTTTTCGCTTATGTTTTCTTTTTGACTGATAAAGAGAAAAAAAAATAGATTAGAAGCTAATAGCTAATATATTTCGTAACACGAGACCAATAAATGATACAAAACTAATATTCTGAGTTGTTTTTTTAAATTGTTTAATTATAAGTATAAACTATAAAGCTCTTTGGAGTATTTTTATATGTTTTAAAATGAAGTGAAAATATTTGTTATTAAAAGCAAATTACATTGAATTTATAAAAATAATAATAATATACAATTATGGCCTTCATGAGAATTTAATATCCATATTTATTAAATTGAGAAAGGGTTATTTTTAAAATAATAATAATAATAATAATAGTAAAATAATAATTATTAATTTTTATTTTTATAATTATAATTATTATACTTTACTATAGAAACCAAGCAAGAAATAATTGAAACATTTTAAAGTTTTATTCCATGGAACAAGAAATAACTCATTATTCCCGCGGCAAACTGCACGTAGGTCAAATAACTGTGAGGGAATCTGCAGTAACACAAAATAACTGTTTGAAATTGGCGCGCTTTTGCACGTCGAACCAATAACTAGTTATTTCCTTCATATTAGTACAGTATAATAATACAGTTATGTCCTTCATGAGATGTTAATAACCCTTTCTCCTTCGGACCTCGGGAAAATAACCCTTTCTCAATTTAATAATTATGGATATTAACTTCTCATGAAGGCCATAATTGTATATTATTTAATATGTAAAAACCTTGAAATATGACCAATTTTAGCAGATTTATCTTTCCCAGAAATGCAATTTACGAATTTTCTGGCAAAGCAATATTCATTAAGGGAACACTAATCTAAAACTAACAAGGTATTAATTTGATTAACACGTTCTCGTCCTTTTTTTTTATTTTATATTATCATACAAATAAAGTACAAATACGTTTATTACTTAAAATATGACAATAACTGTGATTTATTTTAAAGATTAAAGTATTGTTATCATATTTTTATTGTGAGAAAGGTAAAAATATTAAGTATATTTGTATTTCCTGTCCGTACATATTTTCATCATACATTTAAAAATGTTTGTTTTATTTTCCAGTTTAAATTGAATACGTTTCTTGAACATAATCAAAGAAAGGAAAAATTATCCCATGTTATATTTTGAAATATGCAATTTCATTATTAATGCAAAAAATAATTTACTAATTGATTTCAATTATCACGGTTTTTAATTTGACGTTAAGCTTAATTCTGGGAGAAAACAAGATAATCTGCCGGTACTACATATATTTTGATCTGAATATAAAAAAAAATATTTATTTATTCATGCATTTTTTTAATTTTCGATGAACTTAGTAGAATTACGACTAATACAAGATATTAATTATAGGGGTTTGTCATTGTTAAATTGTAATGCATTGTAATGTGACAATTCGATGATAATAAATCTGTGGATAATTTTTTTTCTAATATTTCTTTGTACTTAATTTGAATTTGAATGAACTACGCATTGCACCATCATTTCGCTAAGAAGAAGGCCACAAACTATCTTAACCCCGCCACCTTTAAATGAACTGTTTTTACCAAGCCAGGAAACTAAGTGGTCATGTATATATGTGTAAGTGGTCATGTACATATGTGTAAGTGGTCATGTATAAATGTGTAAGTGGTCATGTATAAATGTGTAAGTGGTCATGTATATATGTGTAAGTGGTCATGTATATATGTGTAAGGGGTCATGTATATATGTGTAAGTGGTCATGTATATATGTGTAAGTGGTCATGTGTATATGTGTAAGTGGTCATGTATATATGTGTAAGTGGTCATGTATATATGTGTAAGTGGTCATGTATATATGTGTAAGTGGTCATGTATATATGTGTAAGGGGTATCGAATTTTGTCTCTTTTTCTACATTTTTGTATTGGGTTTTAGAACTCTCCCGACAATGTGGTATTTCTGCTTTGTTTTTCATTTCACTACGAAATCGATGAAAACTTATGCATTCATAGATAATAATAAATTGTATAGTACCTTTATATATATATATATATATATATATAAAAGTATTACTAATTCGAGTGCTGTAAACTCGTGGCAAAGTATTCATAAATCCAAGCTATATATCAACGGAAAATGTTCAAATAAACTGCAAATAAACAGATAAAATGAGTACTAAGTAAATTAAATTTCTGACGTGTATAATTATCTAATAGATAGCCATAAATTACATAGAATAAGATCACACAGGACGACACAGTCTGTTCTCATTAAGAGGTACGCAATGTGCTCATAAATTAAAATAATATATACACGTATGTATTCCATTTTTTATTCTGCACGTTGAATTAATTATTTTTATACGCCATTGTTTTTTTTTATGTTATTTTTTAGAAGTTATAATCTTAATATTTCCCCCGCAGAAAATATACGAGAATAACATGAAGAAAAAACCACCACACTGTCAAAACAGTTCGCCATCGAATAATCACAAAAAGAGCTAAATTCGATACACATTACACACAAGTACTTAACATGACTTGGTACACAAACATTGAAAAACGTGGAGAGGCTAAACTAGTCTCAGGGGCAAAAATACTTCATTTTATTCTCACTATTTTTTTAATTACTTTGATAATAAATGTTTTACGTCACTCTAGTTATTTAATATTTAAATAGATATACACATATAATTAAAGATTCTCCCATTAGTTGCAAGCAATGGTAATAAAAAAAAGATATCGTTTTTATTTTTATTGTTATACCTATATTTAAATTATATGTATATATTTTTAATATTTCCCTGTTCAATATTATTTTATTTTTAGTATATAGTGACTATTATGAAAAAAAATATTCACTGAGTTCTTTCTTCTTTATTTTTCAATTTAACATTTTAAAATAGTGAATTAAAGTATATAGTGACAGTATTGTTACAAAAACACTGATTTTTATTTGTCTTTATTTTTCAATTAATTTTTTTTTTAAAGTATATAGATTAAATTCCGTTTAAATTGTTTCAGACAGTTAATATGCGATTTAAAACGAAACTCAAGGTTAGTTATTTGATTAGAAAACAATAAATAAAACGTCTTTATCTTTCAAATTTGTGAACAAAATAGAATTTGAACTCTCCTATTCAAGTAAAAATAAATCTAATACATTAAAGTGGCACAATGAAAAAAAAACGGTTCTAGAATATGGAGAAGCAGGACACAAGTGTATCTCACAGGATTTGTTTTCATCTTATTTACTTGTTTAACTCCGCCACCTTTTAATATTGAAGAGTCTGTACCAAACAAGGTACATCTGATAAAAGGTCATGTATTTGAGTATTAGTGGTATCGATTTTCCCTCTTTCTACGATTTTTTGATGAATTTTGTCTTGAATGTTCTGACAGTGTGGTATTTTTTGTTTTCCCATTTTGTTACATTCCATCAAAAATTTCTTTTTTTAAATGGCAGCCCTGCAATACTGCAATACATTTATATTATACTTCATAATTAAACAGGTGCGCTGATTTGAAATGTTAATTGAATTTCAACCGAATTCCTCAAATGGATCCAGTCTTAAAGGTTAGAGCTAGGTTGTCGGTGTTTAACGCCACTTTCAACAATATTTAAGTTATATCGTGGCGGTGAGCTTTGTTGGTGGAGGAACCCGTAGAAAACAACCGTCCTGCAGTAAGTCACTGACAAACTGTATCACATAATGTTGTATCAAGTCACTGACAAACTTTATCACATAATGTTGTATCAAGTCACTGACAAACTGTATCACATAATGTTGTATCGAGTACACCTCGCCTGAGTGGGGTTCGAACTCACTTTAAGAATTCAAAGCAATAAATCTGATAAAAGGTCATTCATAGTTTCCACAGTTGTATACTATTCTTAGAAGAAGACACGAAAAAGACATGCAAAGAAAATAAAATTAATTTCAACAGAACATGTTACTCACTGGAGGATGTCTTATGTTCAGCTTGAATTGTTTGAAATTGACATGCAAAGACATCGTAAATCTTAAAGAAAGGAAATGTGATTGGAAAACAATTCTAATATTGATCAATGCTTGCCTTTGATTTACGTGAATGACATAAATAAGTACGACAAATCAGACAATTTATGCACATCATAAAATACTTTGTATATTATCTGTTTTTTCCATGAAATTTTCACGTATATATAACAAAATAGACAGAAAAACTGAAAAGAACAATTTTCAAAATTTGCACAAAAAATACTTAGATAACAAAAGTTGTAATGCAAAAAAAATGTAATTAAAACTGAGAATTAACTACTTGAAATGCATAAATTTTATTGATTAAAGTCCAAATACACAATATTGTGTTCTATTAATGATTTATTTCAAAAAATAATAAAATTTACATAGACAAATATAAAACTTTAAAAAAAAAATTCTATAACACCATGAAGGCAAAATGAAAAATGCCAAAAATAATCTGAAAACAATGTGGATATGCGTCCAGCAAATGCACATATGTTATAGTCTTTGGTTTGAATTTATCAACTGTTACAACAACGATGTTTGGTTTGACCCGACCAACTGTTACAACAACGATGTTTGGTTTGACCCGACCAACTGTTACAACAACGATGTTTAGTTTGACCCGACCAACTGTTACAACAACGATGTTTGGTTTGACCCGACCAACTGTTACAACAACGATGTTTGGTTTGACCCGACCAACTGTTACAACAACGATGTTTGGTTTGACCCGACCAACTGTTACAACAACGATGTTTGGTTTGACCCGACCAACTGTTACAACAACGATGTTTGGTTTGACCCGACCAACTGTTACAACAACGATGTTTGGTTTGACCCGACCAACTGTTACAACAACGATGTTTGGTTTGACCCGACCAACTGTTACAACAACGATGTTTGGTTTGACCCGACCAACTGTTACAACAACGATGTTTGGTTTGACCCGACCAACTGTTACAACAACGATGTTTGGTTTGACCCGACCAACTGTTACAACAACGATGTTTGGTTTGACCCGACCAACTGTTACAACAACGATGTTACAGGAACTGCTAACCTTCCGGAATACACAAGTTCACCCCTGGTTTTGAGTGGAGTTCGTGTTGCTTGATCTATTGTGTGTAATATATTGTAGATCATTCTTTGTCTTTTGTCCTTTTGACTTTTGCCATTGTATTGTATGTCCTATTTCTATTTATGCTTTCTCTAATTACCCGTTTGGTATCTTCAAACATTGTTGTCCATCACAAATATATATATTTCAAATGTAACACTGTATTTCTGTTTTTCATCTATAGACAGTACCCTTTTCGGTAAAGGAAAATTATTTTTTTCAAAGCAAAATGTCAAGGAAACAGAATCGAAGCGTGATCATCACTTCCTTTTAGTTTAATTTGTACGATGGACCAGTATTGTCTCATTTATACGATGCACCAGTATTGTCTCATTTGTACGATGCACCAGTATTGTCTCATTTATACGATGCACCAGTATTGTCTCATTTATACGTTGCACCAGTATTGTCTCATTTATACGATGCACCAGTATTGTCTCATTTGTACGATGCACCAGTATTGTCTCATTTATACGATGCACCAGTATTGTCTCATTTATACGTTGCACCAGTATTGACCCATGTGAACGATGCACCAGTATTGTCCCATGTGTACGATGCACCAGTATTGTCTCATATGTACGATGCACCAGTATTGTCCCATGTGAACGATGCACCAGTATTGTCTCATTTGTACGATGCACCAGTATTGTCTCATATGTACGATGCACCAGTATTGTCCCATGTGAACGATGCACCAGTATTGTCCCATGTGAACGATGCACCAGTATTGTCTCATTTGTACGATGCACCAGTATTGTCCCATGTGTACGATGCACCAGTATTGTCTCATTTGTACGATGCACCAGTATTGTCTCATGTGAACGAAGCACCAGTATTGTCCCATGTGAACGATGCACCAGTATTGTCTCATTTGTACGATGCACCAGTATTGTCTCATATGTACGATGCACCAGTATTGTCTCATATGTACGATGCACCAGTATTGTCCCATGTGAACGATGCACCAGTATTGTCTCATTTGTACGATGCACCAGTATTGTCTCATATGTACGATGCACCAGTATTGTCCCATGTGAACGATGCACCAGTATTGTCCCATGTGAACGATGCACCAGTATTGTCTCATTTGTACGATGCACCAGTATTGTCCCATGTGTACGATGCACCAGTATTGTCTCATTTGTACGATGCACCAGTATTGTCTCATTTGTACGATGCACCAGTATTGTCTCATTTGTACGATGCACCAGTATTGTCTCATATGTACGATGCACCAGTATTGTCCCATGTGAACGAAGCACCAGTATTGTCCCATGTGAACGATGCACCAGTATTGTCCCATGTGAACGATGCACCAGTATTGTCCCATGTGAACGATGCCCCAGTATTAACTCATTTGTACGATGCACCAGTATTGTCTCATATGTACGATGCACCAGTATTGTCCCATGTGAACGATGCACCAGTATTGTCTCATTTGTACGATGCACCAGTATTGTCTCATATGTACGATGCACCAGTATTGTCCCATGTGAACGATGCACCAGTTTTGTCCCATGTGAACGATGCACCAGTATTGTCTCATTTGTACGATGCACCAGTATTGTCCCATGTGTACGATGCACCAGTATTGTCTCATTTGTACGATGCACCAGTATTGTCTCATTTGTACGATGCACCAGTATTGTCTCATTTGTACGATGCACCAGTATTGTCTCATATGTACGATGCACCAGTATTGTCCCATGTGAACGATGCACCAGTATTGTCTCATTTGTACGATGCACCAGTATTGTCTCATATGTACGATGCACCAGTATTGTCCCATGTGAACGATGCACCAGTATTGTCTCATTTGTACGATGCACCAGTATTGTCCCATGTGAACGATGCACCAGTATTGTCTCATTTGTACGATGCACCAGTATTGTCTCATTTGTACGATGCACCAGTATTGTCTCATTTGTACGATGCACCAGTATTGTCTCATTTGTACGATGCACCAGTATTGTCTCATTTGCTCATCGTACCACCGGTTTCATTTATTAATTTGCCTTTTATAATATGGTGGCATATATAGTATATATATTTTTTATGACTTCGGCACTGACATGGTTTATTAGATATGTTTTATGCTTGAAATGTACAGTTCCTTTATAATGTAATTTATTAAAACTAAGGTAAAGCACAGGTAACCTTATTCTCTTCAGACCCTTTTGTTTGGCCTGCTAGAAAAAAGAATTTTAAATCATTTCGTTTTTAATCTTTAGACTTACTAAATGCTTTTTTCAGAAACCCTTCGTGGGCAATAAGTTACATATCTGCGTTTTCATACGTTAAAAAAAATAAAATACTTTTGTTATGAAATGTGCCAAGTTCGATGTATGTATATGTTATATTCTTTGCAAAAATAATGAAATAATGAATTAAATATCGTGTTAATATTCCCTATTGTTTAAACAGTTTCATCAGAAAAGTGAGCGGTCATGTATTTGTGTCGATTGGCCTCTTTTTACGATTTTTCTATTGAATTTTGGAAATATTCCGACAGTGTGATATATTTTTTTTCCATTTTATTGTTCAAATCATTTTTCCTTGACTGCTTTCATCATTAAGATAGGTCTAGAATAAAGAAGGGGTGATGTTTAATTTTATTTTAGCTGTCGATGCCGCTTTTTAGTTCATTTGTTAAATAAAACAACGTTTGTAGTATGAGATCATCCCGAGTTTCAGTAGGGTTCACATTGCCCAATCTACAGTTTATGTGTAGTATGTTGTAGATAGCTGTTTGTCCATTTGTTCTGTTATAATCTTGACCGCCATTGTGTTGTCTGTTCTTCTTTGATTGACGATTTCTGACTACCCCTTTGGTACCTCCAACCCTATTAAAGAGTTTAGTGATTATTGTCCGTTTCAACAACATTGAAGTTAACTGGTGGCGGTGCGGTTGATTTTTGGAGAAAACCGAATAAACCGGAGAAAACCACGGACATGCTTGCAAGCGACCGACACATTTTTTTTTCTCAAATAGAGTTGTTTCAAGTCATCTCGCCATAGCGGGGATTGAAAGCACATCCTTGTTTGTAGGTTGATCGATTGATTGGTGTTTAACACGACTTCTCTGCTGAGTTATATATCTTACAATATAAAAAAATGTAATTGTTGGGCTTGGTTTATGGTTTCAACATATACGTTTGTTAAATTATTATGTTCATGAAGGTATGAAACTAAATATTTGGAATACATATGTTTATGCTATAATTGTCTGTATTTGTTTAAATATATGAAACAGACGTGGCTTTTAGCTTTGCATTACCATACATCATCTGAATAATTAAAACACCCTTATCATTAATGATGGGCCGCCGTGGTCGGCATCGTATGGTAGTTGATTTACAACTACACATGCAATCAGTGCCTTTCACCACTAACGTTGTGAGTTCGAATCTCGTTTATGGAGCTGTGTACTCGATATAACATTATGAGATAAAGCTTGTCAATGTCTTGCTACGAGTCGGTGGTTTTCTCCGGGTACTCCGGTTTCCTCCAGCAATAAAACTGACTACCACGATATAACTGAAATATTGTTGAAAGTGGCATTTAAACACCATAACCCTAATCCTAATAATCTAAAAAATTATAAAGAAGACAGTCACTGGTAATAACAGAGTGATCTCGTAATTATAAATTTTCTTGGGTCCAATGATATAGAAAACCACTAAAAAGCTGTTTTCATTAAACAATAGTAAATTTCATGTTATATTTATTTTCAACTGCAAAAGTGGACATGTTCAACATTTATTTATGCTTATCATACAAATCATGTATTTTCATATTCGTTTATGTTGCATGTAAATCAAATATGTATTTTCATAGTTTGTGTGTGTTTTCTTATTATACAAAATAATTCATAAAGCTTCCATAAAAAAAACTAACTCTTTTAATAATGCCACTCGGAGACTCTTATATGCTGACTAAACGTTAGAGAAAACCGAAGAAGCAATGAAGATTGGACACTCCAAAGCAACTGGCAACATTGAGTACACAAGACACAATACAGAAAACTAAAACGATGAGCAACACGAACCTTACCAAAAACTGGAAAAGGGGGGAAGTGAACACTGCTCGTGAAGGGTGAGCAGTTCATGCCTCTTTCTAAATTACTCTTGAAATTAGCACATATACATGATATCAGTATTGAAAAACAATTTCACAATAATTCAAGAATTGTTACTCGATCTTTAGTTGTATGTGTATGTTTTGTAGATCGTTGTTTGTCCTTTGTCCTTTTTCTGTTGACCATTGTGTTGTCTGTCCTTCTTCGATTTACAAATTCTGATTACCCCTTTGATATCT
Organism: Bathymodiolus septemdierum; assembly: GCA_963383655.1. Classification (NCBI taxonomy): domain Eukaryota; kingdom Metazoa; phylum Mollusca; class Bivalvia; order Mytilida; family Modiolidae; genus Bathymodiolus; species Bathymodiolus septemdierum. The sequence continues at coordinate 61,786,648 of OY726529.1, forward strand.
TCAAACTCTTTTTGCTTTAATGAAAAAAAAGATATTCTGATCTTCTTGATCAAACCAACTTTTTTTACGGCGAAATTTATTTACTGTTCTTCCGTCATATCGTTAAGTGTTTTAATTATATACCACCTATAGAATGATATATTTATGCTGTTTTAATGAACATTTTACTATGTGAGTGATATCATATTAAAGATGTATGCTAGTATCATAAATCACCGTTACTTATTGGCCACACAGAAGTTGTGGATTTTTTACCTCATGAATTTAGACAACCATTGTGGTCCCTCGGGTAAAAATGATACATGTGGTCAATAAAAAGAAACAAGCTATCAGACTGTGTTACTATCATGCTACCATCTGTTCAATGATTTATAAAAAAAAATTAGATATTATTTTTCCCTTCGTATATCATCACAATAGAAATGATAAAACGGTGTATCACAAAAAAAAAATTGGCGACTTTGCAGTTTCAAAAATTTTTTTTAGTCAAATATGAAGAAAAAAAACCGATTTTGTTTAAGAAAACTTCTGGCTCTAGAAAACATACTACCCCCTCCCAAGAAAAGTTAAATTATGGGTTCCTAATGAAAACATAAATGTTCTACCAAGAAATAAATGCTTTCGAACTAGGGTTAGGGTTATGGTGTTTAATTTTCAACAATATTTCAGTTTTTTCGTGGCAGTCAGTTTTATTGGTGGAGGAAACAGGAGTGCCCGGATAAAACCACCGGCCTATCGCAAGTCACTGACAAACTTCATCACATAATGTACTATCGAGTCGTCCGTACTAGGATTTGAAACAAAACAAGGGTTCATGAAACAATTACAGTTGGTCATTATCTACCCATTGCTATCTATTTATTTGACCAGTCAGTAATTCCACCAATATATCAATGACCTCTCACCTTAAAACATTTGTAGACAAAACAAACCACGTTAGAAATCTGAATCCTTGCTTAGGATCGGCACAAAATGTTCCAGAGTTGAACATATTAATGGGATCACAACCTTCTCCATCTTAACTTAGCACAATGAAACCTCCATCTTAACTTAGCACAATGAAACCTCCATCTTAACTTAGCACAATGAAACCTCCATCTTAACTTAGCACAATGAAACCTCCAGCTTAACTTAGCACAATGAAACCTCCATCTTAACTTAGCACAATGAAACCTCCATCTTAACTTAGCACAATAAAACCTCCATCTTAACTTAGCACAATGAAACCTCCATCTTAACTTAGGACAATGAAACCTCCATCTTAACTTAGCACAATGAAACCTCTATCTTAACTTAGCACAATGAAACCTCCATCTTAACTTAGGACAATGAAACCTCTATCTTAACTTAGGACAATGAAACCTCTATCTTGACTTAGCACAATGAAACCTCCATCTTAACTTAGGACAATGAAACCTCCATCTTAACTTAGGACAATGAAACCTCCATCTTAACTTTGCACAATGAAACCTCCATCTTAACTTAGGACAATGAAACCTCCATCTTAACTTAGCACAATGAAACCTCCATCTTAACTTAGCACAATGAAACCTCCATCTTAACTTAGCACAATGAAACCCCCTTCTTAGCTTAGCACAATGAAACCTCCATCTTAGCTTAGCACAATGAAACCCCCTTCTTAGCTTAGCACAATGAAACCTCCATCTTAGCTTAGCACAATGAAACCTCCATCTTAGCTTAGCACAATGAAACCTCCATCTTAGCTTAGCACAATGAAACCTCCATCTTAACTTAGCACAATAAAACCTCCATCTTAACTTAGCACAATGAAACCTCCATCTTAACTTAGCACAATGAAACCTCCAGCTTAACTTAGCACAATGAAACCTCCATCTTAGCTTAGCACAATAAAACCTCCAGCTTAACTTAGCACAATAAAACCTCCATCTTAACTTAGCACAATGAAACCTCCAGCTTAACTTAGCACAATGAAACCTCCATCTAAAACTTAGCACAATAAAACCTCCATCTTAACTTAGCACAATAAAACCTCCATCTTAACTTAGCACAATGAAACCTCCATCTTAACTTAGCACAATGAAACCTCCATCTTAGCTTAGCACAATAAAACCTCCAGCTTAACTTAGCACAATAAAACCTCCATCTTAACTTAGCACAATAAAACCTCCATCTTAACTTAGCACAATGAAACCTCCATCTTAGCTTAGCACAATAAAACCTCCAGCTTAACTTAGCACAATAAAACCTCCATCTTAACTTAGCACAATAAAACCTCCATCTTAACTTAGCACAATGAAACCTCCATCTTAACTTAGCACAATAAAACCTCCATCTTAACTTAGCACAATGAAACCTCTATCTTAACTTAGCACAATGAAACCTCCATCTTAACTTAGGACAATGAAACCTCCATCTTAACTTAGGACAATGAAACCTCTATCTTAACTTAGGACAATGAAACCTCTATCTTAACTTAGCACAATGAAACCTCCATCTTAACTTAGGACAATGAAACCTCCATCTTAACTTAGGACAATGAAACCTCCATCTTAACTTTGCACAATGAAACCTCCATCTTAACTTAGGACAATGAAACCTCCATCTTAACTTAGCACAATGAAACCTCCATCTTAACTTAGCACAATGAAACCTCCATCTTAACTTAGCACAATGAAACCTCCAGCTTAACTTAGCACAATGAAACCTCCATCTTAACTTAGCACAATAAAACCTCCATCTTAACTTAGCACAATAAAACCTCCATCTTAACTTAGCACAATAAAACCTCCAGCTTAACTTAGCACAATAAAACCTCCATCTTAACTTAGCACAATGAAACCTCTATCTTAACTTAGGACAATGAAACCTCCATCTTAACTTAGCACAATGAAACCTCCATCTTAACTTAGCACAATGAAACCTCCATCTTAGCTTAGCACAATAAAACCTCCATCTTAACTTAGCACAATAAAACCTCCATCTTAACTTAGCACAATAAAACCTCCATCTTAACTTAGCACAATGAAACCTCCATCTTAACTTAGCACAATGAAACCTCCAGCTTAACTTAGCACAATAAAACCTCCAGCTTAACTTAGCACAATAAAACCTCCAGCTTAACTTAGCACAATGAAACCTCCAGCTTAACTTAGCACAATAAAACCTCCAGCTTAACTTAGCACAATAAAACCTCCATCTTAACTTAGCACAATGAAACCTCCAGCTTAACTTAGCACAATAAAACCTCCATCTTAACTTAGCACAATGAAACCTGTCTATTCCAAACAAAAAAGATGTAATAAGTGACTACATGTATATTCATATTGGTGGCTTTCTGACAATTTGCACGGTCTTGGTTCGATAAACATGATTATTGATACATGTAGTTCACAAGTGTCAAGGTCAATACGACAAGTTTGACCTTACCAAAGGGGGAATTAAGGCTCTTTTCTAAGAAGAGCCGACAATACAATGGGCAAACAAACAGGACAAAAAGACAAATGGTCGAGTTAACATTACACAGAATACTAAGGATTGAACAACACCAACCATTTTAAATCCGAGGGTGAACTCCGGAAAGATGAGCAGTTCCTGCTTCACTAGTGTCACTCATCGAGTTCCTTTTCCTACAAAACCGCTTGTAAGTCATAAATGAAGGAAGAACGGGATTGTAACAGACTATGTTTGACAGGTCAAATAGTTATCGAAAAAAAATAGAGTTGGCTACTAAAACATTACATATGGTGATTAAATCCTGTGTGTCCTACCATTATATAAATTTAGTGCAAAGTGAGTGATTGTTGTTTAACTCAGCAATGCTTCAGCTATATCATGGCGAGAACAAGTTAATTGTTTAACTCAGCAATGCTCCATCTATATCATGGCGAGAACAGCTATATCATGGCGAGAACAAGTTAATTGTTTAACTCAGCAATGCTTCAGCTATATCATGGCGAGAACAAGTTAATTGTTTAACTCAGCAATGCTTCAGCTATATCATGGCGAGAACAAGTTAATTGTTTAACTCAGCAATGTTTCAGCTATATCATGGCGAGAACAAGTTAATTGTTTAACTCAGCAATGCTTCAGCTATATCATGGCGAGAACAAGATAATTGTTTAACTCAGCAATGCTTCAGCTATATCATGGCGAGAACAAGTTAATTGTTTAACTCAGCAATGCTCCATCTATATCATGGCGAGAACAGCTATATCATGGCGAGAACAAGTTAATTGTTTAACTCAGCAATGCTTCAGCTATATCATGGCGAGAACAAGATAATTGTTTAACTCAGCAATGCTTCAGCTATATCATGGCGAGAACAAGTTAATTGTTTAACTCAGCAATGCTCCATCTATATCATGGCGAGAACAGCTATATCATGGCGAGAACAAGTTAATTTTCAATGAGATGATGAGACCCGCTTTGTACTAGACCAACACGCTGAGTTGGATTTTTATGGTACTAGCTCACTGACACAACAGTCGGCAGATAACAACAAATACCAATTCTATAGCATTTGGCTTAACCGATCGGGGCCCGAACACTGATATCTGTGTATGTAACGGGTACGCCCATCCACCAAAGGTTATTTGAACCGTAGTAGGTTAATGACCATCTTCTGCTAACTTTGTTAGTGGGGTTTTCTTGTAGAGCGTTGGCTTACAATATCGGAAACATTACATTGTTCTTCGGACATGAAACATGCTGTACTGATACATATAAATCAAGTGTCTCTTGTTCAGTAAACAATAACAAGGCAATGTTGTCTACAACTGTACAGACATGTTCTAACAATACGTAAGTCAGAATTTACAAAAGAGTGATCAAAACAATAATAGTGAAGGAAAATCATAAAGACGAGTATTCATATTTTCGAGTTAGGGTTATGGTGTTTAATGCTACTTTCAACAATATTTCAGTTATTACGTGGTGGTCATTTGCAATGATGAAGGAAAACCATCGACCGGCTGCAAGTCACTGACAAACTTTATCACATAATGTTGTATCGAGTACACCACGCCATAAACGGTTTTCGAATCCATGACCTTAGTGGTAATACGCACAGATTGCACAGGCAGTTGTAAATCCAACTACCATGCGATCACGACCACGACGGCCCATAAGTTATACTGACATCACACTAAAAATCGAAAACGAAAATACAGGATCCTCAATATCATGTTAACATGCTGTTATTTCATGGTCAATGACTGGTGTTGTATGTGGACCAGGAACATATATTAATTGGTGGAAGAAACCGGAGTACCCTGAGAAAGCCGCCTTCCTGTCGCAAGTCACTGACAAACTTGATAACATAAAGTTGCATCGAGTGCACCTCGCCTGAGCGGGATTTGAACTCACAACGTTATTGGTGATAGGCACTGATCGCATAGGTATTTTAAATTCTGGTCGTGCTCCTATAAACAATATAAGCAAAATAAAGCGATATACTTTCATATTTTGGAAGTTGGGAATGAATATTTTGGAGTATGCTTCTCACATCTGCATTTCAATGTTTACTTGTACAAGACCACCATGCTGATCTGGGGATTAGTTTACTCGTGTAATAGTCAACACTGTGTATGCCAAGACACCGGTACACATTAGCCCAAGTCTATGACGATCAGCCATACGCACCACATGTGTATTTGGAAAAGTATCGCGCATATTTGATTTTAACGCAGAGAAGGCTCGAATACGTTCTCATGCATCTCAAGCGAACACACGTATCTGCTAGACAATGGAATTTGCTAGCAAAACAGAATTTCAGGTGAATACACGCACCTGCTACACAACAGAAGATACTAGTAAAACATATGGTGGCCTTATTTGGTAATACACCACATAAAGTAAAACAAGCACATATTTATGATAGTAAGTAAGTCAGCTTACATACATTTACAGAGCAAGAAGTTAATCCTATGTTTAAATTTTATATCAGAACATTCGAACATGCAAAGTCCTAGATTTATCTACTCACCTTCAGTATACGTCTGGGTTTCGTCATTAGAATTTGTATACATACATTATATATCCATTATATGAACAGAATGGTTTTGTTAATACACATCTGGCACAATATTCCTACCATTGTCATTGATATAGATAAATATTTACATTTCAAAGGCAATACACGGAAAGAAAGAACTGACTTTCTGCTCAATTGACTAGCAAATGTGTATTACTTACATAGAAAAACAAATAAAACAGAGACCTGGGAACCATAAAAAACAACAACGTAATTATTCAGAATACGACATAACAGGGCCGACAGTGTTGCAAAATTTTATGGGGATTTTGTCTCTAATAAACGTCAGTGCACCACCATTGCAAATTCAGTCCATAAAGATTTGAAACGATAAATCTAGAAGGTTATAAATTCCGAATGGTCGTCTGTTTCACCGTTTTCATTAGTTTCATGTACTTTGAAGATGGTTAAAATGTAATTATTTAAGAAGAGTTATAATTCGAGTAAATAATGTTAATATAAATCTTATAAAACTATTACAGCGAGAAGTATAAAATAAAAGTAAAGACCCGCCACGTCGCCGTAGATTTATCATTAAAGCTGTGTTGATAAGCTTCAGAATAATTATCTCCGACGTTAATTACTCTGGCTAATCAGATATGTTGCGCAATAATTCTCAGCTAGACAGTCTCTTCTTTGATCACATTTGTAGTTATTACGGCTCCTCCCACTTTATAATTTATTCATAATTTATAATTTATTCATATGGATGTCGGAAAATCCAGAAATATATATCTTGGTTATTTATTTAGTTAATGAGTAGATCGAAAGATTAAATAATTAATGCTCCCTCAAGAAATATATATATAATTAATGCTCCCTCATGAAATATATATATAATTAATGTTCTCTCATCAAACATATCATTATTTCTTAGAGTTGATATGTCATACATGTAAATGCAAAAAAACAGTGGAGTTTGATAACTAATGGCCGTCGTGTCGTGATCGTATGGTAGTTGGATTTATAACTGCCTATGCGATCAGTGACTATCACCACTAACGTTGTGAGGTCGAATCCCGATCTGGTGAGGTGTACTCGATGCAACACTATGTGATAGAGTTTGTCAGTGACTTGCGCCAGGTCTGTGGTTTTCTCCGGGTACTCCGGTTTCCTCCACCAATAAAACTGACCGCCACGATATAACTGAAATATTGTTGAAAGTGGCGTTAAACACCATAACACTAACCCTTAAGTTGAGATGTCATACTTGTACATACAAAAGACTGACGAGTGTATCTGTCTGTTGGTAACTTATTTCTTTTACTGATAATAAATAGGGTTATAGTTGGGGTTAGGGATATGGCAAATATCTGACATGTTAAGCATATCGCGACATTTTGAATATCACAGAACCAACTTAACGAACATGTTACATATACATGTACGATGTAAAATTGTATCCTTGATGTAAACGTTATCATATATTGTACACTCATCTTTACATCATCATGACTATTTGTTTGATAAATATGTAACACCCTCACGTTCATGTTTACAAAAAATGTAAACGTTTTTACATAATGTGTAATCGAGTACACCTCATCTTGCCATCATCATTAATGCAAAGAGTGTAAGAATTATGTATAGGAACAAAATAGACAGCGGTTGTCAATAATTTAAGCCCAATATCAGCATAACAAACAACTTCATAGCATCTCAAATCATTGAACAAGATAATTAATTTATCCAAATAAATTGAAAAACAAACAAAATACCACACTGTCGGAACAGTTCCTAAATCTAATTGAAAAAATAGTGAGGCAAAGATCGATAAAAAGTGGCAGGGTTAAACTAGTGAAATGATGCAGTCATGCGAATGATACGTTGAAGGCGATGTACTTTATCTACTGTTCTGTTTGAATTATTGCATCAATGCATTGGACTTGGCCATTTAGGCGAGGAGGGCACTGATTTTGCCCATTTAGGTGAGGAGGGCACTGTTTTTGCCCATTTAGGCGAGGAGGGCACTGTTGTTGGCCATCTAGGAGAGGAGGGCACTGATTTTGCCCATTTAGGGGAGGAGGGCATTGATTTTGCCCATTCAGGCGAGGAGGGCACTGTTTTTGGCCATTTCATTGTTAGGTTATGCTTTATTTTGTTTGTTTGCTTTTTTTTTCTTGGTGGGGGGGGGGGGGGTGTCATCTCATTAAAGGTAATGGAAAATATGATTACGAACACAAAGTTTATATTGCATTTACATGGAAGGTATCCATGCTTGATGAGATTCTAATGTATCTATGGCTGCAGCATACTAACTGAAGACAGGTGTGGAGACTGGTATATACACTTTTATAAAGTATGACAACCACAATCCTACTAACTATGACTCATCAAGGAAGAGAACATATATGTCGTACATTCATCTTTTACTTGATAAAGTACAATACTTGTTCCTCAGAATATGATAAACTAGTCTTACAGTGATGATATTAACAAGTAATTAAAGACCTCATTTATAGCTCCGATACGATATCAATGTTCCTTTCTTCTCCTATGTAGCATTAAGTAAAGAAAGTTTAAACAGTAATGGGCAAAAAACAATGAACAATGACCTCACACCTAAACTCATTGACCATTAAAATAACAACGAACAATGACCTCACACCTAAGCTCATTCACCATTAAAAATAAACGAACAATGACCTCACACCTAAACTCATTGACCATTAAAAAACAACAAACAATGACTTCACACCTAAACTCATTGACCATTAAAAAAAAACAACGAACAATGACCTCACACCTAAGCTCATTAACCATAAAAAAACAACGAACAATGACTTCACACCTAAACTCATTGACCATTAAAAAAAAACAACGAACAATGACCTCACACCTAAACTCATTAACCATTAAAAAACAACGAGCAATGACTTCACACCTAAACTCATTGACCATTGAAAAACAACGAACAATGACTTCACACCTAAACTCATTGACCATTAAAAAAAACAACGAACAATGACCTCACACCTAAGCTCATTGACCATTAAAATAACAACGAACAATGACCTCACACCTAAACTCATTGACCATTAAAATAACAACGAACAATGACCTCACATCTAAACTCATTGACCATTAAAATAACAACGAACAATGACTTCACACCTAAACTCATTCACCATTAAAAATCAACGAACAATGACTTCACACCTAAACTCATTGACCATTAAAGAAAAACAACGAACAATGACCTCACACCTAAACTCGTTAACCATTAAAAAACAACGAGCAATGACTTCACACCTAAACTCATTGACCATTAAAAAAAACAACGAACAATGACCTCACACCTAATAAACTCATTGACCATTAAAAAATACAACGAGCAATGACCTCACACCTAAACTCATTGACCATTAAAAAAAACAACGAACAATGACCTCACACCTTATAAACTCATTGACCATTAAAAAATCAACGAACAATGACCTCACACCTAAACTCCTTGACCATTAAAAAAAACAACGAACAATGACCTCACACCTAAACTCCTTGACCATTAAAAAAAACAACGAACAGTGACCTCACACTTAAACTCATTGACCATTTAAAAACAACGAACAATGACCTCACACCTAAACTCATTGACCATTAAAATAACAACGAACAATGACCTCACACCTAAATTCATTGACCATTAAAATAACAACGAACAATGACCTCACACCTAAACTCATTGACCATTAAAAATCAACGAACAATGACTTCACACCTAAACTCATTGGCCATTGAAAAACAACGAACAATGACTTCACACGTAAACTCATTGACCATTAAAAAAAAACAACGAACAATGACCTCACACCTAAACTCATTGACCATTAAAATAACAACGAACAATGACCTCACACCTAAATTCATTGACCATTAAAATAACAACGAACAATGACCTCACACCTAAACTCATTGACCATTAAAAATCAACGAACAATGACCTCACACCTAAACTCATTGACCATTTAAAAACAACAAACAATGACTTCACACCTAAACTCATTGACCATTAAAATAACAACGAACAATGACCTCACACCTAAACTCATTGACCATTAAAAATCAACGAACAATAACTTCACACCTAAACTCCTTGACCATTGAAAAAAACAACGAACAATGACCTCACACCCAAACTCATTGACCATTAAAAAAAACAACGAACAGTGACTCACACCTAAACTCATTGACCATTGAAAAATAACAACGAACAATGACCTCACACCTAAACTCATTGAACATTTAAAAACAACGAACAATGACCTCACACCTAAACTCATTGACCATTAAAAAATAACAACGAAAATGACCTCACACCTAAACTCATTAACCATTAAAAAACAACGAGCAATGACTTCACACCTAAACTCATTGACCATTGAAAAACAACGAACAATGACTTCACACCTAAACTCATTGACCATTGAAAAAAACAACGAACAATGACCTCACACCTAAGCTCATTGACCATTAAAATAACAACGAACAGTGACCTCACACCTAAACTCATTGACCATTAAAATAACAACGAACAATGACCTCACACCTAAACTCATTGACCATTAAAAATCAACGAACAATAACTTCACACCTAAACTCATTGACCATTAAAGAAAAACAACGAACAATGACCTCACACCTAAACTCGTTAACCATTAAAATAACAACGAGCAATGACTTCACACCTAAACTCATTGACCATTAAAAAACAACGAACAATGACTTCACACCTAAACTCATTGACCATTTAAAAAAAACAACGAACAATGACTTCACACCTAAACTCATTGACCATTAAAAAAAACAACGAACAATGACCTCACACCTAAGCTCATTGACCATTAAAATAACAACGAACAATGACCTCACACCTAAACTCATTGACCATTAAAATAACAACGAACAATGACCTCACATCTAAACTCATTGACCATTAAAATAACAACGAACAATGACTTCACACCTAAACTCATTCACCATTAAAAATCAACGAACAATGACTTCACACCTAAACTCATTGACCATTAAAGAAAAACAACGAACAATGACCTCACACCTAAACTCGTTAACCATTAAAAAACAACGAGCAATGACTTCACACCTAAACTCATTGACCATTAAAAAAAACAACGAACAATGACCTCACACCTAATAAACTCATTGACCATTAAAAAATACAACGAGCAATGACCTCACACCTAAACTCATTGACCATTAAAAAAAACAACGAACAATGACCTCACACCTTATAAACTCATTGACCATTAAAAAATCAACGAACAATGACCTCACACCTAAACTCCTTGACCATTAAAAAAAACAACGAACAATGACCTCACACCTAAACTCCTTGACCATTAAAAAAAACAACGAACAGTGACCTCACACCTAAACTCATTGACCATTTAAAAACAACGAACAATGACCTCACACCTAAACTCATTGACCATTAAAATAACAACGAACAATGACCTCACACCTAAATTCATTGACCATTAAAATAACAACGAACAATGACCTCACACCTAAACTCATTGACCATTAAAAATCAACGAACAATGACTTCACACCTAAACTCATTGGCCATTGAAAAACAACGAACAATGACTTCACACGTAAACTCATTGACCATTAAAAAAAAACAACGAACAATGACCTCACACCTAAACTCATTGACCATTAAAATAACAACGAACAATGACCTCACACCTAAATTCATTGACCATTAAAATAACAACGAACAATGACCTCACACCTAAACTCATTGACCATTAAAAATCAACGAACAATGACCTCACACCTAAACTCATTGACCATTTAAAAACAACAAACAATGACTTCACACCTAAACTCATTGACCATTAAAATAACAACGAACAATGACCTCACACCTAAACTCATTGACCATTAAAAATCAACGAACAATAACTTCACACCTAAACTCCTTGACCATTGAAAAAAACAACGAACAATGACCTCACACCCAAACTCATTGACCATTAAAAAAAACAACGAACAGTGACTCACACCTAAACTCATTGACCATTGAAAAATAACAACGAACAATGACCTCACACCTAAACTCATTGAACATTTAAAAACAACGAACAATGACCTCACACCTAAACTCATTGACCATTAAAAAATAACAACGAAAATGACCTCACACCTAAACTCATTAACCATTAAAAAACAACGAGCAATGACTTCACACCTAAACTCATTGACCATTGAAAAACAACGAACAATGACTTCACACCTAAACTCATTGACCATTGAAAAAAACAACGAACAATGACCTCACACCTAAGCTCATTGACCATTAAAATAACAACGAACAATGACCTCACACCTAAACTCATTGACCATTAAAATAACAACGAACAATGACCTCACACCTAAACTCATTGACCATTAAAAATCAACGAACAATAACTTCACACCTAAACTCATTGACCATTAAAGAAAAACAACGAACAATGACCTCACACCTAAACTCGTTAACCATTAAAATAACAACGAGCAATGACTTCACACCTAAACTCATTGACCATTAAAAAACAACGAACAATGACTTCACACCTAAACTCATTGACCATTTAAAAAAAACAACGAACAATGACCTCACACCTAAACTCATTAACCATTAAAAAAACAACGAGCAATGACTTCACACCTAAACTCATTGGCCATTGAAAAACAACGAACAATGACTTCACCCCTAAACTCATTGACCATTTAAAAAAACAACGAACAATGACCTCACACCTAAACTCATTGACCATTAAAATAACAACGAACAATGACCTCACACCTAAATTCATTGACCATTAAAATAACAACGAACAATGACCTCACACCTAAACTCATTGACCATTGAAAAATAACAACGAACAATGACCTCACACCTAAACTCATTGAACATTTAAAAACAACGAACAATGACCTCACACCTAAACTCATTGACCATTAAAAAATAACAACGAAAATGACCTCACACCTAAACTCATTAACCATTAAAAAACAACGAGCAATGACTTCACACCTAAACTCATTGACCATTGAAAAACAACGAACAATGACTTCACACCTAAACTCATTGACCATTGAAAAAAACAACGAACAATGACCTCACACCTAAGCTCATTGACCATTAAAATAACAACGAACAATGACCTCACACCTAAACTCATTGACCATTAAAATAACAACGAACAATGACCTCACACCTAAACTCATTGACCATTAAAAATCAACGAACAATAACTTCACACCTAAACTCATTGACCATTAAAGAAAAACAACGAACAATGACCTCACACCTAAACTCGTTAACCATTAAAATAACAACGAGCAATGACTTCACACCTAAACTCATTGACCATTAAAAAACAACGAACAATGACTTCACACCTAAACTCATTGACCATTTAAAAAAAACAACGAACAATGACTTCACACCTAGACTCATTGACCATTAAAAAAAACAACGAACAATGACCTCACACCTAAGCTCATTGACCATTAAAATAACAACGAACAATGACCTCACACCTAAACTCATTGACCATTAAAATAACAACGAACAATGACCTCACATCTAAACTCATTGACCATTAAAATAACAACGAACAATGACTTCACACCTAAACTCATTCACCATTAAAAATCAACGAACAATGACTTCACACCTAAACTCATTGACCATTAAAGAAAAACAACGAACAATGACCTCACACCTAAACTCGTTAACCATTAAAAAACAACGAGCAATGACTTCACACCTAAACTCATTGACCATTAAAAAAAACAACGAACAATGACCTCACACCTAATAAACTCATTGACCATTAAAAAATACAACGAGCAATGACCTCACACCTAAACTCATTGACCATTAAAAAAAACAACGAACAATGACCTCACACCTTATAAACTCATTGACCATTAAAAAATCAACGAACAATGACCTCACACCTAAACTCCTTGACCATTAAAAAAAACAACGAACAATGACCTCACACCTAAACTCCTTGACCATTAAAAAAAACAACGAACAGTGACCTCACACCTAAACTCATTGACCATTTAAAAACAACGAACAATGACCTCACACCTAAACTCATTGACCATTAAAATAACAACGAACAATGACCTCACACCTAAATTCATTGACCATTAAAATAACAACGAACAATGACCTCACACCTAAACTCATTGACCATTAAAAATCAACGAACAATGACTTCACACCTAAACTCATTGGCCATTGAAAAACAACGAACAATGACTTCACACGTAAACTCATTGACCATTAAAAAAAAACAACGAACAATGACCTCACACCTAAACTCATTGACCATTAAAATAACAACGAACAATGACCTCACACCTAAATTCATTGACCATTAAAATAACAACGAACAATGACCTCACACCTAAACTCATTGACCATTAAAAATCAACGAACAATGACCTCACACCTAAACTCATTGACCATTTAAAAACAACAAACAATGACTTCACACCTAAACTCATTGACCATTAAAATAACAACGAACAATGACCTCACACCTAAACTCATTGACCATTAAAAATCAACGAACAATAACTTCACACCTAAACTCCTTGACCATTGAAAAAAACAACGAACAATGACCTCACACCCAAACTCATTGACCATTAAAAAAAACAACGAACAGTGACTCACACCTAAACTCATTGACCATTGAAAAATAACAACGAACAATGACCTCACACCTAAACTCATTGAACATTTAAAAACAACGAACAATGACCTCACACCTAAACTCATTGACCATTAAAAAATAACAACGAAAATGACCTCACACCTAAACTCATTAACCATTAAAAAACAACGAGCAATGACTTCACACCTAAACTCATTGACCATTGAAAAACAACGAACAATGACTTCACACCTAAACTCATTGACCATTGAAAAAAACAACGAACAATGACCTCACACCTAAGCTCATTGACCATTAAAATAACAACGAACAATGACCTCACACCTAAACTCATTGACCATTAAAATAACAACGAACAATGACCTCACACCTAAACTCATTGACCATTAAAAATCAACGAACAATAACTTCACACCTAAACTCATTGACCATTAAAGAAAAACAACGAACAATGACCTCACACCTAAACTCGTTAACCATTAAAATAACAACGAGCAATGACTTCACACCTAAACTCATTGACCATTAAAAAACAACGAACAATGACTTCACACCTAAACTCATTGACCATTTAAAAAAAACAACGAACAATGACCTCACACCTAAACTCATTAACCATTAAAAAAACAACGAGCAATGACTTCACACCTAAACTCATTGGCCATTGAAAAACAACGAACAATGACTTCACCCCTAAACTCATTGACCATTTAAAAAAAACAACGAACAATGACCTCACACCTAAACTCATTGACCATTAAAATAACAACGAACAATGACCTCACACCTAAATTCATTGACCATTAAAATAACAACGAACAATGACCTCACACCTAAACTCATTGACCATTAAAAATCAACGAACAATGACCTCACACCTAAACTCATTGACCATTTAAAAACAACGAACAATGACTTCACACCTAAACTCATTGACCATAAAAAAAAACAACGAACAATACCTCACACCTAAACTCATTGACCATTAAAAAAAACAACGAACAATGACCTCACACCTAATAAACTCATTGACCATTAAAAAATACAACGAGCAATGACCTCACACCTAAACTCATTGACCATTAAAAAAAACAACGAACAATGACCTCACACCTAATAAACTCATTGACCATTAAAAAAATCAACGAACAATGACCTCACACCTAAACTCCTTGACCATTAAAAA
The DNA here is from genome assembly GCA_963383655.1 of Bathymodiolus septemdierum. Taxonomy (NCBI): domain Eukaryota; kingdom Metazoa; phylum Mollusca; class Bivalvia; order Mytilida; family Modiolidae; genus Bathymodiolus; species Bathymodiolus septemdierum. Next base: position 61,802,561 of record OY726529.1, read on the forward strand.
AAACAACGAACAATGACCTCACACCGAAACTCCTTGACCATTAAAAAAAACAACGAACAATGACCTCACACCTAAACTCATTGACCATTAAAAAAAACAATGAACAGTGACCTCACACCTAAACTCATTGACCATAAGAAAAATTTACGACATATGACGTTGGAAATACAGGTCCTGCCTTAAGACAGACACAAACATGTGGCGGGGTTGTTTCTCAATGGCTACTGGTTTTCATTACTACAATATTAATTTCATAATAAAAAGATTAATCGTCTCATGCCACAATACCTGCATACTTTATAATTACACAGAGGAACTCGGATGTATCGATAATCGAAGAAGGGAAGACAATACTCGGTTTCGTAAAAGACTATAAGATTGGTATACGCTGCTTCTCTGTGAAGCATACAATATTAAGAATTAGGAGCCAACACTGGTAGGCATGAAATCGGAATAATGTGTCCAAATGGAGCAATATGTCTACCAGGGAAATATAAAAACGATTATACAGTGATGGTCGACAGCATCATATACCACAAAAAGACGAACCATTTATATGGCAACCACTCAGCGTTCAAATTAATGGCAAGAATGGCAAGCGACAAATGACTATGGACATCAATGGTATGGCTTGTGAAAGATGCAAAAAGATGGAATAAGTTTGATTCCGGAAGATCTGTTTAGATACACGATTACGTTTTTTCTTTTATTATACCACATTGTCAGAACAGTTCCAAAATGCAATAGAAAAATCGTAGAAAAATGCAACATTGACACTCCTAACACACAAACAATGACAAATACATGACAGTTCACTTTCCTGAAGTGGTAACTACACTTCAATAACAAATACATGACAGTTCACTTTCCTGAAGTGGTAACTACACTTCAATAACAAATACATGACAGTTCACTTTCCTGAAGTGGTAACTGCACTTCAATAACAATTGGCGGGTTTAAACTACTTCCCCCTAAGTGAAATGTTGCAGTCATGCAAGTGTTTTCCCCATGTGACTAAAATGCCAACCCTCACATATAACCGGGCGAACAGTGCTATATACACATTATTTTAATACACAAAATATTCTAACGCCAAAGTGATCAATTTGCCAGCTATATCATGGGGAGAACAAGTTACTTTTGATGAGATGATGTGCTAGATCACCGAAACAAACAGTCCACAGGTAGACATATCACTCTACCTGGACTCATTATACTGTTTCCGATCCAAGCAGTCTCTGCTTTAGTAGAAATTGGTATAATTCGTGCGTATTCATCTTTTTTGTCCCCAGCTCGATTTACGGTTGTGTCAAACCTTAAGACTTAAACATTGACAGTTTCAGTGTCTCCTTTATAAACACAATATCAATTAACAAATAAGAGCAGAGACTGCTTGGATCGGAAACAGTATAATGAGTCCAGGTAGAGTGATATGTCTACCTGTGGACTGTTTGTTTCGGTGATCTAGCACATCATCTCATCAAAAGTAACTTGTTCTCCCCATGATATAGCTGGCAAATTGATCACTTTGGCATTAAACAGCAATCACTCACTCACATAAGTACAAGTTAGCCATAGCGAAATGGAACAGTGGTGAGTGCCATAAATGATCGGATTTACCAATGGATAACAAGCTAAGACATTTTGGTTGATATTATGAAGCTCTGTATAATGCAATAATCACCTCAAATTTTATTGAAAGTTAACTACAAATCAGAATGGACCCTGTTCAGTGGTATATTAATTCTATCGTTAAGAGGATACATAAAACAACCTACAAAGTTAGTTTCATATAGAGGTGGGGAGTGCACAGACAACTATTCCAATCCATGGCCTAATATAAAGAAATATGAACGCCAAATATGTAAAACAAACATTAATAATTTAATCATAATAATCACTGAATCATGAATCAATCTGCTAGATTACAAATAAATAAAAGTTGGGAAAACAAACTTCTATAAATAACTTCAGTGTACAATATTCATAGAATTTACATAGCGTGGTAGTCCTCTATAAATTTTACAACAATAAACGTTAAAAGAAAACTAAAGGAACAATCAAGAATTGATAATCCAAAGGCAGGGACAATCAAGAATGGATAATCCAAAGGCAGGAACAATCAAGAATGGATAATCCAAAGGCAGGGACAATCAAGAATGGATAATCCAAAGGCAGGGACAATCAAGAATGGATAATCCAAAGGCAGGGACAATCAAGAATGGATAATCCAAAGGCAGGAACAATCAAGAATGGATAATCCAAAGGCAGGAACAATCAAGAATGGATAATCCAAAGGCAGGGACAATCAAGAATGGATAATCTAAAGGCAGGGACAATCAAGAATGGATAATCCAAAGGCAGGGACAATCAAGAATGGATAATCCAAAGGCAGGGACAATCAAGAATGGATAATCCAAAGGCAGGGACAATCAAGAATGGATAATCTAAAGGCAGGGACAATCAAGAATGGATAATCCAAAGGCAGGGACAATCAAGAATGGATAATCCAAAGGCAGGGACAATCAAGAATGGATAATCCAAAGGCAGGAACAATCAAGAATGGATAATCCAAAGGCAGGGACAATCAAGAATGGATAATCCAAAGGCAGGGACAATCAAGAAGGGATAATCCAAAGGCAGGAACAATCAAGAATGGATAATCCAAAGGCAGGGACAATCAAGAATGGATAATCCAAAGGCAGGGGCAATCAAGAATGGACAATCCAAAGGTAGGGAAATCAAGAATGGATAATCCAAAGGCAGGAACAATCAAGAATGGATAATCTAAAGGCAGGGACAATCAAGAATGGATAATCCAAAGGCAGGGACAATCAAGAATGGATAATCTAAAGGCAGGGACAATCAAGAATGGATAACCCAAAGGCAGGGACAATCAAGAATGGACAATCCAAAGGCAGGGAAATCAAGAATGGATAATCCAAAGGCAGGGACAATCAAGAATGGATAATCCAAAGGCAGGAACAATCAAGAATGGATAATCCAAAGGCAGGGACAATCAAGAATGGATAATCCAAAGGCAGGGACAATCAAGAATGGATAATCCAAAGGCAGGAACAATCAAGAATGGATAATCTAAAGGCAGGGACAATCAAGAATGGATAATCCAAAGGCAGGGACAATCAAGAATGGATAATCCAAAGGCAGGAACAATCAAGAATGGATAATCTAAAGGCAGGGACAATCAAGAATGGATAATCCAAAGGCAGGGGCAATCAAGAATGGACAATCCAAAGGCAGGGAAATCAAGAATGGATAATCCAAAGGCAGGGACAATCAAGAATGGATAATCCAAAGGCAGGAACAATCAAGAATGGATAATCTAAAGGCAGGGACAATCAAGAATGGATAATCCAAAGGCAGGGACAATCAAGAATGGATAATCCAAAGGCAGGAACAATCAAGAATGGATAATCCAAAGGCAGGGACAATCAAGAATGGATAATCCAAAGGCAGGAACAATCAAGAATGGATAATCTAAAGGCAGGGACAACATAAGACACAAACAAAACAAAACACAACACAGACAACTAAGAAAAGAAAGGAGCAACACGGACCAAACTTAGACCGCGGGTGAACCAATGTGCTGGTGAAGGTAAACAATGTGCTGGCGAAGGTTAAGGAGTTCCTATTTCTTATAATGCACAGTTGTGTTGCTCAAGGTCAAGTCTGTTAAAGATCTTCTCCGTGATCTACGTTAGATAATGGAAAAGCTCCATTGTGATATAAGATATTGGGGATATGTCGTAATGGTCAACCAGTTCGTGATAACTTCAACCTAGAAGCAACGTAGCCTTGCTTGAGTAACTTTTGTATTACCTAATGTGCATACAATGTGATTGGTACAAGGTAAACAGTCCAGTGATAAAATTGGAAATGGTAAAGGTTTTCATTATATATCCATTGCCATGGCACTAGAATATCCTGATCAAACGCATATCGACATCTATATCCGACAAAATCAGACATTTCTTGTTGGGTTTTTTTTCCATTGCAATGCATACACGTGGACCCAACACCAATCAAAAAGAGCAAAACAAAAGTCGACATTTATAAATTCTTATATCTTTGACAAAATTATATTAATATGCCAACTGTAGTTAGGTCTTTGATGCACGTTTTTACATGTATATAATAAAATCGTAGGTTTTCCTGGGCGGGTGATATCCTCGGGGACTAACAGCAGCAGAGGTATATACTTTGATTCCTGAACTGGTAAGTATATTTAGTACATAACATATAGAAATAGTCAATTTTCATTGGTTGCTAGCTAGGCACTATATTTCAACAGTATAGTTCATGTCTTGACTACGGGAGACTATACTTCGCAACAGGCACTATACTAAAACGACCATTCTTCCCGCGGGACTATACCACATTTGCCGCGAATTGACGTGATGAATTTTCAATAAAAGTTACTTCCCTTGATAAGGCGCTACGATTAACAGTTGATTACGTCATTGTTTACATTGCCGACATGGCTGCCAGATTCGGCAGCACGGATGCCGACGAATTCACATTGCAACAACAAAATGTAAAGACAAAAGCGGCAACCAAATATGTAGTTAAAGTTCTATCGGACTTCATGTTGGAATAAAATTATGACGGGGAGATAGGCACAATGGATATTGTTGTACTCAATGGCATTTTACAAGACTTTTACGCGAATGTCAGAACCAGCAAGTGGAGATTATTATTCTAAAAGCTCATTAGTTGCATTTGTTTTAGCCATTAGGCATTAGACATGTTATGTACTAAATTTATTATGTACTTCTCCCTCGGGAACCGTTCTCCTATAGCCGTTGTCTGGGAAGGTATAGTGACCTCGCCTACCGGCTTGGGCACTATACTTACCCCAGACAAAACTATAGGGGAACGGTTCCCTTGTGAGAAGTCCATAATAGGATGCTGATGATACTATTGATTCTAGTATCACACTAATACATGCTACAGTTATTTTATTCATAATTCTAATGTAACGTCTTTCATTGGCAATAAATGTATACAAGCAATGCCGTAATAAAACTCCCGATAACTTTTATTTCGCACATGCATGGATAACATGCCTCAGTGATTTAATATAATTATACAAAACAGTAATACATACAAGCATTAAAATGTTCTTTGTGTTTCTTTAAATGTTCATTTCTAGCGGAAAATACCAAAGATAACAGTCTATCGACTCTGACTTTTATAAACTGTCGTCTTCCGGTGACGATAGTCACAATGGCATATACTGGTTACTGGTTAATTTTACGACTTCACAGCATTTAAAGTTGCTTAAGTTGCTAAAATTAAAATGCCGTCAAATTGAAAAATGACAGTTGCCTTAATTACAACTTTCTTCTATAGGAAAAACTACTATAAACATGAAGGTTAGTGTATTTTTCTTGAGTTTCATTCTCATACTGTCTTACGCTTCCAGACATCTGTTCGATTTTCCTATAATAATCGAAATAATTCAATGGAAGCTAAATACAGTGAACCTGAGTAAACCGAACCCTGAGTAAAACGAAAACTTGCTTAAACCAGACAGACTTTCAGTATGTACTTAATAACTGCACGCGAGGTCAATAGCGAGATCTATTTTCCCAAGGAGTAGACTATTGACCGGAACGAATGTCGGTCAATAGTTTATCCGTCCCGGTCAATAGTCTACCCCGAGGGAAAATAGAGCTCGCTATTGATCAAGCGTGCAGTTATTAAGTACTTTATTACACCGACTTAAACAGGGGAGAGGGTAAACCATTTACTGTAATTCCGGTACTATGCTGTATTTTACATTTGTGATTATGTTATTTCTTCTCTTTTGTATGCCGTAAGCATCAGGATGAAGAACAACAATGAAAGCAGTATTTCCTTGCTATTTGTTTCCCTGTATATAGATTGGAATTTTATCTCATATACATTTACTTTTTCTTCTTCTCTTTTGTCATCAATTAATTTTGTTCCGAGTTTCGAGAGATATAAGTTACAAAATCGCTTCCGTGTTTTTGTTTTTGTTTTTTTTGTGTTTTTTTTGGTGATTATTCGATATTTACCAGTCAAACAATGTTTCTATAATGTATTTATAACATTGTGATCAATGTATTTTCGTGTATTAAAGCTTACCGTAACTTGTCTATTTTTCAATGTTTTTTTTATATTAAAAAAACCATTTTTTTTTTAATGCGGTGTTATATGACGTCATTGATGACGTCCGTGCACTAATTTCGAAGACTAGTGCACTGTAAGGCATCGATTTCATTTTAAATGAGTGCATTAGTTTAAAATAAAACTAAATCATGTGACATCAATTCTAATTTTTCATTGGTTCTTAATATAAGAGTGTGTATTAATCCCATCTATGTAATTTGAACCTGTGTAAACAAAATACCTGTCTAAACTGAACAAATTCTTCAGTCCTAAAGGGGTTTGGTTTAGACAGGTTTAACAGTAGTTTGTATGACATTAGAACATAGTAGGTTTACAATAACTTTACCCTGGAACCCTTACAGGTTTACAATAACTTTACCCTGGAACCCTTACAGGTTTACAATAACTTTACCCTGGAACCCTTACAGGTTTACAATAACTTTACCCTGAAACCCTTACAGGTTTACAATAACTTTACCCTGGAACCCTTACAGGTTTACAATAACTTTATCCTGGAACCCTTACAGGTTTACAATAACTTTACCCTGGAACCTTTACAGGTTTACAATAACTTTACCCTGGAACCCTTACAGGTTTACAATAACTTTACCCTGAAACCCTTACAGGTTTACAATAACTTTACCCTGGAACCCTTACAGGTTTATAATAACTTTACTCTGGAACCCTTACAGGTTTACAATAACTTTACCCTGGAACCCTTACAGGTTTACCCTTACAGGTTTACAATAACTTTACCCTGGAACCCTTACAGGTTTACAATAACTTTACCCTGGAACCCTTACAGGTTTACAATGACTTTACCCTGAAACCCTTACAGGTTTACAATAACTTTACCCTGAAACCCTTACAGGTTTACAATAACTTTACCCTGGAACCCTTACAGGTTTACAATAACTTTACCCTGGAACCCTTACAGGTTTACAATGACTTTACCCTGGAACCCTTACAGGTTTACAATAACTTTACCCTGGAACCCTTACAGGTTTACAATAACTTTACCCTGAAACCCTTACAGGTTTACAATAACTTTACCCTGGAACCCTTACAGGTTTACAATAACTTTACCCTGGAACCCTTACAGGTTTACAATAATTTTACCCTGGAACCCTTACAGGTTTACAATAACTTTACCCTGAAACCCTTACAGGTTTACAATAACTTTACCCTGGAACCCTTACAGGTTTACAATAACTTTACCCTGAAACCCTTACAGGTTTACAATAACTTTACCCTGGAACCCTTACAGGTTTACAATAACTTTACCCTGGAACCCTTACAGGTTTACAATAAATAGAACTACACTGAAAACTATGGATTGTGAAACAGAAAACCCACTAAATACCGGGATTAAACTCATGTGCTGCGGAAGGCTAAGCAGTTCCTGCTCCATCAGTGGCATCCGTCGTGGTGTTACTCTTGTTACCCGGTGATATGTCATGAATTGTGATCATGACAAATGGAACATGTCTTTGGTCGTTTGATATTTGACAAAGGATGTAACTGTTATTTCACTAGTTAGAGATAAGCAACTTCGATATATTTGACGATCAGGAAACCAGGTTGTTCGCTTTAAATATTATTCATAGCTTTGGCAAAACTCAATAATATATATTAAAACTTGCATATTATCTCGTGCATTGATGGTGTATGATTGCTGTTTAGCACCACACGAACAATTGTTTTATCTGTGAAACAAAAGTTTGAAGATATAACAGGAATAATAATAATCAGTAAATCGAAAGGTATGCTATAAATTGTTTTATCAATGTGTGACGTAAAAGTGTTTTTGACATTTACTTCACTGAATTTGGTACTGCTTTGACAACTATTCTACCTATAGTATTGCTATAAATACTGTTATAGTGACAGCCGGAACCTTTGAGCCGTAATTAAAGCGGGAGGTTTGGCGCTTTAAAATCTGATTCAACCCACCATTTCTTTAGAAATGCCTGTACCAAGTCAGGGTCATTACGGTTTTCCCATTTTTCCGGTTGTTGACTGATTTTGTCTGTTTATATACTTATGAGTTTTGACTTTCCCTTTGTAAGATTGTTCGGAGTTCGATAATTTTGTTATTACCCTTATATACAATGGTCACGTGACATTTCGATGAGATGACGATGATGTCCGTTTTGTATTAGACCAACGCGCTAGTTGGATTTTTATGATGCATATTCTCACTGAAACAAAGGTGAGCGAGTAGACATGTCAAACACATATACTGACACACGAGCCAAGTAATCTTTGTTCTTATTCCTTATTGTTGCGTGCTACGCGAAAAAACAACAATACCTATTTTATAGTCCTTGGTTTGGTCCGACCGGGGCACGAACCCACTATTTACCTCATTTGAGGCGAGCACGCTAACCATTACACAACCGATGTGGTCTTGATGAAAAGTGAATAGTTAACATTGTAATAATTGATGAGTTATCTGTGTTTCATGTAGTAACATTAAAACAATAGTCCACGAAGTCAAATAGAAACAAAATTAATAATTTATGGGTACAATGATCAGAAATTAATAATTTATGGGTAAAATGATCAGAAATTAATAATTTATGGGTAAAATGATCAGAAATTTATTTCATAAAGTCTGAAATCAGATGAGAAGGAGATGTAAGGCTGGAAGGAGTGCAACCAAAAATATGATTTTCGAAGAAGATGGTCGACGAATATTTATTGACAAAAACCGTGCTTTTCACAGTACATGTCTATATGTTAGAAAATACCGAAGGGGCAATTAAAAACGGACAATCCAGAGAAACTGGCAACATAGGGTACACAAGACAACGAAAAACAAAGCAAAAACACCACACAATATGTGGTGGTCACCAATATACGCAAACAAGTACAAATAACGTAAATAAGATATGCGCCCTCCTACAAACAACTGGAGGTAAAGAGGAACTGAACATCGTTTTTATGCAAAAATCTTAGCGGACATCATAACACGGAACGTAAAGACACATAATAGGACATCCCAACATTCTAAAAAGATTAGCAACACTGACCCCAACAAAAAACCGGGAGTTTAATTTTAATTTAAACATATTCTATTGTCTAAATAATGACAAAAGTTGTTCAACTTAGTATTGTCTTCTCCATATACATACAATATACAATATACAATATGATAAGCATTATTATTACATTATTTCTCTAAAATTTTGACATGAAGACATGAAACATAAAATGTAGCAATAAAGCAGAATGCAACAATGGAATACCATTAAAGGTAACCAATCAAACAGACCCGAGTATCAAAAAAAAAAGAAAACTGGGACATAGACAGTAGCACGTGTTGTTAGTTATTAGATTAATAATACATTATTTCGCCAAATGCAAGTACTTTTAGTTCACTTTGTGTATTATAATATGGTATTAAAGATGAGTTATTCATTGTCGCATACTGTTGTAAACAAAAAGAAAAAAAAGAAAAGAAAAAAAGAACAATAGAAATAAACTTTCGAGGTCAGTCGCGAACTGTAAACAATATAAACATCAGGACACATTATCATACAGTAGTCAATTTATTGTGAAACGACCTGTGTCTTGAATGAATTTTTGAACTTGTAAGAAATTTTTTGTATTTTTGCCGTCGTTGAGATTTCATTGCCAAATAATAAAGTAAGCTCATCTATTGGTAAATCATTACTAATTTCTCGAATTCCTATAAGAAAAATATTTCTTTGTACAATACAATTTTTACAATGTAAAAAAAAATGTTTTGCAGTTTCAACCGATTTTCCACATGAACATAATGCATTCGGATTCAAATTAGCACGATATAAATCACTATTTAATGCACTACATCTATTTCTTAACCTACTTTGCAAAACATTCAAGTATCTGTCACCTGACGAAAAGTAACATGGTATTTTCTTATTTCTGAAATATTTAAATTGGAGTCTTTTTTTTAATGTGTAAAAGGTTGGAAATTCTCAAATATTTAAATCAAGGGTATTCCGGGTCTTAATAGTCGACGGAAAGAATGAGTTTTGGTATGATGATAGTCTGTTTGCTGGTTGACTTATATTGAGATGATTTCGTAGATTATAGTTATTTGATTCGGCAACTGTTGGGGGTATCAACTCTGATAAATATTCTGGGGCTTCATTATTTATGATTTTATAAAATAAGTTAAGTTTTTTATCTTCCCGTCTTACAATTAACTTTTCCCACCCAGTTTCACAATAAATAGAAATTAAGCTAGCATATGAAGTAAGCCCTGTTACTATTCGAGCAGCTTCAGTTTGTACTTTTTCCAATCTATCAGAGTTGACAATTCCACAATTATCCCACACTGCAGATCCATATTCTAATATAGGTCTAATAAATGTAATATAGATATTTTCCAGATATTGCCTATTAAGTTTAAATTTTAATTTTCTCAAAATATTTAATTGTTTTGAAGCTCTTTCAATTATGGTATTAATATGTTTAGTCCACATACAATCACAACTAACAATTACTCCTAGATGTTTGTCAGTGTTTAAATAAGTGTACTATTAAATTCAAAAGTCAAGTCGTTCTGCTGATTATTAGCACTGAAAACCATAATATCAGTCAACCGGGAGTGTTATGAACATTGTTTTAATTTAAAATGATATATTTTTCAAATTGTTAATGGCGTACAGTATTTGTAGATTAGAAGTAAAGGTAGAACAATGACGTTGTACATCAACATTAAACAAGACAAACTACATCGAAATTCCCTACATTCATCAGATGTAAAAACCAATTTTCATTATTTTCTATGTTTTCATACAATGCATAATATTTTCCTGGCACCGAATAACGTAGACAGTAAGCCACTTACACTAATGTATATCAATCTAAGTTCAAATAGTTAATGTGTATCATTATACCTCAGTATATATTTTCTATATAAAATTAAATGCAGATAAATTACTATTTTGCACATAAAAATCCAATTGCTGATTTTGTTTAAATAGTTTTGATGACTGATCATGATTAATATGAAACCGACACGGCCATGAATACTCTGAAAATTACTTGGCAATTTCACGCTCATCCAGTGCATCAAAAGGTGTCGAGATTTTTTGGGCCGAGATATATCGGGGACGACTTTTTTTTAGGGCCGAATCTAGCCTCATTCTATCGAGCTGTCGTTCCTTACGAAATCTCAAAAGTTAATTTCCGCGTAGAAACAAAAATTCTTGTCAGTATGTCAGAAGAGATTTAATAAATTTTACAATATCAATATAAGTAAAACAAGCTAACAAAATAACTTTTATTACACACGGGTTCCGGGTTTCAGTGGTATCGGCCGTACGAGAGAGGGTACGAGATTTAGGATCACCTTTGCGCTTTATGTTAAGAAGATCTTCATTAATTGAGTGTGTTAGTGTGTTACACTGAACGTGTTTACAATGCGCAGAATTTTTTTTTATTCATCAGTATGTGCAGCCATGTTTGTCAAAAAATCCTAAGTACACATTTTAAACCATAAAGAGCTCGCTAACGCTCGCATATTATCCCTAAGGAAATAGTCTCGATGTTTATTTCTCTAGGGAAATAGTTCAGTTCAAACAGCATACGTTTTACCGCGCTTTTATGGCTCGGATCTTTCGTGCTTTAACGTACATGCACCTACATGCCCGAGAGATACGATTATCTGTTTACCAGACGATAAAATGGCATCTGCTGAAGCAGGTCAATTTGCCTCGCTCTCCGAGGAGGATTTTGAGTTTAATCTTGTTGATCAATTCTTTAAACTGGTTAGAATTGTTGTTAAAACATGTTTATTGTTGATATTTTTTCTTAATATTACTATTAAGAACTTCTATTTGTGTCTTTTTAATAGCCATATTTTCTCAGAATTCTTAGATTGCCTTTGGTATAATAAAACACTTATTTACTGGCTATTCGGACAATAGCAAGTTTATTGTCCGAATAACCTGTAAATGGTGTATACTATTACAAGGGGTGTCACGTGACTCACGAAACCAAGGTAATTTCCGGTTGTATATGCATTAAAGCTGTCTTGAGACATAATAAAGATGAAATTCGGGACTTTAAATCTAAGCAAACATACACAAAAAATAACGCAAAACACAAATATATATATATCTTTATTTCTGGTAACCTTTTTTAATATAGCTATTCAAACTAGTCAAAATAGCTACTATTATTGACCGCTAACCTTTTCTTGGCTTGGTACATGTATTTCAATAAAAAGTGGCGGGGTTAAAAGAGTTTTATGGGCTCACAAATTACCTCAAACTCAATGAAATGATTCGGGCATAAATAATGCAATTTTAATTGAAAGACATTATTCCTAAATTAATCCTACATGTATGTTTGTTTTTCTCCAAATGGTAAATCAACAACAATTGTTGAACGAACACTATCCCTACCGAAGGAAACATCAATGTACACGATGCTTTCCGAAGGACAGGGAAATAGATTTAGAAAAAAATCAATTTGAGCTTATTTGCTAGAGACAAATGTATAAATCAATATTAATGGAAAGGGGGTTTTCATTATTTATTACATGTTTCTTATTCGTTTCTCATATTTTCCTTTTTTTTTTAAAGGTTTTCGCTTTCTATCCTTATTAATTTAACATTCATTTCTGAATTGAGAACAGAAATAATTAATGTTTCTGTATATGCAAGGAAATGTCTGAAAAAATAAAAACAAAAATTGTCAAGGTAAAATCACAACTTACCATACATCTTCGATCTTTAAATGTTAAATCAGACTAGCAACAAGATATGGTTGCCAGACTTCTGACAATTAATCCAACAAAATATGAAAAATTAAGCAATAAAACAAAATTATCGAAGCTACCGACAAATTCATACAAATTTAAATGCCAAATAAAATTTAACCCTGAGGGATGCATCAATTCACTACTACAAATAATTGATATTTGCATATCCAAGTGTTTTAAAATTATCATTTATGGTGGTTTTATTGTTTTAGAAGACCTACCGCCATCATACGGATCATAGCGCATCATTTATATGTGTACATTAAACTGAAAACAAACCCCGTACATTTACTTTCTATGTAGATTTTTCTTATTTAAAATTTGAAATAATTGTTTGAGCTAGCATCGTTATATAATAATTAAATTAATTTAATTAAATTGATTTCATTAAAATGTTAAAAGCTGGTGAAATTTAAAGTTGACAAGAAAAATCAATTCTCAAAAAGGTTATGAATGCATGCAAAACGAAATAGTACTCCAATACCAGGAAATTATATTTAAAGGAATATGATTTTTAATTAATTATTATTTCATGTCTTAATAACTCAGTAAATAATGTTTAGTGATATATTATATAAGCTGATATATTACGATGCGCATGTAAAATTAAAATTAAAAATATTTATTCAAAATGTTTAGATTATATACATTGTACTTTAAATTTATCCTAAAATTTACTGGACATAAAAAGAAAGCTTTAAAAATTTTACATATAAATTATAACTTTTTTCTCCTTTTCATTTATTCAAACATTATACATATACATATACTGGAACAAATTATCAGGTATTTTTGTTAGAATAACGCCTAATTAATGTTAAATAAAAATCCTACAGGAAAGAAATTAAAGTTGGATAAATGGGAAGACACCATTTATATAACATTGAATTGTGTACAGTATGCTTCTTTTACAGATGAAATAATAAATAATAATTAATTAATGCTTTCAAAGAATTTTTTAAAAGATAAACTTCTTCCAAATAGTGTGATATATATTTATATATATATATATATATATATATATATATATACATATATATATATATATATATATATATACGTCTAAGGAGTTTACACAACAAAACCATGCATTTTATGTTGTTGTGCAAACATTTTTAGGCATATATTATATTATATTATTTGTGCAGTATAGTCATGTTCATTGGCAATCCAACATCCTGCAAGATTGATTGTCGACTAGTTTCTAGAAGATTTATTGATATATTAATATTTTCCTAGACTTAAGTAAGATTTTATTTTATTTTAATTACCTGGTGAAGGTTATTTCAGAAACGCGTCGTGCGCACTAAATTTTCTGTGTAGTGTTTTATAGATCATTGCTGTTCTTTGGTCTTTTTTCTTTTGGCCATTGTGTTGTCTGTTCTTCAATTTACGGATTCTGATGACCCCATTGGTACATTCAAGCCTTTGATATCTACATTTCTATCCGACATAGTGTATATAACCTTTTTAGGATTTGGGTGCATTTTTTAGAAATTTCGAGTTTCCTACTAATTTATTTTTAATTTTTTTTTTTTTTTTTATTTGTTATTGTTGATACTCTTCAGTATTTGATAAATTAATTAAAAGTTGTTTTGAGATCAAGCGCCATCTAAGAATTAAGATACTGAAATGTGAAATGTGAATCTGGTATTAACAACTTAATGTTAATTGTTTTAATTGCTCTGTACTATTACTTATATGGTGTATATACAATCTGAAACGCGGACATTTTAATATACACCACAATAGCATTGTGATTTTCTTTCATCTAGATAAGTTACATATGATTCCATCGCTTTTTGTGCTATTTTTATATTTATTTTTTATTTTTTTATTTATCTCTTTTTTTTTCTTTTATCTTACGATATTTTATGTTTTTCATTTTTAATACCATAGAAAAAACCCATATTGAATTGAGAATTTTGTTTCTCCAAAGAGCAGTCCAAACATTTTATTTTCTAAACTTTAGTTATTTCTGATAGTGTGACCAATATTGTACGAAAAGGAAATAAACATATTAGATAATTGTAATGTTGTATGTACCCCCCCATACAATTCAGGATTTACTGAACCAACTTAATGTATGAAGACAAACACTAGGACAACAATAAACTTGTGACTTGAGGTCGTATAAACATGATAATTCATTAATTAATATGACAGAACAAATAACAAACAATATAGTAAATACAAACATGCTCCAGAAAATTAAAACGTAGATAACAAATTTAGTGCGCACAACGCGTTTCTGGAATAACCTTCATCAGGGCCGCTCAAAGTCAAAAGGTTGGAAAGCCAAATAATATAAAATTGTTTGGGAGCAAGAATACCAAAGGGCCTAAACAGGATAGCCAAGATCAAAGGGCCTAAACAGGATAGCCAAGATCAAAGGGCCTAAACAGGATAGCCAAGATCAAAGGGCCTAAACAGGATAGCCAAAGTCAAAGGGCCTAAACAGGATAGCCAAAATCAAAGGGCCTAAACAGGATAGCCAAAATCAAAGGGCCTAAACAGGATAGCCAAGATCAAAGGGCATTAAAAGGATAGCCAAAATCAAAGGGCCTAAACAGGATAGCCAAAATCAAAGGGCCTAAAAAGGATAGCCAAAATCAAAGGGCCTAAACAGGATAGCCAAAGTCAAAGGGCCTAAACAGGATAGCCAAAATCAAAGGGCCTAAACAGGATAGCCAAAATCAAAGGGCCTAAACAGGATAGCCAAAGTCAAAGGGCCTAAACAGGATAGCCAAGATCAAAGGGCCTAAACAGGATAGCCAAAATCAAAGGACCTAAACAGGATAGCCAAGATCAAAGGGCCTAAACAGGATAGCCAAAATCAAAGGGCGTAAACAGGATAGCCAAAATCAAAGGGCCTAAACAGGATAGCCAAAATCAAAGGGCCTAAACAGGATAGCCAAAATCAAAGGGCCTAAAAAGGATAGCCAAAATCAAAGGGCCTAAACAGGATAGCCAAAGTCAAAGGGCCTAAACAGGATAGCCAAAATCAAAGGGCCTAAACAGGATAGCCAAAGTCAAAGGGCCTAAACAGGATAGCCAAATTCAAAGGGCCTAAACAGGATAGCCAAAGTCAAAGGGCCTAAACAGGATAGCCAAAATCAAAGGGCCTAAACAGGATAGCCAAAGTCAAAGGGCCTAAACAGGATAGCCAAATTCAAAGGGCCTAAACAGGATAGCCAAAGTCAAAGGGCCTAAATAGGATAGCCAAAATCAAAGGGCCTAAAAAGGATAGCCAAAATCAAAGGGCCTAAACAGGATAGCCAAAGTCAAAGGGCCTAAACAGGATAGCCAAGATCAAAGGGCCTAAACAGGATAGCCAAAGTCAAAGGACCTAAACAGGATAGCCAAATTCAAAGGGCCTAAACAGGATAGCCAAAATCAAAGGGCCTAAACAGGATAGCCAAAATCGGCTATGTTATGACAGATATTCTTTTTACATATAAATTACAAAATCAAAATAAAGCTGCAAATTTTCTTATAAACATTGATACGTTTTTGTACAATTGAGAGTAGGTATACCTACAAGTTTAATATACCATGGATGGATTCTATAATAATTCTGTATGTATTATTTTCTTAAAATTATAATTCTAAATATGAAATTTTATACATTATTTTACTACAATTTTACACATAAACTAACAATTAGTAATAAATGAAAAACATAGCTAAAATTCAAACTAAATTTAAAATGTCCATTACGATTTCCGCATAGAAAACAATGTTCGGTTCGTCTTCACCTCCAGTTGTTTCATTTACATTATATTGTTTACTTGCGCAGAGTGGTGTCCAACACATATTGTGTTGTGTTCCGTATGTTGTTAGTTTCTCTGGATTGTCATTTTTTGATTGGCCCTTCGGTATTCTCTAACGTTTATTTATGGCTCCAAAATATATATATTCCTCCTGTATGACCCCATATCTGCCATTCATTAATAAAATGATGTTACAAAACATGTATTTCATTTGTGTTATTATTATTAAATTTTGTAGATCATCTTGTCTTGTGTATATATTATCTATATTATGTTAAATTGGCAAATTCTTTGTACCACTGTTTCAACTATGGTTTTATGAGAAATAAAGAATCTTGTAATCGTGCATACCATTTTTTTTTGGCGACTTCTCTTTAATAATTTGTATTTTATTTTTTGAACATTGGATAAACACAGAACTGGATTTAATTGCTTAAAGAGAATAGACAATGTCATTCAAATTATAGCTTCTTCTATGTAGTCAGTGTCTGATTTAAATAAAAAGAGGTCGTATGCTTCTGCACTTGTGATGAACCTCCCAATCCACAATCTTCTGAGAGAATACTGAAAGGTTGTTAGAGACTACAGTTTACTATGACATCATATGTAAGAAAGGCCTATAAACAGCATCAAAAATAATTACATCGTTTGGCCTGAAGTCTCCTATATTTTGAGGTCCTAGGCTTAAGCCTGCTAAGCCTATAGGTTAATACGGAACTGTATGCAGTGTGGACGGACACAAAATACAAAACAGTTTTAAATTGTTTGCTTTCTAATATTTTGGCTTTGAGTGTATTTTTACATATGATGTCATAACATACTATAGTCTCTAAACAACATTTCAGTAATTGTTCTTGCAGTCATGAAGATGGGGGATTGGCAGGGGACTAATTGTCCTTGCAGTCATGAGGATGGGGGATTGGGAGGGGACTAATTGTCCTTGCAGTCATGAGGATGGGGGATTGGGATGGGACTAATTGTCCTTGCAGTCATGATGATGGGGGATTGGGATGGGACTAATTGTCCTTGCAGTCATGAGGATGGGGGATTGGGACGGGACTAATTGTCCTTGCAGTTATGAGGATGGGGGATTGACAGGGGACTAATTGTCCTTGCAGTCATGAGGATGGGGGATTGGGATGGGACTAATTGTCCTTGCAGTCATGAGGATGGGGGATTGGGAGGGGACTAATTGTCCTTGCAGTCATGAGGATGGGGGATTGGGAGGGGACTAATTGTCCTTACAGTCATGAGGATGGGGGATTGGGAGGGGACTAATTGTCCTTGCAGTCATGAGGATTGGGAGGGGACTAATTGTCCTTGCAGTTATGAGGATGGGGGATTGGGAGGGGACTATTGTCCTTGCAGTTATGAGGATGGGGGATTGGGAGGGGACTAATTGTCCTTGCAGTTATGAGGATGGGGGATTGGGAGGGGACTAATTGTCCTTGCAGTTATGAGGATGGGGGATTGGGAGGGGACTAATTGTCCTTGCAGTTATGAGGATGGGGGATTGGGAGGGGGCTAATTGTCCTTGCAGTTATGAGGATGGGGGATTGGGAGGGGACTAATTGTCCTTGCAGTTATGAGGATGGGGGATTGGGAGGGGGCTAATTTTCCTTGCAGTTATGAGGATGGGGATTGGGAGGGGACTAATTGTCCTTGCAGTTATGAGGATGGGGGATTGAGAGGGGACTAATTGTCCTTGCAGTTATGAGGATGGGGGATTGGGAGGGGACTAATTGTCCTTGCAGTCATGAGAATGGGGGATTGGGAGGGGACTAATTGTCCTTGCAGTCATGAGGATGGGGGATTGGGAGGGGACTAATTGTCCTTGCAGTTATGAGGATGGGGGATTGGGAGGGGACTAATTGTCCTTGTAGTTATGAGGATGGGGGATTGGGAGGGGGCTAATTGTCCTTGCAGTTATGAGGATGGGGGATTGGGAGGGGACTAATTGTCCTGGCAGTCATGAGGATGGGGGATTGGGAGGGGACTAATTGTCCTTGCAGTTATGAGGATGGGGGATTGGGAGGGGACTAATTGTCCTTGCAGTTATGAGGATGGGGATTGGGAGGGGACTAATTGTTCTTGCAGTCATGAGGATGGGGGATTGGGAAGGGACTAATTGTTCTTGCAGTCATGAGGATGGGGGATTGGGAGGGGACTAATTGTCCTTCCAGCTATGAGGATGGGGGATTGGGAGGGGACTAATTGTCCTTGCAGTCATGAGGATGGGGGATTGGGAAGGGGCTAATTGTTCTTCCAGTTATGAGGATGGGGGATTGGGAGGGGACTAATTGTCCTGGCAGTCATGAGGATGGGGGATTGGGAAAGGACTAATTGTCCTTGCAGTCATGAGGATGGGGGATTGGGAGGGGACTAATTGTCATTGCAGTCATGAGGATGGGGGATTGGGAGGGGACTAATTGTCCTTGCAGTCATGAGGATGGAGGATTGGGAGGGGACTAATTGTCCTTACAGTTATGAGGATGGGGGATTGGGAGGGGGCTAATTGTCCTTGCAGTCATGAGGATGGGGGATTGGGAGGGGAATAATTGTTCCTGCAGTCATGAGGATGGGGGATTGGGAAGGGACTAATTGTTCTTGCAGTGATGAGGATGGGGGATTGGGAGGGGACTAATTGTCCTTGCAGTGATGAGGATGGGGGATTGGGAGGGAACTAATTGTCCTTGCAGTCATGAGGATGGGGGATTGGGAGGGGACTAATTGTCCTTGCAGTCATGAGGATGGGGGATTGGGAGGGGACTAATTGTCCTTGCAGTCATGCGGATGGGGGATTGGGAGGGGACTAATTGTCCTTGCAGTCATGAAGATGGGGGAATGGGAGGGGACTAATTGTCCTTGCAGTGATGAGGATGGGGGATTGGGAGGGGACTAATTGTCCTTGCAGTCATGAGGATGGGGGATTGGGAGGGGACTAATTGTCCTTGCAGTCATGAGGATGGGGGATTGGGAGGGGACTAATTGTCCTTGCAGTCATGAGGATGGGGGATTGGGAGGGGACTAATTGTCCTTGCAGTCATGAGGATGGGGGGTTGGGAGGGGACTAATTGTCCTTGCAGTCATGAAGATGGGGGATTGGGAGGGGACTAATTGTCCTTGCAGTGATGAGGATGGGGGATTGGGAGGGGACTAATTGTCCTTGCAGTCATGAGGATGGGGGATTGGGAGGGGACTAATTGTCCTTGCAGTCATGAGGATGGGGGATTGGGAGGGGACTAATTGTCCTTACAGTTATGAGGATGGGGGATTGGGAGGGGGCTAATTGTCCTTGCAGTCATGAGGATGGGGGATTGGGAGGGGACTAATTGTTCTTGCAGTCATGAGGATGGGGGATTGGGAAGGGACTAATTGTTCTTGCAGTGATGAGGATGGGGGATTGGGAGGGGACTAATTGTCCTTGCAGTGATGAGGATGGGGGATTGGGAGGGAACTAATTGTCCTTGCAGTCATGAGGATGGGGGATTGGGAGGGGACTAATTGTCCTTACAGTTATGAGGATGGGGGATTGGGAGGGGGCTAATTGTCCTTGCAGTCATGAGGATGGGGGATTGGGAGGGGACTAATTGTTCTTGCAGTCATGATGATGGGGGATTGGGAAGGGACTAATTGTTCTTGCAGTGATGAGGATGGGGGATTGGGAGGGGACTAATTGTCCTTGCAGTGATGAGGATGGGGGATTGGGAGGGAACTAATTGTCCTTGCAGTCATGAGGATGGGGGATTGGGAGGGGACTAATTGTCCTTGCAGTCATGAGGATGGGGGATTGGGAGGGGACTAATTGTCCTTGCAGTCATGCGGATGGGGGATTGGGAGGGGACTAATTGTCCTTGCAGTCATGAAGATGGGGGATTGGGAGGGGACTAATTGTCCTTGCAGTGATGAGGATGGGGGATTGGTAGGGGACTAATTGTCCTTGCAGTCATGAGGATGGGGGATTGGGAGGGGACTAATTGTCCTTGCAGTCATGAGGATGGGGGATTGGGAGGGGAATAATTGTCCTTGCAGTCATGAGGATGGGGGATTGGGAGGGGACTAATTGTCCTTGCAGTGATGAGGATGGGGGATTGGGAGGGGACTAATTGTCCTTGCAGTCATGAGGATGGGGGATTGTGAGGGGACTAATTGTCCTTGCAGTCATGAGGATGGGGGATTGGGAGGGGACTAATTGTCCTTGCAGTCATGAGGATGGGGGGTTGGGAGGGGACTAATTGTCCTTGCAGTCATGAAGATGGGGGATTGGGAGGGGACTAATTGTCCTTGCAGTGATGAGGATGGGGGATTGGGAGGGGACTAATTGTCCTTGCAGTCATGAGGATGGGGGATTGGGAGGGGACTAATTGTCCTTGCAGTCATGAGGATGGGGGATTGGGAGGGGACTAATTGTCCTTACAGTCATGAGGATGGGGGATTGGGAGGGGGCTAATTGTCCTTGCAGTCATGAGGATGGGGGATTGGGAGGGGACTAATTGTTGTTGCAGTCATGAGGATGGGGGATTGGGAAGGGACTAATTGTTCTTGCAGTGATGAGGATGGGGATTGGGAGGGGACTAATTGTCCTTGCAGTCATGAGGATGGGGGATTGGGAGGGGACTAATTGTCCTTACAGTTATGAGGATGGGGGATTGGGAGGGAACTAATTGTCCTTGCAGTCATGAGGATGGGGGATTGGGAGGGGACTAATTGTCCTTGCAGTCATGAGGATGGGGGATTGGGAGGGGACTAATTGTCCTTGCAGTCATGAGGATGGGGGGTTGGGAGGGGACTAATTGTCCTTGCAGTCATGAAGATGGGGGATTGGGAGGGGACTAATTGTCCTTGCAGTGATGAGGATGGGGGATTGGGAGGGAACTAATTGTCCTTGCAGTCATGAGGATGGGGGATTGGGAGGGGACTAATTGTCCTTGCAGTCATGAGGATGGGGGATTGGGAGGGGAATAATTGTCCTTGCAGTCATGAGGATGGGGGATTGGGAGGGGACTAATTGTCCTTGCAGTCATGAGGATGGGGGATTGGGAGGGGACTAATTGTCCTTGCAGTCATGAGGATGGGGGATTGGGAGGGGACTAATTGTCCTTGCAGTCATGAGGATGGGGGATTGGGAGGGGACTAATTGTCCTTGCAGTCATGAGGATGGGGGATTGGGAGGGGACTAATTGTCCTTGCAGTTATGAGGATGGGGGATTGAGAGGGGACTAATTGTCCTTGCAGTTATGAGGATGGGGGATTGGGAGGGGACTAATTGTCCTTGCAGTCATGAGAATGGGGGATTGGGAGGGGACTAATTGTCCTTGCAGTCATGAGGATGGGGGATTGGGAGGGGACTAATTGTCCTTGCAGTTATGAGGATGGGGGATTGGGAGGGGACTAATTGTCCTTGTAGTTATGAGGATGGGGGATTGGGAGGGGGCTAATTGTCCTTGCAGTTATGAGGATGGGGGATTGGGAGGGGACTAATTGTCCTGGCAGTCATGAGGATGGGGGATTGGGAGGGGACTAATTGTCCTTGCAGTTATGAGGATGGGGGATTGGGAGGGGACTAATTGTCCTTGCAGTTATGAGGATGGGGATTGGGAGGGGACTAATTGTTCTTGCAGTCATGAGGATGGGGGATTGGGAAGGGACTAATTGTCCTTGCAGTCATGAGGATGGGGGATTGGGAGGGGACTAATTGTCCTTGCAGTCATGCGGATGGGGGATTGGGAGGGGACTAATTGTCCTTGCAGTCATGAAGATGGGGGATTGGGAGGGGACTAATTGTCCTTGCAGTGATGAGGATGGGGGATTGGGAGGGGACTAATTGTCCTTGCAGTCATGAGGATGGGGGATTGGGAGGGGACTAATTGTCCTTGCAGTCATGAGGATGGGGGATTGGGAGGGGAATAATTGTCCTTGCAGTCATGAGGATGGGGGATTGGGAGGGGACTAATTGTCCTTGCAGTGATGAGGATGGGGGATTGGGAGGGGACTAATTGTCCTTGCAGTCATGAGGATGGGGGATTGGGAGGGGACTAATTGTCCTTGCAGTCATGAGGATGGGGGATTGGGAGGGGACTAATTGTCCTTGCAGTGATGAGGATGGGGGATTGGGAGGGGACTAATTGTCCTTGCAGTCATGAGGATGGGGGATTGGGAGGGGACTAATTGTCCTTGCAGTCATGAGGATGGGGGATTGGGAGGGGACTAATTGTCCTTGCAGTTATGAGGATGGGGAATTGGGAGGGGGCTAATTGTCCTTGCAGTCATGAGGATGGGGGATTGGGAGGGGACTAATTGTTCTTGCAGTCATGAGGATGGGGGATTGGGAAGGGACTAATTGTTCTTGCAGTGATGAGGATGGGGGATTGGGAGGGGACTAATTGTCCTTGCAGTGATGAGGATGGGGGATTGGGAGGGAACTAATTGTCCTTGCAGTCATGAGGATGGGGGATTGGGAGGGGACTAATTGTCCTTACAGTTATGAGGATGAGGGATTGGGAGGGGGCTAATTGTCCTTGCAGTCATGAGGATGGGGGATTGGGAGGGGACTAATTGTTCTTGCAGTCATGATGATGGGGGATTGGGAAGGGACTAATTGTTCTTGCAGTGATGAGGATGGGGGATTGGGAGGGGACTAATTGTCCTTGCAGTGATGAGGATGGGGGATTGAGAGGGAACTAATTGTCCTTGCAGTCATGAGGATGGGGGATTGGGAGGGGACTAATTGTCCTTGCAGTCATGAGGATGGGGGATTGGGAGGGGACTAATTGTCCTTGCAGTCATGCGGATGGGGGATTGGGAGGGGACTAATTGTCCTTGCAGTCATGAAGATGGGGGATTGGGAGGGGACTAATTGTCCTTGCAGTGATGAGGATGGGGGATTGGTAGGGGACTAATTGTCCTTGCAGTCATGAGGATGGGGGATTGGGAGGGGACTAATTGTCCTTGCAGTCATGAGGATGGGGGATTGGGAGGGGAATAATTGTCCTTGCAGTCATGAGGATGGGGGATTGGGAGGGGACTAATTGTCCTTGCAGTGATGAGGATGGGGGATTGGGAGGGGACTAATTGTCCTTGCAGTCATGAGGATGGGGGATTGGGAGGGGACTAATTGTCCTTGCAGTCATGAGGATGGGGGATTGGGAGGGGACTAATTGTCCTTGCAGTCATGAGGATGGGGGGTTGGGAGGGGACTAATTGTCCTTGCAGTCATGAAGATGGGGGATTGGGAGGGGACTAATTGTCCTTGCAGTGATGAGGATGGGGGATTGGGAGGGGACTAATTGTCCTTGCAGTGATGAGGATGGGGGATTGGGAGGGGACTAATTGTCCTTGCAGTCATGAGGATGGGGGATTGGGAGGGGACTAATTGTCCTTACAGTCATGAGGATGGGGGATTGGGAGGGGGCTAATTGTCCTTGCAGTCATGAGGATGGGGGATTGGGAGGGGACTAATTGTTGTTGCAGTCATGAGGATGGGGGATTGGGAAGGGACTAATTGTTCTTGCAGTGATGAGGATGGGGATTGGGAGGGGACTAATTGTCCTTGCAGTCATGAGGATGGGGGATTGGGAGGGGACTAATTGTCCTTACAGTTATGAGGATGGGGGATTGGGAGGGAACTAATTGTCCTTGCAGTCATGAGGATGGGGGATTGGGAGGGGACTAATTGTCCTTGCAGTCATGAGGATGGGGGATTGGGAGGGGACTAATTGTCCTTGCAGTCATGAGGATGGGGGGTTGGGAGGGGACTAATTGTCCTTGCAGTCATGAAGATGGAGGATTGGGAGGGGACTAATTGTCCTTGCAGTGATGAGGATGGGGGATTGGGAGGGAACTAATTGTCCTTGCAGTCATGAGGATGGGGGATTGGGAGGGGACTAATTGTCCTTGCAGTCATGAGGATGGGGGATTGGGAGGGGAATAATTGTCCTTGCAGTCATGAGGATGGGGGATTGGGAGGGGACTAATTGTCCTTGCAGTCATGAGGATGGGGGATTGGGAGGGGACTAATTGTCCTTGCAGTCATGAGGATGGGGGATTGGGAGGGGACTAATTGTCCTTGCAGTCATGAGGATGGGGGATTGGGAGGGGACTAATTGTCCTTGCAGTCATGAGGATGGGGGATTGGGAGGGGACTAATTGTCCTTGCAGTTATGAGGATGGGGGATTGAGAGGGGACTAATTGTCCTTGCAGTTATGAGGATGGGGGATTGGGAGGGGACTAATTGTCCTTGCAGTCATGAGAATGGGGGATTGGGAGGGGACTAATTGTCCTTGCAGTCATGAGGATGGGGGATTGGGAGGGGACTAATTGTCCTTGCAGTTATGAGGATGGGGGATTGGGAGGGGACTAATTGTCCTTGTAGTTATGAGGATGGGGGATTGGGAGGGGGCTAATTGTCCTTGCAGTTATGAGGATGGGGGATTGGGAGGGGACTAATTGTCCTGGCAGTCATGAGGATGGGGGATTGGGAGGGGACTAATTGTCCTTGCAGTTATGAGGATGGGGGATTGGGAGGGGACTAATTGTCCTTGCAGTTATGAGGATGGGGATTGGGAGGGGACTAATTGTTCTTGCAGTCATGAGGATGGGGGATTGGGAAGGGACTAATTGTTCTTGCAGTCATGAGGATGGGGGATTGGGAGGGGACTAATTGTCCTTCCAGCTATGAGGATGGGGGATTGGGAGGGGACTAATTGTCCTTGCAGTCATGAGGATGGGGGATTGGGAAGGGGCTAATTGTTCTTCCAGTTATGAGGATGGGGGATTGGGAGGGGACTAATTGTCCTGGCAGTCATGAGGATGGGGGATTGGGAAAGGACTAATTGTCCTTGCAGTCATGAGGTTGGGGGATTGGGAGGGGACTAATTGTCATTGCAGTCATGAGGATGGGGGATTGGGAGGGGACTAATTGTCCTTGCAGTGATGAGGATGGAGGATTGGGAGGGGACTAATTGTCCTTACAGTTATGAGGATGGGGGATTGGGAGGGGGCTAATTGTCCTTGCAGTCATGAGGATGGGGGATTGGGAGGGGAATAATTGTTCCTGCAGTCATGAGGATGGGGGATTGGGAAGGGACTAATTGTTCTTGCAGTGATGAGGATGGGGGATTGGGAGGGGACTAATTGTCCTTGCAGTGATGAGGATGGGGGATTGGGAAAGGACTAATTGTCCTTGCAGTCATGAGGATGGGGGACTGGGAGGGGACTAATTGTCCTTGCAGTCATGAGGATGGGGGATTGGGAGGGGACTAATTGTCCTTGCAGTCATGCGGATGGGGGATTGGGAGGGGACTAATTGTCCTTGCAGTCATGAAGATGGGGGATTGGGAGGGGACTAATTGTCCTTGCAGTGATGAGGATGGGGGATTGGGAGGGGACTAATTGTCCTTGCAGTCATGAGGATGGGGGATTGGGAGGGGACTAATTGTCCTTGCAGTCATGAGGATGGGGGATTGGGAGAGGAATAATTGTCCTTGCAGTCATGAGGATGGGGGATTGGGAGGGGACTAATTGTCCTTGCAGTGATGAGGATGGGGGATTGGGAGGGGACTAATTGTCCTTGCAGTCATGAGGATGGGGGATTGGGAGGGGACTAATTGTCCTTGCAGTCATGAGGATGGGGGATTGGGAGGGGACTAATTGTCCTTGCAGTCATGAGGATGGGGGGTTGGGAGGGGACTAATTGTCCTTGCAGTCATGAAGATGGGGGATTGGGAGGGGACTAATTGTCCTTGCAGTGATGACGATGGGGGATTGGGAGGGGACTAATTGTCCTTGCAGTCATGAGGATGGGGGATTGGGAGGGGACTAATTGTCCTTGCAGTCATGAGGATGGGGGATTGGGAGGGGACTAATTGTCCTTACAGTTATGAGGATGGGGGATTGGGAGGGGGCTAATTGTCCTTGCAGTCATGAGGATGGGGGATTGGGAGGGGACTAATTGTTCTTGCAGTCATGAGGATGGGGGATTGGGAAGGGACTAATTGTTCTTGCAGTGATGAGGATGGGGGATTGGGAGGGGACTAATTGTCCTTGCAGTGATGAGGATGGGGGATTGGGAGGGAACTAATTGTCCTTGCAGTCATGAGGATGGGGGATTGGGAGGGGACTAATTGTCCTTACAGTTATGAGGATGGGGGATTGGGAGGGGGCTAATTGTCCTTGCAGTCATGAGGATGGGGGATTGGGAGGGGACTAATTGTTCTTGCAGTCATGATGATGGGGGATTGGGAAGGGACTAATTGTTCTTGCAGTGATGAGGATGGGGGATTGGGAGGGGACTAATTGTCCTTGCAGTGATGAGGATGGGGGATTGGGAGGGAACTAATTGTCCTTGCAGTCATGAGGATGGGGGATTGGGAGGGGACTAATTGTCCTTGCAGTCATGAGGATGGGGGATTGGGAGGGGACTAATTGTCCTTGCAGTCATGCGGATGGGGGATTGGGAGGGGACTAATTGTCCTTGCAGTCATGAAGATGGGGGATTGGGAGGGGACTAATTGTCCTTGCAGTGATGAAGATGGGGGATTGGTAGGGGACTAATTGTCCTTGCAGTCATGAGGATGGTGGATTGGGAGGGGACTAATTGTCCTTGCAGTCATGAGGATGGGGGATTGGGAGGGGAATAATTGTCATTGCAGTCATGAGGATGGGGGATTGGGAGGGGACTAATTGTCCTTGCAGTGATGAGGATGGGGGATTGGGAGGGGACTAATTGTCCTTGCAGTCATGAGGATGGGGGATTGGGAGGGGACTAATTGTCCTTGCAGTCATGAGGATGGGGGATTGGGAGGGGACTAATTGTCCTTGCAGTCATGAGGATGGGGGGTTGGGAGGGGACTAATTGTCCTTGCAGTCATGAAGATGGGGGATTGGGAGGGGACTAATTGTCCTTGCAGTGATGAGGATGGGGGATTGGGAGGGGACTAATTGTCCTTGCAGTCATGAGGATGGGGGATTGGGAGGGGACTAATTGTCCTTGCAGTCATGAGGATGGGGGATTGGGAGGGGACTAATTGTCCTTACAGTCATGAGGATGGGGGATTGGGAGGGGGCTAATTGTTCTTGCAGTCATGAGGATGGGGGATTGGGAGGGGACTAATGGTTGTTGCAGTCATGAGGATGGGGGATTGGGAAGGGACTAATTGTTCTTGCAGTGATGAGGATGGGGATTGGGAGGGGACTAATTTTCCTTGCAGTCATGAGGATGGGGGATTGGGAGGGGACTAATTGTCCTTACAGTTATGAGGATGGGGGATTGGGAGGGAACTAATTGTCCTTGCAGTCATGAGGATGGGGGATTGGGAGGGGACTAATTGTCCTTGCAGTCATGAGGATGGGGGATTGGGAGGGGACTAATTGTCCTTGCAGTCATGAGGATGGGGGGTTGGGAGGGGACTAATTGTCCTTGCAGTCATGAAGATGGGGGATTGGGAGGGGACTAATTGTCCTTGCAGTGAAGAGGATGGGGGATTGGGAGGGAACTAATTGTCCTTGCAGTCATGAGGATGGGGGATTGGGAGGGGACTAATTGTCCTTGCAGTCATGAGGATGGGGGATTGGGAGGGGAATAATTGTCCTTGCAGTCATGAGGATGGGGGATTGGGAGGGGACTAATTGTCCTTGCAGTGATGAGGATGGGGATTGGGAGGGGACTAATTGTCCTTGCAGTCATGAGGATGGGGGATTGGGAGGGGACTAATTGTCCTTGCAGTGATGAGGATGGGGGATTGGGAGGGAACTAATTGTCCTTGCAGTCATGAGGATGGGGGATTGGGAGGGGACTAATTGTCCTTGCAGTCATGAGGATGGGGGATTGGGAGGGGACTAATTGTCCTTGCAGTCATGAGGATGGGGGATTGGGAGGGGAATAATTGTCCTTGCAGTCATGAGGATGGGGGATTGGGAGAGGACTAATTGTCCTTGCAGTGATGAGGATGGGGGATTGGGAGGGGACTAATTGTCCTTGCAGTCATGAGGATGGGGGATTGGGAGGGGACTAATTGTCCTTGCAGTCATGAGGATGGGGGATTGGGAGGGGACTAATTGTCCTTGCAGTCATGAGGATGGGGTGTTGGGAGGGGACTAATTGTCCTTGCAGTGATGAGGATGGGGGATTGGGAGGGGACTAATTGTCCTTGCAGTCATGAAGATGGGGGATTGGGAGGGGACTAATTGTCCTTGCAGTGATGAGGATGGGGGATTGGGAGGGGACTAATTGTCCTTGCAGTCATGAAGATGGGGGATTGGGAGGGGACTAATTGTCCTTGCAATCATGAGGATGGGGGATTGGGAGGGGACTAATTGTCCTTGCAGTCATGAGGATGGGAGATTGGGAGGGGACTAATTGTCCTTGCAGTCATGAGGATGGGGGATTGGGAGGGGACTAATTGTCCTTGCAGTCATGAGGATGGGGGATTGGGAGGGGACTAATTGTCCTTGCAGTCATGAGGATGGGGGATTGGGAGGGGACTAATTGTCCTTGCAGTCATGAGGATGGGGGATTGGGAGGGGACTAATTGTCCTTGCAGTCATGAAGATGGGGGATTGGGAGGGGACTAATTGTCCTTGCAGTCATGAGGATGGGGTGTTGGGAGGGGACTAATTGTCCTTGCAGTGATGAGGATGGGGGATTGGGAGGGGACTAATTGTCCTTGCAGTCATGAAGATGGGGGATTGGGAGGGGACTAATTGTCCTTGCAGTGATGAGGATGGGGGATTGGGAGGGGACTAATTGTCCTTGCAGTCATGAAGATGGGGGATTGGGAGGGGACTAATTGTCCTTGCAATCATGAGGATGGGGGATTGGGAGGGGACTAATTGTCCTTGCAGTCATGAGGATGGGAGATTGGGAGGGGACTAATTGTCCTTGCAGTCATGAGGATGGGGGATTGGGAGGGGACTAATTGTCCTTGCAGTCATGAGGATGGGGGATTGGGAGGGGACTAATTGTCCTTGCAGTCATGAGGATGGGGGATTGGGAGGGGACTAATTGTCCTGGCAGTCATGAGGATGGGGGATTGGGAGGGGACTAATTGTCCTTGCAGTCATGAAGATGGGGGATTGGGAGGGGAATAATTGTCCTTGCAGTCATGAGGATGGGGGATTGGGAGGGGACTAATTGTCCTTGCAGTGAAGAGGATGGGGGATTGGGAGGGGACTAATTGTCCTGGCAGTCATGAGGATGGGGGATTGGGAGGGGACCTCACAAGTAGAGAAGCATACGGCCTCTCTTTATCTGAACCCGGCACTGACTACATAGAAGAAGCTATATTTCGAATGAAGCACGTCGTGCGCACTAAATTAGATATCTACTTTCGTATTAAGCTACCTTGAAATGGACAGTGAAATCGTGCACACATCTAAGAAAGGCCTATGACAGTGACAAAAATATTGCACACAATGACCGGCTGTCCATTAGATTTTAAGGTTTTAGGCTTCAGTCTGCTAAGATATTACACACAATGGCCGGTTGTCCATTAAATATTAAGGTGTTAGGCTTCAGTCTGCTAAGATATTACACACAATGGCCGGTTGTCCATTATATTTGAAGATTTTAGGCTTCAGCCTGCTAAGATATTACACTCAATGGTCGGTTGTCCATTAGATATTAAGGTGTTAGGCTTCAGCCTCCTAAGATATTACACACAATGGCCGGTTGTCCATTAGATTTTAAGGTTTTAGGCTTCAGCCTGCTAAGATATGACACACAGTGGCCGGTTGTCCATTACATTTGAAGGTTTTAGGCTTCAGCCTGCTAAGACTATAGGTTAATCCAGCATTGTATATAGTGTGGACGTAAAAGAAATACAAAATAGTTTTAAATTACAAAAAAAATGTAGTTGGCTTTCTAATATTTTGACTGATGAACGTTATTGCAGAAACATCTACGTTTTTATTAAACTACTTAGAAATGGACAGTGAAATCGTGCACACATTTAATCAGATCTGTAATAGAACATTTGAACTTGGTACTGGAATGGAAAGTAAACATATATAATGAGTTCATTTTAGTTCATGGTTGTAGAAAATGGAAGATTTTAATAATAAATGACACCTCAAAGGCATAATAAAATTATTTACTACCGAACTCTAAATTTCTATTCCATTCAAATCTACAGATTAAATTAATATAGCCGTATAAATTAATGCGGTATTGGATGTTTTGTGGTGCGAAAATTACAATTCTCTTGAGGAAAGGTTATAAAAACATTCCCATTCTTCTGCTATGTTGAATAAATATTATCTCAGCTTAGTATTGAGGAATTAGGAGGTTTAATGAATTAATGGTGGCAGATATACGAATCTTTCTTCCTCAATTGCATGCTTAACCCTTTAAAAAGACTATTTAGAACAATATAATTGGTACAACATGCTGAATGTCTCTAAATGTCACTGCAAATTGGGGATATAGTCAAACAAATCATCTGAACAATGGAGGATGTTTTTTCTACCTTGTGGTATCGGTCGTTTTTCATTGAGCTTTTGCCATGGGGAAGACTGAGAACGAGATTCAAAATGGCGAATGTGTCGTAAATGACAGAACAGCAGACGTAATTGGAAGACAACTATCGTCTGATGTCGTATCAAATTTACAACAAGAAATAATTTTAGCATTACTTATTTCTATTTTAGTTCCAGGAAGAATTATTGGTATAAAAGGTTAATTACTGACAGAGAGTAATAATTAATAGCATTATTATGTATTCAAAAAAATCACTTTCATGTCGGTAAATTAAGTACGATGCAAGCAAATTCCAGATTATCTTTGTTTTGTGATGAAAGAAAATGTCAAATCTTTGAAAAACACGACACAAATATTGAATCTTATTGGTTACATAAACAGATGTGTCTATGAAATTAGCTTAACCCCACCACTTTTCATTGAATTGAATCTAATCTTATTGGTTACAAATTGTGCAAAGTTTGAACAGATGTGTTTATGAAACTAGCTTAACCCCGCCACTTTTTATTGTTTTGACTGTGCCAAGCCAGGAAAGTGAGCGGTCATGTATTTGTGTATTAGGGGTATCTATTTCGCCTCTGTCTATGATCTTTCTCTAGGATTTTAGACGTGTTCCGACAGTGTAGTATGTTTTGTTATTTATTTTCTTGGTAACCAGTAGGACAGGTTTTTTCAAATTGCTTTTGTTTAATAATCTTAAACTGTGAAACATATATTTTTATTTGTTTTGATAGAATCTGTAAATAAATGTGTCAATTTTTTGTTCCATCTTTGAAAAATAAAATGTGCCTGACATAAACAACTGTTTTAAATACTAAATTATAATACATGGATATTTGAACCAATAAAACTAGTTTAACTGCGCCACGTTTTATTGAAGTGCCTGTACCAAGCCATGAAAGTGACCGGTCGTGTATTGTGTGTTAGAGGTATAGATTTTGTCTTCGTTTCTACGATTTTTCTATTAGATTTTGGAGCTTTTCACGACAGTGTGGTATTCTTTGTTTTTCTATTAGATTTTGGAGTTTTTTACGACAGTGTGGTATTTTTTGTTTTTCTATTAGACTTTGAACTTTTTACGACAGTGTGGTATTCTTTGTTTTTCTATTAGATTTTGGAGATTTTTACGACAGTGTGGTATTCTTTGTTTTTCTATTAGATTTTGGAGATTTTTACGACAGTGTGGTATTCTTTGTTTTTCTATTAGATTTTGGAGTTTTTTACGACAGTGTGGTATTCTTTGTTTTTCTATTAGATTTTGGAGTTTTTTACGACAGTGTGGTATTCTTTGTTTTTCTATTAGATTTTGGAGCTTTTTACGACAGTGTGGTATTCTTTGTTTTTCTATTAGATTTTGGAGTTTTTTACGACAGTGTGGTATTCTTTGTTTTTCTATTAGATTTTGGAGTTTTTTACGACAGTGTGGTATTCTTTGTATTTCTATTAGACTTTGAACTTTTTACGACAGTGTG
Source organism: Bathymodiolus septemdierum (assembly GCA_963383655.1). Classification (NCBI taxonomy): domain Eukaryota; kingdom Metazoa; phylum Mollusca; class Bivalvia; order Mytilida; family Modiolidae; genus Bathymodiolus; species Bathymodiolus septemdierum. Next base: position 61,835,199 of record OY726529.1, read on the forward strand.
GTATTCTTTGTTTTTCTATTAGATGTTGGAGTTTTGTACGACAGTGTGGTATTCTTTGTTTTTCATTTTATTATGACATAAGAGAAAATAAATAAAAAATCACTATAAAATAGAAAATTATATACATGTTTGTTTTTCTGTTTAAAATCTTATTTACAACATGAAATGGAAGAAAGAAATATGGAGAAGCACGCAATAATAAAACCTTTAATAAAACAACAAATGGAACCAAATATAAAAACAAAAAGACAATGCAATCAAGAAAGATAATTATCTATATTTCTGTGGATATTATCATGGTGTTTTTGCATTATTTTGTTCCTTTTTTTTTTGTAAATTATTACTAATTTCTCAAGCATCTTTTTCTAGATATCATAGGTACAACAGTATATCAAAGAGATAATTATGTTGAACGAATTATTCTGTTTTATTAAATGCAGTACAAATTTGTTAATTTATAAAATAACCAAAAAAAATAAACAGATAGGAGGAAAAACGGAGAAAACTGTTTTGTAGAAATGTACATATGCCTAGAAATGACATAATACGTACAAAGTATATCAAACAGACGATTATTTTGAACGAATTATTCCGTTTCAATTAAATGTAGTAAAATTTGTTAATTTATAAAATAATAAAAATAGATAGGTGGAGAAACGGTGGAAACTGTTTTGTAGAAATGTACATACTCATAGAAATGTACATACTCATAGAAATGTACATACTCATAGAAATGTACATACTCATAGAAATGTACATACTCATAGAAATGTACATACTCATAGAAATGATATAATACGTTCAAAAGTACATGTGTATATATCAAAGAAAGGCAAAATATTTATCTAATTATTCTGTTTCATTAAATGTAATAAAATTTGGTTCATTTATAAAATAAAATAAAAACAGATAGGCGGTGAAACGGGGAAACTGTTTTGTAGAAATGTACATCATCCCATAAAATCCACATCTACAAGGGATAAATGTCTACAATCACAGGTTTATTTGTGCTATATAGACAGTTATGGAGATTATTTAGGCCAATTTTACAATATTTCTTGTGACAAAATGGCTGTGTTATAAGTAATGTATATTTAATACGTTAGTTAAGTACAGTATAAAGATTTCATCACCATCAATGTATTACAAATATAGGAGGATATATACACCTCCACTTTCAACAATATTTCACTTATATCGTGGCGTTCATTATAATTATATCATCACAAATAACTTCTAATTTATATTATGTATTATCAGAATTATTTGTTTATTTATATATATATAATTGTTTAAGCAAATTGGTAAATTTAATTGTATATTAATTTTTTTCTTATAAAATGCTGTTTTTTTTAATCCGAAATGAACAAAAAATAAATTGATACTGTTCAGACTTTTCAGTATTGTTTTGTTTTGGTTGGTCGCTTGTGTTTAGCATTGTTTTAGTTTCCGTCTTCACATTATTTCCTTTTTTCCCTCCTGTATATTTGTTATCGTCTATGTTGTGTTTGTTGCTCTACATTGTTGTTTTTCCTTTTTTTCCCTCCTGTATATTTGTTATCGTCTATGTTGTGTTGTGTTCTACATTGTTGTTTTTCCTTTTTTTCCCTCCTTTATATTTGTTATCGTCTATGTTGTGTTGTGTTCTACATTGTTGTTTTTCCTTTTTCTCCCTCCTGTATATTTGTTATCGTCTATGTTGTGTTGTGTTCTACATTGTTGTTTTTCCTTTTTCTCCCTCCTTTATATTTGTTATCGTCTATGTTGTGTTGTGTTCTACATTGTTGTTTTTCCTTTTTTTCCCTCCTTTATATTTGTTATCGTCTATGTTGTGTTGTGTTCTACATTGTTGTTTTTCCTTTTTTTCCCTCCTTTATATTTGTTATCGTCTATGTTGTGTTGTGTTCTACATTGTTGTTTTTCCTTTTTTCCCCTCCTTTATATTTGTTATCGTCTATGTTGTGTTGTGTTCTACATTGTTGTTTTTCCTTTTTTCCCTCCTGTATATTTGTTATCGTCTATGTTGTGTTGTGTTCTACATTGTTGTTTTTCCTTTTTTTCCCTCCTTTATATTTGTTATCGTCTATGTTGTGTTGTGTTCTACATTGTTGTTTTTCCTTTTTTTCCCTTCTTTATATTTGTTATCGTCTATGTTGTGTTGTGTTCTACATTGTTGTTTTCCCTTTTTTCCCCTCCTGTATATTTGTTATCGTCTATGTTGTGTTGTGTTCTACATTGTTGTTTTTCCTTTTTTTCCCTCCTTTATATTTGTTATCGTCTATGTTGTGTTGTGTTCTACATTGTTGTTTTTCCTTTTTTTCCCTCCTTTATATTTGTTATCGTCTATGTTGTGTTGTGTTCTACATTGTTGTTTTTCCTTTTTTTCCCTCCTTTATATTTGTTATCGTCTATGTTGTGTTGTGTTCTACATTGTTGTTTTTCCTTTTTTTCCCTCCTTTATATTTGTTATCGTCTATGTTGTGTTGTGTTCTACATTGTTGTTTTTCCTTTTTTCCCCTCCTTTATATTTGTTATCGTCTATGTTGTGTTGTGTTCTACATTGTTGTTTTTCCTTTTTTTCCCACCTTTATATTTGTTATCGTCTATGTTGTGTTGTGTTCTACATTGTTGTTTTTCCTTTTTTTCCCTCCTTTATATTTGTTATCGTCTATGTTGTGTTGTGTTCTACATTGTTGTTTTTCCTTTTTTCCCCTCCTTTATATTTGTTATCGTCTATGTTGTGTTGTGTTCTACATTGTTGTTTTTCCTTTTTCTCCCTCCTTTATATTTGTTATCGTCTATGTTGTGTTGTGTTCTACATTGTTGTTTTTCCTTTTTTTCCCTCCTTTATATTTGTTATCGTCTATGTTGTGTTGTGTTCTATATTGTTGTTTGTTTTTGTTTTATGTTTTTCTTTGTGTGCTTTTTTATTTTTTATTTTTTGCTATTTTTCCATTGATCATATTATTTTTGTGATATGCTAACAGTTATTAGATAACGGCTTACTGTTTTTTGTAGTAAGTCTATTACAATTGATCTTCAGTAAGTACAATGTTAATAAAATGGACACATTGCATTTGCACATTAAATAAACAGTTATACTTATACGCAATATATTTTTTTTACTGTTCCTCGAGTACCCGAAAAGAATTCTACTCCATATTCACTTTTATTTTCTCTCAAATTGTAAGTTGCGGTATATTGGAATAGGCTGGAATAGGCAAATGTTGCTTACTCTCAGATGAACTAAGGAACTGGTTTTAATATTTTACATGGATATGAACATTTCTATTCTATGGTTAAAATAGAGTGTATACTGCGGAGGGATATGTTTTTTCCATGCGAAAAAGCAATATTTTTTTTTTATGCTGAAAGATCGTATTAAATATTAAATTGCGAAATACCGATATACAATTTAACAAACTTACATTCATACCACGTTGATTTGTAAAATATTGTATTTTGAAAATAAACAATAGTAATTACAAATAGAAGCATACACCGCCACTATATAGTAATTACAAATAGAAGCATACACCGCCACTATATAGTAATTACAAATGAAAGCATACACCGCCACTATATAGTAATTACAAATGAAAGCATACACCGCCACTATATAGTAATTACAAATGAAAGCATACACCGCCACTATATAGTAATTACAAATGAAAGCATACACCGCCACTATATAGTAATTACAAATAGAAGCATACACCGCCACTATATAGTAATTACAAATAGAAGCATACACCGCCACTATATAGTAATTACAAATAGAAGCATACACCGCCACTATATAGTAATTACAAATGGAAGCATACACCGCCACTATATAGTAATTACAAATAGAAGCATACACCGCCACTATATAGTAATTACAAATGAAAGCATACACCGCCACTATATAGTAATTACAAATGAAAGCATACACCGCCACTATATAGTAATTACAAATGAAAGCATACACCGCCACTATATAGTAATTACAAATGAAAGCATACACCACCACTATATAGTAATTACAAATGAAAGCATACACCGCCACTATATAGGGGACCACTATATAGTAATGATGTCAATTAAAAATATCAACTGTCAAACATCAAAACAAATTGTTTTAAGCAAATGTTTTAAAACTTATGAGTTTTTCGTATTTTAAATATTTCTTTTTCTTTTTAGGAACTAGAATGAGAAATATTAAATCAATATATATATATATTTCTTTTCATGGAAAAACAACCATTGGGATTCTGATATTTTATTTCCCCTTTCCCCCAACTGTAATAACAAAATAATAATATTTATGAAAATACATCAAAGTACAAGTTGTCTTAAACAATATATAAACATTCTTACCTGTTCATGTTATTTGTTAAACCTTTTTCATTCACTCATCCTTTCAAAACAAAACAAACATAAAATTATTTTAATATGTAAATATAAGTTTATAACGTAATAAAATATAACAAATATAAAATCCTTCTAATTTATATTTCACTTTTTTTCATATTTCATTAATATTCATTGCACGTATCTATGCAATCGTAATCGTTGCTACCCAATTTTATTGATATGTATTTGCTTTTTATTATAACTTTATAATGGTATATAAAATTTTACTTTTGGTTTAGCATTAAATCCACATACATTTTTTGGTATTAAATTAAATATACTGGTATATAGAAATTAAAATAATACTTTTGGTTTAGCATGAAATTTGCATATATTTTTTGGGGTATTAAATTATAGCAGAATGAAGAAATATATAGGTTCATCTACAATGATTATACAATAGACGCTGACGATTAGAAAAGAGAACACAATCAAGTTGTGTAAGACAAGATTTTGACGTCTAATTCTAAAACAGGAAATAAACCAAAAAATGATTTAAAATATCTAGTATATGATTTGACATTGCTACATTATGTGTCACTTTACATGCATATGAATAAGTGATCTCATGTAAACATTAACATTTATTTAAAAGTTCTTTTTTTGTTGTTTTATATATATATATACAATTCTGAATTTCGCTTGTTTAAAAATACAACACACTGGCACACATACACAAAACAAGCGTATGAATAAGTGATATAAAGTTTTATTATTTACCTAAAGCTTCTTTTTTTTTTTGTATATATACAATTCTGAATTTCTCTTGTTTAAAAATAACAACACACACAAAACAAACACAAGCGTATGAATAAGTGATAGCATGTAAAGTTTTAACATTAACTATAATTTTGTTTCGTATATACATTTTTTAATTTCACTTGTTTTAAACAACAAACATTTATTTAAAAGTTCAATTCTTTTGTTTTGTGTATATATAATTCTTACTTTTCTCTTGTTTAAACAAACAACAACACCATACACAAAATAAAACAAGCGTATGATTTATTCTTTATTTTTGTCATTTCGTCTTAATATTCGTCTTGTGAGGTAAGCCCTCCGTCGGGGAATCGACATTTTATGCAGCTCTCCGCCATTGTCCCTGTTGAGAAACTCTTCATCCGTGAGCACATGTAGGACATAAATTCGCCATAAAATGGCAATAGAAGTCCTCTTATCAAGGCAGTAATGGAGACAAAATATTTATATTTTACGATCAAATAAGCTATGATTTAAAGGAATCCCTCGGCGAACGACATCATTTTTTAAATTTCCCCCAACATTTTAGACATCTTTTTATGCACAAGTAAGAGCCAGACTGGATGTGTATATATACAAACAGATAAAATGGACGTAATTTAATTATATTATTTTCTAGATCATATTTTTTATAATACTTCTTTTTAGTGTCATAAAAATGTATAGTTAAAACATACTTAGGATCTGATTGTCTACATGTCAGACGAAGCTTTTGTTAAAGGTCACTTAAGAAATTTATGGTAATTTTGCTGCAGAAAATAATTTGATATTGCAATTGTTCTTATTGGAATTACGTAACGGTAATTGAAATATTATTTTGTGTTGTTTTTATCTAGGTATAAAATTTAGTTTGTTATTCCTAATTTTATTTTATTGTATGCAAAGAAAATGCGCAATGAAAAAATATTGAAATAAAATCTTTGTTGAAAATAAACAATATTTTATTTTTGTAAGATTGGAATATAAAAACTGTATTAATATAAACAATGACTATTGCACGAATCACTCGTCTGGCAATCCTGAAATTGCTGAACACAGTAACCATATCGGTGGTGTAATGGTTAGTGTGCTCGCCTCCAGTGTTGTTGATCGTGGGTTCGAGTCCTGGTCGGGTCAAACCAAAAACTATAAAATCATTATTTGTTGCTTATCCGCTAAGTACGTATGATTAAGGAGCAAGATCAAAAACTGGTTGATTCGGAATCAGAATAATGTGTTTGAGTAAAGCGACATTTCTACCGTCAGACTGTTGTTTCACTGGTACATTTCTACCGTCAGACTGTTGTTTCACTGGTACATTTCTACCGTCAGACTGTTGGTTCAGTGGTACATTTCTACCGTCGGACTGTTGTTTCACTGGTACATTTCTACCGTCGGACTGTTGTTTCACTGGTACATTTCTACCGTCAGACTGTTGTTTCACTGGTACATTTCTACCGTCAGACTGTTGGTTCAGTGGTACATTTCTACCGTCGGACTGTTGTTTCACTGGTACATTTCTACCGTCGGACTGTTGTTTCACTGGTACATTTCTACCGTCAGACTGTTGTTTCACTGGTACATTTCTACCGTCGGACCGTTGTTTCACTGGTACATTTCTACCGTCGGACTGTTGTTTCACTGGTACATTCCTACCGTCGGACTGTTGTTTCACTTGTACATTTCTACCGTCGGACTGTTGTTTCACTGGTACATTTTTACCGTCGGACTGTTGGTTCAGTGGTACATTTCTACCGTCAGACTGTTGTTTCACTGGTACATTTCTACCGTCGGACTGTTGTTTCAGTGGTACATTTCTACCGTCGGACTGTTGTTTCACTGGTACATTTCAAATTAAAGAGGGGTCATCGTGTTCGTGATCGTATGGTAGTTGGATTTACAACTACCTATGCAATCAATGCCCATCACCACTAAAGCTGTGAGTTCGAATCCCGCTCATGGCGAGGTGTGTTCGATACAACATTATGTGATAAAGTCTGTCAGTGACTTGCGACAGGTCGGTGGTTTTTTCTGGGTTCTGTCCTCCACCAAAACACTGACGGCCACGATATGAAATATTGTTGAAAGTGGCGTTAAACACCATAACCTTCTCCCTATAGAAATTAAGATTGTGCTCAAGCTATCTCTACGATTGAACGATTGGTTGTTGTTTAATGATAAATGAGGCGTATTTCAGCCATAATCATGAGAAGAACAATTTACCATCAATACACCATTCAGAGATACAGATGGCACTAGGAGGAGCTTGTGGACGCATGTTTTGCCACAAAGAAAATGGAAAAGGGTCGGACATTTTGCCTCGCAACCTCTCACCAATGTCCACTCGTTACTTATCTGCACTGCTAAATACGTTTACGTACAAGAAACTTAACATTCTCAATACACGAGGCAAGCAGCGCTCATCTACGTCCCGTACCAAGGGTGAGCTGTGGGCTCTATCCACCCCCTCACAACCTGTGGATGCGAACTTTGGAGGTGGGGATTACATCTACATCTTTACCCACGGTTCTCGCGGGAGTATTTGCATGTCGTATTTCTTGACATATTTGATATTGCTAACAAGTCCAAACGTAAGATAAGGAGTTTGATCCCGGTTACAACCGATCGTAAGCATATTGTCCAGATGGCATTAGTTAAAAAGTGTTTTCTGTCCCTTTCAATAATATTCCAGTTCTATGTATGTCATGGTGATCAGTTTCATTGGTAGACTGAGTGAGTGGTTGTTTCTTAACGCCAAATGGGTAATTTTTCAGCTATATCATTGCAAGAACAAGTTATATTCAATAAAATGATGACATCCGCTTTGTACTAGACAAACACACTTGAGGGATATTTACAGTGCTAGCTCACTGAGACAACAGTCCCTGTGTAAACATGTCGCGGAAATCGGACTACCCCCAACAACAACAAAAACGAATAAAAGATTTGACCTCCCGTAAGTCACTAATAGATTTTACAAAATATTATTGGCGATGGATGTCGGTAGATCGTATTTACTAAACCATCCGATCGCTCTCATAGAAGCTTCTTCCAAGCGATCGCTGTCACCGAAACCACATTATGACTAAGAAAACTCTTTTGGACATGATTCTGTGATTTAGTAGAGTTCTTTGTGTTTTGAGCTACTTACTTTGTTTCATATTTGTTCGTTTGTGATCTAACACTCTTTACTTTTTCTGTTAAGTAATTAGTTACACAATATATACAAGTCCAAACCATGAAAACGAGAAAATTTAATTATCTTATTTAAAAACATGTTTCTTACCAACCCTCTCGTGTTTATTTGACGTGATTTTTTTTCCGGAAGGAAATCTTTAAATTATTTTTTCTTACAAAAAAGTATGTTGTCGAAAATAATATAATTGCCTAAAATAGAAACTTTAATTATTTTAAAGTGCTAATTAGATATTGTAATTTTACTAAGTAGTTCCGCAGCTTTGTATTTTAAAACAGTAGTTCTTTGTCATGTTGAAGACCTTAAATGTCTACTCATACACACATTTCTTATTTGTGGGAGTATTTTTATTCAGACTTCCCAACATTTATGGCCATAACCGTCAAAACAACAAAAAATTAAATGTTTTCTTAATTATAACAAGAAGAAAAACTATTATATATACATAAAATGAAGGAGGCTTGGCATCACTTCTTACCACAAAAAAAGTACGAAAGCAACACAGTTTTCCACAAACGTCGAAGATTTTGTACATTGGGGAGATGGCGTGAAAATATAATATATCAAAATTGTGATGATGATTTCAGCATTTCTCTGTGGTATTATAAGAAAACAAGATCATGCCTTTGATGGTTTTTAAAACAATAAGTTATGCCTAATAAAATAGAGAGGCACAAGTAGTAGATACTGCTAATTTACATAAACATGTGCTACGTTAGCAATCATATGTTTGAAAGACATTTATTTGATCTTCGAATCTTTCGGCTTTGAACGTATATGTTGAAGGTTATTCCAGAAATTCTCCGTGCGCACTAAATTTGATATCTATGTTGTCATTACTATCGCTGGGTGGATATCACTGCTGGTGGAGTATCATCCACTCAGAGGTTAGTGTTTCGGCAATGATATGGTTGATTAGATATACATTTATTTATTATTGAAATTTACAATAATGTAATCATTATCAAAACTAGTCAATTTGAATTTTGGTATTTAACGCCACTTTCAGCAATATTTCAGCTATATCATGGCGACCAGTTTTAGTGGTGGAAGAAGCCGGAGTACCCAGAGAGAACCACCGACCATGGGCAAGCAACTGGTAAACTTTATCATTTGCGGCTGAGAGTCGAGTGCACCTTTTTCGTAATTTATAAAGCCGAGCGCGAACCCACGCCGTATTGGTGATAGGCTTGTATGAGTTGTTAGGTAATCCAACTACCTAACTCATTGAGCCACCTCAGGCCATCAAAACTAATGTTCTTCCCCTTCAGGTATATGTGACCTTGGAACATTTTGCCTACCCTTTGGTTTATTGCTCCCAAACACTATTACATTATTCGGCTTTCCAGTATTTCTATATTGAGTGTACCTAATGAAGGTTATTCTACCTAATGAAGGTTATTCTACCTTATGAAGGTTATTCTACCTTATGAAGGTTATTCTACCTAATGAAGGTTATTCTACCTAATGAAGGTTATTCTACCTAATGAAGGTTATTCTACCTAATGAAGGTTATTCTACCTAATGAAGGTTATTCTACCTAATGAAGGTTATTCTACCTAATGAAGGTTATTCTACCTTATGAAGGTTATTCTACCTAATGAAGGTTATTCTACCTAATGAAGGTTATTCTACCTAATGAAGATTATTCTACCTAATGAAGGTTATTCTACCTTATGAAGGTTATTCTACCTAATGAAGGTTATTCTACCTAATGAAGGTTATTCTACCTAATGAAGGTTATTCTACCTAATGAAGGTTATTCTACCTAATGAAGGTTATTCTACCTAATGAAGGTTATTCTACCTTATGAAGGTTATTCTACCTTATGAAGGTTATTCTACCTAATGAAGGTTATTTTATTCTACCTAATGAAGGTTATTCTACCTAATGAAGGTTATTCTACCTAATGAAGGTTATTCTACCCAATGAAGGTTATTCTACCTTATGAAGGTTATTCTACCTAATGAAGGTTATTCTACCTAATGAAGGTTATTCTACCTTATGAAGGTTATTCTACCTAATGAAGGTTATTCTACCTAATGAAGGTTATTCTACCTAATGAAGGTTATTCTACCTAATGAAGGTTATTCTACCTTATGAAGGTTATTCTACCTAATGAAGGTTATTCTACCTAATGAAGGTTATTCTACCCAATGAAGGTTATTCTACCTTATGAAGGTTATTCTACCTAATGAAGGTTATTCTACCAAATGAAGGTTATTCTACGCAATGAAGGTTATTCTACCTAATGAAGGTTATTCTACCTAATGAAGGTTATTCTACCTAATGAAGGTTATTCTACCTTATGAAGGTTATTCTACCTAATGAAGGTTATTCTACCTTATGAAGGTTATTCTACCCAATGAAGGTTATTCTACCCAATGAAGGTTATTCTACCTAATGAAGGTTATTCTACCTTATGAAGGTTATTCTACCCAATGAAGGTTATTCTACCTAATGAAGGTTATTCTACCTTATGAAGGTTATTCTACCTTATGAAGGTTATTCTACCTAATGAAGGTTATTCTACCTTATGAAGGTTATTCTACCCAATGAAGGTTATTCTACCCAATGAAGGTTATTCTACCTAATGAAGGTTATTCTACCTTATGAAGGTTATTTTACCTTATGAAGGTTATTCTACCTAATGAAGGTTATTCTACCTTATGAAGGTTATTCTACCTAATGAAGGTTATTCTACCTAATGAAGGTTATTCTACCTTATGAAGGTTATTCTACCTAATGAAGGTTATTCTACCTAATGAAGGTTATTCTACCTAATGAAGGTTATTCTACCTTATGAAGGTTATTCTACCTAATGAAGGTTATTCTACCTAATGAAGGTTATTCTACCCAATGAAGGTTATTCTACCTTATGAAGGTTATTCTACCTTATGAAGGTTATTCTACCCAATGAAGGTTATTCTACCTAATGAAGGTTATTCTACCTAATGAAGGTTATTCTACCAAATGAAGGTTATTCTACCTAATGAAGGTTATTCTACCTAATGAAGGTTATTCTACCTAATGAAGGTTATTCTACCTAATGAAGGTTATTCTACCTAATGAAGGTTATTCTACCTAATGAAGGTTATTCTACCTTATGAAGGTTATTCTACCCAATGAAGGTTATTCTACCCAATGAAGGTTATTCTACCTAATGAAGGTTATTCTACCAAATGAAGGTTATTCTACGCAATGAAGGTTATTCTACCTAATGAAGGTTATTCTACCTAATGAAGGTTATTCTACCTAATGAAGGTTATTCTACCTTATGAAGGTTATTCTACCAAATGAAGATTATTCTACGCAATGAAGGTTATTCTACCTAATGAAGGTTATTCTACCAAATGAAGGTTATTCTACCTAATGAAGGTTATTCTACGCAATGAAGGTTATTCTACCTAATGAAGGTTATTCTACTTAATGAAGGTTATTCTACCTTATGAAGGTTATTCTACCTAATGAAGGTTATTCTACCTAATGAAGGTTATTCTACCTTATGAAGGTTATTCTACCCAATGAAGGTTATTCTACCAAATGAAGGTTATTCTACCTTATGAAGGTTATTCTACCCAATGAAGGTTATTCTACCTAATGAAGGTTATTCTACCTAATGAAGGTTATTCTACCTTATGAAGGTTATTCTACCTAATGAAGGTTATTCTACCTAATGAAGGTTATTCTAACTTATGAAGGTTATTCTACCCAATGAAGGTTATTCTACCAAATGAAGGTTATTCTACCCAATGAAGGTTATTCTACCTTATGAAGGTTATTCTACCCAATGAAGGTTATTCTACCAAATGAAGGTTATTCTACCCAATGAAGGTTATTCTACCAAATGAAGGTTATTCTACGCAATGAAGGTTATTCTACCTAATGAAGGTTATTCCAGAACCACGTCGTGCTCACTAAATGTGATATTTACGTTTCTATGGAGATACAGCTGTCCGTTGCATATTTTCACTTTGCTTCATTTACTTCGACATCTTTATGTGTTCATTACAACATTTTAAGTTAATATTGAATAATTGTAAAGGTAAGACAACTGTTCAATTTATGCAATGTACCAGAGAGTTTATGGTGTTTAATGCCACTTTCAAAAATATTCAAGTTATATCGTGGCGGTCAGTTTTATTGGTGGAGGATACCGGAGTACCCGGAGAAAACCACAGACCTGGTGCAAGTCACTGACAAACTTTATCACATAGTGTTGTATCAAGTACACCTCGCCTAAGCGGGATTCGAACACACAACGTTAGTGTTGATAGACACTGATTGCAGAGATAGTTGTAAATCCAACTACCAAGCGAACAATACCACTACGACCCCTTGCAACGTACCATTTTGATCGTCCATTTCATTTGGTTTTGTTTTATTAAACATCTGAAAGATATTGTCTTTGTATAAGAAACCAATATATTTTGGAAAATAATATGGATGCAAATGAACGTGACAAAAACATTCCAAGGTGCATGTAAGTTAGAAGAATTGAATGCAATCCTTTGCAGTTGTATAGGTGTGTAAAAGCATTGACCGATATATAATGTATATGAAGCATTGCAGCGCGTAGCAATATAAAATGTACTACTAATTTTACAACCCCATAAACCAGCAAACATTTCGTTCATTTATGATTACGTTTCTGCATTAGCAAATATAATTTTAATTATCATAGCGATCATTTGTGTTAATATTACACATTTGCAACTGTTATTACCAGGTTCTGGTGTGTGAAGTGTCCTATACTCAAACCAAAAAGCTGCTCAACACATTGCCAGGTGGCGGAGAAGGGAAACCCTCTCGAAGGTGGCGGACAGGGGAAGCCCTCTCGAAGGTGGCGGACAGGGGAAGCCCTCTCGAATGTGGCGGACAGGGGAAGCCCCTCTCGACGATGGTGGATTAGTCCGGTTATAATACAGAAAGCCTGACCGTGGACCATAGTGGATAACGTGTGTGGAGAGTGCCACAATCTCTTCAAGTTGAAAAGCTCTTTTGCTGATTTCGAAAAAGGGTAAAAGTATTGTAGCCTCTACAAAATACTAAATGTTTCGTCCCTCCCCAGCTACTCCATACTGTTACAGTGGCAGACAAAAGTCATTAACACGGTTGGCCCATCCCTTAAATTCCTATATACAGCTACTCCATACTGTTACAGTGGCAGACAAAAGTCATTAACACGGTTGGCCCATCCCTTAAATTCCTATATACAGTGGAATTGGATCCTGTCTAATCCGACAAACCAAGGGAACAGGGAAATGTGTCTGATTGTACAAGATGTCAAATACTCAGGTTTTATTTTAGTCAACAGAACTATTTTGGGACCATACATTTTTGTTGGATGTCACAGAATGTCGGATAACTCAGGTGTCGAATTGCACATGTTCCACTGTATTTTTTTTTTTTATATTATTGACATTGTTCTCGTCTTGAATATAAATTTTTGTCAGATGCCACAGGATGTTGGAATAATCAGCTGCCGGATCGCGCAAATTCTACTGTAGCTGCAATGCTTCTCGCTGTACACTAAACAATCCTAAATAAAAAAAAATAAAAAATATATCAACAGCTTTCATGGCATTGGAAAATAGCTTCCGGAAGTAGGTGTGATTGAATGGGCGTGCGTTTTATTGAATTTCAAGTCTGAAATCTGGTGTCAACTCTTTGATGAACTATATGAGGATATCGAAATGAAATGAGAAATATATATTGAGTAAGTATTCATATTCATAAAAGTACAATGTATATGAACAGTACTCAGTCTCACAGTAATCTACAGTATTGTTGGTAATTTACATTATTATTAAGAACAAAGTGGGTGGTAATTTACATTATTATTAAGAACAAAGTGGGTGGTAAACTACATTATTATTAAGAACAAAGTGGGTGGGAAACTACATTATTATTAAGAACAAAGTGGGTGGTAAACTACATTATTATTAAGAACAAAGTGGGTGGTAAACTACATTATTATTAAGAACAAAGTGGGTGGGAAACTACATTATTATTAAGAACAAAGTGGGTGGGAAACTACATTATTATTAAGAACAAAGTGGGTGGTAAACTACATTATTATTAAGAACAAAGTGGGTGGGAAACTACATTATTATTAAGAACAAAGTGGGTGGGAAACTACATTATTATTAAGAACAAAGTGGGTGGGAAACTACATTATTATTAAGAACAAAGTGGGTGGTAAACTACATTATTATTAAGAACAAAGTGGGTGGGAAACTACATTATTATTAAGAACAAAGTGGGTGGGAAACTACATTATTATTAAGAACAAAGTGGGTGGTAAACTACATTATTATTAAGAACAAAGTGGGTGGTAAACTACATTATTATTAAGAACAAAGTGGGTGGGAAACTACATTATTATTAAGAACAAAGTGGGTGGGAAACTACATTATTATTAAGAACAAAGTGGGTGGGAAACTACATTATTATTAAGAACAAAGTGGGTGGGAAACTACATTATTATTAAGAACAAAGTGGGTGGGAAACTACATTATTATTAAGAACAAAGTGGGTGGGAAACTACATTATTATTAAGAACAAAGTGGGTGGGAAACTACATTATTATTAAGAACAAAGTGGGTGGGAAACTACATTATTATTAAGAACAAAGTGGGTGGTAAACTACATTATTATTAAGAACAAAGTGGGTGGGAAACTACATTATTATTAAGAACAAAGTGGGTGGGAAACTACATTATTATTAAGAACAAAGTGGGTGGTAAACTACATTATTATTAAGAACAAAGTGGGTGGTAAACTACATTATTATTAAGAACAAAGTGGGTGGTAAACTACATTATTATTAAGAACAAAGTGGGTGGGAAACTACATTATTATTAAGAACAAAGTGGGTGGTAAACTACATTATTATTAAGAACAAAGTGGGTGGTAAACTACATTATTATTAAGAACAAAGTGGGTGGTAATTTACATTATTATTAAGAACAAAGTGGGTGGGAAACTACATTATTATTAAGAACAAAGTGGGTGGTAAACTACATTATTATTAAGAACAAAGTGGGTGGTAAACTACATTATTATTAAGAACAAAGTGGGTGGTAAACTACATTATTATTAAGAACAAAGTGGGTGGGAAACTACATTATTATTAAGAACAAAGTGGGTGGTAAACTACATTATTATTAAGAACAAAGTGGGTGGTAAACTACATTATTATTAAGAACAAAGTGGGTGGTAAACTACATTATTATTAAGAACAAAGTGGGTGGTAAACTACATTATTATTAAGAACAAAGTGGGTGGGAAACTACATTATTATTAAGAACAAAGTGGGTGGTAAACTACATTATTATTAAGAACAAAGTGGGTGGTAAACTACATTATTATTAAGAACAAAGTGGGTGGTAAACTACATTATTATTAAGAACAAAGTGGGTGGTAAACTACATTATTATTAAGAACAAAGTGGGTGGTAAACTACATTATTATTAAGAACAAAGTGGGTGGTAAACTATATTATTATTAAGAACAAAGTGGGTGGTAAACTACATTATTATTAAGAACAAAGTGGGTGGGAAACTACATTATTATTAAGAACAAAGTGGGTGGTAAACTACATTATTATTAAGAACAAAGTGGGTGGTAAACTACATTATTATTAAGAACAAAGTGGGTGGTAATTTACATTATTATTAAGAACAAAGTGGGTGGGAAACTACATTATTATTAAGAACAAAGTGGGTGGGAAACTACATTATTATTAAGAACAAAGTGGGTGGTAAACTACATTATTATTAAGAACAAAGTGGGTGGTAAACTACATTATTATTAAGAACAAAGTGGGTGGTAAACTACATTATTATTAAGAACAAAGTGGGTGGTAAACTACATTATTATTAAGAACAAAGTGGGTGGTAATTTACATTATTATTAAGAACAAAGTGGGTGGGAAACTACATTATTATTAAGAACAAAGTGGGTGGTAAACTACATTATTATTAAGAACAAAGTGGGTGGTAAACTACATTATTATTAAGAACAAAGTGGGTGGTAAACTACATTATTATTAAGAACAAAGTGGGTGGGAAACTACATTATTATTAAGAACAAAGTGGGTGGTAAACTACATTATTATTAAGAACAAAGTGGGTGGTAAACTACATTATTATTAAGAACAAAGTGGGTGGGAAACTACATTATTATTAAGAACAAAGTGGGTGGTAAACTACATTATTATTAAGAACAAAGTGGGTGGTAAACTACATTATTATTAAGAACAAAGTGGGTGGTAAACTACATTATTATTAAGAACAAAGTGGGTGGGAAACTACATTATTATTAAGAACAAAGTGGGTGGTAAACTACATTATTATTAAGAACAAAGTGGGTGGTAAACTACATTATTATTAAGAACAAAGTGGGTGGTAAACTACATTATTATTAAGAACAAAGTGGGTGGGAAACTACATTATTATTAAGAACAAAGTGGGTGGTAAACTACATTATTATTAAGAACAAAGTGGGTGGTAAACTACATTATTATTAAGAACAAAGTGGGTGGGAAACTACATTATTATTAAGAACAAAGTGGGTGGTAAACTACATTATTATTAAGAACAAAGTGGGTGGTAAACTACATTATTATTAAGAACAAAGTGGGTGGTAAACTACATTATTATTAAGAACAAAGTGGGTGGTAAACTACATTATTATTAAGAACAAAGTGGGTGGTAAACTACATTATTATTAAGAACAAAGTGGGTGGTAAACTACATTATTATTAAGAACAAAGTGGGTGGGAAACTACATTATTATTAAGAACAAAGTGGGTGGGAAACTACATTATTATTAAGAACAAAGTGGGTGGTAAACTACATTATTATTAAGAACAAAGTGGGTGGTAAACTACATTATTATTAAGAACAAAGTGGGTGGTAAACTACATTATTATTAAGAACAAAGTGGGTGGTAAACTACATTATTATTAAGAACAAAGTGGGTGGTAAACTACATTATTATTAAGAACAAAGTGGGTGGGAAACTACATTATTATTAAGAACAAAGTGGGTGGTAAACTACATTATTATTAAGAACAAAGTGGGTGGTAAACTACATTATTATTAAGAACAAAGTGGGTGGTAAACTACATTATTATTAAGAACAAAGTGGGTGGTAAACTACATTATTATTAAGAACAAAGTGGGTGGTAAACTACATTATTATTAAGAACAAAGTGGGTGGTAAACTACATTATTATTAAGAACAAAGTGGGTGGGAAACTACATTATTATTAAGAACAAAGTGGGTGGTAAACTACATTATTATTAAGAACAAAGTGGGTGGGAAACTACATTATTATTAAGAACAAAGTGGGTGGTAAACTACATTATTATTAAGAACAAAGTGGGTGGTAAACTACATTATTATTAAGAACAAAGTGGGTGGTAAACTACATTATTATTAAGAACAAAGTGGGTGGGAAACTACATTATTATTAAGAACAAAGTGGGTGGTAATTTACATTATTATTAAGAACAAAGTGGGTGGTAAACTACATTATTATTAAGAACAAAGTGGGTGGGAAACGGTAGCATGTGATTGGGCAGTATTTTATGCTTCAATGTACAGTGATTGCACATTCAACAGTTTGTCCACAAGCACATAGTCAGAACTCTGACCACGTACTACATTTCATCTTTTATATATGTTAAGCAACAGCTGTCCATGTTTTATTAACATTTAAAGTACAAGGCGAAGCCGAGGGCTTCAAGTGTTTATGAAAAATGGACTGCTGTGGTATGACCAATTTCGAACATAATCACTTCTTCTAGAATGTTAAAGGGTTCATTCAAAGTCAGTAATAACTTGATTAAAATTATACACTTCATGTACTTTAAAATTGACAGTAGACCTAATTTGTTTAAATAGTCAGTACATATGATACACTTTTCGATTGAGGGCTAAACCGAAATCGTAACGAACATCTCAACACGGGACTCAGAACCCAAAGACACAAAATAGGACAACACAAAAAACTAAAAATAAGAACAACACAAACCCCATTAAAAAACGGGGATGTGCTAGCGAAGGGTAAACAGTTCCTGCTTCTTATAAAACACCCGCAGTGTTACTCATGTGTACAGTCAAGAAAAACACCCGCCGTGTTACTCATGTGTACAGTCAAGTAAAACACCCGCCGTGTTGCTCATGTGTACAGTCAAGCAAAACACCCGCCGTGTTACTCATGTGTACAGTCAAGTAAAACACCCGCAGTGATACTCATGTGTACAGTCAAGTAAAACACCCGCAGTGTTACTCATGTGTACAGTCAAGTAAAACACCTGCCGTGCTACTCATGTGTACAGTCAAGTAAAACACCCGCAGTGTTACTCATGTGTACAGTCAAGTAAAACACCCGCAGTGTTACTCATGTGTACAGTCAAGTAAAACACCCGCCGTGCTACTCATCTGTACAATCAAGTAAAACACCCGCAGTCTTACTCATGTGTACAGTCAAGTAAAACACCCGCCGTGCTACTCATGTGTACAGTCAAGGAAAACACCCGCAGTGCTACTCATGTGTACAGTCAAGTAAAACACCCGCAGTGTTACTCATATGTACAGTCAAGTAAAACACCCGCCGTGTTACTCATGTGTACAGTCAAGTAAAACACCCGCAGTGTTACTTATGTGTACAGTCAAGTAAAACACCCGCAGTGATACTCATGTGTACAGTCAAGTAAAACACCCGCAGTGTTACTCATGTGTACAGTCAAGTAAAACACCCGCCGTGCTACTCATGTGTACAGTCAAGTAAAACACCCGCAGTGTTACTCATGTGTACAGTCAAGTAAAACACCCGCAGTGTTACTCATGTGTACAGTCAAGTAAAACACCCGCCGTGCTACTCATCTGTACAATCAAGTAAAACACCCGCAGTCTTACTCATGTGTACAGTCAAGTAAAACACCCGCCGTGCTACTCATGTGTACAGTCAAGGAAAACACCCGCAGTGCTACTCATGTGTACAGTCAAGTAAAACACCCGCAGTGTTACTCATATGTACAGTCAAGTAAAACACCCGCCGTGTTACTCATGTGTACAGTCAAGTAAAACACCCGCAGTGTTACTTATGTGTACAGTCAAGTAAAACACCCGCTGTGTTACTCATGTGTACAGTCAAGTAAAACACCCGCCGTGCTACTCATGTGTACAGTCAAGTAAAACACCCGCCGTGCTACTCATCTGTACAGTCAAGTAAAACACCCGCAGTGTTACTCATGTGTACAGTCAAGTAAAACACCCGTCGTGCTACTCATGTGTACAGTCAAGTAAAACACCCGCAGTGCTACTCATGTGTACAGTCAAGTAAAACACCCGCAGTGCTACTCATATGTACAGTCAAGCAAAACACCCGCTGTGTTACTCATGTGTACAGTCAAGTAAAACACCCGCCGTGCTACTCATGTGTACAGTCAAGTAAAACACCCGCAGTGTTACTCTTGTGTACAGTCAAGTAAAACACCCGCAGTGTTACTCATGTGTACAGTCAAGTAAAACACCCGCCGTGCTACTCATCTGTACAATCAAGTAAAACACCCGCAGTCTTACTCATGTGTACAGTCAAGTAGAACACCCGCCGTGCTACTCATGTGTACAGTCAAGTAAAACACCCGCAGTGCTACTCATGTGTACAGTCAAGTAAAACACCCGCAGTGTTACTCATATGTACAGTCAAGTAAAACACCCGCCGTGCTACTCATGTGTACAGTCAAGTAAAACACCAGCAGTGTTACTTATGTGTACAGTCAAGTAAAACACCCGCTGTGTTACTCATGTGTACAGTCAAGTAAAACACCCGCCGTGCTACTCATGTGTACAGTCAAGTAAAACACCCGCAGTGTTACTCTTGTGTACAGTCAAGTAAAACACCCGCAGTGTTACTCATGTGTACAATCCAGTAAAACACCCGCCGTGCTACTCATCTGTACAGTCAAGTAAAACACCCGCAGTGTTACTCATGTGTACAGTCAAGTAAAACACCCGTCGTGCTACTCATGTGTACAGTCAAGTAAAACACCCGCAGTGCTACTCATGTGTACAGTCAAGTAAAACACCCGCAGTGTTACTCATATGTACAGTCAAGTAAAACACCCGCTGTGTTACTCATGTGTACAGTCAAGTAAAACACCCGCCGTGCTACTCATGTGTACAGTCAAGTAAAACACTCGCAGTGTTACTCTTGTGTACAGTCAAGTAAAACACCCGCAGTGTTACTCTTGTGTACAGTCAAGTAAAACACCCGCAGTGCTACTCATGTGTACAGTCAAGCAAAACACCCGCAGTGTTACTCTTGTGTACAGTCAAGTAAAACACCCGCAGTGTTACTCATGTGTACAGTCAAGTAAAACACCCGCAGTGTTACTCATGTGTACAGTCAAGTAAAAGACCCGCCGTGTTACTCATGTGTACAGTCAAGTAAAACACCCGCAGTGCTACTCATGTGTACAGTCAAGTAAAACACCCGCAGTGTTACTCATGTGTACAGTCAAGCAAAACACCGCAGTGTTACTCATATGTACAGTCAAGTAAAACACCCGCAGTGTTACTCATGTGTACAGTCAAGTAAAACACCCGCAGTATTACTCATGTGTACAGTCAAGTAAAACACCCGCAGTGTTACTCATGTGTACAGTCAAGTAAAACACCCGCAGTGTTACTCATATGTACAGTCAAGTAAAACACCCGCCGTGTTACTCATGTGTACAGTCAAGTAAAACACCCGCAGTGTTACTCATGTGTACAGTCAAGCGAAACACCCGCAGTGTTACTCATGTGTACAGTCAAGTAAAACACCCGCAGTGTTACTCATATGTACAGTCAAGTAAAACACCCGCAGTGCTACTCATATGTACAGTCAAGTAAAACACCCGCAGTGCTACTCATGTGTACAGTCAAGTAAAACACCCGCCGTGTTACTCATGTGTACAGTCAAGTAAAACACCCGCAGTGCTACTCATGTATACAGTCAAGTAAAACTCCCGGAGTGTTACTCATGTGTACAGTCAAGTAAAACACCCGCAGTGTTACTCATGTGTACAGTCAAGTAAAACACCCGCAGTGTTACTCATATGTACACTCAAGTAAAACACCCGCAGTGTTACTCATGTGTACAGTCAAGAAAAACACCCGCAGTATTACTCATGTGTACAGTCAAGTAAAACACCCGCCGGGTTACTCATGTGTACAGTCAAGTAAAACACCCGCCGTGTTGCTCATGTGTACAGTCAAGCAAAACACCCGCCGTGTTACTCATGTGTACAGTCAAGTAAAACACCCGCAGAGATACTCATGTGTACAGTCAAGTAAAACACCCGCAGTGTTACTCATGTGTACAGTCAAGTAAAACACCCGCCGTGCTACTCATGTGTACAGTCAAGTAAAACACCCGCAGTGTTACTCATGTGTACAGTCAAGTAAAACACCCGCAGTGTTACTCATGTGTACAATCAAGTAAAACACCCGCCGTGCTACTCATCTGTACAATCAAGTAAAACACCCGCAGTCTTACTCATGTGTACAGTCAAGTAAAACACCCGCCGTGCTACTCATGTGTACAGTCAAGTAAAACACCCGCAGTGTTACTCATATGTACAGTCAAGTAAAACACCCGCCGTGTTACTCATGTGTACAGTCAAGTAAAACACCCGCAGTGTTACTTATGTGTACAGTCAAGTAAAACACCCGCTGTGTTACTCATGTGTACAGTCAAGTAAAACACCCGCCGTGCTACTCATGTGTACAGTCAAGTAAAACACCCGCAGTGTTACTCTTGTGTACAGTCAAGTAAAACACCCGCAGTGTTACCCATGTGTACAGTCAAGTAAAACACCCGCCGTGCTACTCATCTGTACAGTCAAGTAAAACACCCGCAGTGTTACTCATGTGTACAGTCAAGTAAAACACCCGTCGTGCTACTCATGTGTACAGTTAAGTAAAACACCCGCAGTGCTACTCATGTGTACAGTCAAGTAAAACACCCGCAGTGTTACTCATATGTACAGTCAAGTAAAACACCCGCTGTGTTACTCATGTGTACAGTCAAGTAAAACACCCGCCGTGCTACTCATGTGTACAGTCAAGTAAAACACCCGCAGTGTTACTCTTGTGTACAGTCAAGTAAAACACCCGCAGTGTTACTCATGTGTACAGTCAAGTAAAACACCCGCGGTGCTACTCATCTGTACAATCAAGTAAAACACCCGCAGTCTTACTCATGTGTACAGTCAAGTAAAACACCCGCCGTGCTACTCATGTGTACAGTCAAGTAAAACACCCGCAGTGCTACTCATGTGTACAGTCAAGTAAAACACCCGCAGTGTTACTCATATGTACAGTCAAGTAAAACACCCGCAGTGTTACCCATGTGTACAGTCAAGTAAAACACCCGCCGTGCTACTCATCTGTACAGTCAAGTAAAACACCCGCAGTGTTACTCATGTGTACAGTCAAGTAAAACACCCGTCGTGCTACTCATGTGTACAGTTAAGTAAAACACCCGCAGTGCTACTCATGTGTACAGTCAAGTAAAACACCCGCAGTGTTACTCATATGTACAGTCAAGTAAAACACCCGCTGTGTTACTCATGTGTACAGTCAAGTAAAACACCCGCCGTGCTACTCATGTGTACAGTCAAGTAAAACACCCGCAGTGTTACTCTTGTGTACAGTCAAGTAAAACACCCGCAGTGTTACTCATGTGTACAGTCAAGTAAAACACCCGCGGTGCTACTCATCTGTACAATCAAGTAAAACACCCGCAGTCTTACTCATGTGTACAGTCAAGTAAAACACCCGCCGTGCTACTCATGTGTACAGTCAAGTAAAACACCCGCAGTGCTACTCATGTGTACAGTCAAGTAAAACACCCGCAGTGTTACTCATATGTACAGTCAAGTAAAACACCCGCCGTGTTACTCATGTGTACAGTCAAGTAAAACACCCGCAGTGTTACTCTTGTGTACAGTCAAGTAAAACACCCGCAGTGTTACTCATGTGTACAGTCAAGTAAAACACCCGCCGTGCTACTCATCTGTACAGTCAAGTAAAACACCCGCAGTGTTACTCATGTGTACAGTCAAGTAAAACACACGTCGTGTTACTCATGTGTACAGTCAAGTAAAACACCCGCAGTGTTACTCTTGTGTACAGTCAAGTAAAACACCCGCAGTGTTACTCATGTGTACAGTCAAGTAAAATACCCGCCGTGCTACTCATCTGTACAGTCAAGTAAAACACCCGCAGTGCTACTCATGTGTACAGTCAAGTAAAACACCCGCAGTGTTACTCATATGTACAGTCAAGCAAAACACCCGCCGTGTTACTCATGTGTACAGTCAAGTAAAACACCCGCAGTGTTACTCATGTGTACAGTCAAGTAAAACACCCACAATGTTACTCATGTGTACAGTCAAGTAAAATACCCGCCGTGCTACTCATCTGTACAGTCAAGTAAAACACCCGCAGTGTTACTCATGTGTACAGTCAAGTAAAACACACGTCGTGTTACTCATGTGTACAGTCAAGTAAAACACCCGCAGTGTTACTCTTGTGTACAGTCAAGTAAAACACCCGCAGTGTTACTCATGTGTACAGTCAAGTAAAATACCCGCCGTGCTACTCATCTGTACAGTCAAGTAAAACACCCGCAGTGCTACTCATGTGTACAGTCAAGCAAAACGCCCGCAGTGTTACTCATATGTACAGTCAAGCAAAACACCCGCCGTGTTACTCATGTGTACAGTCAAGTAAAACACCCGCAGTGTTACTCATGTGTACAGTCAAGTAAAACACCCACAATGTTACTCATGTGTACAGTCAAGTAAAACACCCGCAGTGCTACTCATGTGTACAGTCAAGTAAAACACCCGCAGTGTTACTCATGTGTACAGTCAAGCAAAACACGCAGTGTTACTCATATGTACAGTCAAGTAAAACACCTGCAGTGTTACTCATGTGTACAGTCAAGTAAAACACCCGCAGTATTACTCATGTGTACAGTCAAGTAAAACACCCGCAGTGTTACTCATGTGTACAGTCAAGTAAAACACCCGCAGTGTTACTCATATGTACAGTCAAGTAAAACACCCGCTGTGTTACTCATATGTTCAGTCAAGTAAAACACCCGCCGTGTTGCTCATGTGTACAGTCAAGTAAAACACCCGCAGTGTTACTCATGTGTACAGTCAAGTAAAACACCCGCAGTGTTACTCATGTGTACAGTCAAGTAAAACACCCGCCGTGCTACTCATGTGTACAGTCAAGTAAAACACCCGCCGTGTTACTCATGTGTACAGTCAAGTAAAACACCCGCAGTGTTACTCATATGTACAATCAAGTAAAACACCCGCAGTGTTACTCATGTGTACAGTCACGTAAAACACCCGCCGTGTTACTCATGTGTACAGTCAAGTAAAACACCCGCAGTGTTACTCATGTGTACAGTCAAGTAAAACACCCGCAGTGTTACTCATGTGTACAGTCAAGTAAAACACCCGCAGTGTTACTCATGTGTACAGTCAAGTAGGTTAAAGTGTTGGCAGTGATAGAGGAAAGAAAAGGTCTACATAAAAAGTAAAAGATCCATTGTCATTTCGGAACGACAACCAGCTATATCCTGGCACAGAGATGTATTGCCTGAGGAAACCAGAGTACCAGGAGAAAACTACAGATCTTTCGTAAGAAAGACGCATGTATTAATAATTCAAATAACTAATTACACACCACATTTTGATATGTGTACTAGTAGCCATTAAATCAGTACATTTATATTTTATTCCATAATATATTACTATTTCATATTTAATGCTTAATTTCACGAAATTGATGACATATTGATTTTTTTTCAACAACAAAATATAGTTTATTCAACAACGATTGTTACAATTTATCTTCAAAGTCCAAGCTCCTTTGAAGTTACCATGTGAAGCCAACATTGATTATCCAGAGAATAATCAACGTTTGATTCGGTCTTTCACAAAAAATGCATCTGATGTTTATGGCTAGTTGATATTAAATCTGCTAGGAATATTAAAGACGATTGCTTTGTCCTAAATGTAATAATATTTACCCAACGAATTATATCTTCTTGGCTAGTAGTTAACATTCACTGACCGTACTATTTTTAGCTTAATGCTTATATTGTAATTCATTTTCGGCCTCGAGTGCGGTAGATCGTTGTTTCGAACCCCGATCGGGTCAAATCAAAGACTATAAATTGGTATTCGTTACTTCTCCGCTCACCATTAAGGACACTGATTGGTTCGGAATCAGGGTGTGTCCGAGTTGGACGACATGTCTATCCGTGGACTGTTGTTAGTGGTCTAGTACAAAGCTGTTGTTAGTGGTCTAGTACAAAGCTGTTGTTAGTGGTCTAGTACAAAGCTGTTGTTAGTGGTCTAGTACAAAGCTGTGGTCTAGTACAAAGCTGTTGTTAGTGGTCTAGTACAAAGCTGTGATCTAGTACAAAGCTGTTGTTAGTGGTCTAGTACAAAGCTGTGGTCTAGTACAAAGCTGTTGTTAGTGGTCTAGTACAAAGCTGTGGTCTAGTACAAAGCTGTGGTCTAGTACAAAGCTGTTGTTAGTGGTCTAGTACAAAGCTGTGGTCTAGTACGAAGCTGTTGTTAGTGGTCTAGTACAAAGCTGTTGTTAGTGATCTAGTACAAAGCTGTTGTTAGTGGTCTAATACAAAGCTGTGGTCTAGTACAAAGCTGTGGTCTAGTAAAAAGCTGTTGTTAGTGGTCTAGTACTAAGCTGTTGTTAGTGGTCTAGTACAAAGCTGTGGTCTAGTACAAAGCTGTTGTTAGTGGTCTAGTACTAAACTGTTGTTAGTGGTCTTGTACAAAGCTGTGGTCTAGTACAAAGCTGTTGTTAGTGGTCTAGTACAAAGCTGTGGTCTAGTACAAAGCTGTTGTTAGTGGTCTAATGCAAAGCTGTGGTCTAGTACAAAGCTGTTGTTAGTGGTCTAGTACAAAGCTGTGGTCTAGTACGAAGCTGTTGTTAGTGGTCTAGTACAAAGCTGTGGTCTAGTACAAAGCTGTTGTTAGTGGTCTAATACAAAGCTGTGGTCTAGTACAAAGCTGTTGTTAGTGGTCTAGTACAAAGCTGTGGTCTAGTACAAAGCTGTTCTTAGTGGTCTAATGCAAAGCTGTGGTCTAGTACAAAGCTGTTGTTAGTGGTCTAGTACAAAGCTGTGGTCTAGTACGAAGCTGTTGTTAGTGGTCTAGTACAAAGCTGTTGTTAGTGGTCTAGTACAAAGCTGTTGCTAGTGGTCTAGTACAAAGCTGCTCTAGTATAAAGCTGTGGTCTAGTACAAAGCTGTTGTTAGTGGTCTAGTACAAAGCTGTGGTCTAGTACAAAGCTGTTGTTAGTGGTCTACTACAAAGCTGTTGCTAGTGGTCTAGTACAAAGCTGTTGTTAGTGGTTTAGTACAAAGTGTGGTCTAGTACAAAGCTGTTGTTAGTGGTCTAGTACAAAGCTGTTGTTAGTGGTCTAGTACAAAGCTGTTGTTAGTGGTCTAGTACAAAGCTGTTGTCAGTGGTCTAGTACAAAGCTGTTGTCAGTGGTCTAGTACAAAGCTGTTGTTAGTGGTCTAGTACAAAGCTGTTGTTAGTGGTCTAGTACAAAGCTGTTGTTAGTGGTCTAGTACAAAGTTGTGGTCTAGTACAAAGCTGTGGTCTAGTACAAAGCTGTTGTTAGTGGTCTAGTACAAAGCTGTTGTTAGTTGTCTAGTACAAAGCTGTTGTTAGTGGTCTAGTAGACAGCTATGGTCTAGTACAAAGCTCTTGTTAGTGGTCTAGTACAAAGCTGTGGTCTAGTACAAAGCTGTTGTTAGTGGTCTAGTACAAAGCTGTTGTTAGTGGTCTAGTACAAAGCTGTGGTCTAGTACAAAGCTGTTGTTAGTGGTCTAGTACAAAGCTGTTGCTAGTGGTCTAGTACAAAGTGTGGTCTAGTGCAAAGCTGTTGTTAGTGGTCTAGTACAAAGCTGTTGTTAGTGGTCTAGTACAAAGCTGTTGTTAGTGGTCTAGTACAAAGCTGTTGTTAGTGGTCTAGTACAAAGCTGTGGTCTAGTACAAAGCTGTTGTTAGTGGTCTAGCACAAAGCTGTTGTTAGTGGTCTAGTACAAAGCTGTGGTCTAGTACAAAGCTGTTGTTAGTGGTCTAGTACAAAGCTGTTGTTAGTCGTCTAGTACACAGCTGTGGTCTAGTACAAAGCTGTGGTCTAGTACAAAGCTGTTCTTAGTGGTCTAGTACAAAGCTGTTGTTAGTGATCTAGTACAAAGCTGTGGTCTAGTATAAAGCTGTTGTTAGTGGTCTAGTACACAGCTGTGGTCTAGTACAAAGCTGTTGTTAGTGGTCTAGTACAAAGCTGTTGCTAGTGGTCTAGTACAAAGTGTGGTCTAGTGCAAAGCTGTTGTTAGTGGTCTAGTACACAGGTGTGGTCTAGTACAAAGCTGTTGTTAGTGGTCTAGTACAAAGCTGTGGTCTAGTACAAAGCTGTTGTTAGTGGTCTAGTATAAAGTGTGGTCTAGTACACAGCTGTGGTCTAGTGCGAAGCTGTTGTTAGTGGTCTAGTACAAAGCTGTTGTTAGTGGTCTAATACAAAGCTGTGGTCTAGTACAAAGCTGTTGTTAGTGGTCTAGTACAAAGCTGTGGTCTAGTACGAAGCTGTTGTTAGTGGTCTAGTACAAAGCTGTTGCTAGTGGTCTAGTACAAAGCTGTTCTAGTATAAAGCTGTGGTCTAGTACAAAGCTGTGGTCTAGTACAAAGCTGTTGTTAGTGGTCTAGTACAAAGCTGTGGTCTAGTACAAAGCTGTTGTTAGTGGTCTAGTACAAAGCTGTTGTTAGTGGTCTAGTATAAAGCTGTTGTTAGTGGTTTAGTACAAAGTGTGGTCTAGTACAAAGCTGTTGTTAGTGGTCTAGTACAAAGCTGTTGTTAGTGGTCTAGTACAAAGCTGTTGTTAGTGGTCTAGTACAAAGCTGTTTTTAGTGGTCTAGTACAAAGCTGTTGTCAGTGGTCTAGTACAAAGCTGTTGTTAGTGGTCTAGTACAAAGCTGTTGTTAGTTGTCTAGTACAAAGCTGTTGTTAGTGGTCTAGTACACAGCTGTGGTCTAGTACAAAGCTCTTGTTAGTGGTCTAGTACAAAGCTGTGGTCTAGTACAAAGCGGTTGTTAGTGGTCTAGTACAAAGCTGTGGTCTAGTACAAAGCTGTTGTTAGTGGTCTAGCACAAAGCTGTTGTTAGTGGTCTAGTACAAAGCTGTGGTCTAGTACAAAGCTGTTGTTAGTGGTCTAGTACAAAGCTGTTGTTAGTTGTCTAGTACAAAGCTGTTGTTAGTGGTCTAGTACACAGCTGTGGTCTAGTACAAAGCTCTTGTTAGTGGTCTAGTACAAAGCTGTGGTCTAGTACAAAGCTGTTGTTAGTGGTCTAGTACAAAGCTGTTGTTAGTGGTCTAGTATAAAGCTGTGGTCTAGTACAAATCTGTTGTTAGTGGTCTAGCACAAAGCTGTTGTTAGTGGTCTAGTACAAAGCTGTGGTCTAGTACAAAGCTGTTGTTAGTGGTCTAGTACAAAGCTGTTGTTAGTGGTCTAGTACACAGCTGTGGTCTAGTACAAAGCTGTTGTTAGTGGTCTAGTACAAAGCTGTGGTCTAGTACAAAGCTGTTGTTAGTGGTCTAGTACAAAGCTGTTGTTAGTGGTCAAGTACAAAGCTGTTGTTAGTGATCTAGTACAAAGCTGTGGTCTAGTATAAAGCTGTTGTTAGTGGTCTAGTACACAGCTGTGGTCTAGTACAAAGCTGTTGTTAGTGGTCTAGTACAAAGCTGTTGCTAGTGGTCTAGTACAAAGTGTGGTCTAGTACAAAGCTGTTGTTAGTGGTTTAGTACACAGGTGTGGTCTAGTACAAAGCTGTTGTTAGTGGTCTAGTACAAAGCTGTGGTCTAGTACAAAGCTGTTGTTAGTGGTCTAGTATAAAGTGTGGTCTAGTACACAGCTGTGGTCTAGTACGAAGCTGTTGTTAGTGGTCTAGTACAAAGCTGTTGTTAGTGGTCTAATACAAAGCTGTGGTCTAGTACAAAGCTGTTGTTAGTGGTCTAGTACAAAGCGGTGGTCTAGTACGAAGCTGTTGTTAGTTGTCTAGTACAAAGCTGTTGCTAGTGGTCTAGTACAAAGCTGTTCTAGTATAAAGCTGTGGTCTAGTACAAAGCTGTTGTTAGTGGTCTAGTACAAAGCTGTTGTTAGTGGTCTAGTACAAAGCTGTTGTTAGTGGTTTAGTACAAAGTGTGGTCTAGTACAAAGCTGTTGTTAGTGGTCTAGTACAAAGCTGTTGTTAGTGGTCTAGTACAAAGCTGTTGTTAGTGGTCTAGTACAAAGCTGTTTTTAGTGGTCTAGTACAAAGCTGTTGTCAGTGGTCTAGTACAAAGCTGTTGTTAGTGGTCTAGTACAAAGCTGTTGTTAGTGGTCTAGTACAAAGCTGTGGTCTAGTACAAAGCTGTTGTTAGTGGTCTAGTAAAAAGCTGTTGTTAGTTGTCTAGTACAAAACTGTTGTTAGTGGTCTAGTACACAGCTGTGGTCTAGTACAAAGCTCTTGTTGGTGGTCTAGTTCAAAGCTGTGGTCTAGTACAAAGCGGTTGTTAGTGGTCTAGTAGAAAGCTGTGGTCTAGTACAAAGCTGTTGTTAGTGGTCTAGCACAAAGCTGTTGTTAGTGGTCTAGTACAAAGCTGTGGTCTAGTACAAAGCAGTTGTTAGTGGTCTAGTACAAAGCTGTTGTTAGTTGTCTAGTACAAAGCTGTTGTTAGTGGTCTAGTACACAGCTGTGGTCTAGTACAAAGCTCTTGTTAGTGGTCTAGTACAAAGCTGTGGTCTAGTACAAAGCTGTTGTTAGTGGTCTAGTACAAAGCTGTTGTTAGTGGTCTAGTATAAAGCTGTGGTCTAGTACAAAGCTGTTGTTAGTGGTCTAGCACAAAGCTGTTGTTAGTGGTCTAGTACAAAGCTGTGGTCTAGTACAAAGCTGTTGTTAGTGGTCTAGTACAAAGCTGTTGTTAGTGGTCTAGTAAACAGCTGTGGTCTAGTACAAAGCTGTTGTTAGTGGTCTAGTACAAAGCTGTTGTCTAGTACAAAGCTGTTGTTAGTGGTCTAGTACAAAGCTGTTGTTAGTGGTCAAGTACAAAGCTGTTGTTAGTGATCTAGTACAAAGCTGTGGTCTAGTACAAAGCTGTTGTTAGTGGTCTAGTACACAGGTGTGGTCTAGTACAAAGCTGTTGTTAGTGGTCTAGTACAAAGCTGTGGTCTAGTACAAAGCTGTTGTTAGTGGTCTAGTATAAAGTGTGGTCTAGTACACAGCTGTGGTCTAGTACGAAGCTGTTGTTAGTGGTCTAGTGCAAAGCTGTTGTTAGTGGTCTCATACAAAGCTGTGGTCTAGAACAAAGCTGTTGTTAGTGGTCTAGTACAAAGCGGTGGTCTAGTACGAAGCTGTTGTTAGTTGTCTAGTACAAAGCTGTTGCTAGTGGTCTAGTACAAAGTTGTTCTAGTATAAAGCTGTGTTCTAGTACAAAGCTGTTGTTAGTGGTCTAGTACAAAGCTGTGGTCTAGTACAAAGCTGTTGTTAGTGGTCTAGTACAAAGCTGTTGTTAGTGGTTTAGTACAAAGTGTGGTCTAGTACAAAGCTGTTGTTAGTGGTCTAGTACAAAGCTGTTGGTAGTGGTCTAGTACAAAGCTGTTGTTAGTGGTCTAGTACAAAGCTGTTGTTAGTGGTCTAGTACAAAGCTGTTGTCAGTGGTCTAGTACAAAGCTGTTGTTAGTTGGCTAGTACAAAGCTGTTGTTAGTGGTCTAGTACAAAGTTGTTGTTAGTGGTCTAGTACAAAGCTGTGGTCTAGTACAAAGCTGTTGTTAGTGGTCTAGTACAAAGCTGTTGTTAGTGGTCTAGTACAAAGCTGTTGTTAGTGGTCTAGTACACAGCTGTGGTCTAGTACAAAGCTCTTGTTAGTGGTCTAGTACAAAGCTGTGGTCTAGTACAAAGCTGTTGTTAGTGGTCTAGTACAAAGCTGTTGTTAGTGGTCTAGTACAAAGCTGTGGTCTAGTACAAAGCTGTTGTTAGTGGTCTAGCACAAAGCTGTTGTTAATGGTCTAGTACAAAGCTGTGGTCTAGTACAAAGTTGTTGTTAGTGGTCTAGTACAAAGCTGTTGTTAGTGGTCTAGTACACAGCTGTGGTCTAGTACAAAGCTGTTGTTAGTGGTCTAGTACAAAGCTGTGGTCTAGTACAAAGCTGTTGTTAGTGGTCTAGTACAAAGCTGTTGTTAGTGGTCTAGTACAAAGCTGTT
Source organism: Bathymodiolus septemdierum (assembly GCA_963383655.1). NCBI lineage: Eukaryota > Metazoa > Mollusca > Bivalvia > Mytilida > Modiolidae > Bathymodiolus > Bathymodiolus septemdierum. Next base: position 61,866,891 of record OY726529.1, read on the forward strand.
GTTAATGATCTAGTACAAAGCTGTGGTCTAGTATAAAGCTGTTGTTAGTGGTCTAGTACACAGCTGTGGTCTAGTACAAAGCTGTTGTTAGTGGTCTAGTACAAAGCTGATGCTAGTGGTCTAGTACAAAGTGTGGTCTAGTACAAAGCTGTTGTTAGTGGTCTAGTACACAGGTGTGGTCTAGTACAAAGCTGTTGTTAGTGGTCTAGTACAAAGCTGTGGTCTAGTACAAAGCTGTTGTTAGTGGTCTAGTATAAAGCTTTGTTAGTGGTCTAGTACAAAGCTGTTGTTAGTGGTCTAGTACACAGCTGTGGTCTAGTACAAAGCTCTTGTTAGTGGTCTAGTACAAAGCTGTGGTCTGGTACAAAGCTGTTGTTAGTGGTCTAGTACAAAGCTGTTGTTAGTGGTCTAGTACAAAGCTGTGGTCTAGTACAAAGCTGTTGTTAGTGATCTAGCACAAAGCTGTTGTTAATGGTCTAGTACAAAGCTGTGGTCTAGTACAAAGTTGTTGTTAGTGGTCTAGTACAAAGCTGTTGTTAGTGGTCTAGTACACAGCTGTGGTCTAGTACAAAGCTGTTGTTAGTGGTCTAGTACAAAGCTGTGGTCTAGTACAAAGCTGTTGTTAGTGGTCTAGTACAAAGCTATTGTTAGTGGTCTAGTACAAAGCTGTTGTTAGTGATCTAGTACAAAGCTGTGGTCTAGTATAAAGCTGTTGTTAGTGGTCTAGTACACAGCTGTGGTCTAGTAGAAAGCTGTTGTTAGTGGTCTAGTACAAAGCTGTTGCTAGTGGTCTAGTACAAAGTGTGGTCTAGTACAAAGCTGTTGCTAGTGGTCTAGTACACAGGTGTGGTCTAGTACAAAGCTGTTGTTAGTGGTCTAGTACAAAGCTGTGGTCTAGTACAAAGCTGTTGTTAGTGGTCTAGTATAAAGTGTGGTCTAGTACACAGCTGTGGTCTAGTACGAAGCTGTTGTTAGTGGTCTAGTACAAAGCTGTTGTTAGTGGTCTAGTACAAAGCTGTGGTCTAGTACAAAGCTGTGGTCTAGTACAAAGCTGTGGTCTAGTGCAAAGCTGTGGTCTAGTACGAAGCTGTTGTTAGTGGTCTAGTACAAAGCTGTTGTTAGTTGTCTAGTACAAAGCTGTGGTCTAGTACAAAGCTGTGGTCTAGTAAAAAGCTGTGGTCTAGTACAAAGCTGGGGTCTAGTACAAAGCTGTGGTCTAGTACAAAGCTGTTGTTAGTTGTCTAGTACAAAGCTGTGGTCTAGTACAAAGCTGTTGTTAGTGGTCTAGTACAAAGCTGTGGTCTAGTACAAAGCTGTTGTTAGTGGTCTAGTACAAAGCTGTGGTCTAGTACGAAGCTGTTGTTAGTGGCCTAGTACAAAGAAGTTGTTAGTGGTCTAGTACAAAGCTGTTGCTAGTGGTCTAGTACAAAGCTGTTCTAGTATAAAGCTGTGGTCTAGTACAAAGCTGTTGTTAGTGGTCTAGTACAAAGCTGTGGTCTAGTACAAAGCTGTTGTTAGTTGTCTAGTATAAAACTGTTGTTAGTAGTCTAGTACAAAGTGTGGTCTAGTACAAAGCTGTGGTCTAGTACAAAGCTGTTGTTAGTGGTCTAGTACAAAGCTGTTGTTTGTGGTCTAGTACACAGCTGTGGTCTAGTACAAAGCTGTTGTTAGTGGTCTAGTACAAAGCTGTGATCTAGTACAAAGCTGTTGTTAGTGTTTTAGTACAAAGCTGTGGTCTAGTACAAAGCTGTTGTTAGTGGACTAGTACAAAGCTGTTGTTAGTGGTCTAGTACAAAGCTGTTGTTAGTGGTCTAGTACAAAGCTGTGGTCTAGTACAAAGCTGTTGTTAGTGGTCTAGTAGAAAGCTGTTGTTAGTGATCTAGAACACAGCTGTGGTCTAGTACAAAGCTGTTGTTAGTGGTCTAGTACAAAGCTGTGGTCTAGTACAAAGCTGATGTTAGTGGTCTAGAACAAAGCTGTTCTTAGTGGTCTAGTACAAAGCTGTTGTTAGTGGTCTAGTACAAAGCTGTTGTTAGTGATTTAGTACAAAGCTGTGGTCTAGTACAAAGCTGTTGTTAGTGATCTAGTACAAAGCTGTGGTCTAGTACAAAGCTGTTGTTAGTGGTCTAGTACAAAACTGTTGCTAGTGGTCTAGTACAAAGCTGTGGTCTAGTACAAATCTGTTGTTAGTGGTCTAGTACAAAGCTGTTGTTAGTGATCTAGTACACAGCTGTGGTCTAGTACAAAGCTGTTGATAGTGTTCTAGTACAAAGCTGTGGTCTAGTACAAAGCTGTTGTTAGTGGTCTAGTACAAAGCTGTTGTTAGTGGTCTAGTACAAAGCTGTTGTTAATGGTCTAGTACAAAGCTGTTGTTAGGGATCTAGTACAAAGCTGTTGTTTAGTACAAAGCTGTTGTTAGTGGTCTAGTACACAGCTGTGGTCTAGTACAAAGCTGTTGTTAGTGGTCTAGTACAAAGCTGTTGCTAGTGGTCTAGTACAAAGTGTGGTCTAGTACAAAGCTGTTGTTAGTGGTCTAGTACAAAGCTGTTGTTAGTTGTCTAGTACAAAGCTGTTGTTAGTGGTCTAGTACACAGCTGTGGTCTAGTACAAAGCTCTTGTTAGTGGTCTAGTACAAAGCTGTTGTTAGTGGTCTAGTACACAGCTGTGGTTTAGTACAAAGCTGTTGTTAGTGGTCTAGTACACAGCTGTGGTCTAGTACAAAGCTGTTGTTAGTGGTCTAGTACAAAGCTGTTGCTAGTGGTCTAGTACAAAGTGTGGTCTAGTACAAAGCTGTTGTTAGTGGTCTAGTACAAAGCTGTTGTTAGTTGTCTAGTACAAAGCTGTTGTTAGTGGTCTAGTACACAGCTGTGGTCTAGTACAAAGCTCTTGTTAGTGGTCTAGTACAAAGCTGTGGTCTAGTACAAAGCTGTTGTTAGTGGTCTAGTACAAAACTGTTGTTAGTGGTCTAGTACAAAGCTGTGGTCTAGTACAAAGCTGTAGTTAGTGGTCTAGCACAAAGCTGTTGTTAGTGGTCTAGTACAAAGCTGTTGTTAGTGGTCTAATACAAAGCTGTGGTCTAGTACAAAGCTGTTGTTAGTGGTCTAGTACAAAGCTGTTGTTAGTGGTCTAGTACACAGCTGTGATCTAGTACAAAGCTGTTGTTAGTGGTCTAGTACAAAGCTGTGGTCTAGTACAAAGCTGTTGTTAGTGGTCTAGTACAAAGCTGTTGTTAGTGGTCTAGTACAAAGTTGTTGTTAGTGATCTAGTACAAAGCTGTGGTCTAGTATAAAGCTGTTGTTAGTGGTCTAGTACACAGCTGTGGTCTAGTACAAAGCTGTTGTTAGTGGTTTAGTACAAAGCTGTTGCTAGTGGTCTAGTACAAAGTGTGGTCTAGAACAAAGCTGTTGTTAGTGGTCTAGTACACAGGTGTGGTCTATTACAAAGCTGTTGTTAGTGGTCTAGTACAAAGCTGTGGTCTAGTACAAAGCTGTGGTATAGTACAAAGCTGTTGTTAGTGGTCTAGTATAAAGTGTGGTCTAGTACACAGCTGTGGTCTAGGACGAAGCCGTTGTTAGTGGTCTAGTACAAAGCTGTTGTTAGTGGTCTAGTACAAAGCTGTGGTCTAGTGCAAAGCTGTGGTCTAGTACAAAGCTGTGGTCTAGTACAAAGCTGGGGTCTAGTACAAAGCTGTGGTCTAGTACAAAGCTGTTGTTAGTGGTCTAGTACAAAGCTGTTGTTAGTGGTCTAGTACACAGCTGTGATCTAGTACAAAGCTGTAGTTAGTGGTCTAGCACAAAGCTGTTGTTAATGGTCTAGTACAAAGCTGTTGTTAGTGGTCTAGTACAAAGCTGTTGTTAGTGGTCTAGTACACAGCTGTGATCTAGTACAAAGCTGTTGTTAGTGGTCTAGTACAAAGCTGTGGTCTAGTACAAAGCTGTTGTTAGTGGTCTAGTACAAAGCTGTTGTTAGTGGTCTAGTACAAAGTTGTTGTTAGTGATCTAGTACAAAGCTGTGGTCTAGTATAAAGCTGTTGTTAGTGGTCTAGTACACAGCTGTGGTCTAGTACAAAGCTGTTGTTAGTGGTTTAGTACAAAGCTGTTGCTAGTGGTCTAGTACAAAGTTTGGTCTAGTACAAAGCTGTTGTTAGTGGTCTAGTACACAGGTGTGGTCTATTACAAAGCTGTTGTTAGTGGTCTAGTACAAAGCTGTGGTCTAGTACAAAGCTGTTGTTAGTGGTCTAGTATAAAGTGTGGTCTAGTACACAGCTGTGGTCTAGGACGAAGCCGTTGTTAGTGGTCTAGTACAAAGCTGTTGTTAGTGGTCTAGTACAAAGCTGTGGTCTAGTACAAAGCTGTGGTCTAGTACAAAGCTGTGGTCTAGTACAAAGCTGGGGTCTAGTACAAAGCTGTGGTCTAGTACAAAGCTGTTGTTAGTGGTTTAGTACGAAGCTGTTGTTAGTGGTCTAGTACAAAGCTGTGGTCTAGTACAAAGCTGTTGTTAGTGGTCTAGTACAAAGCTGTGGTCTAGTACAAAGCTGTGGTCTAGTACGAAGCTGTTGTTAGTGGTCTAGTACAAAGATGTTGTTAGTGGTCTAGTACAAAGCTGTTGCTAGTGGTCTAGTACAAAGCTGTTCTAGTATAAAGCTGTGGTCTAGTACAAAGCTGTTGTTAGTGGTCTAGTACAAAGCTGTGGTCTAGTACAAAGCTGTTGTTAGTTGTCTAGTATAAAACTGTTGTTAGTAGTCTAGTACAAAGTGTGGTCTAGTACAAAGCTGTGGTCTAGTACAAAGCTGTTGTTAGTGGTCTAGTACAAAGCTGTTGTTAGTGGTCTAGTACAAAGCTGTTGTTAGTGGTCTAGTACACAGCTGTGGTCTAGTACAAAGCTGTTGTTAGTGGTCTAGTACAAAGCTGTGATCTAGTACAAAGCTGTTGTTAGTGGTCTAGTACAAAGCTGTGGTCTAGTACAAAGCTGTTGTTAGTGGACTAGTACAAAGCTGTTGTTAGTGGTCTAGTACAAAGCTGTTGTTAGTGGTCTAGTACAAAGCTGTGGTCTAGTACAAAGCTGTTGTTAGTGGTCTAGTAGAAAGCTGTTGTTAGTGATCTAGAACACAGCTGTGGTCTAGTACAAAGCTGTTGTTAGTGGCCTAGTACAAAGCTGTGGTCTAGTACAAAGCTGATGTTAGTGGTCTAGTACAAAGCTGTTGTTAGTGGTCTAGTACAAAGCTGTTGTTAGTGGTCTAGTACAAAGCTGTTGTTAGTGATCTAGTAAAAAGCTGTGGTCTAGTACAAAGCTGTTGTTAGTGATCTAGTACACAGCTGTGGTCTAGTACAAAGCTGTTGTTAGTGGTCTAGTACAAAACTGTTGCTAGTGGTCTAGTACAAAGCTGTGGTCTAGTACAAAGCTGTTGTTAGTGGTCTAGTACAAAGCTGTTGTTAGTGATCTAGTACACAGCTGTGGTCTAGTACAAAGCTGTTGATAGTGGTCTAGTACAAAGCTGTGGTCTAGTACAAAGCTGTTGTTAGTGGTCTAGTACAAAGCTGTTGTTAGTGGTCTAGTACAAAGCTGTTGTTAGTGGTCTAGTACAAAGCTGTTGCTAGTGATCTAGTACAAAGCTGTGGTTTAGTACAAAGCTGTTGTTAGTTGTCTAGTACAAAGCTGTTGTTAGTGGTCTAGTACACAGCTGTGGTCTAGTACAAAGCTCTTGTTAGTGGTCTAGTACAAAGCTGTTGTTAGTGGTCTAGTACACAGCTGTGGTTTAGTACAAAGCTGTTGTTAGTGGTCTAGTACACAGCTGTGGTCTAGTACAAAGCTGTTGTTAGTGGTCTAGTACAAAGCTGTTGCTAGTGGTCTAGTACAAAGTGTGGTCTAGTACAAAGCTGTTGTTAGTGGTCTAGTACAAAGCTGTTGTTAGTTGTCTAGTACAAAGCTGTTGTTAGTGGTCTAGTACACAGCTGTGGTCTAGTACAAAGCTCTTGTTAGTGGTCTAGTACAAAGCTGTGGTCTAGTACAAAGCTGTTGTTAGTGGTCTAGTACAAAACTGTTGTTAGTGGTCTAGTACAAAGCTGTGGTCTAGTACAAAGCTGTAGTTAGTGGTCTAGCACAAAGCTGTTGTTAGTGGTCTAGTACAAAGCTGTTGTTAGTGGTCTAATACAAAGCTGTGGTCTAGTACAAAGCTGTTGTTAGTGGTCTAGTACAAAGCTGTTGTTAGTGGTCTAGTACACAGCTGTGATCTAGTACAAAGCTGTTGTTAGTGGTCTAGTACAAAGCTGTGGTCTAGTACAAAGCTGTTGTTAGTGGTCTAGTACAAAGCTGTTGTTAGTGGTCTAGTACAAAGTTGTTGTTAGTGATCTAGTACAAAGCTGTGGTCTAGTATAAAGCTGTTGTTAGTGGTCTAGTACACAGCTGTGGTCTAGTACAAAGCTGTTGTTAGTGGTTTAGTACAAAGCTGTTGCTAGTGGTCTAGTACAAAGTGTGGTCTAGAACAAAGCTGTTGTTAGTGGTCTAGTACACAGGTGTGGTCTAGTACAAAGCTGTTGTTAGTGGTTTAGTACAAAGCTGTTGCTAGTGGTCTAGTACAAAGTTTGGTCTAGTACAAAGCTGTTGTTAGTGGTCTAGTACACAGGTGTGGTCTATTACAAAGCTGTTGTTAGTGGTCTAGTACAAAGCTGTGGTCTAGTACAAAGCTGTTGTTAGTGGTCTAGTATAAAGTGTGGTCTAGTACACAGCTGTGGTCTAGGACGAAGCCGTTGTTAGTGGTCTAGTACAAAGCTGTTGTTAGTGGTCTAGTACAAAGCTGTGGTCTAGTACAAAGCTGTGGTCTAGTACAAAGCTGTGGTCTAGTACAAAGCTGGGGTCTAGTACAAAGCTGTGGTCTAGTACAAAGCTGTTGTTAGTGGTTTAGTACGAAGCTGTTGTTAGTGGTCTAGTACAAAGCTGTGGTCTAGTACAAAGCTGTTGTTAGTGGTTTAGTACAAAGCTGTTGCTAGTGGTCTAGTACAAAGTTTGGTCTAGTACAAAGCTGTTGTTAGTGGTCTAGTACACAGGTGTGGTCTATTACAAAGCTGTTGTTAGTGGTCTAGTACAAAGCTGTGGTCTAGTACAAAGCTGTTGTTAGTGGTCTAGTATAAAGTGTGGTCTAGTACACAGCTGTGGTCTAGGACGAAGCCGTTGTTAGTGGTCTAGTACAAAGCTGTTGTTAGTGGTCTAGTACAAAGCTGTGGTCTAGTACAAAGCTGTGGTCTAGTACAAAGCTGTGGTCTAGTACAAAGCTGGGGTCTAGTACAAAGCTGTGGTCTAGTACAAAGCTGTTGTTAGTGGTTTAGTACGAAGCTGTTGTTAGTGGTCTAGTACAAAGCTGTGGTCTAGTACAAAGCTGTTGTTAGTGGTCTAGTACAAAGCTGTGGTCTAGTACAAAGCTGTGGTCTAGTACGAAGCTGTTGTTAGTGGTCTAGTACAAAGATGTTGTTAGTGGTCTAGTACAAAGCTGTTGCTAGTAGTCTAGTACAAAGCTGTTCTAGTATAAAGCTGTGGTCTAGTACAAAGCTGTTGTTAGTGGTCTAGTACAAAGCTGTGGTCTAGTACAAAGCTGTTGTTAGTTGTCTAGTATAAAACTGTTGTTAGTAGTCTAGTACAAAGTGTGGTCTAGTACAAAGCTGTGGTCTAGTACAAAGCTGTTGTTAGTGGTCTAGTACAAAGCTGTTGTTAGTGGTCTAGTACAAAGCTGTTGTTAGTGGTCTAGTACACAGCTGTGGTCTAGTACAAAGCTGTTGTTAGTGGTCTAGTACAAAGCTGTGATCTAGTACAAAGCTGTTGTTAGTGGTCTAGTACAAAGCTGTGGTCTAGTACAAAGCTGTTGTTAGTGGACTAGTACAAAGCTGTTGTTAGTGGTCTAGTACAAAGCTGTTGTTAGTGGTCTAGTACAAAGCTGTGGTCTAGTACAAAGCTGTTGTTAGTGGTCTAGTAGAAAGCTGTTGTTAGTGATCTAGAACACAGCTGTGGTCTAGTACAAAGCTGTTGTTAGTGGCCTAGTACAAAGCTGTGGTCTAGTACAAAGCTGATGTTAGTGGTCTAGTACAAAGCTGTTGTTAGTGGTCTAGTACAAAGCTGTTGTTAGTGGTCTAGTACAAAGCTGTTGTTAGTGATCTAGTAAAAAGCTGTGGTCTAGTACAAAGCTGTTGTTAGTGATCTAGTACACAGCTGTGGTCTAGTACAAAGCTGTTGTTAGTGGTCTAGTACAAAACTGTTGCTAGTGGTCTAGTACAAAGCTGTGGTCTAGTACAAAGCTGTTGTTAGTGGTCTAGTACAAAGCTGTTGTTAGTGATCTAGTACACAGCTGTGGTCTAGTACAAAGCTGTTGATAGTGGTCTAGTACAAAGCTGTGGTCTAGTACAAAGCTGTTGTTAGTGGTCTAGTACAAAGCTGTTGTTAGTGGTCTAGTACAAAGCTGTTGTTAGTGGTCTAGTACAAAGCTGTTGTTAGTGGTCTAGTACAAAGCTGTTGCTAGTGATCTAGTACAAAGCTGTGGTTTAGTACAAAGCTGTTGTTAGTTGTCTAGTACAAAGCTGTTGTTAGTGGTCTAGTACACAGCTGTGGTCTAGTACAAAGCTCTTGTTAGTGGTCTAGTACAAAGCTGTTGTTAGTGGTCTAGTACACAGCTGTGGTTTAGTACAAAGCTGTTGTTAGTGGTCTAGTACACAGCTGTGGTCTAGTACAAAGCTGTTGTTAGTGGTCTAGTACAAAGCTGTTGCTAGTGGTCTAGTACAAAGTGTGGTCTAGTACAAAGCTGTTGTTAGTGGTCTAGTACAAAGCTGTTGTTAGTTGTCTAGTACAAAGCTGTTGTTAGTGGTCTAGTACACAGCTGTGGTCTAGTACAAAGCTCTTGTTAGTGGTCTAGTACAAAGCTGTGGTCTAGTACAAAGCTGTTGTTAGTGGTCTAGTACAAAACTGTTGTTAGTGGTCTAGTACAAAGCTGTGGTCTAGTACAAAGCTGTAGTTAGTGGTCTAGCACAAAGCTGTTGTTAGTGGTCTAGTACAAAGCTGTTGTTAGTGGTCTAATACAAAGCTGTGGTCTAGTACAAAGCTGTTGTTAGTGGTCTAGTACAAAGCTGTTGTTAGTGGTCTAGTACACAGCTGTGATCTAGTACAAAGCTGTTGTTAGTGGTCTAGTACAAAGCTGTGGTCTAGTACAAAGCTGTTGTTAGTGGTCTAGTACAAAGCTGTTGTTAGTGGTCTAGTACAAAGTTGTTGTTAGTGATCTAGTACAAAGCTGTGGTCTAGTATAAAGCTGTTGTTAGTGGTCTAGTACGCAGCTGTGGTCTAGTACAAAGCTGTTGTTAGTGGTTTAGTACAAAGCTGTTGCTAGTGGTCTAGTACAAAGTGTGGTCTAGAACAAAGCTGTTGTTAGTGGTCTAGTACACAGGTGTGGTCTATTACAAAGCTGTTGTTAGTGGTCTAGTACAAAGCTGTGGTCTAGTACAAAGCTGTGGTCTAGTACAAAGCTGTTGTTAGTGGTCTAGTATAAAGTGTGGTCTAGTACACAGCTGTGGTCTAGGACGAAGCCGTTGTTAGTGGTCTAGTACAAAGCTGTTGTTAGTGGTCTAGTACAAAGCTGTGGTCTAGTGCAAAGCTGTGGTCTAGTACAAAGCTGTGGTCTAGTACAAAGCTGGGGTCTAGTACAAAGCTGTGGTCTAGTACAAAGCTGTTGTTAGTGGTCTAGTACAAAGCTGTTGTTAGTGGTCTAGTACACAGCTGTGATCTAGTACAAAGCTGTAGTTAGTGGTCTAGCACAAAGCTGTTGTTAATGGTCTAGTACAAAGCTGTTGTTAGTGGTCTAGTACAAAGCTGTTGTTAGTGGTCTAGTACACAGCTGTGATCTAGTACAAAGCTGTTGTTAGTGGTCTAGTACAAAGCTGTGGTCTAGTACAAAGCTGTTGTTAGTGGTCTAGTACAAAGCTGTTGTTAGTGGTCTAGTACAAAGTTGTTGTTAGTGATCTAGTACAAAGCTGTGGTCTAGTATAAAGCTGTTGTTAGTGGTCTAGTACACAGCTGTGGTCTAGTACAAAGCTGTTGTTAGTGGTTTAGTACAAAGCTGTTGCTAGTGGTCTAGTACAAAGTTTGGTCTAGTACAAAGCTGTTGTTAGTGGTCTAGTACACAGGTGTGGTCTATTACAAAGCTGTTGTTAGTGGTCTAGTACAAAGCTGTGGTCTAGTACAAAGCTGTTGTTAGTGGTCTAGTATAAAGTGTGGTCTAGTACACAGCTGTGGTCTAGGACGAAGCCGTTGTTAGTGGTCTAGTACAAAGCTGTTGTTAGTGGTCTAGTACAAAGCTGTGGTCTAGTACAAAGCTGTGGTCTAGTACAAAGCTGTGGTCTAGTACAAAGCTGGGGTCTAGTACAAAGCTGTGGTCTAGTACAAAGCTGTTGTTAGTGGTTTAGTACGAAGCTGTTGTTAGTGGTCTAGTACAAAGCTGTGGTCTAGTACAAAGCTGTTGTTAGTGGTCTAGTACAAAGCTGTGGTCTAGTACAAAGCTGTGGTCTAGTACAAAGCTGTGGTCTAGTACGAAGCTGTTGTTAGTGGTCTAGTACAAAGATGTTGTTAGTGGTCTAGTACAAAGCTGTTGCTAGTGGTCTAGTACAAAGCTGTTCTAGTATAAAGCTGTGGTCTAGTACAAAGCTGTTGTTAGTGGTCTAGTACAAAGCTGTGGTCTAGTACAAAGCTGTTGTTAGTTGTCTAGTATAAAACTGTTGTTAGTAGTCTAGTACAAAGTGTGGTCTAGTACAAAGCTGTGGTCTAGTACAAAGCTGTTGTTAGTGGTCTAGTACAAAGCTGTTGTTAGTGGTCTAGTACAAAGCTGTTGTTAGTGGTCTAGTACAAAGCTGTTGTTAGTGGTCTAGTACACAGCTGTGGTCTAGTACAAAGCTGTTGTTAGTGGTCTAGTACAAAGCTGTGATCTAGTACAAAGCTGTTGTTAGTGGTCTAGTACAAAGCTGTGGTCTAGTACAAAGCTGTTGTTAGTGGACTAGTACAAAGCTGTTGTTAGTGGTCTAGTACAAAGCTGTTGTTAGTGGTCTAGTACAAAGCTGTGGTCTAGTACAAAGCTGTTGTTAGTGGTCTAGTAGAAAGCTGTTGTTAGTGATCTAGAACACAGCTGTGGTCTAGTACAAAGCTGTTGTTAGTGGCCTAGTACAAAGCTGTGGTCTAGTACAAAGCTGATGTTAGTGGTCTAGTACAAAGCTGTTGTTAGTGGTCTAGTACAAAGCTGTTGTTAGTGGTCTAGTACAAAGCTGTTGTTAGTGATCTAGTACAAAGCTGTGGTCTAGTACAAAGCTGTTGTTAGTGATCTAGTACACAGCTGTGGTCTAGTACAAAGCTGTTGTTAGTGGTCTAGTACAAAACTGTTGCTAGTGGTCTAGTACAAAGCTGTGGTCTAGTACAAAGCTGTTGTTAGTGGTCTAGTACAAAGCTGTTGTTAGTGATCTAGTACACAGCTGTGGTCTAGTACAAAGCTGTTGATTGTGGTCTAGTACAAAGCTGTGGTCTAGTACAAAGCTGTTGTTAGTGGTCTAGTACAAAGCTGTTGTTAGTGGTCTAGTACAAAGCTGTTGTTAGTGGTCTAGTACAAAGCTGTTGCTAGTGATCTAGTACAAAGCTGTGGTTTAGTACAAAGCTGTTGTTAGTTGTCTAGTACAAAGCTGTTGTTAGTGGTCTAGTACACAGCTGTGGTCTAGTACAAAGCTCTTGTTAGTGGTCTAGTACAAAGCTGTTGTTAGTGGTCTAGTACACAGCTGTGGTTTAGTACAAAGCTGTGGTTAGTGGTCAAGTACACAGCTGTGGTCTAGTACAAAGCTGTTGTTAGTGGTCTAGTACAAAGCTGTTGCTAGTGGTCTAGTACAAAGTGTGGTCTAGTACAAAGCTGTTGTTAGTGGTCTAGTACAAAGCTGTTGTTAGTTGTCTAGTACAAAGCTGTTGTTAGTGGTCTAGTACACAGCTGTGGTCTAGTACAAAGCTCTTGTTAGTGGTCTAGTACAAAGCTGTGGTCTAGTACAAAGCTGTTGTTAGTGGTCTAGTACAAAACTGTTGTTAGTGGTCTAATACAAAGCTGTGGTCTAGTACAAAGCTGTAGTTAGTGGTCTAGCACAAAGCTGTTGTTAGTGGTCTAGTACAAAGCTGTTGTTAGTGGTCTAATACAAAGCTGTGGTCTAGTACAAAGCTGTTGTTAGTGGTCTAGTACACAGCTGTGATCTAGTACAAAGCTGTTGTTAGTGGTCTAGTACAAAGCTGTGGTCTAGTACAAAGCTGTTGTTAGTGGTCTAGTACAAAGCTGTTGTTAGTGGTCTAGTACAAAGTTGTTGTTAGTGATCTAGTACAAAGCTGTGGTCTAGTATAAAGCTGTTGTTAGTGGTCTAGTACACAGCTGTGGTCTAGTACAAAGCTGTTGTTAGTGGTTTAGTACAAAGCTGTTGCTAGTGGTCTAGTACAAAGTGTGGTCTAGAACAAAGCTGTTGTTAGTGGTCTAGTACACAGGTGTGGTCTATTACAAAGCTGTTGTTAGTGGTCTAGTACAAAGCTGTGGTCTAGTACAAAGCTGTGGTCTAGTACAAAGCTGTTGTTAGTGGTCTAGTATAAAGTGTGGTCTAGTACACAGCTGTGGTCTAGGACGAAGCCGTTGTTAGTGGTCTAGTACAAAGCTGTTGTTAGTGGTCTAGTACAAAGCTGTGGTCTAGTACAAAGCTGTGTACTAGTACAAAGCTGTGGTCTAGTACAAAGCTGGTGTCTAGTACAAAGCTGTGGTCTAGTACAAAGCTGTTGTTAGTGGTCTAGTACAAAGCTGTTGTTAGTGGTCTAGTACACAGCTGTGATCTAGTACAAAGCTGTAGTTAGTGGTCTAGCACAAAGCTGTTGTTAATGGTCTAGTACAAAGCTGTTGTTAGTGGTCTAGTACAAAGCTGTTGTTAGTGGTCTAGTACACAGCTGTGATCTAGTACAAAGCTGTTGTTAGTGGTCTAGTACAAAGCTGTGGTCTAGTACAAAGCTGTTGTTAGTGGTCTAGTACAAAGCTGTTGTTAGTGGTCTAGTACAAAGTTGTTGTTAGTGATCTAGTACAAAGCTGTGGTCTAGTATAAAGCTGTTGTTAGTGGTCTAGTACACAGCTGTGGTCTAGTACAAAGCTGTTGTTAGTGGTTTAGTACAAAGCTGTTGCTAGTGGTCTAGTACAAAGTTTGGTCTAGTACAAAGCTGTTGTTAGTGGTCTAGTACACAGGTGTGATCTATTACAAAGCTGTTGTTAGTGGTCTAGTACAAAGCTGTGGTCTAGTACAAAGCTGTTGTTAGTGGTCTAGTATAAAGTGTGGTCTAGTACACAGCTGTGGTCTAGGACGAAGCCGTTGTTAGTGGTCTAGTACAAAGCTGTTGTTAGTGGTCTAGTACAAAGCTGTGGTCTAGTACAAAGCTGTGGTCTAGTACAAAGCTGTGGTCTAGTACAAAGCTGGGGTCTAGTACAAAGCTGTGGTCTAGTACAAAGCTGTTGTTAGTGGTTTAGTACGAAGCTGTTGTTAGTGGTCTAGTACAAAGCTGTGGTCTAGTACAAAGCTGTTGTTAGTGGTCTAGTACAAAGCTGTGGTCTAGTACAAAGCTGTGGTCTAGTACGAAGCTGTTGTTAGTGGTCTAGTACAAAGATGTTGTTAGTGGTCTAGTACAAAGCTGTTGCTAGTGGTCTAGTACAAAGCTGTTCTAGTATAAAGCTGTGGTCTAGTACAAAGCTGTTGTTAGTGGTCTAGTACAAAGCTGTGGTCTAGTACAAAGCTGTTGTTAGTTGTCTAGTATAAAACTGTTGTTAGTAGTCTAGTACAAAGTGTGGTCTAGTACAAAGCTGTGGTCTAGTACAAAGCTGTTGTTAGTGGTCTAGTACAAAGCTGTTGTTAGTGGTCTAGTACAAAGCTGTTGTTAGTGGTCTAGTACAAAGCTGTTGTTAGTGGTCTAGTACACAGCTGTGGTCTAGTACAAAGCTGTTGTTAGTGGTCTAGTACAAAGCTGTGATCTAGTACAAAGCTGTTGTTAGTGGTCTAGTACAAAGCTGTGGTCTAGTACAAAGCTGTTGTTAGTGGACTAGTACAAAGCTGTTGTTAGTGGTCTAGTACAAAGCTGTTGTTAGTGGTCTAGTACAAAGCTGTGGTCTAGTACAAAGCTGTTGTTAGTGGTCTAGTAGAAAGCTGTTGTTAGTGATCTAGAACACAGCTGTGGTCTAGTACAAAGCTGTTGTTAGTGGCCTAGTACAAAGCTGTGGTCTAGTACAAAGCTGATGTTAGTGGTCTAGTACAAAGCTGTTGTTAGTGGTCTAGTACAAAGCTGTTGTTAGTGGTCTAGTACAAAGCTGTTGTTAGTGATCTAGTACAAAGCTGTGGTCTAGTACAAAGCTGTTGTTAGTGATCTAGTACACAGCTGTGGTCTAGTACAAAGCTGTTGTTAGTGGTCTAGTACAAAACTGTTGCTAGTGGTCTAGTACAAAGCTGTGGTCTAGTACAAAGCTGTTGTTAGTGGTCTAGTACAAAGCTGTTGTTAGTGATCTAGTACACAGCTGTGGTCTAGTACAAAGCTGTTGATAGTGGTCTAGTACAAAGCTGTGGTCTAGTACAAAGCTGTTGTTAGTGGTCTAGTACAAAGCTGTTGTTAGTGGTCTAGTACAAAGCTGTTGTTAGTGGTCTAGTACAAAGCTGTTGCTAGTGATCTAGTACAAAGCTGTGGTTTAGTACAAAGCTGTTGTTAGTGGTCTAGTACACAGCTGTGGTCTAGTACAAAGCTGTTGTTAGTGGTCTAGTACAAAGCTGTTGCTAGTGGTCTAGTACAAAGTGTGGTCTAGTACAAAGCTGTTGTTAGTGGTCTAGTACAAAGCTGTTGTTAGTGGTCTAGTACAAAGCTGTTGTTAGTGGTCTAGTACAAAGCTGTTGTCAGTGGTCTAGTACAAAGCTGTGGTCTAGTACAAAGCTGTTGTTAGTGGTCTAGTATAAAGTGTGGTCTAGTACACAGGTGTGGTCTAGTACGAAGCTGTTGTTAGTGGTCTAGTACAAAGCTGTTGTTAGTGGTCTAGTACAAAGCTGTTGTTAGTGATCTAGTACAAAGCTGTAGTTAGTGGTCTAGTACAAAGCTGTGATCTAGTACAAAGCTGTTGTTAAGGTCTAGTACAAAGCTGTGGTCTAGTACAAAGCTCTTGTTAGTGGTGTAGTACAAAGCTGTGGTCTAGTACAAAGTTGTTGTTAGTGGTCTAGTACAAAGCTGTGGTCTAGTACAAAGCTGTGGTCTAGTACAAAGCTGTTGTTAGTGGTCTAGTACACAACTGTTGTTAGTGGTCTAGTACAAAGCTGTTGTTAGTGGTCTACTACAAAGCTGTTGTCAGTGGTCTAGTACAAAGCTGTGGTCTAGTACAAAGCTGTTGTTAGTGGTCTTGTATAAAGTGTGGTCTAGTACACAGCTGTGGTCTAGTACGAAGCTGTTGTTAATGGTCTAGTACAAAGCTGTTGTTAGTGGTCTAGTACAAAACTGTGGCCTAGTACAAAGCTGAGATCTAGTACAAAGCTGTTGTTAGTGGTCTAGTACAAAGCTGTTGTTAGTGGTCTAGTACAAAGCTGTTGTTAGTGATCTAGTACAAAGCTGTAGTTAGTGGTCTAGTACAAAGCTGTGATCTAGTACAAAGCTGTTGTTAAGGTCTAGTACAAAGCTGTGGTCTAGTACAAAGCTGTTGTTAGTGGTGTAGTACAAAGCTGTGGTCTAGTACAAAGTTGTTGTTAGTGGTCTATTACAAAGCTGTGGTCTAGTACAAAGCTGTTGTTAGTGGTCTAGTACAAAGCTGTTGTTAGTGGTCCAGTACAAAGCTGTTGTTAGTGGTCTAGTACAAAGCTGTTGTTAGTGGTCTAGTACAAAGCTGTTGCTAGTGGTCTAGTACAAAGCTGTTGTTAGTGGTCTAGTACAAAGCTGTGGTCTAGCACAAAGCTGTTGTTAGTGGTCTAGTACACAGCTGTGGTCTAGTACAAAGCTGTTGTTAGTGGTCTAGTACACAGCTGTCGTCTAGTAGAAAGCTGTTGTTAGTGGTCTAGTACAAAGCTGTTGTTAGTGGTCTAGTACAAAGCTGTGGTCTAGTACAAAGCTGTGGTCTAATACAAAGCTGTTGTTAGTGGTCTAGTACAAAGCTGTTGTTCGTGGTCTAGTACAAAGCTGTGGTCTAGTACAAAGCTGTGGTCTAGTA
Organism: Bathymodiolus septemdierum; assembly: GCA_963383655.1. NCBI lineage: Eukaryota > Metazoa > Mollusca > Bivalvia > Mytilida > Modiolidae > Bathymodiolus > Bathymodiolus septemdierum. Next base: position 61,883,125 of record OY726529.1, read on the forward strand.
CAAAGCTGACCATCATCTCATTAAACAGTAACTTGTTCACGCTATCATATTGCCGAACAATTGCTGAGTTGGCGCAAAACAACAATCATCCTCTCAGTTACTAATTTTGTCATTTGTTTTTGTTGGTCATCGTGTTGTCTATCCCTTCTTAGATTTATAGCTTCTGATTACCTCTTTGGTATCTTAGATTTACAGCTTCTGATTACCCTTTTGATATCTTAGATCTACGGCTTCTGATTACCCCTTTGGTATCTTAGATTTACAGCTTCTAATTACCCCTTTAGTATCTTAGATTTACAGCTTCTGATTACCCCTTTGGTATTTTAGATATACAGCTTCTGATTACCCCTTTGGTATCTTAAATTTACGGCTTCTGATTACCCCTTTGATATCTTAGATTTACGGCGTCTGATTGCCTCTTTGATATCTTAGATTTACAGCTTCTGATTACCCGTTTGGTATCTTAGATTTACAGCTTCTGATTACTCCTTTGGTATCTTAGATTTACAGCTTCTGATTACCCCTTTGGTATCTTAGATTTACAGCTTATGATTACCCCTTTGGTATCTTAGATCTATGACTTCTGATTACCCCTTTGGTATCTTAGATTTAAGGCTTCTGATTACCCCTTTGATATCTTAGATTTACGGCGTCTAATTGTCCCTTTGGTATCTTAGATTTACGGCTTCTGATTACCCCTTTGGTATCTTAGATTTACGGCTTCTGATTACTCCTTTGGTATCATAGATTTGTGGCTTCTGATTACCCCTTTGGTATCTTAGAATTACGGCTTCTGATTGCCCCTTTGGTATCATAGGTTTACGGCTTCTGATTGCCCCTTTGGTATCTTAGATTTACGACTTCTGATTGCCCCTTTGGTATCTTAGATTTACGGCTTCTGATTACCACTTTGGTATCTTAGAGTGATGACTTCTGATTACCCCTTTGGTATCTTAGATTGATGACTTCTGATTACCTCTTTGGTATCTTAGATTTATGACTTCTGATTACCCCTTTGGTATCTTAGATTGATGACTTCTGATTACCCCTTTGGTATCTTAGATTTATGGCTTCTGATTACCCCTTTAGTATCTTAGATTTCTTATTTCTGATTACCCTTTTGGTATCTTAGATTGATGACTTCTGATTACCCATTTGATATCTTAGATTTATGACTTCTGATTACCCCTTTGGTATCTTAGATTTATGACTTCTGATTACCTCTTTGGTATCTTAGATTAATGACTTCTGATTACCCATTTGGTATCTTAGATCTACGGCTTCTGATTACCCCTTTAGTATCTTAGATTTATGACTTCTGATTACTCTTTTGGTATCTTAGATTGATGACTTCTGATTACCCCTTTAGTATCTTAGATTGATGACTTCTGCTTACCCCTTTGGTATCTTAGATTGATGACTTCTGATTACCTCTTTGGTATCTTAGATTTATGACTTCTGATTACCTCTTTGGTATCTTAGATTGATGACTTCTGATTACCCATTTGGTATCTTAGATTTACGGCTTCTGATTACCCTTTTAGTATCTTAGATTTATGACTTCTGATTACCCTTTTGGTATCTTAGATTGATGACTTCTGATTACCCATTTGGTATCTTAGATTTACGGCTTCTGATTACCTCTTTAGTATCTTAGATTTATGACTTCTGATTACCCTTTTGGTATCTTAGATTGATGACTTCTGATTACCCCTTTGGTATCTTTGATTTACGGCTTCTGATTACCCCTTTGGTATCTTAGATTTACAGCTTCTAATTACCTCTTTCATATCTTCAAACTTTTCTTATTTATTCTTTTCATGAATGAAAAAAATGCTACTATTGTTTGAATAAGTTGCAGACGAAATTAATTGTGCTGAGTATTGTTCTGTTTGAAGTAAAATTCAGTAGTAATTGATTGTCATACCATCTAATTAAACGATAAAAGTTATTAATTATTAATATCCTAAGAGTGCTTACTTTATAATGTTTTTTTTATTACTTGGATCTATACAGAAGTGCTATGCACAATAAATGTTTCGATGAAGAAAATATTATGGCACTTACAGAACCACAGAGAACAAAAAGACAAAGTAATATTCCTTTGACTAGATCTACTGTGCTCGTCTAGTTTCGTCTACAACAGATTTATATTGACGGACACTACACAAAGAGACATTGACCACACATTGTCACATATATTGTGTAATATTTACAAGTCATATAAATATTCCGCCAGATCCATGATCCATATATGTGAACTAAATAGTAATGTCATTAATATGTCTTCTTCTTCGTTATAGTATATAAACTCATTCAGAGTACTCAATACTTTTGTGCTTGCGCATGCGCGGAATAATATAAATATTTACAAATTACAAAATGCCAAAGTTTAGGTGAATATATACAAGTGCTCGCATAAAAACAAGATGTCCTTCAATTTAGGCTGCTATACAAGCTCTGAAAGCATCACATGTAGATGCTTTCACGGTGGCGTCCGGTAGTAGGTTCCACTGTACAACAGTTCTTTGGAAGAACGAATATTTGAAATAGTCGTGTCTGGTGCTGAATAACTGGAAGGATAAGCTGTTACTGTGTCTGGAAGGCCTGTTCAGTGGAATTAAGTATTGTTGCACTGGAATGGCAACTAAGCCGTTAACTGCCTTATAAAGTAGACATAGTCTGGTGTTCATACGTCTTTCTTCTAGTGGTTGCCATTTTAGATTTTCTAGCATAGTTGTTACACTAGAGCTGTAATCATAGTTGTTATACACATATCTGGCTGCTCTTCTCTGGACTCTTTCTATTTTGTCTATGTTCTCTTTGGTATATGGGTCCCAGACGACTGAATTGTATTCTACTTTTGGTCTTATTAAAGTATTAACAGCCATTGCTTTGGTATGTTGTGGTGCTTTCTTGATGATGAACAGTTTTTATTACTGCCAAAATCTGCCATGAAATTGTATTTAAGCGTAGATATTTACTTTATTCTTAATCAAAGTAATATGTGTGTTATAGATATACTTATATATTAGTGTATATATTATATATTTATATTTTTAGTCTCTCGTAACTCTTTTTGTATGTTTTAAATATATGCTGCATTTTTTTGTATTGTATATAATTGTAAAGAGGTGAGACTTTAATAAAGTATTTGTCTTGTCTTGTCCATCTCAAAACTGCTACACTATATTGCAACATGTTTTCTAATTTCCAATAAATAGGTTCGGGCTAACAAAATAATTACCTCTTCCTCCTCCACATACACGCGTTTTATAGAAGTGATTGTATCAACTCACGACAGTGAGCGGTCAAGTATATGTGTGAATGGTATCGATTTTTTCTATTTGTACGATTTTCCGATTTAATTTTGGAACTGACTGGTATTTTTTTTTTCCGTTTTCTTTAGGTTATCAATGAATGAATTGAAAATAATATTTAAGTAGACAATATGAACATCCGCAACGTGAATCTCAAACTCCTTAAAACAAAAATAACAATAACGTAAATCAATAGCAAGCTATATCCTGATCTGGGACATGCACAAATATATGGCGGGGTTAGATTAGTGAATAGAATCACAAACGTCCACATTTGTTAGACACAATTTAGTGACCAAACTGATATATAGATAAACAAAACAAAAACGGTACAAACTCAAAATGCCTCCAACTGACGAATGGTTTGCACAGGAAGTTCCCGAGCATGTATACGACGGCCTAACATGTCCCAAATATGCTCTATGGGATTCAAATCCGGGCTCATGGCTGGCCAAGGAACAGAAGTTACGGCTTCGCTTTGGAGGTAGGCGGCTACTGCTCTTGAGCGATGAGGCCTGTCGTTGTCATCCATATACACAGGCCTTGTAGCTAGTGGGTGGTTGTCGAAATGGGAGACAACAACTGGTTGCAAGACGTCTCTGATGTACTGATCACCGGTTAGGTTGCCTTGTATGGTGACTAAATCCAGCTTGCAGTCATGAGAGATGCACCCCCAAACCATTACTGAGCCTCCACCGTAAGGGAGTTGGCTGGATGTTCCTTGGGGTATAGGCTGTATGTGTGTGTCTCCAAACCCTCATCCGGCCGTCGGTTACATGAGGCAGAAACCGGATCTCGTCTGACCAATGGATCTTGCGTCATGTCCTTTTATTCCAACCACGTCGTGCTAAACACCATGCCAAACGTGTTCGTCGATGTCGGTCTGCCAGCAGTGGGCGCGAAAGGACTCTCCTTGACTTAAGTCCCGCTGATTTCAGACAGTTTCTAACTGTTCTTGTTGAGAGACGTCTATTGGGCAGCCAGTGTTGTTTGAGTACGGGACTGGTTGCGAATGGCACCCGTCAAACCAAACACTGCAATGCCCTGTTGTCACGATCAGATGTTACCCGTGATCACATTGTTGGTTTATGTGTGTTTTCTCACCAGTCGGCTGATTACAGTATAGTGGTAGCACATCTGACGTCCAATAGCTTTGAAGGAAATCCCTGTTGTATGCATGCCGATTATTTGCCATTGTTGTGCTTCTGATATTCGCCTTCGTACCATGCTTACTGAGAATGAATATTTTTTTTAAAACACCGGAATTAAATACCCAAATTCGAACGTGAACATACTGAATTTTGAGTAATGCGTGAGAGGCATGGTTCACGTGCATGACTAGTCGATTTTAGACATAATGGCCACACCTGTGTGAGCACATCTTTTTAATGGAACATTGTTCTTCCTATAATCAATATAAATATTAGAATCTAAGCTTAGTGTAACTTGTTATGTTTTAATATATCAGGGGGTGCTTAACTTTTTTCTTTGTGTATATGTGACAGATTAAAAAAAGACAGGGGTAACTTATCAGAATTTTAGAAATTATCTCCCTTAACTGAACTAAGGGTCTTAGATTTGAAACATGGTATAATTTAAGGGAGATAACTCACTAACGTTTCTCATTCAAATTGATGTTTGTTTGTTTGATGGTGTCTAAAGCCACTTTCAACAATATTTCAATTATATCATGGCGGCGGTAAGTTTTATTGGTGGAGGAAACCGGAGGACCAGGAGAAAACCACCGACCTGTCGCAAGTCAGTGACAAACTTTATCACATAATCTTGTACACCTGGCCCTGATCGAGATTTGAATTCACAACATCAGTGATGATAGGCATCGATTGCATAGGTAGTTGTAAATCCAACTACGATGCAATCACGGACATGACGGCGTCTATTCAGATTGATAGTAACGAGTTCATGGATTAATAAATATAGCATCAAATGGAAATTCTGCTTGATGCACCACTCTTAATGCACCACTCTTGATGCACCACTCTTGATACATCCCTCTTAATGCACCACTCTTGATGCACCACTCTTGATACATCCCTCTTGATGCACCACTCTTGATGCACCACTCTTGATGCACCACTCTTGATGCACCACTCTTAATGCACCACTCTTGATGCACCACTCTTGATACATCCCTCTTAATGCACCACTCTTGATGCACCACTCTTGATACATCCCTCTTGATGCGCCACTCTTGATGCACCACTCTTGATACATCCCTCTTGATGCACCACTCTTGATGCACCACTCTTGATGCATCACTCTTGATACATCCCTCTTGATGCACCACTCTTGATGCACCACTCTTGATGCACCACTCTTGATGCACCACTCTTAATGCACCACTCTTGATGCACCACTCTTGATACATCCCTCTTAATGCACCACTCTTGATGCACCACTCTTGATGCACCACTCTTGATGCACCACTCTTGATGCACCACTCTTAATGCACCACTCTTGATGCACCACTCTTGATACATCCCTCTTAATGCACCACTCTTGATGCACCACTCTTGATGCGCCACTCTTGATGCACCACTCTTGATGCACCACTCTTAATGCACCACTCTTGATGCACCACTCTTGATGCACCACTCTTGATACATCCCTCTTAATGCACCACTCTTGATGCACCACTCTTGATACATCCCTCTTGATGCACCACTCTTGATGCACCACTCTTGATACATCCCTCTTGATGCACCACTCTTGATGCACCACTCTTAATGCACCACTCTTGATGCACCACTCTTGATACATCCCTCTTGATGCACCACTCTTGATGCACCACTCTTGATGCACCACTCTTGATGCACCACTCTTGATGCACCACTCTTGATACATCCCTCTTGATGCACCACTCTTGATGCACCACTCTTAATGCACCCCTCTTGATGCACCACTCTTAATGCACCACTCTTGATGCACCACTTTTGATGCACCACTCTTGATGCACCACTCTTAATGCACCACTCTTGATACATCCCTCTTGATGCACCACTCTTGATGCACCACTCTTAATGCACCACTCTTGATGCACCACTCTTAATGCACCACTCTTGATGCACCACTCTTGATACACCACTCTTTATGCACCACTCTTGATGCACCACTCTTGATGCACCACTCTTGATGCACCACTCTTGATACATCCCTCTTGATGCACCACTCTTGATGCACCACTCTTAATGCACCACTCTTGATGCACCACTCTTGATGCACCACTCTTGATGCACCACTCTTAATGCACCACTCTTGATGCACCACTCTTAATGCACCACTCTTGATGCACCACTCTTGATACACCACTCTTGATGCACCACTCTTGATGCACCACTCTTGATGCACCACTCTTGATGCACCACTCTTGATGCACCACTCTTAATGCACCACTCTTGATGCACCACTCTTAATGCACCACTCTTGATGCACCACTCTTGATACATCCCTCTTGATGCACCACTCTTGATGCACCACTCTTGATGCACCACTCTTGATGCACCACTCTTAATGCACCACTCTTGATGCACCACTCTTGATACATCCCTCTTGATGCACCACTCTTGATGCACCACTCTTAATGCACCACTCTTGATGCACCACTCTTAATGCACCACTCTTGATGCACCACTCTTGATGCACCACACTTGATGCACCACTCTTAATGCACCACTCTTGATGCACCACTCTTGATACATCCCTCTTGATGCACCACTCTTGATGCACCACTCTTAATGCACCACTCTTGATGCACCACTCTTAATGCACCACTCTTGATGCACCACTCTTAATGCACCACTCTTGATGCACCACTCTTGATGCACCACTCTTAATGCACCACTCTTGATACATCCCTCTGGATGCACCACTCTTGATGCACCACTCTTGATGCACCACTCTTGATGCACCACTCTTAATGCACCACTCTTGATACATCCCTCTTGATGCACCACTCTTGATGCACCACTCTTGATGCACCACTCTTAATGCACCACTCTTGATGCACCACTCTTGATGCACCACTCTTAATGCACCACTCTTGATGCACCACTCTTAATGCACCACTCTTGATACATCCCTCTTGATGCACCACTCTTGATGCACCACTCTTAATGCACCACTCTTGATGCACCACTCTTGATACATCCCTCTTGATGCACCACTCTTGATGCACCACTCTTAATGCACCACTCTTGATGCACCACTCTTGATGCACCACTCTTGATGCACCACTCTTGATGCACCACTCTTAATGCACCACTCTTGATGCACCACTCTTGATGCACCACTCTTGATGCACCACTCTTGATGCACCACTCTTGATGCACCACTCTTGATGCACCACTCTTAATGCACCACTCTTGATACATCCCTCTTGATGCACCACTCTTGATGCACCACTCTTGATGCACCACTCTTAATGCACCACTCTTGATACATCCCTCTTGATGCACCACTCTTGATGCACCACTCTTGATGCACCACTCTTAATGCACCACTCTTAATGCACCACTCTTGATACACCACTCTTGATGCACCACTCTTAATACATCAATAGGATACTACTGTCTTTAGTAAAGACAAAATACAGATGATAGTTCCTGACTAAACGTATGATTACTTAACCCATACACAAATACAGTCATAAATATAAGGGCAGCAAGGGATTACATATTTCGACGACGCTAATTATGCCGAGTTCAGTCTGACGTCATAGGCCACCATGAAAGAGTGAAATGTTTACGCGAAAGACGAAATAGTCGTATATTGGTATGCCTTGACCATAATATGATTAATAACATATTTGAAACATATTTATGATTAAAGAAATATATTCATTAGAAAATTAATCATAATACATAAACGTTAGAGAATACCGAAGGAGCAATCACAAATGAACAATCCAGAGAAACTGGTAGCATAGGGTACACCCCAAAACGAAGAGAGAAAAAACAAAGAAAAACATAACACAATATGCGTTGGACACCACTCTATGCAAGCAAACACAAATAACGTTAATAAGACATGAGCCCTTCTATGAACAACTGGCGGTAAAGTTGAACCGAACATCGTTATTAAGCGGAAATCGTAACGGACATCACAACAAAGAACTCAGAACGTTAAGACGCATAATAGGACAACAAAAACAATTCAAAAAATGTATTTGACACATTTAGAATTAATGAAATATTTCCATTAGAACAGTAATCATCATACATTTAGTCACATCAGGATGCGCAAAGCCAAATTACAGTAGAAACGTCAGATAATATTTCATAAGAAAAGGATGCAAGATATGTATGTATTCATTATTCATATTTCAATTGACTGTTGAAAAAAATAGATCTTGTTTTCTCTTCACCTGTTGTGCATTGTTGAAAAAAAGTGAAATTCGGAATTGCATTTTCACAATGTGTAGAATATAGTAGTCATCCTCGTCTTTGCAGCTACAACGTGTCTAACTTAGTAGTAAGACACACATAGAGGTAGTATTTGGTGATTCATACACAAATAATCACATCAAAACTATTAAGACAACACGAAAACAAACATTTATGCAACATGAAAGCAACACAAAATCAAAACTCTATACAACAAAAGAATACACGAAAGCATAATACGAATATGAAAACATTTTCTTTGGCGTCAGGCCAATACTTTAAAAGCATAGATATAAATTGCTTTTGTTACCAAAGCTGTGTTTGACAGTTGTGTTTTTTTATGAAAGTAAAACTGTTATTTTATTGTAGTCTTCTCATAATCACAACAATGTAGCATATTTTATGGCAAAATTAAAACGTAATTTAATTAATTTGGTTTTAAATTTATCCGGATACATTACAAAATTCTTAATTAAAAGTTATGGTCATATAAAGCTTTCATTACATTAGTACCAAAAATACTTTTTCTACAGAAATGATCACAAACAGTTGTATGGTTGATTAATTGATTGCTTAGCTTAAAATGGGTATCGATGGTGTAATTGCTAACGTTCTCGTAGATTGTTAGTTCGAGTCTGGGACGGATCAAGCCAAAGACCACAAAACTGACAGTAACTGCTTCTCCTTTAAGCACGCACATTTAAGGGGTAAGAGGAAAGACTGGTTGGCTCAGAATCGAGATAATGTGTCCAAGTGGAGTGACATGTCTACCCGTAAATTATTGTTAGGAAGCATGTTGATCTAGTACAAAGCGGATATCATAATCATATCATTGAAATATTATTTGTTCTGGCCACGTAATAGCTCTGAAAAATCTCTAATCGTACCACAATGGTGGTCGATCTTCCTAAGCTGGTAGGGACAAAGACATACCTCTGGATGGATGAAAAGCACATACGATTTGAAGGAAAGAAAGAAGTGACAAACACGACCAACAACAAGGCAGAGAGAGCAGAGGTGGAAACCGTAGAGGATATGGTTGAAAGAAGGTTCATGAGAAAACAAAATATTCCACAGCAATGATGAAATTGATATCTATGGAGGACGATGAGGGCCACGATAGTGTGATGTTAGTAAGTGGGCCCGTGTTGTTCATCTTCTTAAATTTGTTGTGATATGTGTGGGTTTTTTTTATCTTCGTTCTGTGTCTTGTGCTCAATGGTGTGTGGTGTTATTAAGTGGGGTCCGTGTTGTTTATCGTCGTTCTGTGTCCTGTCCTCAATGGTGTGTTATGTTAGTAAGTGGGTCCGTGTTGTTTATCTTCGTTCTGTGTCCTGTCCTCAATGGTGTGTTATGTTAGTAAGTGGGCCCGTGTTGTTCATCTTCTTAAATTTGTTGTGATATGTGTGGGTTTTTTTTATCTTCGTTCTGTGTCTTGTGCTCAATGGTGTGTGGTGTTATTAAGTGGGGTCCGTGTTGTTTATCGTCGTTCTGTGTCCTGTCCTCAATGGTGTGTTATGTTAGTAAGTGGGTCCGTGTTGTTTATCTTCTTAAATTTGATGTGATGTGTGTGGGTGTTTTTTATCTTCGTTCTGAGTCCTGTCCTCAATGGTGTGTTATGTTAGTAAGTGGGTCCGTGTTGTTTATCTTCTTAAGTTTGTTGTGATGTGTGTGGGTGTTTTTTATCTTCGTTCTGTGTCTTCTGCTCAATGGTGTGTTATGTTAGGAAGTGGGTCCGTGTTGTTTATCTTCGTTCTGTTTCCTGTCCTCAATGGTGTGTTATGTTAGTAAGTGGGGTCCGTGTTGTTTATCTTCGTTCTGTGTCCTGTCCTCAATGGTGTGTTATGTTAGTAAGTGGGGTCCGTGTTGTTTATCTTCGTTCTGTGTCCTGTCCTCAATGGTGTGTTATGTTAGTAAGTGGGGCCCGTGTTGTTCATCTTCTTAAATTTGTTGTGATATGTGTGGGTTTTTTTTATCTTCGTTCTGTGTCTTGTGCTCAATGGTGTGTGGTGTTATTAAGTGGGGTCCGTGTTGTTTATCGTCGTTCTGTGTCCTGTCCTCAATGGTGTGTTATGTTAGTAAGTGGGTCCGTGTTGTTTATCTTCTTAAATTTGTTGTGATGTGTGTGGGTGTTTTTTATCTTCGTTCTGAGTCCTGTCCTCAATGGTGTGTTATGTTAGTAAGTGGGTCCGTGTTGTTTATCTTCTTAAGTTTGTTGTGATGTGTGTGGGTGTTTTTTATCTTCGTTCTGTGTCTTCTGCTCAATGGTGTGTTATGTTAGGAAGTGGGTCCGTGTTGTTTATCTTCGTTCTGTTTCCTGTCCTCAATGGTGTGTTATGTTAGTAAGTGGGGTCCGTGTTGTTTATCTTCGTTCTGTGTCCTGTCCTCAATGGTGTGTTATGTTAGTAAGTGGGTCCGTGCTGTTTATCTTCGTTCTGTGTCCTGTCCTCAATGGTGTGTTATGTTAGTAAGTGGGGTCCGTGTTGTTTATCGTCGTTCTGTGTCCTGTCCTCAATGGTGTGTTATGTTAGTAAGTGGGTCCGTGTTGTTTATCTTCTTAAGTTTGTTGTGATGTGTGTGGGTGTTTTTTATCTTCGTTCTGTGTCCTGTGCTCAATGTTGTGCTATGTTAGTAAGTGGGGTCCGTGTTGTTTATCTTCGTTCTGTGTCCTGTGCTCAATGTTGTGCTATGTTAGTTAGTGGGGTCCGTGTTGTTTATCTTCGTTCTGTGTCATGTGCTCAATGTTGTATTATGTCAGTAAGTGGGGTCCGTGTTGTTCATCTCATTAAGTTTGTTGTGATGTATGTGGGTGTTTTTTTTTATCTTCGTTCTGTGTCCTGTCTTCAATGGTGTGTTATATTAATGAGTGGAGTCCGTGTTGTTTATCTTCGTTCTGTGTCCTGTGCCCAATGGTGTGTTATGTTAGTAAGTGGGTCCGGGTTGTTTATCTTCTTAAGTTTGTTGTGATGTGTGTGGGTGTTTTTTATCCTCGTTCTGTGTCTTGTGCTCAATGTTATGTTATGTTAGTAAGTGGGTCCGTGTTGTTTATCTTCGTTCTGTGTCCTGTGCTCAATGGTGTGTGATGTTAGTAAGTGGGGTCCGTGTTCTTTATCTTCGTTCTGTGTCCTGTGCTCAATGTTGTGTTATGTTAGTAAGTGGGTCCGTGTCGTTTATCTTCGTTCTGTGTCCTGTGCTCAACGTTGTGCTATGTTAGTAAGTGGGGTCCGTGTTGTTTATCTTCGTTCTGTGTCCTGTCCTCAATGGTGTGTTATGTTAGTAAGTGGGTCCATGTCGTTTATCTTCGTTCTGTGTCCTGTGCTCAACGTTGTGCTATGTTAGTAAGTGGGGTCCGTGTTGTTTATCTTCTTAAGTTTGTTGTGATGTGTGTGGGTGTTTTTTATCTTCGTTCTGTGTCCTGTGCTCAATGCTGTGTTATGTTAGTAAGTGGGGTCCGTGTTGTTTATCTTCGCTCTGTGTCCTGTGCTCAATGGTGTGCTATGTTAGTAAGTGGGTCCGTGTTGTTCATCTTCTTAAGTTTGTTGTGATGTGTTTGGGTGTTTTTTTTATCTTCGTTCTGTGTCCTGTGCTCAATGTTGTGTGAAGTTAGTAAGTGGAGGCCGTGTTGTTTATCTTCGTTCTGTGTCCTGTCCTCAATGGTGTGTTATGTTAGTAAGTGGGTCCGTGTTGTTTATCTTCGTTCTGTGTCCTGTCCTCAATGGTGTGTTATGTTAGTAAGTGGGGTCCGTGTTGTTTATCGTCGTTCTGTGTCCTGTCCTCAATGGTGTGTTATGTTAGTAAGTGGGTCCGTGTTGTTTATCTTTTTAAGTTTGTTGTGATGTGTGTGGGTGTTTTTTATCTTCGTTCTGTGTCCTGTGCTCAATGTTGTGCTATGTTAGTAAGTGGGGTCCGTGTTGTTTATCTTCGTTCTGTGTCCTGTGCTCAATGTTGTGCTATGTTAGTTAGTGGGGTCCGTGTTGTTTATCTTCGCTCTGTGTCCTGTGCTCAATGGTGTGCTATGTTAGTAAGTGGGTCCGTGTTGTTCATCTTCTTAAGTTTGTTGTGATGTGTTTGGGTGTTTTTTTTATCTTCGTTCTGTGTCCTGTGCTCAATGTTGTGTGAAGTTAGTAAGTGGAGGCCGTGTTGTTTATCTTCGTTCTGTGTCCTGTCCTCAATGGTGTGTTATGTTAGTAAGTGGGTCCGTGTTGTTTATCTTCGTTCTGTGTCCTGTCCTCAATGGTGTGTTATGTTAGTAAGTGGGGTCCGTGTTGTTTATCGTCGTTCTGTGTCCTGTCCTCAATGGTGTGTTATGTTAGTAAGTGGGTCCGTGTTGTTTATCTTTTTAAGTTTGTTGTGATGTGTGTGGGTGTTTTTTTATCTTCGTTCTGTGTCCTGTGCTCAATGTTGTGCTATGTTAGTAAGTGGGGTCCGTGTTGTTTATCTTCGTTCTGTGTCCTGTGCTCAATGTTGTGCTATGTTAGTTAGTGGGGTCCGTGTTGTTTATCTTCGTTCTGTGTCATGTGCTCAATGTTGTATTATGTCAGTAAGTGGGGTCCGTGTTGTTCATCTCATTAAGTTTGTTGTGATGTATGTGGGTGTTTTTTATCTTCGTTCTGTGTCCTGTCTTCAATGGTGTGTTATGTTAATGAGTGGAGTCCGTGTTGTTTATCTTCGTTCTGTGTCCTGTGCCCAATGGTGTGTTATGTTAGTAAGTGGGTCCGGGTTGTTTATCTTCTTAAGTTTGTTGTGATGTGTGTGGGTGTTTTTTATCCTCGTTCTGTGTCTTGTGCTCAATGTTATGTTATGTTAGTAAGTGGGTCCGTGTTGTTTATCTTCGTTCTGTGTCCTGTGCTCAATGGTGTGTGATGTTAGTAAGTGTGGTCCGTGTTCTTTATCTTCGTTCTGTGTCCTGTGCTCAATGTTGTGTTATGTTAGTAAGTGGGTCCGTGTCGTTTATCTTCGTTCTGTGTCCTGTGCTCAACGTTGAGCTATGTTAGTAAGTGGGGTCCGTGTTGTTTATCTTCGTTCTGTGTCCTGTCCTCAATGGTGTGTTATGTTAGTAAGTGGGTCCGTGTCGTTTATCTTCGTTCTCTGTCCTGTGCTCAACGTTGTGCTATGTTAGTAAGTGGGGTCCGTGTTGTTTATCTTCGTTCTGTGTCCTGTCCTCAATGGTGTGTTATGTTAGTAAGTGGAGTCCGTGTTGTTCATCTTCTTAAGTTTGTTGTGATGTGTGTGGGTGTTTTTTTATCTTCGTTCTGTGTCCTGTGCTCAATGCTGTGTTATGTTAGTAAGTGGGGTCCGTGTTGTTTATCTTCGTTCTGTGTCCTGTGCTCGATGTTGTGTTATATTAGTAAGTGGGTCCGTGTTGTTTATCTTCTTAAGTTTGTTGTGATGTGTGTGGGTGTTTTTTATCTTCGTTCTGTGTCCTGTGCTCAATGCTGTGTTATGTTAGTAAGTGGGGTCCGTGTTGTTTATCTTCGCTCTGTGTCCTGTGCTCAATGGTGTGCTATGTTAGTAAGTGGGTCCGTGTTGTTCATCTTCTTAAGTTTGTTGTGATGTGTTTGGGTGTTTTTTTATCTTCGTTCTGTGTCCTGTGCTCAATGTTGTGTTATGTTAGTAAGTGGGTCCGTGTTGTTTATCTTCGTTCTGTGTCCTGTGCTCAATGTTGTGTGAAGTTAGTAAGTGGAGGCCGTGTTTTTATCTTGGTTCTGTGTCCTGTCCTCAATGTTGTGTTATGTTAGTAAGTGGGTCCGTGTTGTTCATCTTCGTAAGTTTGTTGTGATGTGTGTGGATGTTTTTATCTTCGTTCTGTGTCCTGTGCGCAATGTTGTGTTATGTTAGTAAGTGGAGTCCGTGTTGTTTATCTTCGTTCTGTGTCCTGTGCTTAATGTTGTGTTATGTTAGTAAGTGGAGTCAGTGTTGTTTATCTTCGTTCAGTGTCCTGTACTCAATGTTGTGTGATGTTAGTAAGTGGGTCCGTGTTGTTTATCTTCTTAAGTTTGTTGTGATGTGTGTGGGTTTTTTTATCTTCGTTCTGTGTCCTGTGCTCAATGCTGTGTTATGTTAGTAAGTGGGTCCGTGTTGTTTATCTTCGTTCTGTGTCGTGTGCTCAATGGTGTGTGATGTTAGTAAGTGTGTCCGTATTCTTCATCATCTTAAGTTTTTTAATGATATGTGTGGTTTTTTTTAACTTTGTTCTGTGTCCTGTGCTCAATGTTGTGTTATGTTAGTAAGTGGGTTCGTGTTGTTTATCTTCTTAAGTTTGTTGTGATGTGTGTGGGTGTTTTTTATCTTCGTTCTGTGTCCTGTGCTCAATGGTGTGTGATGTTAGTAAGTGGGGTCCGTGTTGTTTATATTTCTTCTGTGTCCTGTGCTCAATGTTGTGTGATGTTAGTAAGTGGGATCCGTGTTGTTTATCTTCGTTTTGTGTTCTGTGCTCAATGGTGTGTGATGTTAGTAAGTGAGTCATTGTTGTTTATCTTCGTTCTGTGTCCTGTGCTCAATGGTGTGTGATGTTAGTAAGTGGGTCATTGTTGTTTATCTTCGTTCTGTGTCCTGTGCTCAATGGTGTGTGATGTTAGTTGGTGGGGTCCGTGTTGTTGATCCTGTTAGTAAGTGGGATCCGTGTTGTTGATGTTAGTAAGTGGGGTCCGTGTTGTTGATCCTGTTAGTAAGTGGGGTCCGTGTTGTTGATGTTAGTAAGTGGGGTCCGTGTTGTTGATGTTAGTAAGTGGGGTCCGTGTTGTTGATGTTAGTAAGTGGGGTCCGTGTTGTTGATGTTAGTAAGTGGGGTCCGTGTTGTTGATGTTAGTAAGTGGGGTCCGTGTTGTTGATCCTGTTAGTAAGTGGGATCCGTGTTGTTGATGTTAGTAAGTGGGGTCCGTGTTGTTGATCCTGTTAGTAAGTGGGGTCTGTGTTGTTGATGTTAGTAAGTGGGGTCCGTGTTGTTGATATTAGTAAGTGGGGTCCGTGTTGTTGATGTTAGTAAGTGGGGTCCGTGTTGTTGATGTTAGTAAGTGGGGTCCGTGTTGTTGATATTAGTAAGTGGGGTCCGTGTTGTTGATGTTAGTAAGTGGGGTCCGTGTTGTTGATATTAGTAAGTGGGGTCCGTGTTGTTGATGTTAGTAAGTGGGGTCCGTGTTGTTGATGTTAGTAAGTGGGGTCCGTGTTGTTGATATTAGTAAGTGGGGTCCGTGTTGTTGATGTTAGTAAGTGGGGTCCGTGTTGTTGATGTTAGTAAGTGGGGTCCGTGTTGTTGATATTAGTAAGTGGGGTCCGTGTTGTTGATGCTAGTAAGTGGGGTCCGTGTTGTTGATATTAGTAAGTGGGGTCCGTGTTGTTGATGTTAGTAAGTGGGGTCCGTGTTGTTGATGTTAGTAAGTGGGATCCGTGTTGTTGATGTTAGTAAGTGGGGTCCGTGTTGTTGATGTTAGTAAGTGGGGTCCGTGTTGTTGATGTTAGTAAGTGGCGTCCGTGTTGTTGATGTTAGTAAGTGGGGTCCGTGTAGTTGATGTTAGTAAGTGGGGTCCGTGTTGTTGATGTTAATAAGTGGGGTCCATGTTGTTGATGTTAGTAAGTGGGGTCCGTGTTGTTGATGTTAGTAAGTGGGGTCCATGTTGTTGATGTTAGTAAGTGGGGTCCGTGTTGTTGATGTTAGTAAGTGGGGTCCGTGTTGTTGATGTTAGTAAGTGGGGTCCGTGTTGTTGATGTTAGTAAGTGGGGTCCATGTTGTTGATGTTAGTAAGTGGGGTCCGTGTTGTTGATGTTAGTAAGTGGGGTCCGTGTTGTTGATATTAGTAAGTGGGGTCCGTGTTGTTGATGTTAGTAAGTGGGGTCCGTGTTGTTGATGTTGGTAAGTGGGGTCCGTGTTGTTGATCCTTTAAGTTTTCTGTGTTGTCTTTTTGTATTTGTTTATCTTCGTCCTATGTCTTCTGTTAAATGTTTCCTGCGTCTCTGGATTGTCCATTCTAGATTGACACTTCTGTTTTCCCTGCTGTGTATATATATTCTTATTATTATTTTTATCTTCAAATATAGTTACAATATTTGGAGGGGGAGGGGTGGGGGTAGGTAGGGATAGGTGATGTAGGACATGACTATGATGACACCCGTGAGTTCTACGTTATTTAAACAGTTACTATTAATTATACAAGATATTATTAATTTGATGGGAACTGAATCTGCATATAAACAAACTCAATTGATGTTTAGCTAAAGGTAATTTCATGTTCGTTTTGACAGTGATCAAATATTCGTAATATTCTTTAGTTGTCATCTGTACTAGTGTAAGTAATATATTGAAGTTGTAAAGCTATGATTCGCTGTTAAAATATTACAAAAAACAATCTAATATGATTGGCAAATAAAGATGACTGTTCCTGAAGCAGATTTATATTTATTACTGGCAATATATATATCACAAAATATATATTCTCTTTGCTAAATTCATAACTGCTCAAGATAGATAATTTCAAAAAAAAATTAAGCTGTCCTCCCTCAGATATAGGTGATCTTAGCAGATCACGGTGATCCTGTTAGGGTCTTTGAGTTGTCCTCCCTCAGATATAGGTGACCTTAGCAGATCTCGGTGATCCTGTGGGCCTTTGGCTTACTTGCTTCCAAAACTTTTTAAATTATTTGGTTTTCCAACCTTTCGACTTTGTACCTGATGAAAGTTATTCCAGAAACGCGTCGTGCGCACTAAATGTGATATCTACGTTTTTATTTGAAGATGCAAAAGGGGTGATCAGAAACCGTCAATCACAAGAGAGATAGGGGTGATCAGAAACCGTCAATCACAAGAAAGACAGGGGTGATCAGAAACCGTCAATCACAAGAAAGACAGGGGGGATCAGAAACCGTCAATCACAAGAGAGACAGGGGTGATCAGAAACCGTCAATCACAAGAGAGACAGGGGTGATCACAAACCGTCAATCACAAGAGAGACAGGGGTGATCACAAACCGTCAATCACAAGAGAGACAGGGGTCATCAGAAACCGTCAATCACAAGAGAGACAGGGGTGATCACAAACCGTCAATCACAAGAGAAGAGAGACAGGGGTGATCAGAAACCGTCAATCACAAGAGAGACAGGGGTGATCAGAAACCGTCAATCACAAGAGAGACAGGGGTGATCACAAACCGTCAATCACAAGAGAGACAGGGGTGATCAGAAACCGTCAATCACAAGAGAGACAAGGGTGATCAGAAACCGTCAATCACAAGAGAGACAGGGGTGATCACAAACCGTCAATCACAAGAGAGACAGGGGTGATCAGAAACCGTCAATCACAAGAAAGACATGGGTGATCACAAACCGTCAATCACAAGAGAGACAGGGGTGATCAGAAACCGTCAATCACAAGAAAGACAGGGGTGATCACAAACCGTCAATCACAAGAGAGACAGGTGTGATCAGAAACCGTCAATCACAAGAGAGACAGGGGTGATCACAAACCGTCAATCACAAGAGAGACAGGGGTGATCAGAAACCGTCAATCACAAGAAAGACAGGGGTGATCACAAACCGTCAATCACAAGAGAGACAGGGGTGATCAGAAACCGTCAATCACAAGAGAGACAGGGGTGATCACAAACCGTCAATCACAAGAGAGACAGGGGTGATCAGAAACCGTCAATCACAAGAAAGACAGGGGTGATCACAAACGGTCAATCACAAGAGAGACAGGGGTGATCACAAACCGTCAATCACAAGAGAGACAGGGGTGATCACAAACCGTCAATCACAAGAGAGACGAGTGATCACAAACCGTCAATCACAAGAGAGACAGGGGTGAACACAAACCGTCAATCACAAGAGAGACAGGGGTGATCAGAAACCGTCAATCACAAGAGGGACAGGGGTGATCACAAACCGTCAATCACAAGAGAGACAGGGGTGATCACAAACCGTCAATCACAAGAGAGACAGGGGTGATCACAAACCGTCAATCACAAGAGAGACAGGGGTGATCACAAACCGTCAATCACAAGAGAGACGAGTGATCACAAACCGTCAATCACAAGAGAGACAGGGGTGAACACAAACCGTCAATCACAAGAGAGACAGGGGTGGTCAGAAACCGTCAATCACAAGAGGGACAGGGGTGATCACAAACCGTCAATCACAAGAGAGACAGGGGTGATCACAAACCGTCAATCACAAGAGAGACAGGGGTGATCACAAACCGTCAATCACAAGAGAGACAGGGGTGATCACAAACCGTCAATCACAAGAGGGACAGGGGTGATCACAAACCGTCAATCACAAGAGAGACAGGGGTGATCACAAACCGTCAATCACAAGAGAGACAGGGGTGATCACAAACCGTCAATCACAAGAGAGACAGGGGTGATCACAAACCGTCAATCACAAGAGAGACGAGTGATCACAAACCGTCAATCACAAGAGAGACAGGGGTGAACACAAACCGTCAATCACAAGAGAGACAGGGGTGGTCAGAAACCGTCAATCACAAGAGGGACAGGGGTGATCACAAACCGTCAATCACAAGAGAGACAGGGGTGATCACAAACCGTCAATCACAAGAGAGACAGGGGTGATCACAAACCGTCAATCACAAGAGAGACAGGGGTGATCACAAACCGTCAATCACAAGAGAGACAGAGACAAAAGAAAAATGACAAAAAGACAAACAAATATCTACAAGACATTACACAAAAAACTAAAGATCCAGCAACACGAACTCCATCAAAGCAAACCGGGGTGAACTCAGGTGCGGACGGGTTAACAGTTTCTGCTCCACCAGTGGTAACCCTTCGTGTTACTCCTGTAACAAACCAGTTGATAAGTCATGAATGAGGAAAGAACCTGATTGTGATCACGACAAATCGAAGATATCCGTGGTCATTTGTGACACAGATTTTCCGTAACAGTTAACCAGTTCAATGGTCAATCAAGATACGTTAATAAGTAAGAAGCCTGCTATTAAAATATTCACAAACTTTTAAAATCTCAGTTGGAATATTTTGTGATTAGACTATAACTTTTAACAATGGTCTTACAGAAATGGTCTGGTCCGTCGTTGTCATGTGGTATTAGGATGTCATGATCGTGTGGTATTAGGATTTACTTGGAACTACCTGTGCAATCACGAAGAGGGGTACACGATACAACATATCTGATCAAGTTTGTCGGTGACTTGCGACAGGTCGGTGGTGTTCTCCATAAAAACTAACCGCCACAATAAAACTTAAATATAGTTGAAAGTGGCGTTAAACACCATAACACAGTCAAACGGCATTAAGAGCGTAGTGGTCTTTAACTAATATATGATAATTTTGAGACCTTGTCGAATATATCACGAACAATTAAAATTGATAAAAAAATATTAAAAAAAAACCAAACAATTTTAATGGGTCTTGTAATGTAATTTTCATACTCCCGTTTTCTATGCAGCATTTGGGGAAATGAAAGTATTTTATGTTTTTTTTGTATGGTCGGTTTTTGTAAACAATGAAATTTATCATCATCTTGTTTGTATCATAATTATCTTTACGAGAAAATAAAATATTCATAAAAATACACTTATCTGTTTGTAATTTTCAAATTTTATTTATAAATGCATAAAATCTTTTAAAATGTTCTTTCATTGGCGTTTTATCGACATTTACTAGCAGATAAACGCCCACCGTTTTATTGCGGACACCTATTGCAACTGCTCAAATCTATGTTTTTTATTCTAAAAGTTTGATGTAGGTAAAATGTGTTTAAGTCAGGAATAATTTATGACCGATTGAACCACCCACTTTGAAATCATAAATCACAGGAAACTATGTCAGAGAACGCGGAAAGTTTGTACAAGTTATATTTTACACAAAAAAAAAATGACATAATGGTATTGTGCATTGTGAATATTATAATAATATTTTGAAATATTTTTGAGGAAAAAAATTCAAATACTGCTACATATAAACTTGACATAATGTCCTGAAATGTGAATATTTTTAAAATATTCTGAAATATTTAAAAAAAAAAAAAAAAAAAATCAAATGGTACTACATATAAACTTGATAACTATCAAAAATACACTTCAGCATATGTTAAATGTCAATTTGTATGTTTAAGATTAATCTGGTTTAGATATTTTTTTTACACTTAAGGTGCCTTCGAATTACGAAATTGCATTTTAAAGTAAATAACAATTTTAATTGATATTCTAGAAAATGTTTAATTCATAATGAATTTTAAAACGACATATTTAAACTAGAAATTTGTTCTCTTTAGATTAGAAATGTTTTTAATTTCTATTAATATTTTGTTTTATATTGTTTGCTTGTTTTTCGTTTTTTTTTAATAATTTGTTTAAAAAAAGTCTTATATTTAATATTTCACACTTTCCACGTCATTTCTGTGTTATGTCTGTTATTTCATAATCTTGTGACTTATGGTCCATTTTTATGTCTGTCCCAAGCAGGAAACTGGACTTCCAATGTCATATTTCGTGGGTTTTTTTAATGTTCAATGAGAGGTGATTGTTCACTTTATTGATATAAAGGTATAACTTATTTAAAAGAGGCCACTTTGTCACAAAATATACTTTGGTTAAAACTGGACAAAATGTTTTTCGGATTATCCCAAGATGTATATATTTGTGCGCAGTATATATCCCACCCATATCATCTCCACATTATGATAATGATTTTATTTCACTCGAAGGAGAAGTTTCAACCTTTTCCAGTAAAGGAAACATAGTATTAATTGGAGATTTTAATTCCAGGACTGATCAAAATCCTAATTTTATTGAAAAAAACTCATCACAAATTAATGATTTTGATGGTGTTGATTTATTACCACCAGACTATGTAACTGATACTGAATTAAAACGAGTAAATCAAGATGTTATTATTAACTCTCATGGAAAACAATTGTTGGATTTATGCTCGTCTTCAAGGCTACGCATATTAAATGGCCGATTTTTAAGAGATTCACTGGGTTACTTTACTTACATGTCAAATAATGGTTTTAGTTCTGTTGTTTATGCTATATTAAGTGAGAGTCTCCTGCCCTCAGTTACATATTTTAAAACTAATGATTTTACTTATCTCTCAGATCATGTTTAGATTGAATTATATTTAAAATGTTCTATTACTCATGAAACAAAAACCAAATTAGACGAAAAGATGGAAAAATATAAAAACATATAAATGGACAGACACTTCAGAAGAATTATTAATAGAAGCTTTGTCTGATGAAAATATATAAAATGAAATACTTGGTTTTGAACTAAATTATATAACTGAGAATCAAGATGGTGTTGATGAGGCAACTGGAAAATTAACACAGATTGTACATAGTATTTCTGATAAAGCATGTAAGACATTTCATAAATCTGGGAGGAAAAAGAAGAAAAAATACAGACAACCGTGGTCAGATAATGTAATATATGAAACAAAAAGAGAAATAAACTCTTTAGGAAATAAAATAAAACATAATCCTAACAATAATGTATTAAAACAAAAATATTTTACTTTGTATAAAAACTTTTTAAAAAATGGTGAAGCAGAAAAAAATAGAACATAAACAAAATTTGTTTAACTCTCTCTCTGATAATATGAATAAAAATCCAAAAGAATATTGGAATATCTTAAAATCATTTTTAAGAAAAAAAAAAGCGAACAAGAAAATATACCTGAAATATTAAAAGATGAATCTATAATTATAGAACACTTTCAAAAACAGGGAAATCATTCTCACTTTAATTCTAATTTCAAAAAATAAATTGAAAACCAGTTGAAAAATATAGAAGAAGACATGATGTATAAAGCAGAGTCAGATTCAACTATAGCATATAAAGAAATTAAGAAAGCAATATTTGATTTGAAAAAAGGAAAATCAGCTGGCCCAGATAGAATTTTAAATGAAGTTATAAAATACACTAATCCAGTTATGATTAATTCTTATATGAAGATATTCAATGTAATTTTAAAAACTGGGATATAACCAAAATCATGGAAAGAATTATTTACAATCCCCATTTATAAATCAGGAGATACAAATGACCCCAATAATTACAGAGGAGTCTCACTGATAAACTGTCTACCAAAAATCTTTAATACAATATTGAATAATAGATTAATTAAAATAATTGAGGACCAGTTAAGTAACTCCCAATTTGGTTTCAGAGAAAATCATAGAACTGCAGATAGCATTTTTGTTTTTAAATCTTTCATTAATAAATATATACATAAAAAGAAAATGAAAATGCATGCCTGTTTTGTAGATCTCAGAAAGGCATTCGATTCAGTTTGGAGAGAGGCACTTTTATATAAATTGTGTAAAATTGGGTTAGGGTTACACTTTTTTAAATTATTGAAAGAACAGCATCTCAATACAACATCGTCTTTGAAACATAAAGATCAACACTCAGTCTTTATTAACATCTCAAGGGGAGTTAAACAAGGGGACTCAAAATCCCCACATTGTTCAATGTATTTATTAATGATATAACGAAATAATTTGAAAATAACAAGTCTACCCCTTTAAAACTAATAGACTCGAACATTGGTTGTCTTTTATTCGCTGACGATTTGTTAATATTATCTGAATCTAAAGTGGGGCTTCAACATAGTCTAGATAATCTTTCCAATTACCGTGACAACTGGCAGTTAGCTATTAATGTTAATAAAACAAAATCTATGATATTTAAACAAAATTCCACCAAAACAGAACCATCTTTTGTATATTATAGAAACAATCAAATACAGAATGCTTCAGAATATCAATTTTTAGGTATAACACTGAAAAGTAACGGAAATCTATCTCATATATCACTACAGATTTGGTTAAAAAAGCAAAGAAAGCTTTACTTTGTATAAAATCTTATACTACCTCATTAAATAATTTACCTGTAATAGTAGCTAACAACCTTTTTGATACATTAGTTAAACCAATTATGACATATAACTCAGAGGTAACATATTTAGACACTTTTATATCTTTATATAGGGCCAAGAAAAGAGCAAGTACCAATGATAAGGAAGTAGACTTACTTAATTTTATCGATAAAACTCCAATTGAAAATTTACATCTGTCCTTTTGCAAATATGTTCTTGGCATTAGAAAGAAAGCTTCAAATTTAGCAGTCAGATTAGAACTTGGAAGATTGCCAGTAGAGAACTTTATTAAATCTCAAACTTTGTTATATTTTACAAGACTATATACAACAAAATTAAATCCACTTTTAAAAGAATCCTGTTTACTTTGCCAAAATTTAGTTTCTCAAGGCATCTACACATGGTTTTCATATGCAAAGAGTATTATTGATGAGACAGGACTTGATATCTTACAGCTCCTAAATACTACTAGTTCAAATCAAGTAAAACTACCCAAGAAATATGTAAAATCAACACTAAAATTTTACTATGAAAATTTAATAAATAATAAGTTAGACCAAAAAAGTAAACTATATTTATTCTCAAATTTAAAACAAAATTTATCAATGGAAAGTTACTTATCTATATCTAATTTTGAACACAGAAAGCTAATAACAAAACTTAGAATTAATGAACATAACCTATTAATAGAAAAGGGGAGACATTTAAATATTCCGAGAGAGCAACGTTTATGCTCACACTGTAAGTGTATAGATGACGAGAAACATTTTCTTTTACATTGCACGATAAATTCTGAATTGAGGTCTTCTTTTTTAAACATTTTGAACAACGAAAATCAAATGTTTAATAACTTATCAGAATCAGAAAAACTTTCATATATTTTAAACCCATCAACACCATCTCAAGTAAATAAACTGGGTTCCTTTTTAAAAAAAAGTCATTAGAAATGAGGACAGGGGACTCCTAACATGTTTACTTGAAAATGTCAATTTTATGTTCTCTTTGTTACATGTTTATTTGTATAATTTGCATAATTGTCACAAACTGCATTGCTTAATGACAATACAAATTTTGAATTATTGTAGTGAATCGTGGTGGGATGGGGGCCGAGGAGCCCCGAAGAGCATCCATGATGCACCAGATTGATACACACCATTGACTAAGAAAGACTGAATTGATAACACGGACTGAACGTAAGCTGAAAGTAACCTACCAAGTAGACTAGCAGCCTAGTAGTAACTAGTAAGTAGTGCTAATTTATTATATTGGCGCTGCGACTTCGCATAGAATCAAATTCGTGGGTCATTTTAAGGAAAAATGACCAATAAAGCGGTTTTTATAAAAAACTGCATCTCTGCCATCTTTGATCTTGACTGTCCAGCAGGTCTTGGTATTTTCAGGGGAAATTGTCCTTTGTTGACGCTTGGGGGCTCCAAGGTCAACATTAAAGGAAATTTCAAGGGGAAAGTATGCAAGTAGGGTTGGCAGTCAGGATTAGGAAGCTTTTGTAATTTTTTTTAATTTTTTGTCCGTGGCAAAGGAAAGAACCCCATTCCCATCCACGTGTAAATCCAAAACCGGAAACAGCCCATTTTCATTATCCATCTTGGAACAGAGAAGCTGTTCTGAGAATTTTCCATTTTATTTATTAGGGGGAAAGGGTTTATTAAAAATACAAAAGCGTACAAATCTGGTCCGCTATAAAAAAAAAAAATTGCACACACACATACACAACAAAATAAAAAACCACGTGTTATTATTTTCATTTAGATCATGACGCGTGTTTTAATAAATTATTGTTCCATCGAGGAGCTGATGTCACTGCCCGGAGTGGGGGCGAATAGGGCTGACAAAATATTAGAAATGAGGGGGCCAAAGGGGACTTGGAGCTAGAAGACTTGAGT
This sequence comes from Bathymodiolus septemdierum, assembly GCA_963383655.1. Lineage (NCBI taxonomy): Eukaryota > Metazoa > Mollusca > Bivalvia > Mytilida > Modiolidae > Bathymodiolus > Bathymodiolus septemdierum. The sequence continues at coordinate 61,908,606 of OY726529.1, forward strand.
CATGTGCCCTACCTCAGATTAAACCCACAGCTAATCAGATGCTTAGATTTTACCCCTTTTGAAGAGGGGGAGGGGTTAGGGGAGAGGAGAGGATCCATAGATGAACGGCATATGGAAAGGGTAAGGAGTGTCGACCAGTTAGTAGAGGAGTGGGAAGGGACAGGACCGGACCTCCCGCAGGGAATGGGGAAGGATTGGGGACAACTAAGCAGAGTCCCATCAAAAGGGGGAAAGTCCTATCCGCTTAAGCAGGAAGGTGAGTGGTGGCAAAGGTCACAGTCACCTGAGAGGTTTGAGAACGAGTATAGCGAACTGGAGGCAGCTTTCATAGAGAGACCAACTCCAGGGGGATATAAAGGTGGATCAGCTCTGGACAATCGAAGTCGCCATCAGTTAGGAGAATGCGTCATGACGATTTTGAGTTGGAATCGAGCCGCGATGAAAAGGATCGGGCATATATGCACGATTCCCAGAAAAGAGACACAGACATGGGTGCTGGGTATGCGTTTCCCAGGGGACAAGGTCTCCCCCACAGTGGGGTCTCAGCCAGTCAAAGGGGAAATGAGACACAGGATTATAGGGGATACAAGAACGAACCGTAGTCCCGACCCATAGAGAGCATTATTGGCAAGAAAGGAGGGTCGTTATTCCCCTACGAGGACCAATGGAGGGGGTGGAGTAGGGAACATGATACCCCCTGATGAGGGAGAGTAGGGGTAGAATGAGGCATACCCCAGGAAGGGAACATGAAACCCCTAGAGGCATCAACAGGAGAGAGGAGTACGAGGGGGAGAGGGAAAGGGGACCCTGAGGGTCCAGGAGGAAGGAACCCGTATACTCCCATGTTGCCGGGTAGTGGGTACAGGCCTAGGTACACTCCCAGAAGAGAACCCGAAACCCCTAGAGGATATGGAAGAAGAGAGGAGTATGAAGGGGAGAGAGGCCCGAGGGGAAGGGGAAAGAGCGTCAGTTTGCCGATGTCCCTGAAATTGATAGCAATTCAAACTGGAAAGCGTTCTATGCAAAGTTATCCCGTTATGCAGCAGTGAGCGAGTGAACAGAAGGGGAATGCAGGGACCAGTTGTGCTGGTGTCTGGATGGGAAAGCTAGCGAATATTATGCCCTATTGGTGGAACGAAAGCATGATAATGAAAATAGAAAAACGGTTTGAGTTTAGAGAACTCCCCGAAACAGCCCAGGTACAATTTAGTAATGCGCGCCAGACTCCAGATGAGCTCCTGGAGGATTGGGCGCATCAGGTCTTGTCCTTGGCTACCAGAGCCTTTGGGGATTTACCAGAGAACCACATGTACCAACAAGAGGTAGTGAGGTTCTGCCAAGGGGCAGCAGATAAGGAAGCTGGAAGCTATGCATCCAATATCCGGCCTAAAAACATTGACAAAATGCGGTGGCATCAACATAGCCATCAGGAAGTAGATAGAATGGTATCACCTCCCATATTGAAAAGAGAAAGGGAGGAGGAACAGAGGGTCAGTCCCCTTTGGGTAACTGGGGAGTTGGGGAACCCGACAAACCTCCTCCGGATACTAGGAGTCTGGAGGGAGGGGGCGGGGAGATGGACCTTGTTGGGGGAAATAAACCCGTAGAGGTACCAGACCCGGAGGACAGTTCCACGATGGAAGATGTGGGAAATGGGGCATACCATGAGTCTGCTGCTGAGGGTTGTGACACTCTTGTTGAGAGCACAGACCCGGACCCCTGAGATCTGTCAAGGAACCAGATCCATATGGAGGGGAAGACAGTGGTGGTCACCAGGAGGGTGGACCCTGAGAGAGGGAAATTGACAATCAATGGGGAGAATCGCATGTTCATGGAGGTAGTAGACCCTGAACCTCTGACGGGGGACCATGTCCCGTTCCGAAAGGAGACAGGAAAAAGTGAGTTGATGGAAGGAGACAGAGGGGTGGTTGTGGAAAATGGGAGACAGTGTAAGTCAAAAGAGGCTTTCTCCGGGGAAAGGAAATCGGCAGGGGCTGAGGTCCCTGTTGTTTGAAGGTCTGTGTCAGTCAATGTGACTGATGCTGTTACTCAGTCCATCACTGATGACGTTGGAATGTCAGGATGCAGACCATCCAAGGGGTGCTCCGTGTTTGGAAGAGACAACTGCAAAGGGACAGAGTCTTACTGTTGGGACCCATGGGGTGTATCAGTAGTGAACGAGCGTTATTAAATATTGAATTGGACGTCCTCCGGACAGGTCTTGCCAATGGGCGAACCTTGTACCGGAGGAGGTAGGGGGATAGGTCAATTGGGGAGGGTGGAACTCAGTTGGAAATTCATAGGGAAAGGACAAACGAGGAGGTTTTTTTTTTTACATTAAAGTTAAATGGTTGGTGCGTTGTGGGTGTAGGGGGTGCCACATAGTCTGGTGTGTAGCATACAGAATTTACTAGTCTTATGCCTCCTAGAAACGCTGTACCAGTGATATCTGAAGCAATAGGTCTTGTGGAGGCGTCACCAGCCTCTCGTGAGCCCTAAGTTGATCTTTGAATTTATCATTATATCCCGGACAACCACTTGTTTCGGTGGAATTCCCAGTAGCTGCAGTCCAGGGTCCTTTAAGATAAAACGGGGAGGAGTGTAGTGAATCGTGGTGGGATGGGGGCCGATGATGCACCAGAACGATACGCACCATTGACTAAGAAAGACTGAATTGATAACACGGTCTGAACGTAAGATGAAAGTAATCTACCAAGTAGACTAGCAGCCTAGTAGTAACTAGTAAGTAGTGCTAATTTACTATATTATATTCAAGATATTGGTGGAATTGATGACCATCACTGCACTGCTTAAAATAGGCCTATATTTTATTTCGTAATCTTTGTGCTACATGTCTTGGAGAAGACTTTGTAAGTTTTAAAAATTTGTGTCTTATCCTGTTTTCGTTAAGACAATAATATAATTATCCTTAAACTAATGGGGAAAATGTAAAAGCAAACAAATACCATATTGTAGGAACAATTCCAAAATTCAGTAGACAAATTGTAAAAAGAGGTACCCCTAACATACATATACCGCTAAGTTTCCTGACTTGGTACAGGCACTTCGATAAAAGAAAACCAAACGGTGTTAAACTAGTTTTATGTGTAGAATTCTCTCCTCTGAGTGAAATGGTGCCATCACAAAACTGGCGAATAGCGTTATCATAAAGAACGCTATAATCTTGAAAATTATACATTATCATAATAAAAGTTTCATTAAAGAGAGTCGATGTCCTCAACTATCACTTAAACATTAGATATCACACAATAGTAAGACATAATACGCTCCCTTTATGGGAGTGTTAATGGTAGAAGTATGAATAGGTACTATGGCACTTCAAAATCTTCAACAATATGGCTGCCAAACCGGAAATAAATTAAAAGAAAAATCACGTGACCTAAACTGGAATTCTAGTCGAAATAAAAATGAAACAATGTTCGGTAGCGGATACGAAAACTGTCCGGAGTTTGGAGTTTTAGGTGGTGTTATTTTTAAGCTTGATATTTTGTAAACAGGAAGAAAAATTACTGTTCTTCGGGAGCGTTTCAGGTTGCACCTGCCTCATATTAGTGAAATAATAGTAAACTTTGAGCCAAAATCTAATATGAAAATGCGGGACTATTTTATTCTTCGCTAAGATATCTAAACAATATTTGCAGTTTAATGTTCAGAATGTTTTATTTTATATCGGTTTGCTAGGCTAAGAAATTTACTGCTATATATTGCTTGAATGTAGCTTAACGTCATGTGAGCAGTATTTCACCCATATTAAGCATGGCGGGTGAGTGAGTAATTGTTGTTTAACGCCAATTCAGCTATATCATGGTGAGAACAAGTTAATGTTCAACGAGATGAAGATGACCAATACGCCGAGTTGGCTTTTTATAGTGCTAGGTCACTGAAACAACTGTTGATGATTTAGTACAGTTGATTAAAACTAAAGGTATTGTTAAAGAAGAACGGTATGTTTAAACTATCAATCTGTTGATGATTTAGTACAGTTGATTAAAACTAAAGGTATTGTTAAAGAAGAACGGTATGTTTAAACTATCAATCTGTTGATGATTTAATACAGTTGATTAAAACTAAAGGTATTGTTAAAGAAGAACGGTATGTTTAAACTATCAATCTGTTGATGATTTAATACAGTTGATTAAAACTAAAGGTATTGTTAAAGAAGAACGGTATGTTTAAACTATCAATCTGTTGATGATTTAATACAGTTGATTAAAACTAAAGGTATTGTTAAAGAAGAACGGTATGCTTAAACTATCAATCTGTTGATGATTTAGTACAATTGATTAAAACTAAAGGTATTGTTAAAGAAGAACGGTATGTTTAAACTATCAATCTGTTGATGATTTAGTACAGTTGATTAAAACTAAAGGTATTGTTAAAGAAGAACGGTATGTTTAAACTATCAATCTGTTGATGATTTAATACAGTTGATTAAAACTAAAAGTATTGTCAAAGAAGAACCGGTATGTTTAAACTATCAATCTGTTGATGATTTAATACAGTTGATTAAAACTAAAGGTATTGTTAAAGAAGAACGGTATGTTTAAACTATCAATCTGTTGATGATTTAATACAGTTGATTAAAACTAAAGGTATTGTTAAAGAAGAACGGTATGTTTAAACTATCAATCTGTTGATGATTTAGTACAATTGATTAAAACTAAAGGTATTGTTAAAGAAGAACGGTATGTTTAAACTATCAATCTGTTGATGATTTAATACAGTTGATTAAAACTAAAGGTACTGTTAAAGAAGAACGGTATGTTTAAACTATCAATCTGTTGATGATTTAATACAGTTGATTAAAACTAAAGGTATTGTTAAAGAAGAACGGTATGTTTAAACTATCAATCTGTTGATGATTTAATACAGTTGATTAAAACTAAAGGTATTGTTAAAGAAGAACGGTATGCTTAAACTATCAATCTGTTGATGATTTAGTACAGTTGATTAAAACTAAAGGTATTGTTAAAGAAGAACGGTATGTTTAAACTATCAATCTGTTGATGATTTAATACAGTTGATTAAAACTAAAGGTATTGTTAAAGAAGAACGGTATGTTTAAACTATCAATCTGTTGATGATTTAGTACAGTTGATTAAAACTAAAGGTATTGTTAAAGAAGAACGGTATGTTTAAACTATCAATCTGTTGATGATTTAGTACAGTTGATTAAAACTAAAGGTATTGTTAAAGAAGAACGGTATGTTTAAACTATCAATCTGTTGATGATTTAGTACAGTTGATTAAAACTAAAGGTATTGTTAAAGAAGAACGGTATGTTTAAACTATCAATCTGTTGATGATTTAGTACAGTTGATTAAAACTAAAGGTATTGTTAAAGAAGAACGGTATGTTTAAACTATCAATCTGTTGATGATTTAGTACAGTTGATTAAAACTAAAGGTATTGTTAAAGAAGAACGGTATGTTTAAACTATCAATCTGTTGATGATTTAGTACAGTTGATTAAAACTAAAGGTATTGTTAAAGAAGAACGGTATGTTTAAACTATCAATCTGTTGATGATTTAGTACAGTTGATTAAAACTAAAGGTATTGTCAAAGAAGAACGGTATGTTTAAACTATCAATCTGTTGATGATTTAGTACAGTTGATTAAAACTAAAGGTATTGTCAAAGAAGAACGGTATGTTTAAACTATCAATCTGTTGATGATTTAGTACAGTTGATTAAAACTAAAGGTATTGTCAAAGAAAAACGGTATGTTTAAACTATCAATCTGTTGATGATTTAGTACAGTTGATTAAAACTAAAGGTATTGTCAAAGAAGAACGGTATGTTTAAACTATCAATCTGTTGATGATTTAGTACAGTTGATTAAAACTAAAGGTATTGTTAAAGAAGAACGGTATGTTTAAACTATCAATCTGTTGATGATTTAGTACAGTTGATTAAAACTAAAGGTATTGTTAAAGAAGAACGGTATGTTTAAACTATCAATCTGTTGATGATTTAGTACAGTTGATTAAAACTAAAGGTATTGTCAAAGAAGAACGGTATGTTTAAACTATCAATCTGTTGATGATTTAGTACAGTTGATTAAAACTAAAGGTATTGTCAAAGAAGAACGGTATGTTTAAACTATCAATCTGTTGATGATTTAGTACAGTTGATTAAAACTAAAGGTATTGTTAAAGAAGAACGGTATGTTTAAACTATCAATCTGTTGATGATTTAGTACAATTGATTAAAACTAAAGGTATTGTTAAAGAAGAACGGTATGTTTAAACTATCAATCTGTTGATGATTTAGTACAGTTGAATAAAACTAAAGGTATTGTTAAAGAAGAACGGTATGTTTAAACTATCAATCTGTTGATGATTTAGTACAGTTGATTAAAACTAAAGGTATTGTTAAAGAAGAACGGTATGTTTAAACTATCAATCTGTTGATGATTTAGTACAGTTGATTAAAACTAAAGGTATTGTCAAAGAAGAACGGTATGTTTAAACTATCAATCTGTTGATGATTTAGTACAGTTGATTAAAACTAAAGGTATTGTCAAAGAAGAACGGTATGTTTAGACTATCAATCTGTTGATGATTTAGTACAGTTGATTAAAACTAAAGGTATTGTTAAAGAAGAACGGTATGCTTAAACTATCAATCTGTTGATGATTTAATACGGTTGACCTTACACTTTATGTTACTTCGGATAGTTTAATTCGGTTGACCTTACACTTAATGTTACTTCGGATAGTTTAATTCGGTTGACCTTACACTTAATGTTACTTCGGATAGTTTAATACGGTTGACCTTACACTTAATATTTCTTCGGATAGATTAATACGGTTGACCTTACACTTTATGTTACTTCGGATAGTTTAATACGGTTGACCTTACACTTAATGTTTCTTCGGATAGATAAATACGGTTGACCTTACACTTTATGTTACTTCGGATAGTTTAATACGGTTGACCTTACACTTTATGTTACTTCGGATAGTTTAATACGGTTGACCTTACACTTCGTGTTACCTCGGATAGTTTAATACGGTTGACCTTACACTTTATGTTACTTCGGATAGTTTAATACGGTTGACCTTACACTTCGTGTTACCTCGGATAGTTTAATACGGTTGACCTTACGCTTAATGTTTCTTTGGATAGTTTAATACGGTTGACCTTACACTTTATGTTACTTCGGATAGTTTAATACGGTTGACCTTACACTTTATGTTACTTCGGATAGTTTAATACGGTTGACCTTACACTTTATGTTACTTCGGATAGTTTAATACGGTTGACCTTACACTTAATGTTTCTTCGGATAGATTAATACGGTTGACCTTACACTTTATGTTACTTCGGATAGTTTAATACGGTTGACCTTACACTTTATGTTACTTCGGATAGTTTAATACGGTTGTCCTTACACTTTATGTTACTTCGGATAGTTTAATACGGTTGACCTTACACTTCGTGTTACCTCGGATAGTTTAATACGGTTGACCTTACACTTAATGTTTCTTCGGATAGTTTAATACGGTTGACCTTACACTTTATGTTACTTCGGATAGTTTAATACGGTTGACCTTACACTTTATGTTACTTCGGATAGATTAATACGGTTGACCTTACACTTTATGTTACTTCGGATAGTTTAATACGGTTGACCTTACACTTAATGTTTCTTCGGATAGATTAATACGGTTGACCTTACACTTTATGTTACTTCGGATTGTTTAATACGGTTGACCTTACACTTTATGTTACTTCGGATAGTTTAATACGGTTGACCTTACACTTTATGTTACTTCGGATAGTTTAATACGGTTGACCTTACACTTCGTGTTACCTCGGATAGTTTAATACGGTTGACCTTACACTTCATGTTTCTTCGGATAGTTTAATACGGTTGACCTTACACTTTATGTTACTTCGGATAGTTTAATACGGTTGACCTTGCACTTCATGTTACCTCGGATAGTTTAATACGGTTGACCTTACACTTTATGTTACCTCGGATAGTTTAATACGGTTGTCCTTACACTTCATGTTACCTCGGATAGTTTAATACGGTTAACCTTACACTTTATGTTACTTCGGATAATTTAATACTGTTGACCTTACACTTTATGTTACTTCGGATAGTTTAATACGGTTGACCTTACACTTTATGTTACTTCGGATAGTTTAATACGGCTGACCTTACACTTTATGCTACTTCGGATAGTTTAATACGGTTGACCTTACACTTAATGTTACCTCGGATAGTTTAATACGGTTGACCTTACACTTAATGTTTCTTCGGATAGTTTAATACGGTTGACCTTACACTTCATGTTTCTTCGGATAGTTTAATACGGTTGTCCTTACACTTAATGTTACCTCGTATAGTTTAATACGGTTGACCTTACACTTAATGTTTCTTCGGATAGATTAATACGGTTGACCTTACACTTCATGTTACCTCGGATAGTTTAATACGGTTGACCTTACACTTTATGTTTACCTCGGATAGTTTAATACGGTTGACCTTACACTTTATGTTACCTCAGATAGTTTAATACGGTTGTCCTTACACTTCATGTTACTTCGGATAATTTAATACGGTTGACCTTACACTTTATGTTAATTCGGATAGTTTAATACGGTTGACCTTACACTTTATGTTACTTCGGATAGTTTAATACGGTTGACCTTACACTTTATGCTACTTCGGATAGTTTAATACGGTTGACCTTACACTTAATGTTTCTTCGGATAGTTTAATACGGTTGACCATACACTTCATGTTACCTCGGATAGTTTAATACGGTTGACCTTACACTTAATGTTACCTCGGATAGTTTATACGGTTGACCTTACACTTCATGTTACTTCGGATAGTTTAATACGGTTGACCTTACACTTAATGTTTCTTCGGATAGATTAATACGGTTGACCTTACACTTTATGTTACTTCGGATAGTTTAATACGGTTGACCTTACACTTTATGTTACTTCGGATAGTTTAATACGGTTGACCTTACACTTTATGTTACTTCAGATAGTTTAATACGGTTGACCTTACACTTTATGTTTCTTCGGATAGTTTAATACGGTTGACCTTACACTTTATGCTACTTCGGATAGTTTAATACGGTTGACCTTGCACTTCATGTTACCTCGGATAGTTTAATACGGTTGACCTTACACTTTATGTTACCTCGGATAGTTTAATACGGTTGTCCTTACACTTCATGTTACCTCGGATAGTTTAATACGGTTGACCTTACACTTTATGTTACTTCGGATAATTTAATACTGTTGACCTTACACTTTATGTTACTTCGGATAGTTTAATACGGTTGACCTTACACTTTATGTTACTTCGGATAGTTTAATACGGCTGACCTTACACTTTATGCTACTTCGGATAGTTTAATACGGTTGACCTTACACTTAATGTTTCTTCGGATAGTTTAATACGGTTGACCTTACACTTAATGTTACCTCGGATAGTTTAATACGGTTGACCTTACACTTAATGTTTCTTCGGATAGTTTAATACGGTTGACCTTACACTTCATGTTTCTTCGGATAGTTTAATACGGTTGTCCTTACACTTAATGTTACCTCGGATAGTTTAATACGGTTGACCTTACACTTCATGTTACCTCGGATAGTTTAATACGGTTGACCTTACACTTCATGTTACCTCGGATAGTTTAATACGGTTGACCTTACACTTCATGTTACCTCGGATAGTTTAATACGGTTGACCTTACACTTCATGTTACCTCGGATAGTTTAATACGGTTGACCTTACACTTTATGTTACCTCGGATAGTTTAATACGGTTGTCCTTACACTTCATGTTACTTCGGATAATTTAATACTGTTGACCTTACACTTTATGTTAATTCGGATAGTTTAATACGGTTGACCTTACACTTTATGTTACTTCGGATAGTTTAATACGGTTGACCTTACACTTTATGCTACTTCGGATAGTTTAATACGGTTGACCTTACACTTCATGTTTCTTCGGATAGTTTAATACGGTTGACCTTACACTTCATGTTACCTCGGAAAGTTTAATACGGTTGACCTTACACTTAATGTTACCTCGGATAGTTTAATACGGTTGACCTTACACTTCGTGTTACCTCGGATAGTTTAATACGGTTGACCTTACACTTCATGTTTCTTCGGATAGTTTAATACGGTTGACCTTACACTTTATGCTACTTCGGATAGTTTAATACTGTTGACCTTACACTTCATGTTACCTCGGATAGTTTAATACGGTTGACCTTACACTTTATGCTACTTCGGATAGTTTAATACGGTTGACCTTACACTTCATGTTACCTCGGATAGTTTAATACGGTTGACCTTACACTTCATGTTACCTCGGATAGTTTAATACTGTTGACCTTACACTTTATGTTACTTCGGATAGTTTAATACTGTTGACCTTACACTTTATGTTACTTCGGATAGAGTTGAAGAGATATTGTCTTCAGTACATTGTTGGTTAGATAAAACTGTAGTTACAGTTAGAGAATTGCAGTCTTTGTTAGGTAAACTTCATTTTGTCTCTTCATGTGTTAGACCAGGCAGAATTTTTGTTTGGCCGTCAAAATTTTTGAATATTTTGAATGGAGTGTCTATGATGTCCATTGATGAATGGTCTCATCCAGAAGACATTCTGGAATCAGATGCCTGTTTAGGTGGTTGTGGAGGTTGGTTTCTGGACAGGAGAGAATATTTTCATGTTGTATTTCCTTCTCGTGTGTTGAATCAGAATATAAATATAAATCAGTTAGAATTGTTAATAGTAATGGTTTGTGTTAAATTATGGAATACACATCTGTTCAAGAAAAAGATTTTGATAAAATGTGATAATCAGAGTGTTGTGATAGTATTAAATTCTGGTTCAACTAGAGATTTGTTTATGCAGACTTGTCTTAGGGAAATATTATTTTTTGCTGCAAAATTTCATTTTGGAATAAGAGCAATTCATTTTCCTGGAGTTGAAAATAGAGTGGCAGATCTTTTATCTAGATGACATATGAATTGTTCTTATAAAGAGGAATTTTTTAATTTGCCAAATATTTCAGTCAGCAGTTGTAATGAGAAATTTGTGTATTCATGACTTTTTCAATTCATACATGATTGGTAATTTGTTGTAGATTTACAACTTAATCCGTTGAAAGATGATCAACTATGTTCTACAAGATCTGTTTTTGCCGAAGGAACTTATAAAAACATTGAAGTTCAATGGAGAACTTTTTTTAACTTTTTGTGTATATTTTTGTTTTACTTATTTGCCCACATCATTAAATACCATTTGTCTATATGCTCAGTTTCTTTCTAGGTCTTTTGTATCAGTGGATTATATTAAGAACTATATCAGTGGAGTTAGCTATATGCATTTTATAAATGATATGGAATTTCCATATTTGGAATCAATGTCATTGAAACTGATATTGAAAGGTTTATTCAGATTAAATCCTCATTTATCAAAAAGAGCTCTTCCTTTTACACCTGGTATACTTAATGAGATATATAAACATTTAGAAATTGAGAAATCATTGCATAAAGTTTGATGGTGTCTATTTTTAATAGCCTTTTTTGTTATGACTAGAAAATCTAATTTAGTTCCAATATCAATATCAAAGTTTGACAGTATAAAACAATTAACAAGAGGGAAAATTTTGTTAGAAAACGATATTTTAATTGTTTTGGTTAAATGGTCAAAGACTGTTCAATTTGGTGAGCGTATATTAAGAATACCTTTAATTAATATACCTGATAATATACAACTCCAGTGAAAGCATTATAAGGATATGAGAAAAGCAATACTAGCACACAAAACTTCACCGACTTTTGTATATTGAAAGAAGGAAAATTTATACCAATTATTTATACACAATTTCAAAATAAATTGAGAAGCTTGATAGAGAAAACTGGGAGAAAGCCAAAATATTATTCCTCACACAGTTTTAGAAGGGGTGGGGCATCTTTGGCTTTTGAATCTAATGTAACTACTGAATTAATACAATTACATGGTGATTGGCGTAGTGACGCATATAAAGAGTATTTAGAGTTTTCTTTAAAGAAAAAATTAATGGTTTCCAGAAAAATGAGAGATGAAATTTGTGCCAAAAAATTGAAAATTATTGAGCTTATAATTATTTTTATATTACAGATCAAAGAATAAAGAATTTTGTTATTATTTCGGATTCTATAGCAGCTAAGTATGTGTCATTAGAGAATGCAGAAGTTTTTGTTTTTAGGGGGCTAATATTGGAGAAATTATATATAAGCTAGAAAGAAATAAGAAAATGTTTGAAAAATATATGAATTTTATTGTTCATGTTGGAACAAATGATGTTCAAAAGTTATCTAATGATCAATTCAAATCTGCATATTGTAATTTAATTACAAGAGTTAAAACATTATTTCCCTCAGCAGTTATTGGAATTTCCTCAATCTTGCCACGTCCTGTAGATTTTGGAAAAAATCATGAAAAAAATTAAAAAGTTAATTATGATCTTAATGAATTGTGTAATAAATATAAGGTAAATTTTATTCACTCTTATAGGTACTTTATGAAATCAGGAAAGCCATTAGTAGAATTATTTGCTTACAAGGACGGAGGTTAGCATTTAAATTACGATGGTTCTAAACAATTAGGTATTTATATCAAAAGAAGGGTGGCTCGTTATTAGGAATTATTTTATTAGTACAAAATGTATGTATGTTTTATTTAATAAGACTGTTTTACTAAAGTTAATTTAGTAAATTTTTATTTAAATGGACTTTTTATATGAGATAATATATTTCATATAGAGTTAATGTGTTAGTTCAGGGTTCAAGTAATTCATCCTTGCTTGCATGGTATTCTTAGTTTATGTGAGATATAGTTTATGGCAGACTAAGATGAACTATTTTGTGAAAGGTTGAATTAGTTACTTGGACAGTATAGTGTGTTATTATGATTATATTACATGTATTTGTATAAATTTAATTTAATTTCTATGTATGTAATATTTAATAATATTCATTATATTTTTCAGATAGTGGACTCTTTACAGTGAGTACTGTTCACGCTGTGGAGTGATGAAGCTTTTCATATGAGATATGGTTTCTCATTTGGAGTTAAAAGTTTAGTTCATGATTGATATTCCTTCTTTCGTGCTAGCTTTTCATTTAGTTTATGCTTGATTTTCTTTCCTGTATACTAAATTTCTTTAATTTGAATTTTTATTATATTTAAATATTCACATTTTGACAAGTTTTCTTTATTTCTATATTACATTGCTGTTGGATTAATTATTTTCTTTCTTGGTGGCCTTTGGCTTGGCGGCTTTCAAATGTTTATATTTCATGTTGATGCTTATACATAAGTATTAATTGAGAATAATTGCATTTAATAAATGCATGAATATAAATTGAAATAATTGAACCTATTTATAATATTTGTCTTATTACTTAGTTATTGCATTTCTCATAATATTAATCATTATTTAAAAACCATTGTATTGATTGAAAGAATCAAAGTTGTAATATATTAATATTGCCATAATAAAATTATGTATTTGGAGATTGTTCTTTGTGATAAGCCTGGTAAATGTCTTGAGATTGACACAAGCATGGAACATTCTAGCTCTACTAGTTCTGATTTAAGCGTAGAACACGATATTCATGATGAAAATAACAATATATCATTGTCAACAGTGATACATGTAAGTAATAGCTTAGAATACTCTCCAAGTCATCCTTTAGCTGAAACGGGCAATACACAATGTGCTAGTAACGATACAAATTGTCTTACATCTGAAATAATTCATCTTAATCCACTTTCCTTTTCCTCATGATTATTTTCATGGCCATGATTTACTTACCTAAATTCTCATTACCAATGTACTATGTCAATAATATGCTAAGCATCAATCCACCAATGACGTCACCACAAGCTGACCATATAAGGAACTTAAGAGCTTCATCTTCAATTGAATTTGTTCCTTTTTAGTATTTTGTTGTGCTATATTTGCAGGAGAATTTGCAATGGACATGTATGGCTACTGGTAATGTTTGTCTACATATTATGCGCTTCTAATATATCTCTTTAAAATTAACATTGCTGATATTGACATTGTATATTTTAGGATATTAATGGCCTTGAGATTGACACAAGTATGGGTAATTTTAGCTCTAACACAGCAAATACCTCAGTTTATGTTAGTCCAGTAACTGGTGTAGCTTTAAACGTTAGAAGACAATCTCGAAGCAGGGAAAATCTCAAAGCACAAATAGACTCTTCACGTGTCAGACAAAGGAAGAGAACATAACGTAGAAACACTTCCACAGAAAATGAACTGACAAAGTCAACGCCCATTAAATTACCTTCTAGTGGTAGTCAATTAAGTCTCAATCGTCTTATCGATTCCGAGTCAGACGTGTCAAACGTGGATTTAGAGAGCTCATTGAAAGTGAATGTCAGCTTACAATCATTAAGTGATCAAAATATGAGAGATATAGAATCGCTCTGACAAGGATCTTCACAGTCTTCTGTTCATACTGATTTATCTTTTCTGCATCTTCCGCCTGAAGCACAAAATGTACACTGTAGTCCTGATTTAAGCGTAGAAAACGATATTCATAATAAAAATAACAATATATCAAATAAAGAAAATGGTGATACACAAACTTCTTCCAACAAGTTTCACATAGAATTGTCAGATGATTTATTAACAGTTAGTAGTATACTATTGACATCTCCGTCAGAAGATGATTCTCGTGTAAATTCAAGTAGATTTCATAATCCTCATTCCATTACTAGAATTCCATTGGTGCTACACGATTGTAACAATCTATCACAGTTCTTATTGTCATCATTCAGACAATAATACAGATTCAAAACAATAAGGCACAGCCTATTATTGTCTTTCTACAGCAGACGAATCGTGTAGTTCTGTATCTTCATTACCAAAACTCAGGTCTCCCGAACATCTCGAAGAGGAAGATTTAGATATAGAAGAGGAGTTCGACTAAACCTTGCCATGATCGGGACTTAAACTCGCAAGACACTGATTTCAGAGATAGTCATAAATCGTGCTACAATATCTTTTGACACAACATCTTGATCTTATCAGTGTAACCTAGGTTGATCTTTTAAAACTATTTACTTTTCAAGATCATTAATTGAATGAAAATATTACAACCGGAACGCTCAGTCAAAACAGGAAAACTTAATAATTGTAAAAAACAACTTTGGGAACCAGAGGGCTTTAAATTCATTGGTAGATCTTATGAAACTAATCAGCTTGAAATCAATTTTGTGTCTGACGTGGGGGTGAATATATATGTCACCGTCAGTAGTTATTGCACATTCCAGCAGCAAGTCTGTATATATATATATATATATACCTTTATATAGGAAGTGGATCTCCACCCCCGTTGTGGGGATCCGTGCTTGACCTCATCATTTGACCAAAAAGAGAGGATTTTGGCTTACAAGGTTTAATTTTGGCTTTTAAACTTTACAAATTAATGAACCAACATATAAAATGATAGTTTCTAGGCTTTAGGACTCCTTTCCTTCAACACAAATATTTTCATATGTTTTTGCAATGTTATTTCTATTGCGTTGTTTATTTTGCTTTGTTTGTTCACAATACTTGTAAACAATATTTTATTCAAATAAACAAATATGAAATAACTAGAATTACATACAAGATAGAACATGATCGGGAATCAAGTGAAAATACTTTTACATTTATTAAAACATTAAAAAAATAATAATAATAAAATAGATATTTAGAACTACACGATGATTCATATTCTTTCAATAACAATGTTTTAGTTACATTTCATTCGACAACTGACTAAATATGACAAGATATGATTTTGGCGATCCTGTGTAGGCCCTTTGTTTACTTGCTCCCAAAACTTTTAAAATTATTTGGCTTTCCAACCTTTCGACCTTGAGCATACATGATGAAGGTTATTCCAGAATAGCGTCGTATGCACTAAATTAGATATCTACCTTTTATTTTCTATTATTAGTAATATAATGTTATATATATATATATATATATATATATATATATATATATATATATATATATATATGCTTTTGTCTTCGCAACATAAAAATATACTAAGATGTCGTGGTTTAGTTGCAGAAATGAAAATAACGTAACTAGTTTCTATTAAAAATGAAATATATATTTATTTCAAATTCATTACTTTCTGGTAAAAGATAGTTTCCAAGCTTATAATAGTAAAGAGATTTTTTAGCGCATTTACAGATATACATTTTCACAATTTAAGAGCAATAATACCAGAAAAAGACTATTTTGTTGCAAAATAAAATAAACATCCTCAAAAATCAAAGTGGGTTTAATATCTACTTAACTGTAATAATCACCAACTTGTCTATAAATCTCCCGACAACCTCTGACATTAATCTCGTATAATCTCGCGTTATATAACTTTCAAGGGGGATATTTCATTAAGTTTTCTCCCTTGATAGCGAAAAGATCAAATGATAGGTAGACAATTCTATAACACTTGATGTTTTTGTCCATCAATGATAATTTGAAAGAGTCTCGCGAGATGATCTTGGGATAACTGGTTTTGAAAGTCCATGTTTTAGTTAAAAGGTCTGCTTATGCTGTTATAACATTTAATCCACTGCGAACACATGTTAAGTTTTCTTACTATTTGTGAAACCCCCAATGTGTCTACTAAAAGAAAGGAGAACTAGATGTGACAGAATTAGTTTTATATGTAATGCTTAGACCCTTAGGTTTACTTGCTCCCAAAACCTTTAAAATTATTTGGCTTTCCAACCTTTCGGCTTTGAGCGTACATGATGAAGGTTATTTTGAGCGTACATGATGAAGGTTATTTTGAGCGTACATGATGAAGGTTATTTTGAGCGTACATGATGAAGGTTATTTTGAGCGTACATGATGAAGGTTATTTTGAGCGTACATGATGAAGGTTATTTTGAGCGTACATGATGAAGGTTATTTTGAGCGTACATGATGAAGGTTATTTTGAGCGTACATGATGAAGGTTATTTTGAGCGTACATGATGAAGGTTATTTTGAGCGTACATGATGAAGGTTATTACGTACATGATGAAGGTTATTACGTACATGATGAAGGTTATTTTGAGCGTACATGATGAAGGTTATTTTGAACGTACATGATGAAGGTTATTTTGAGCGTACATGATGAAGGTTATTACGTACATGATGAAGGTTATTACGTACATGATGAAGGTTATTACGTACATGATGAAGGTTATTTCAGTAACGCGTCGTACTCACTAAATTTGATATCTACGTTTTTATTAGTGTTCTGTGTTCTGTTTTTTGTTTTGTTTGTCATCGGTCTGGGTCTTATGACCAATGATAACTGTGTTTCTAGATTGTTTTTTGTTTTGTTTGTCATCGGTCTGGGTCTTATGACCAATGATAACTGTGTTTCTAGATTGTTCAATCTGGAGTGCCTTTTCGGTTTTTCTCTAACATTTCTTTACTTCAGTATGCTAGTATTTAGTCGATGTTATCTCCCAATTTTTAGATTTAATATTTATAATATCACACATTGATTGAATGTACGCCATCGAATGATTGACTGTTATATAACACAGAGTGAGAAGAGTTTGAAGATACCAAAAGAGTAATCAGAATCCGTCGAAGAAGAACAGACAACGCAATGGCCAAAAGAAAAAGAACAGAAGGACAAACAATGATCTACAAACCAATACACAGAAAATTAAAGATCGAGCAACACGAACCCCACTAAAAACCAGGGATGAACTCAGGTGTTCCGGAATGGTCAGCAGTTTCTTTTCAGCGCATTAATAGATGACGAAAATTACCTAATGTTGTTTCTCAACGCATACAAAGATGACGAAAATTAACTAATGTTCATGTTCAGTAGATATATGTATGAAATCAAGCACAAAAACTAGGATCTTAAAAATACACAACGTGTACATGTATGAAAACAATAGCGAAATGTTGTTGCTCAATGGATGCAGGAGCCGCCCTGGTCCTGGTCGTATGTTAGTTGGATTTAAAGCTGTCTATGCAATCAGTAGCTATCGACACTAAAGTTGTGAGTTTGATTTCCGCTCACGACGAGGTGTACTCGATACAACATTATGGGATAAAATTTGTTATCGACTTGTGGCAGGTCGCTGGTTTTCTCCGGTTTCCCCATCAATAAAACTGACCACCACGGTGTACGCTGAAATATTGTTGAAATTGGCGTTAAGCACCATATCCATAACCCTAACCCCTAAATGGATACATGTTGCTGGAATGTTGACCATCACTGTAAAATAACTCAAGGTTTTTTATGGAAAAAGCTGCAAAATATTATTACAATAACCACGGTAAATATTATTAAGTCAATTGCGTCCCGCTGTTCAAGATGGCATGATATTTGTTAGTAATCAAATAATCTGCACCTTTCTCATTCAGTAACCCTGCAATATACATAGACTATTTCCCCGCTATTTTTTTCTGTCTATCCCATATATTATGCAATCATACAAATCGCTCTAGAGGAATGACAGTTTATTCTCTTTTTATGAGCGTTTTATGTTCGGCTTTATCTTAGTTCAAATGCAAGCAAGAAATTACGGTATAGCCCATACATTTATATGACTAAAACTTCCTTTCGCATCAAAGAGCTCTTATCGGAATTAATTATCAAACAAAAGAATTCAATTTCGTCGTAAATGTTACCAATGTGTGTGGTTTCAACCATGTATATAAAGATTGGGTTGTTGTTCACTTGACTATTATTGTTCCTTTATTACATTTTTGCAATTCTATGTTGAAAAACAAACATACTAAAATTCGACCAATTTCAGTATCAATAACTAATGAATCATGGATATTTCTTTAACTCCGTACATGTACATCGGAAGTTGATTTAACGTTACACCATTGGTCAGTAGCTGATTTTTTACAGCGATTTCATCCAATAATATTATTTAGCTGTATAAAAGCCCAAGACAGACTGGTAAATTCATATATTTATTGATTATACTAATGGCGACTTATTGATTATACTAATGGCGACTTATTGATTATACTAATGGCGACTTATTGATTATACTAATGGCGACTTATTGATTATACTAATGGCGACTTATTGATTATACTAATGGCGACTAGTTTCTTACTTCTTGTATTGTTTAAGTTTGATCTTACGACTTCGTATTTTATATTTTACTACTTTTTTGTTTATCAAGATTGTCATTATTTTTAATTACATATCCAGAAATTGATGGTACTTTTCCTCATAATTATTTATAATATTTAAATTAGATTTTGATCACGTGATCAAGCTGGGTAGATTGTCATTAGATTTGTAAAATAATTGCAAGCAATACGGAAATTCAATGTGTCCGTCATCAATTCTATAATTAAACGTTATTGTTGATTTCCGCGAAGTTTTTTTTCTGCCAAAATTGAAATCATGTTGTTTTGTAACTATTTGGTCATTCCTTTGAAGTCACGTGAATGAAAAAACGATCATTTTGTATTTAATGTGGGAACATCGAGCTTAGAAAATAGAGACACAAATTGGTTAGTCAATAGAATGTCATCTATGATTGATCCACGTAGATTCCAAAAAGTCTACCGGGGAATATCATTCATTGTTAAATATTGAGTAAAAAATCAACCAGTTTCATGCATTACAGACATTTGTACATGGACTCTTAAGGCCAGTATAAACGCCGGCCGCCTCGGATTTCCGATTTTCATTTTTCCAGGAACCAGGTGTATTTCATAGTTATCATGACTCTTTAGTTTATTTTATTTGGCTTGATCTAATGTATCATTTTATTTGGCTTGATCTAATGTATCATTTTATTTGGCTTGATCTAATGTATCATTTTATTTGGCTTGATCTAATGTATCATTTTATTTGGCTTGATCTAATGTATCATTTTATTTGGCTTGATCTAATGTATCATTTTATTTGGCTTGATCTAATGTATCATTTTATTTGGCTTGATCTAATGTATCATTTTATTTGGCTTGATCTAATGTATCATTTTGTTTGGCTTGATCTAATGTATCATTTTATTTGGCTTGATCTAATGTATCATTTTATTTGGCTTGATCTAATGTATCATTTTATTTGGCTTGATCTAATGTATCATTTTATTTGGCTTGATCTAATGTATCATTTTATTTGGCTTGATCTAATGTATCATTTTGTTTGGCTTGATCTAATGTATCATTTTATTTGGCTTGATCTAATGTATCATTTTATTTGGCTTGATCTAATGTATCATTTTATTTGGCTTGATCTAATGTATTATTTTATTTGGCTTGATCTAATGTATCATTTTATTTGGCTTGATCTAATGTATCATTTTATTTGGCTTGATCTAATGTATCATTTTATTTGGCTTGATCTAATGTATCATTTTATTTGGCTTGATCTAATGTATCATTTTATTTGGCTTGATCTAATGTATCATTTTATTTGGCTTGATCTAATGTTTCATTTTATTTGGCTTGATCTAATGTATCATTTTATCTGGCTTTATCTAATGTATCATTTTATTTGGCTTGATCTAATGTATCATTTTCAATTCCAGAATTCAACACATATACAATTACGATTTGTTTCTTTGTTTGGTGGTATTTTACGGCCACTTTGAACAATATTTCAGTTATATCGTGGCGATCAGTTTTATTGGTGAGGGAAAACGGAGAAAACCCCCGACCTGTCACAAGACACTGACAAACTTTATCACATAATGTTGTACACCTCCCCCTTATCGAGATTCGAACTCGCAACATCACTGATTGAATAGGTAGTTGTAAATCTAACTACCATACGATGACGACAACGACGGTCCTACAATTACAGAAGACATCTACCAAAGTATATACCGACAAATCTACTAAAGTATATAAAGACAAATCTACTAAAGTATATACCGACAAATCTACTAAAGTATATACCGACAAATCTACTAAAGTAGATACCGACAAATCTACTAAAGTAGATACCGACAAATCTACTAAAGTAGATACCGACAAATCTACTAAAGTAGATACCGACAAATCTACTAAAGTATATACCGACAAATCTACTAAAGTATATACCGACAAATCTACTAAAGTAGATACCGACAAATCTACTAAAGTATATACCGACAAATCTACTAAAGTATATACCGACAAATCTACTAAAGTATATACCGACAAATCTACTAAAGTAGATACCGACAAATATACTAAAGTAGATACCGACAAATCTACTAAAGTATATACCGACAAATCTACTAAAGTATATACCGACAAATCTACTAAAGTATATACCGACAAATCTACTAAAGTATATACCGACAAATCTACTAAAGTATATGCCGACAAATCTACTAAAGTATATACCGACAAATCTACTAAAGTAGATACCGACAAATCTACTAAAGTAGATACCGACAAATCTACTAAAGTAGATACCGACAAATCTACTAAAGTAGATACCGACAAATCTACTAAAGTATATACCGACAAATCTACTAAAGTATATACCGACAAATCTACTAAAGTATATACCGACAAATCTACTAAAGTATATACCGACAAATCTACTAAAGTATATACCGATAAATCTACTAAAGTATATACCGACAAATCTACTAAAGTAGATACCGACAAATCTACTAAAGTAGATACCGACAAATCTACTAAAGTAGATACCGACAAATCTACTAAAGTAGATACCGACAAATCTACTAAAGTATATACCGACAAATCTACTAAAGTATATACCGACAAATCTACTAAAGTATATACCGACAAATCTACTAAAGTATATACCGACAAATCTACTAAAGTAGATACCGACAAATCTACTAAAGTATATACCGACAAATCTACTAAAGTAGATACCGACAAATCTACTAAAGTATATACCGACAAATCTACTAAAGTAGATACCGACAAATCTACTAAAGTAGATACCGACAAATCTACTAAAGTATATACCGACAAATCTACTAAAGTATATACCGACAAATCTACTAAAGTATATACCGACAAATCTACTAAAGTATATACCGACAAATCTACTAAAGTATATACCGACAAATCTACTAAAGTATATACCGACAAATCTACTAAAGTGTATACCGACAAATCATATGAAAACTTCAGATGTCCTGGCGTCGCCATCTTATATATGTTAATGAGCGAATGGCACCACATCTCTGGCTATGATTTTGGTTTGCTTTTCGCTCTCATTGGAATTTTGTCTGTGACAAGAAACATGTTGTTTTTTTATTCTTTTCAACGTGTAATATGGTCTACATGATGATGTTACCTGGTGTTTTGGTTGATGTTATGACGTCCACATAGTGATAATTGGAGGATTTTTCATGTTACAAGCAATATTTATACCACGGTTTAGCGAGTTAAACGGCAAACTAGGAAAACCATGGCTAAAAATGATTGGTAACATGAAGCCATGCAATATCATATCTAGATCGTTGATTATTGTACGGTTCTCAGAGAGTAATAAAACTACAGCCCAGATCTAAAGTGTGCAATAGCTGCATGTATTATTTCATAGTTCTTAACATTGCTGACATTCTGATATATAAACCATGAAAAGATCGAAGAAAAAGAAAGCATTTTGATATCAGTGTGTATATTGGTAATAATGTCTTTCTTAAAATTCAAGAGATGTTCTTTGTAGCATGTCATGTGGATCAAGAACTGCTTACCCTTCTTCGCGAGCACCTTATTTCATCGCCGATGCTTAGTGAGGTTTATGGTGCTCGATCTTCAGTTTTCTGTGTAATGGTTTGTAGATGGTTGTTTGTTCTTTCGACTTTTGGTCATTGTAGTGGCTGCATGAAGAGTAGTTTCATTGGTACCATTGCATACTATTGGTACCATAATTTGACAAATTAAGTGTGAACGCTATATTTTTGCCAATGGCAACTTATTGACCAATTGTAACAATGGCATACCAGTGGTCGTTCTTCCTCATCACAAGAATGTGTTACTGTTGGCATTAACCTTGGTACAGTATGATTGCTATTCTATTACTGGACCTCCAAAGTAATAAATGTATTGTTCTTCCCATCGTTTCCCAATTCATATCATTTACGCGCTAATGTTTTCAAATATAAGGGACCCGGACCCCAGATACAAATGAGTAGAAAAATCATTGACTTGTAATAAGCATGTCGGATTTAAAGCACTTTGTAATAAGCAAGTAGGATTTAAGGCACTTGTAATAAGCAAGTCATTTAGTAGTTTTATGATTGGTTGCGTCCGTCGTCCTACGCCCCGTACAGACAAAAAGAGTTCGAGTATAACTGATAATATGATTACTTTTAATGGTATATCTGTATTAAACTTTAAATTTAAGCGATATTCTCTTTAACCAAAGTATCATATGTCGTAAAGTTTTATTTTCAATGTATTATGTAATCTTTAGGTGAGCGACTGGGGGTATTAAATTCTGAGAAAGTGCCATTTCATCTATTACATATTAAGAAGTTATTGTTGAAGCCATGAATTTTTTGAGATTTTACCATGGATAGGAAATTAAATAATATGCACCCTTTTTTTTTTTACTCACCTGACCCAAAGGATCAGGTGAGCCTTTGTCATCACTTTGCGTCGGTCGTCCGTCCGTACACAATTACTAAAAATATTCTCCTCTGAAACCACTTGGCCACTTAAGACCAATCTTTGGTGTAATGGTCCGTTGGTGATCCCCTTCCAAAATTGTGTCCGGCAGTCCCGACCTCCAACCAACATGGTCGCTGTTACTAAAAATAAAAAAGGGGGATGAAATTTTAAAAATCTTCATCTCTGAAACTACTGGGCCTATTGGAACTAAACTTTGCTTAGTTCTTTGATGACCCCCCTTTCAAAGTTGTGTCCGGCAATCCAGACATCCAACCAACATGGTCACTGTTGCTAAAAACAGAACAGGTGAATGAAATTTTATTTTTTTTCCTCTTAAACTACTGGGCCAATTGGATTCAAGATTTGCTAAACTAATCCTTTGGTGATCCCTTTTCAAAATTTTGTCTGGCAGTCCCGTCCTCGGGCGAAGATGGACGCTGTTACTATTTATTAACGATTCCTTGCACATTAAGTAGTATGCAAGGTTTTACATGTTTTATCAAATCCTATAAAACCAATATGTTTAGGTTATTTCAATGAAATACTGTTCGCAGAAGAATATAATATTTGTGCTTCGTCGTACATCTTATTTTTAAAGATAGTTCTTGTTAATAATTGTTTTGACACTGTTGGGTGGAATGATGTTACAGTTATTGCAATAAGCTATAAACAGAAATAACGAAACATTTACAGGCTATATGACAGAAATGACCTGTATGCTTATTTCTCCCATTATTACGGCGTTTTAACCCCGCTGAACCTGTGGTGGAAAAATCTGTAATCCTCTTAGAGGATTAAAATGTCTCGTGCATTTCCCCGCATTAATTTCAAACGCATAAATTTCAAATTTTGAAATAAAGTTCGTGTTAAAAATGAGAGAAACAAATTCTCCTACGGTTGCCCATGTGGGTTGCGATATTTCTCCACTCTCGAGAGTTAAATTTAACCCTCTTGAGTGGAGCAATATCGTAACCCACGGGCAACTGAAGGAGAATCTATATTTCCTTTCTTTTAATTTTACAATAATATTGATGCATTTTTAAATGTGTTGAGACATGTATTTTCTTGTTATAAGAAAATGCACTCTATATTTTTAATACCATCATATTGCATACAAAATACGTGGTGAGTGCGAATCCCGCTCATTGCGAGATGTACTTGATACAACATTATATGATACAGTTTGTCAGTGACTAACGGCAGATCGGTGGTTTTTTCGGGGTACTCCGGTTTCCTCCACCAATAAAACTGACCGCCACGATATAACTGAAATATTGTTGAAAGTGGCGTTAGACATCATAAAACTTCCTCCCTCGAAATATTAATAACGTAGATAGTAAATTGACAAATGATCGAAAATAAATGAGAAACTATCCTTTATTAACTTTAATGCAACAAAATGTTACAAGATCTGAGCCATGGGATCAAACTAAACTGATTAACATCATCGGTGGTGTAATGGGTAAGCGTGCTCCCCTCGAGTGTTGTAGATCGTGGGTTCATCGGTGGTGTAATGGGTAAGCGTGTTCCCCTCGAGTGTTGTAGATGGTGGGTTCATCGGTGGTGTAATGGGTAAGCGTGCTCGCCTCGAGTCTTGTAGATCGTGGGTTCATCGGTGGTGTAATGGGTAAGCGTGCACGCCTCGAGTGTTGTAGATCGTGGGTTCATCGGTGGTGTAATGGGTAAGTGTGCTCGCCTCCAGTGTTGTAGATCGTGGGTTCATCGGTGGTGTAATGGGTAAGCGTGCTCCCCTCGAGTGTTGTAGATCGTGGGTTCATCGGTGGTGTAATGGGTAAGCGTGCTCCCCTCGAGTGTTGTAGATCGTGGGTTCATCGGTGGTGTAATGGGTAAGCGTGCTCCCCTCGAGTGTTGTAGATCGTGGGTTCATCGGTGGTGTAATGGGTAAGCGTGCTCGCCTCGAGTGTTGTAGATCGTGGGTTCATCGGTGGTGTAATGGGTAAGCGTGCTCCCCTCGAGTGTTGTAGATCGTGGGTTCATCGGTGGTGTAATGGGTAAGCGTGTTCCCCTCGAGTGTTGTAGATCGTGAGTTCATCGGTGGTGTAATGGGTAAGCGTGCTCCCCTCGAGTGTTGTAGATCGTGGGTTCATCGGTGGTGTAATGGATAAGCGTGTTCCCCTCGAGTGTTGTAGATGGTGGGTTCATCGGTGGTGTAATGGGTAAGCGTGCTCGCCTCGAGTCTTGTAGATGGTGGGTTCATCGGTGGTGTAATGGGTAAGCGTGCACGCCTCGAGTGTTGTAGATCGTGGGTTCATCGGTGGTGTAATGGGTAAGTGTGCTCGCCTCGAGTGTTGTAGATCGTGGGTTCATCGGTGGTGTAATGGGTAAGCGTGCTCCCCTCGAGTGTTGTATTTCGTGGGTTCATCGGTGGTGTAATGGGTAAGCGTGCTTCCCTCGAGTGTTGTAGATCGTGGGTTCATCGGTGGTGTAATGGGTAAGCGTCCTCGCCTCGAGTGTTGTAGATCGTGGGTTCATCGGTGGTGTAATGGGTAAGCGTGCTCCCCTCGAGTGTTGTAGATCGTGGGTTCATCGGTGGTGTAATGGGTAAGCGTGCTCGCCTCGAGTGTTGTAGATCGTGGGTTCATCGGTGGTGTAATGGGTAAGCGTGCTCCCCTCGAGTGTTGTAGATCGTGGGTTCATCGGTGGTGTAATGGGTAAGCGTGCTCCCCTCGAGTGTTGTAGATCGTGGGTTCATCGGTGGTGTAATGGGTAAGCGTGTTCCCCTCGAGTGTTGTAGATCGTGGGTTCATCGGTGGTGTAATGGGTAAGCGTGCTCGCCTCGAGTGTTGTAGATCGTGGGTTCATCGGTGGTGTAATGGGTAAGCGTGCTCGCCTCGAGTGTTGTAGATCGTGGGTTCGTCGGTGGTGTAATGGGTAAGCGTGCTCGCCTCGAGTGTTTTAGATCGTGAGTTCATCAGTGGTGTAATGGGTCAGCGTGCTCCCCTCGAGTGTTGTAGATCGTGGATTCATCGGTGGTGTAATGGGTAAGCGTGCTCGCCTCGATTGTTGTAGATCGTGGGTTCATCGATGGTGTAATGGGTAAACCTGCTCGCCTCGAGTGTTATCGATCGTGGGTTCATCGGTGGTGTAATGGATAAGCGTGCTCCCCTAGAGTGTTGTAGATCGTGGGTTCATCGGTGGTGTAATGGGTAAGCGTGCTCGCCTCGAGTGTTGTAGATCGTGGGTTCATCGGTGGTGTAATGGGTAAGCGTGCTCCCTTCGAGTGTTGTAGATCGTGGGTTCATCGGTGGTGTAATGGGTAAGTGTGCTCGCCTCGAGTGTTGTAGATCGTGGGTTCATCAGTGGTGTAATGGGTAAGCGTGCTCGCCTCGAGTGTTGTAGATCGTGGGTTCATCGGTGGTGTAATGGGTAAGCGTACTCCCCTCGATTGTTGTAGATCGTGGGTTCATCGATGGTGTAATGGGTAAACCTGCTCGCCTCGAGTGTTATCGATCGTGGGTTCATCGGTGGTGTAATGGATTATCGTGCTCCCCTAGAGTGTTGTAGATCGTGGGTTCATCGGTGGTGTAATGGGTAAGCGTGCTCGCCTCGAGTGTTGTAGATCGTGGGTTCATCGGTGGTGTAATGGGTAAGCGTGCTCCCTTCGAGTGTTGTAGATCGTGGGTTCATCGGTGGTGTAATGGGTAAGTGTGCTCGCCTCGAGTGTTGTAGATCGTGGGTTCATCAGTGGTGTAATGGGTAAGCGTGCTCGCCTCGAGTGTTGTAGATCGTGGGTTCATCGGTGGTGTAATGGGTAAGCGTACTCCCCTCGAGTGTTGTAGATCGTGGGTTCATCGGTGGTGTAATGGGTAAGCGTGCTCGCCTCGAGTGTTGTAGATCGTGGGTTCATCGGTGGTGTAATGGGTAAGCGTACTCGCCTCGAGTGTTGTAGATCGTGGGTTCATCGGTGGTGTAATGGGTAAGCGTGCTCGCTTCGAGTGTTGTAGATCGTGGGTTCATCGGTGGTGAAATGGCTGAGCGTGCTCCCCTCGAGTGTTGTAGATCGTGGGTTCATCGGTGGTGTAATGGGTAAGCGTGTTCCCCTCGAGTGTTGTAGATCGTGGGTTCATCGGTGGTGTAATGGGTAAGCGTGCTCGCCTCGAGTCTTGTAGATCGTGGGTTCATCGGTGGTGTAATGGGTAAGCGTGCACGCCTCGAGTGTTGTAGATCGCGGGTTCATCGGTGGTGTAATGGGTAAGTGTGCTCGCCTCCAGTGTTGTAGATCGTGGGTTCATCGGTGGTGTAATGGGTAAGCGTGCTCCCCTCGAGTGTTGTAGATCGTGGGTTCATCGGTGGTGTAATGGGTAAGCGTGCTCCCCTCGAGTGTTGTAGATCGTGGGTTCATCGGTGGTGTAATGGGTAAGCGTGCTCCCCTCGAGTGTTGTAGATCGTGGGTTCATCGGTGGTGTAATGGGTAAGCGTGCTCGCCTCGAGTGTTGTAGATCGTGGGTTCATCGGTGGTGTAATGGGTAAGCGTGCTCCCCTCGAGTGTTGTAGATCGTGGGTTCATCGGTGGTGTAATGGGTAAGCGTGTTCCCCTCGAGTGTTGTAGATCGTGAGTTCATCGGTGGTGTAATGGGTAAGCGTGCTCCCCTCGAGTGTTGTAGATCGTGGGTTCATCGGTGGTGTAATGGGTAAGCGTGTTCCCCTCGAGTGTTGTAGATGGTGGGTTCATCGGTGGTGTAATGGGTAAGCGTGCTCGCCTCGAGTCTTGTAGATGGTGGGTTCATCGGTGGTGTAATGGGTAAGCGTGCACGCCTCGAGTGTTGTAGATCGTGGGTTCATCGGTGGTGTAATGGGTAAGTGTGCTCGCCTCGAGTGTTGTAGATCGTGGGTTCATCGGTGGTGTAATGGGTAAGCGTGCTCCCCTCGAGTGTTGTAGATCGTGGGTTCATCGGTGGTGTAATGGGTAAGCGTGCTCCCCTCGAGTGTTGTATTTCGTGGGTTCATCGGTGGTGTAATGGGTAAGCGTGCTTCCCTCGAGTGTTGTAGATCGTGGGTTCATCGGTGGTGTAATGGGTAAGCGTGCTCGCCTCGAGTGTTGTAGATCGTGGGTTCATCGGTGGTGTAATGGGTAAGCGTGCTCCCCTCGAGTGTTGTAGATCGTGGGTTCATCGGTGGTGTAATGGGTAAGCGTGCTCGCCTCGAGTGTTGTAGATCGTGGGTTCATCGGTGGTGTAATGGGTAAGCGTGCTCCCCTCGAGTGTTGTAGATCGTGGGTTCATCGGTGGTGTAATGGGTAAGCGTGCTCCCCTCGAGTGTTGTAGATCGTGGGTTCATCGGTGGTGTAATGGGTAAGCGTGTTCCCCTCGAGTGTTGTAGATCGTGGGTTCATCGGTGGTGTAATGGGTAAGCGTGCTCGCCTCGAGTGTTGTAGATCGTGGGTTCATCGGTGGTGTAATGGGTAAGCGTGCTCGCCTCGAGTGTTGTAGATCGTGGGTTCGTCGGTGGTGTAATGGGTAAGCGTGCTCGCCTCGAGTGTTTTAGATCGTGAGTTCATCAGTGGTGTAATGGGTCAGCGTGCTCCCCTCGAGTGTTGTAGATCGTGGATTCATCGGTGGTGTAATGGGCAAGCGTGCTCGCCTCGATTGTTGTAGATCGTGGGTTCATCGATGGTGTAATGGGTAAACCTGCTCGCCTCGAGTGTTATCGATCGTGGGTTCATCGGTGGTGTAATGGATAAGCGTGCTCCCCTAGAGTGTTGTAGATCGTGGGTTCATCGGTGGTGTAATGGGTAAGCGTGCTCGCCTCGAGTGTTGTAGGTCGTGGGTTCATCGGTGGTGTAATGGGTAAGCGTGCTCCCTTCGAGTGTTGTAGATCGTGAGTTCATCGGTGGTGTAATGGGTAAGTGTGCTCGCCTCGAGTGTTGTAGATCGTGGGTTCATCAGTGGTGTAATGGGTAAGCGTGCTCCCCTCGAGTGTTGTAGATCGTGGGTTCATCGGTGGTGTAATGGGTAAGCGTACTCCCCTCGAGTGTTGTAGATCGTGGGTTCATCGGTGGTGTAATGGGTAAGCGTGCTCGCCTCGAGTGTTGTAGATCGTGGGTTCATCGGTGGTGTAATGGGTAAGCGTACTCGCCTCGAGTGTTGTAGATCGTGGGTTCATCGGTGGTGTAATGGGTAAGCGTGCTCGCTTCGAGTGTTGTAGATCGTGGGTTCATCGGTGGTGAAATGGCTGAGCGTGCTCCCCTCGAGTGTTGTAGATCGTGGGTTCATCGGTGGTGTAATGGGTAAGCGTGTTCCCCTCGAGTGTTGTAGATCGTGGGTTCATCGGTGGTGTAATGGGTAAGCGTGCTCGCCTCAAGTGTTGTAGATAGTGGGTTCATCGGTGGTGTAATGGGTAAGCGTGCTCGCCTCGAGTGTTGTAGATCGTGGATTCATCGGTGGTGTAATGGGTAAGCGTGCTCCCCTCGAGTGTTGTAGATCGTGGGTTCATCGGTGGTGTAATGGGTAAGCGTGCTCCCCTCGAGTGTTGTAGATCGTGGGTTCATCGGTGGTGTAATAGGTAAGCGTGCTCGCCTCGAGTGTTGTAGATCGTGGGTTCATCGGTGCTGTAATGGGTAAGCGTGCTCGCCTCGAGTGTTGTAGATCGTGGATTCATCGGTGGTGTAATGGGTAAGCGTGCTCGCCTCGAGTGTTATAGACCGCGAGTTCATCGGTGGTGTAATGGGTAAGCGTGTTCCCCTCGAGTGTTGTAGATCGTGGGTTCATCGGTGGTGTAATGGGTAAGCGTGCTCGCCTCGAGTGTTGTAGATCGTGGGTTCATCGGTGGTGTAATGGGTAAGCGTGCTCGCCTCGAGTGTTGTAGATCGTGGGTTCATCGGTGGTGTAATGGGTAAGCGTGCTCCCCTCGAGTGTTGTAGATCGTGGGTTCATCGGTGGTGTAATGGGTAAGTGTGCTCGCCTCAAGTGTTGTAGATTGTGGGTTCATCGGTGGTGTAATGGGTAAGCGTGCTCGCCTCGAGTGTTGTAGATCGTGGGTTCATCAGTGGTGTAATGGGTAAGCGTGCTCCCCTCGAGTGTTGTAGATCGTGGGTTCATCGGTGGTGTAATGGGTAATCGTGCTCGCCTCGAGTGTTGTAGATCGTGGGTTCATCGGTGGTGCAATGAGTAAGCGTACTCCCCTCGAGTGTTGTAGATCGTGGGTTCATCGGTGGTGAAATGGCTGAGCGTGCTCCCCTCGAGTGTT
Organism: Bathymodiolus septemdierum; assembly: GCA_963383655.1. NCBI lineage: Eukaryota > Metazoa > Mollusca > Bivalvia > Mytilida > Modiolidae > Bathymodiolus > Bathymodiolus septemdierum. The sequence goes on from OY726529.1 coordinate 61,939,495, forward strand.
GTAGATCGTGGGTTCATCGGTGGTGTAATGGGTAAGCGTGTTCCCCTCGAGTGTTGTAGATCGTGGGTTCATCGGTGGTGTAATGGGTAAGCGTGCTCGCCTCAAGTGTTGTAGATAGTGGGTTCATCGGTGGTGTAATGGGTAAGCGTGCTCGCCTCGAGTGTTGTAGATCGTGGATTCATCGGTGGTGTAATGGGTAAGCGTGCTCCCCTCGAGTGTTGTAGATCGTGGGTTCATCGGTGGTGTAATGGGTAAGCGTGCTCCCCTCGAGTGTTGTAGATCGTGGGTTCATCGGTGGTGTAATAGGTAAGCGTGCTCGCCTCGAGTGTTGTAGATCGTGGGTTCATCGGTGCTGTAATGGGTAAGCGTGCTCGCCTCGAGTGTTGTAGATCGTGGATTCATCGGTGGTGTAATGGGTAAGCGTGCTCGCCTCGAGTGTTATAGACCGCGAGTTCATCGGTGGTGTAATGGGTAAGCGTGTTCCCCTCGAGTGTTGTAGATCGTGGGTTCATCGGTGGTGTAATGGGTAAGCGTGCTCGCCTCGAGTGTTGTAGATCGTGGGTTCATCGGTGGTGTAATGGGTAAGCGTGCTCGCCTCGAGTGTTGTAGATCGTGGGTTCATCGGTGGTGTAATGGGTAAGCGTGCTCCCCTCGAGTGTTGTAGATCGTGGGTTCATCGGTGGTGTAATGGGTAAGTGTGCTCGCCTCAAGTGTTGTAGATTGTGGGTTCATCGGTGGTGTAATGGGTAAGCGTGCTCGCCTCGAGTGTTGTAGATCGTGGGTTCATCAGTGGTGTAATGGGTAAGCGTGCTCCCCTCGAGTGTTGTAGATCGTGGGTTCATCGGTGGTGTAATGGGTAATCGTGCTCGCCTCGAGTGTTGTAGATCGTGGGTTCATCGGTGGTGCAATGAGTAAGCGTACTCCCCTCGAGTGTTGTAGATCGTGGGTTCATCGGTGGTGTAATGGCTGAGCGTGCTCCCCTCGAGTGTTGTAGATCGTGGGTTCATCGGTGGTGTAATGGGTAAGCGTGTTCCCCTCGAGTGTTGTAGATCGTGGGTTCATCGGTGGTGTAATGGGTAAGCGTGCTCGCCTCGAGTGTTGTAGATCGTGGGTTCATCGGTGGTGTAATGGGTAAGCGTGTTCCCCTCGAGTGTTTTAGATCGTGGGTTCATCGGTGGTGTAATGGGTAAGCGTGCTCGCCTCGAGTGTTGTAGATCGTGGGTTCATCGGTGGTGTAATGGGTAAGCGTGCTCCCCTCGAGTGTTGTAGATCGTGGGTTCATCGGTGGTGTAATGGGTAAGCGTGCTCCCCTCGAGTGTTGTAGATCGTGGGTTCATCGGTGGTGTAATAGGTAAGCGTGCTCGCCTCGAGTGTTGTAGATCGTGGGTTCATCGGTGGTGTAATGGGTAAGCGTGCTCGCCTCGAGTGTTGTAGATCGTGGATTCATCGGTGGTGTAATGGGTAAGCGTGCTCGCCTCGAGTGTTATAGATCGCGAGTTCATCGGTGGTGTAATGGGTAAGCGTGTTCCCCTCGAGTGTTGTAGATCGTGGGTTCATCGGTGGTGTAATGGGTAAGCGTGCTCGCCTCGAGTGTTGTAGATCGTGGGTTCATCGGTGGTGTAATGGGTAAGCGTGCTCGCCTCGAGCGTTGTAGATCGTGGGTTCATCGGTGGTGTAATGGGTAAGCGTAGTCCCCTCGAGTGTTGTAGATCGTGGGTTCATCGGTGATGTAATGGGTAAGCGTGCTCGCCTCGAGTGTTGTAGATCGTGGTTTCATCGGTGGTGTAATGGGTAAGCGTGCTCGCTTCGAGTGTTGTAGATCGTGGGTTCATCGGTGGTGTAATGGGTAAGCGTGCTCGCCTCGAGTGTTGTAGATCGTGGGTTCATCAGTGGTATAATGGGTAAGCGTGCTCCCCTCGAGTGTTGTAGATCGTGGTTTCATCAGTGGTGTAATGGCTAGGCGTGTTCCCCTCGAGTGTTGTAGATCGTGGGTTCATCGGTGGTGTAATGGGTAAGCGTGCTCGCCTCGAGTGTTGTAGATCGTGGGTTCATCGATGGTGTAATGGCTAAGCGTGCTCCCCTCGAGTGTTGTAGATCGTGGGTTCATCAGTGGTGTAATGGCTAAGCGTGTTCCCCTCGAGTGTTGTAGATCGTGGGTTCATCGGTGGTGTAATGGGTAAGCGTGCTCGCTTCGAGTGTTGTAGGTCGTGGGTTCATCGATGGTGTGATGGGTAAGCGTGCTCGCCTCGAGTGGTGTAGATCGTGGTTTCATCGGTGGTGTAATGGGTAAGCGTGCTCGCCTCGAGTGTCGTAGATCGTGGGTTCATCAGTGGTGTAATGGGTAAGCGTGCTCGCCTCTAGTGTTGTAGATCGTGGGTTCATCAGTGGTGTAATGGCTAAGCGTGTTCCCCTCGAATGTTGTAGATCGTGGGTTCATCGGTGGTGTAATGGGTAAGCGTGCTCGCCTCGAGTGTTGTAGATCGTGGGTTCATCGGTGGTGCAATGAGTAAGCGTGCTCCCCTCAAGTGTTGTAGATCCTTGGTTCATCGGTGGTGTAATGGCTATGCTTGCTCGCCTCGAGTGTTGTAAATCGTGGGTTCATCGGTGTTGTAATGGCTAAGCGTGCTCGCCTCGAGTGTTGTAGATCGTGGGTTCATCGGTGGTGTAATGGGTAAGCGTGCTCGCCTCGAGTGTTGTAGATCGTGGGTTCATCGGTGGTGTAATGGGTAAGCGTGCTCGCCTCGAGCGTTGTAGATCGTGGGTTCATCGGTGGTGTAATGGGTAAGTGTGCTCGCCTCGAGTGTTGTAGATCGTGGGTTCATCGGTGGTGTAATGGGTAAGCGTGCTCGCCTCGAGTGTTGTAGATCGTGGGTTCATCGGTGGTGTAATGGGTAAGCGTGCTCGCCTCGAGCGTTGTAGATCGTGGGTTCATCGGTGGTGTAATGGGTAAGTGTGCTCACCTCGAGTGTTGTAGATCGTGGGTTCATCGGTGGTGTAATGGCTAAGCGTGCTCGCCTCGAGTGTTGTAGATCCTTGGTTGGAAGCAAGGTCAGGTCAAACCAAAGACTATTCAATTGCTTATGTGTTGCCTCTCCGCTCTGCACGCAATATTAAGATCTAGACTAGTTCAAAAGCGGATGTCTTGCTCTGGCCATGATATAGCTGAATAATTGCTCATTTTGCGTAAAATGATAATGATTCGCTCAACATAAACTAATCTGTTCTGTGATTAATTAATCTCTATAATAATTATCGGGACGAGGATTCAACAATATGAATCCATGATCCAGTGGTCGGGAGGTTCATATCCAATAATAATTATGTGGAAAACAGAATTACATTTACATCTGGGCTGTATATTTCATTTTACTTTTTTGTAGGGTGGTTGGTTGCATAAATTAATTTGTTCTTTGTTTAACGTAAGCGTATTGAAATGAGGAAATATTTTATTAGAAAATTATACTTCAAAATATATGAAATGCATCGGTAGTATAATGGTTAGCGTGGTCCCCTCAATTGCGTTAGAGCGTGGGTTGGTGCCCCGGTCGGGTCAAACCAAAGACTGAAATTGGTATTTGTTGCTTCTCCGCTAAGCACGCAGCATTAAGGAGTAAGAGCAAAAATTTGTTGGCTCGGAATCAGAATAATGTGTCCAAGTGGAGCGACATGTCTACACTCGTCCGTGTGCCAGTTGTTTCAGTGAGCTATCACCATAAAAATCAAAATAAGCGTGTTGGTCTAATGCAAAGCGAACATCATCATCAAATCGAATGCAATTTGTTATCGCCATGATATGGCTGAAAAATGACTCATTTGGCGTTAAACAATAATCACTCGCTCACTCAAAATATAAGTACAAATATAAAAACAAATTAAACAAACATATAAGAGAAGAATCTTTTTGTTTTCGTTCTTACCCAACTCTCCATACATTAGTAATGGCTGTCGTATATCGTTGCCCGGATGTCTTATTATTCCTTCATTTCTAAATGATATGTATATTGTTTAACTTGTCCTCGTCTTTAATAAGTAAGTAAGTAAATTGTATTTAAAGTCGGCACATATATACATTTAACAAATAATAAATATGCATGAAATATTTTCTGCTGGACGGTAGGCAACTAAAAATCAAATCATCCGAAAGCAGAAAATATTTTGATAAACACATAATAATAATACTTTATTCCAAAAGCAATACAGCTTATAGGTATATAAATACAAATTACAAACAATACATGATACATTATACACAATACATAATTATATAATTATAATTATAGCGGAGCATGATATAAATTTAGGAATTACGAATTTTTTCAGCCACATATAAATACTTTCCAAGATTGTTAAGTTCTTTAATATTTTGAACAGATAATAACTGTGTTAGTTTAAAAGCAGATGGATTGATACAATAATAGGGTTTTATATATTTTCTACGAATTTCCACATATTTACTACACTCTAAAATAAAGTGATACTCATCTTCTGTATCATTATTGTTACACAATCAATCAATCAATCAAAGTTTTATTTAAAGTCGGTACATTTCATAACAATACAACATAAGCTCTCAAGAGCTTTTCAAACACATGTTACAAATTCTAGCATGTCTATCTATATTATAGTATCTACCAGTTTCAATATTTAAACTATGTGCATATAAGCGATATCTACTAATAAGTGGCTTAAACATATAATTAACTGGTCGACTTAAATAAAATTGCAGGTTATGGTCATCATATATATACTTATAGAAATGACATTTTGGCGATTCTTCAAAAAAAGAAATTGCCTCATTTAAAAAATATCTATAACTCGCTGCTTAAATTCTAACATAAATATATCTTCATTAACAACATTTTGTGACAGCCATACATGATTAAAACCATATTTACACAATATATCTCGTATTTTACATCCCCAGTTTAGTTTATCATTTGGCTTAAAGGCACTAGACTCAAACATATCTTCATAACAATTTTTAAGCATACAATTTTCTGTTTTTAAAATTTTAAACCAATATTTTAACATTCTACAGTACCTGTTTATATACAATGGGAATCTTCCAAGTTCAAAATAGACCATATAATTTGAAGTACTCTTTCTCACTTTCAATACTCTTTTCAAAAAAGATAAATGTAATGTCTCAATTTCCACACCTTTATGGAAGCCCCACACTTCACATCCATAATTTACAATACTTTTTACATATGTGTCAAAAAGTGATAGCAAAGTCTCTGTATTAAAATAATCATCCTGACTTATACTAAATAAACTAAATACAGCTTGTTGCCCTTGGTTCGACAACATTTTCTGAGTATTAGTAAAGACACCATTATAATTTAACAAAATACCAAGGTACATAAATTCATTACATATTTCAATGGATTCCTCATTAAGATACCATTTTTCTTCTGATTTAATATTATCTCGATTTCTAAAAATGACAACCTTTGTTTTCAACAAATAGACTCCAGCCTGTCCAAAATATGTCATCATGTGACACAATATAAAGTTAAAATACTATATGTTTATGACATGAAAACGACAAATGGACGCAGACACATTTTTGTACAAAGAAATTTATAAGTAATTTGTTTTTCGTTTTATTGGGAATTTATTGGGAATAAAAACCCTAGGAAACCATATGGTGATTTGATATTTTAGCATTCATAATTGAAATCTTTGGCGGGCAAACGTCTTGAAAACGTAATAAATGTTCAATCAGTGTCTACATTAAACATCTGATTGATTTGTCCGGAGTGCTTTTGAATAAACATTTCTCTAATCTTCATATCAAACGCCATTTTATTCAATGAAATTGTGGAACATGTGTTTTGGTAATAAAATGTTTAAAGTTAAAAGAAATGCAAAGTTTGGTGATAAATCGTCAGTTTATTGGGAGATATCATTGTGACGGTTATATGTACGTTTGAAAACAATGAAAAACAACTTGAAAATATTGATCATAGAAGACCAGCAGCATGCATAAAATTATCTAGACTGTTGGATAATGAAAAAAAAAATAGTATTATTTTATCTGTACATGAATTTTGTTGTAATGTCTGGATTACAATGATATTACTTCTCTCTCCCTCTGTTTTTCTATTTTTTCAGACGTCTATTAATGTGGATTTGCAAAACTGAATACTGTGAAAGTACTTTTATTCTAGGATCCAATTTTCGTGGTTTCTACAAAATGCATTGATCCATGAGTTCTTGAATTCGTGGTTTCTACAAAATGCATTGATCCATGGGTTCTTGAATTCGTGGTTTCAAACATTGCAGATAACAATCAATGGGGAAATTGTATTTCGTTAAATTTTTATTTTCGTGGTGTAAGTAGTCCACAAAATCAGCGAAAATTAGAATAATGATTTCACAGAACTTAAATCTTTCTCATATGATTATTATCGATTTCCTCTTTGATATTGCATAGTAAATTTAAGGAAAAAAAACACCTCGTAAAATTTCCCCCTATAAACAATACAGAAAGGAATTACTTCAAATTGTGAAGTATTTTCTATACTAAATATATTGTTTGGACAATTTTTTAAAAGTTTGTAAAACCAGCATGAGAACTAACATAAGAACCGCGTCTTTCTTTTGATATTGACCTTAATCATCATTAAGATTCCGCGATATGAATAAGAAATTGAAAAAAAATCCTAGTTTTCTTTCGCCTTTCTCACAATCAAACATTTGTTATTTGCACTTTTATAACTTCTCAACACTTGCTGTATATACTATTGCATTTTTGACGCCTGCAACAAACGTCGAACTCGGTGCTATCATATATATCGTATAGGATTTGACAGAAAAAGCTGTTTAGTTTTTAACGAAGCAGAACCGCTTTTCAACAGCAAAGAGAAAAATAAAAGAGAGAATGATAGGTAATAAGACTTCTGTCTCTTCGTTGTGATGCTAAGATATAATTAAATATGTAATTGTTTTGACGTAAAGTTATGTTCTATCCGGTAGTTCTTTAGATCTTTATGAGAACGCGAGGATATACCAGTATACAGTTCGGCAACTCTTTACAGGTTTATGAGATCTACGACAGTATACGAACGTGTGTGATCAAAGTTACAGATTTGTTTTGTTGTTTTGATTTTATATATATATATAATGACTTCAGACAACGGAATACACAATCTCATGAAATCACGCACTACCAATAATCTCTGAATGTAAAACTAATATGTCAAATCATAATTGAGTTCCAATTTCAAGAATTTGGCACTGCACTTTGAAAAATGAATCGCGTCGATTAAAAAAAAAACCCGATCATGTCGGCCATGTTATTTATTTACATAAAAACTTTCTTTGCGAATTTTCTAAATATTTTTCATTTTGTTGGAGTTTGCTACTGGTAGTATTTCTATATATAGATTGTTGAGATACATACACATTATATGCATATTGTGTTGGTGCAACTGACAAGACATAATACAAACAATTGGTCCTGCACATTTATATATCACATTTATATATCACATTTATATATCCATTTAATATTTTTCGGCATGATATAGCTGACATATTGCTCACTTGGCGTTAAAACCCCGCGAGAACCCTGGGGTATAGAAATGGGACCGAGAGCTTCTTCGGCTTGAAGGGGCGTCCGTCGGTTGTGCGGGATGTATAAATTCACAACCAACCCGTCCTGCGGTTGAGACGTAAATAAAACCGAGGTCCCGTGTTGAGAGATTGCCACCCTCTCCGCACGTTAAAGAACCCAGTGTAACAGCTCATTATGAGCATTATGCTCATGATGAGTGGTCCGTAAGAGACCTGTTGCACTGGCAAAATTATCCGTCCCTACCAATCACCTTTCCTTGTTTCGAGTCCCGTGGCGTTTAAATTTTTAAATGTTCTCGTCCTGAATATAGCTGAAAAATTGCTCGCTGGACGTTAAACTCCAATCAATCAATCAATCAATCACTTGGCGTTAAACAGCTGTCACTCACTCACTTTAATATTTGGGGCAAAAGAGGGTAATGTTGTTAGATTTCATTTATATATTTATTTATTTTTAACAAATAATGTTCTTCTGACATTCAAACTAGTTTTAAACATCACGCCACAACTTTCATTCGCTTCATTCATCAATCGCTATCTACCACGCTATAACTGGAATATTGTTGAAAGTGGCGTTAAACACCATAACTACCTAACCCTTAATCGCTGTTACTGTCCGAATATACAACAATCGTTCTACATTTTTGTTCTTAAAAGAAAATGAGTAACCTGAAGTGCAATTGTTAATGGTACTCCTCGCTATCATATGAAATAAATGCATTAAGCGTTACTTTGGAGTATTCTACAATGAGATTTTGTATTTATTAAGGAAGACGTCATAAGGGTTTTCCCGCATTCCAAGCTGATGACGTACCGAAAAAAGTACATCATGTATCACACATATTATGATACAAGGTTCTGTATTTGATGGGTTGTATCTAATTGCTAGAATCCCGTATTTCTATAAAATACATACGAATGTTGGATAAATGCCGTCATCGTTATCATGGATAAATGTTATTTTAATACCGTGCTTTACATGCATGAGTAATATGAAAAACAAAAACATACCACACTGTCGGAACAGTTCTATAAGACAAATCGTACACTGTCGGAACAGTTCTAAAAGACAAATCGTACACTGTCGGAACAGTTCTAAAAGACAAATCGTAGAAAGAGACAAAATCAATACTCCGTACATACATATACATGACCGCTATTTTCCGTGGATTGGTACAGGCATTTCAATACAATATAGCAGATTAAACTAGTTTTATGGACCCAAACCACCCTGAAAATAGAAATCCGATGACAAAGTACCAGAATTCAAAATGAGGAAAGCCTTATTTGAAATTCTGAAAAGACAAGACAAAATTCGATTTCAACAAACGTTCTGATATCTGAAAGCCATAATCTGAAGAAGAAAATGTGCTTATGTAATACTCTCTTTATAACCAGAGGTGGATGTATCTTCATTTGGTTAGGTCCACAAGAAGTGGATATACATGTATATCGCACTTCCTTCAGAACAATAGCAGGGAACATCTAATTCTCTACAAAACTAGAAGCTAACAATTAGACTTTCTTCAGAAACAGATATGGACTTTTTTCTTCACTCTAGGTGTATGCATTATACCATCCGCTGAACCAGATCGCTGAGAATATGGCGACGTCGAGAGCATTATATGGTTAACCTTAAAATAGAAATACAGTCAAACTTGCCTTAAAAGGGTACCTCTATTTAAAAGAAATCACTGTTTATAAAGGGCAGTCTCATTTTCCCCATACATGGATAGTGTATATAATTTCAACCTGTATATAAAGAGCAACTGCTCATAGCGTGCACATTTTCTGGTTCCCTTGAGTGGTCTTTATATACAGGTTTGACTGTATTGGACAACAAAGAGGAACGATTGTACTCCTATAAAACTATTGGTATTCATATTTATTATTGTTTTTACGCCCTAAGAGAGAAACCTCTGTATTCCTGCTGAATGCCTTTCATAATGATATATATTAGAGTAGTACAATGCATTCCTAATTAATTAACTGAGAGTTGTAAATTGTGATAGTTTATAATACTTCTGTCTCTGTAGTATTAACTGAGAGTTGTAAATTGTGATAACTTATAATACTTCTGTCTCTGTAGTATTAACTGAGAGTTGTAAATTGTGATAGTTTATAATACTTCTGTCTCTGTAGTATTAACTGAGAGTTGTAAATTGTGATAACTTATAATATTTCTGTCTCTGTAGTATTAACTGAGAGTTGTAAATTGTGATAACTTATAATACTTCTGTCTCTGTAGTATTAACTGAGAGTTGTAAATTGTGATAACTTATAATACTTCTGTCTCTGTAGTATTAACTGAGAGTTGTAAATTGTGATAGTTTATAATACTTCTGTCTCTGTAGTATTAACTGAGAGTTGTAAATTGTGATAGTTTATAATACTTCTGTCTCTGTAGTATTAACTGAGAGTTGTAAATTGTGATAACTTATAATACTTCTGTCTGTAGTATTAATTGAGAGTTGTAAATTGTGATAACTTATAATACTTCTGTCTCTGTAGTATTAACTGAGAGTTGTAAATTGTGATAACTTATAATACTTCTGTCTGTAGTATTAATTGAGAGTTGTAAATTGTGATAACTTATAATACTTCTGTCTCTGTAGTATTAACTGAGAGTTGTAAATTGTGATAGCTTATAATACTTCTGTCTCTGTATTATTAACTGAGAGTTGTAAATTGTGATAACTTATAATACTTCTGTCTCTGTAGTATTAACTGAGAGTTGTAAATTGTGATAGCTTATAATACTTCTGTCTCTGTAGTATTAACTGAGAGTTGTAAATTGTGATAGCTTATAATACTTCTGTCTCTGTAGTATTAACTGAGAGTTGTAAATTGTGATAGTTTATAATACTTCTGTCTCTATAGTATTAACTGAGAGTTGTAAATTGTGATAACTTATAATACTTCTGTCTCTGTAGTATTAACTGAGAGTTGTAAATTGTGATAACTTATAATACTTCTGTCTCTGTAGTATTAACTGAGAGTTGTAAATTGTGATAACTTATAATATTTCTGTCTCTGTAGTATTAACTGAGAGTTGTAAATTGTGATAACTTATAATACTTCTGTCTCTGTAGTATTAACTGAGAGTTGTAAATTGTGATAACTTATAATACTTCTGTCTCTGTAGTATTAACTGAGAGTTGTAAATTGTGATAACTTATAATACTTCTGTCTCTGTAGTATTAACTGAGAGTTGTAAATTGTGATAACTTATAATATTTCTGTCTCTGTAGTATTAACTGAGAGTTGTAAATTGTGATAACTTATAATACTTCTGTCTCTGTAGTATTAACTGAGAGTTGTAAATTGTGATAACTTATAATATTTCTGTCTCTGTAGTATTAACTGAGAGTTGTAAATTGTGATAGTTTATAATACTTCTGTCTCTGTAGTATTAACTGAGAGTTGTAAATTGTGATAACTTATAAATACTTCTGTCTCTGTAGTATTAACTGAGAGTTGTAAATTGTGATAGCTTAAAATACTTCTGTCTCTGTAGTATTAACATGAGCGATAATTAACTCCTAATTGTCTTGACACCAAGAAATGTACGATTCTAGATAGTTCCTCTGATGTCTGTGATCTTTATGGTTAACAACGGAGATTTACGAGACCTGACGAATTACAACGACATTACTAAATCTAAGTATTAGCATGTTGTCTACAAGTAAAATAACGTTACCATGGGAAGTCATTTTCTATGTTCATATAGTTTTAAATTATTTGGCTTTCAAATCTTTCGGTTTAAAGGGTTATTCCAGAAACGTGTCGTGCGCACTGAATTTGATATCTATGTTTTGAGGACTTCAATGATTATCTTAAATGTGTTATGAACAGAAAGTGTATGCATAAGATACAGTACTATTGAAGCAAAAGAAGCAGCCCGTATTGGATATAACGGGTTTCTTTTTCCGCATGAGTACTCAGGTGAAGGCCGAGTAACGGACTTCTTTTTGCGTAGCACCAAGGCCTTCACCTGAGTACGAATGCGGAAAAGGAAACCCGTTAAATCTAATACGGGCAGCTTCTTTTGTTTCAATAATAATGTATCTAACTTGTACAATAATAGTGTTGTTGAAAAAAAAACACATTTTTTTTGGCTGACGATCCAGGGAAATTGTAACTGTTTTGTTTGAGAAAGAGTTCAAATAATTTTCCCATTTAAATGACAAGGTGAATGATATTAACCTTGTCTCAAACATGTTTCAGATTATTACAGTACAGCGGCCTGTATCATCGGCCTCTATTAGCGGCCTGTAAGTGATAATAGAGGCCGCATTTACAATAGCTTTGCTGGGGGGTATTATTTTACAAACAATGATGGTCAACAATTCCACCAATTTCAACAAAGCAAACAATTACATCTCACCTCAATTCATCGAACACCAAAACAAAACCAACAACATATAAAAATCCAAGTCTTGGCTTGGGACAGGCACAACAGTGTGGCGGTATCCATGTTCATGTCTTCATGTAAACATTCAACGATAGCTTAATGGTGTAGTTAATAAATCTACAGTTGTCCTATACTTATCTGTTTATTGTCTATTGTGAATAAAAAGTTTAAACAGTGATGGTCAACAGTACCAATAAAAAGGAACACCACCCTTCACTTCAATGGGTTTCTAACAGTATCAATAAAAAGGAATACCACCCTTCACTTCAATGGGTTTCTAACAGTATCAATAAAAAGGAATACCACCCTTCACTTCAATGGGTTTCTAACAGTATCAATAAAAAGGAACACCACCCTTCACTTCAATGGGTTTCTAACAGTATCAATAAAAAGGAACACCACCCTTCACTTCAATGGGTTTCTAACAGTATCAATAAAAAGGAACACCACCCTTCACTTCAATGGGTTTCTAACAGTATCAATAAAAAGGAACACCACCCTTCACTTCAATGGGTTTCTAACAGTATCAATAAAAAGGAACACCACCCTTCACTTCAATGGGTTTCTAACAGTATCAATAAAAAGGAACACCACCCTTCACTTCAATGGGTTTCTAACAGTACCAATAAAAAGGAACACCACCCTTCACTTCAATGGGTTTCTAACAGTACCAATAAAAAGGAATACCACCCTTCACTTCAATGGGTTTCTAACAGTATCAATAAAAAGGAACACCACCCTTCACTTCAATGGGTTTCTAACAGTACCAATAAAAAGGAACACCACCCTTCACTTCAATGGGTTTCTAACAGTACCAATAAAAAGGAACACCACCCTTCACTTCAATGGGTTTCTAACAGTACCAATAAAAAGGAACACCACCCTTCACTTCAATGGGTTTCTAACAGTATCAATAAAAAGGAACACCACCCTTCACTTCAATGGGTTTCTAACAGTATCAATAAAAAGGAACACCACCCTTCACTTCAATGGGTTTCTAACAGTACCAATAAAAAGGAACACCACCCTTCACTTCAATGGGTTTCTAACAGTATCAATAAAAAGGAACACCACCCTTCACTTCAATGGGTTTCTAACAGTACCAATAAAAAGGAACACCACCCTTCACTTCAATGGGTTTCTAACAGTATCAATAAAAAGGAACACCATCCTTCACTTCAATGGGTTTCTAACAGTATCAATAAAAAGGAACACCACCCTTCACTTCAATGGGTTTCTAACAGTATCAATAAAAAGGAATACCACCCTTCACTTCAATGGGTTTCTAACAGTACCAATAAAAAGGAACACCACCCTTCACTTCAATGGGTTTCTAACAGCATCAATAAAAAGGAACACCACCCTTCACTTCAATGGGTTTCTAACAGTACCAATAAAAAGGAACACCACCCTTCACTTCAATGGGTTTCTAACAGTATCAATAAAAAGGAACACCATCCTTCACTTCAATGGGTTTCTAACAGTATCAATAAAAAGGAACACCACCCTTCACTTCAATGGGTTTCTAACAGTACCAATAAAAAGGAACACCACCCTTCACTTCAATGGGTTTCTAACAGTATCAAAAAAAAGGAACACCATCCTTCACTTCAATGGGTTTCTAACAGTACCAATAAAAAGGAACACCACCCTTCACTTCAATGGGTTTCCAACAGTATCAATAAAAAGGAACACCACCCTTCACTTCAATGGGTTTCTAACAGTATCAATAAAAAGGAATACCACCCTTCACTTCAATGGGTTTCTAACAGTACCAATAAAAAGGAACACCACCCTTCACTTCAATGGGTTTCTAACAGTATCAATAAAAAGAAACACCACCCTTCACTTCAATGGGTTTCTAACAGTACCAATAAAAAGGAACACCACCCTTCACTTCAATGGGTTTCTAACAGTATCAATAAAAAGAAACACCATCCTTCACTTCAATGGGTTTCTAACAGTATCAATAAAAAGGAACACCACCCTTCACTTCAATGGGTTTCTAACAGTACCAATAAAAAGGAACACCACCCTTCACTTCAATGGGTTTCTAACAGTATCAAAAAAAAGGAACACCATCCTTCACTTCAATGGGTTTCTAACAGTATCAATAAAAAGGAACACCATCCTTCACTTCAATGGGTTTCTAACAGTATCAATAAAAAGGAACACCACCCTTCACTTCAATGGGTTTCTAACAGTATCAAAAAAAAGTAACACCATCCTTCACTTCAATGGGTTTCTAACAGTACCAATAAAAAGGAACACCACCCTTCACTTCAATGGGTTTCTAACAGTACCAATAAAAAGGAACACCACCCTTCACTTCAATGGGTTTCTAACAGTATCAATAAAAAGGAACACCACCCTTCACTTCAATGGGTTTCTAACAGTATCAATAAAAAGGAACACCACCCTTCACTTCAATGGGTTTCTAACAGTATCAATAAAAAGAAATACCACCCTTCACTTCAATGGGTTTCTAACAGTATCAATAAAAAGGAACACCACCCTTCACTTCAATGGGTTTCTAACAGTATCAATAAAAAGGAACACCACCCTTCACTTCAATGGGTTTCTAACAGTATCAATAAAAAGGAATACCACTCTTCACTTCAATGGGTTTCTAACAGTACCAATAAAAAGGAACACCACCCTTCACTTCAATGGGTTTCTAACAGTATCAATAAAAAGGAATACCACCCTTCACTTCAATGGGTTTCTAACAGTACCAATAAAAAGGAACACCACCCTTCACTTCAATGGGTTTCTAACAGTATCAATAAAAAGGAATACCACCCTTCACTTCAATGGGTTTCTAACAGTACCAATAAAAAGGAACACCACCCTTCACTTCAATGGGTTTCTAACAGTACCAATAAAAAGGAACACCACCCTTCACTTCAATGGGTTTCTAACAGTATCAATAAAAAGGAACACCACCCTTCACTTCAATGGGTTTCTAACAGTACCAATAAAAAGGAACACCACCCTTCACTTCAATGGGTTTCTAACAGTATCAATAAAAAGGAATACCACCCTTCACTTCAATGGGTTTCTAACAGTATCAATAAAAAGGAACACCACCCTTCACTTCAATGGGTTTCTAACAGTATCAATAAAAAGAAATACCACCCTTCACTTCAATGGGTTTCTAACAGTACCAATAAAAAGGAACACCACCCTTCACTTCAATGGGTTTCTAACAGTATCAATAAAAAGGAACACCACCCATCACTTCAATGGGTTTCTAACAGTATCAATAAAAAGGAACACCACCCTTCACTTCAATGGGTTTCTAACAGTACCAATAAAAAGGAACACCATCCTTCACTTCAATGGGTTTCTAAAAGTATCAAAAAAAAGGAACACCATCCTTCACTTCAATGGGTTTCTAACAGTATCAATAAAAAGGAACACCACCCTTCACTTCAATGGGTTTCTAACAGTATCAATAAAAAGGAACACCACCCTTCACTTCAATGGGTTTCTAACAGCATCAATAAAAAGGAACACCACCCTTCACTTCAATGGGTTTCTAACAGTATCAATAAAAAGGAATACCACCCTTCACTTCAATGGGTTTCTAACAGTACCAATAAAAAGGAACACCACCCTTCACTTCAATGGGTTTCTAACAGTATCAATAAAAAGGAACACCACCCTTCACTTCAATGGGTTTCTAACAGTATAAAAAAAAGGAACACCATCCTTCACTTCAATGGGTTTCTAACAGTACCAATAAAAAGGAACACCACCCTTCACTTCAATGGGTTTCTAACAGTAACAATAAAAAGGAACACCACCCTTCACTTCAATGGGTTTCTAACAGTATCAATAAAAAGGAACACCACCCTTCACTTCAATGGGTTTCTAACAGTACCAATAAAAAGGAACACCACCCTTCACTTCAATGGGTTTCTAACAGTACCAATAAAAAGGAACACTACCCTTCACTTCAATGGGTTTCTAACAGTACCAATAAAAAGGAACACCACCCTTCACTTCAATGGGTTTCTAACAGTACCAATAAAAAGGAACACCACCCTTCACTTCAATGGGTTTCTAACAGTACCAATAAAAAGGAACACCACCCTTCACTTCAATGGGTTTCTAACAGTATCAATAAAAAGGAACACCACCCTTCACTTCAATGGGTTTCTAACAGTACCAATAAAAAGGAACACAACCCTTCACTTCAATGGGTTTCTAACAGTACCAATAAAAAGGAACACCACCCTTCACTTCAATGGGTTTCTAACAGTATCAATAAAAAGAAATACCACCCTTCACTTCAATGGGTTTCTAACAGTATCAATAAAAAGGAACACCACCCTTCACTTCAATGGGTTTCTAACAGTATCAATAAAAAGGAATACCACCCTTCACTTCAATGGGTTTCTAACAGTACCAATAAAAAGGAACACCACCCTTCACTTCAATGGGTTTCTAACAGTATCAATAAAAAGGAATACCACCCTTCACTTGAATGGGTTTCTAACAGTACCAATAAAAAGGAACACCACCCTTCACTTCAATGGGTTTCTAACAGTATCAATAAAAAGGAATACCACCCTTCACTTCAATGGGTTTCTAACAGTACCAATAAAAAGGAACACCACCCTTCACTTCAATGGGTTTCTAACAGTATCAATAAAAAGGAATACCACCCTTCACTTCAATGGGTTTCTAACAGTACCAATAAAAAGGAACACCACCCTTCACTTCAATGGGTTTCTAACAGTACCAATAAAAAGGAACACCACCCTTCACTTCAATGGGTTTCTAACAGTATCAATAAAAAGGAACACCACCCTTCACTTCAATGGGTTTCTAACAGTATCAATAAAAAGGAATACCACCCTTCACTTCAATGGGTTTCTAACAGTATCAATAAAAAGGAATACCACCCTTCACTTCAATGGGTTTCTAACAGTATCAATAAAAAGGAACACCACCCTTCACTTCAATGGGTTTCTAACAGTATCAATAAAAAGGAACACCACCCTTCACTTCAATGGGTTTCTAACAGTATCAATAAAAAGGAACACCACCCTTCACTTCAATGGGTTTCTAACAGTATCAATAAAAAGGAACACCACCCTTCACTTCAATGGGTTTCTAACAGTATCAATAAAAAGGAACACCACCCTTCACTTCAATGGGTTTCTAACAGTACCAATAAAAAGGAATACCACCCTTCACTTCAATGGGTTTCTAACAGTATCAATAAAAAGGAACACCACCCTTCACTTCAATGGGTTTCTAACAGTACCAATAAAAAGGAACACCACCCTTCACTTCAATGGGTTTCTAACAGTATCAATAAAAAGGAACACCACCCTTCACTTCAATGGGTTTCTAACAGTATCAATAAAAAGGAACACCACCCTTCACTTCAATGGGTTTCTAACAGTATCAATAAAAAGGAACACCACCCTTCACTTCAATGGGTTTCTAACAGTACCAATAAAAAGGAACACCACCCTTCACTTCAATGGGTTTCTAACAGTATCAATAAAAAGGAACACCACCCTTCACTTCAATGGGTTTCTAACAGTACCAATAAAAAGGAACACCACCCTTCACTTCAATGGGTTTCTAACAGTATCAATAAAAAGGAACACCACCCTTCACTTCAATGGGTTTCTAACAGTATCAATAAAAAGGAATACCACCCTTCACTTCAATGGGTTTCTAACAGTACCAATAAAAAGGAACACCATCCTTCACTTCAATGGGTTTCTAACAGTATCAATAAAAAGGAACACCACCCTTCACTTCAATGGGTTTCTAACAGTACCAATAAAAAGGAACACCACCCTTCACTTCAATGGGTTTCTAACAGTATCAATAAAAAGGAACACCATCCTTCACTTCAATGGGTTTCTAACAGTATCAATAAAAAGGAACACCACCCTTCACTTCAATGGGTTTCTAACAGTACCAATAAAAAGGAACACCACCCTTCACTTCAATGGGTTTCTAACAGTATCAAAAAAAAGGAACACCATCCTTCACTTCAATGGGTTTCTAACAGTACCAATAAAAAGGAACACCACCCTTCATTTCAATGGGTTTCTAACAGTATCAATAAAAAGGAACACCACCCTTCACTTCAATGTGTTTCTAACAGTATCAATAAAAAGGAATACCACCCTTCACTTCAATGGGTTTCTAACAGTACCAATAAAAAGGAACACCACCCTTCACTTCAATGGGTTTCTAACAGTATCAATAAAAAGGAACACCACCCTTCACTTCAATGGGTTTCTAACAGTACCAATTAAAAGGAACACCACCCTTCACTTCAATGGGTTTCTAACAGTATCAATAAAAAGGAACACCATCCTTCACTTCAATGGGTTTCTAACAGTATCAATAAAAAGGAACACCACCCTTCACTTCAATGGGTTTCTAACAGTACCAATAAAAAGGAACACCACCCTTCACTTCAATGGGTTTCTAACAGTATCAAAAAAAAGGAACACCATCCTTCACTTCAATGGGTTTCTAACAGTATCAATAAAAAGGAACACCATCCTTCACTTCAATGGGTTTCTAACAGTATCAATAAAAAGGAACACCACCCTTCACTTCAATGGGTTTCTAACAGTATCAATAAAAAGGAACACCATCCTTCACTTCAATGGGTTTCTAACAGTATCAATAAAAAGTAACACCATCCTTCACTTCAATGGGTTTCTAACAGTACCAATAAAAAGGAACACCACCCTTCACTTCAATGGGTTTCTAACAGTACCAATAAAAAGGAACACCACCCTTCACTTCAATGGGTTTCTAACAGTACCAATAAAAAGGAACACCATCCTTCACTTCAATGGGTTTCTAACAGTATCAAAAAAAAGTAACAACATCCTTCACTTCAATGGGTTTCTAACAGTACCAATAAAAAGGAACACCACCCTTCACTTCAATGGGTTTCTAACAGTACCAATAAAAAGGAACACCACCCTTCACTTCAATGGGTTTCTAACAGTATCAATAAAAAGGAACACCACCCTTCACTTCAATGGGTTTCTAACAGTACCAATAAAAAGGAACACCACCCTTCACTTCAATGGGTTTCTAACAGTACCAATAAAAAGGAACACCACCCTTCACTTCAATGGGTTTCTAACAGTACCAATAAAAAGGAACACCACCCTTCACTTCAATGGGTTTCTAACAGTATCAATAAAAAGGAACACCACCCTTCACTTCAATGGGTTTCTAACAGTACCAATAAAAAGGAACACCACCCTTCACTTCAATGGGTTTCTAACAGTACCAATAAAAAGGAACACCACCCTTCACTTCAATGGGTTTCTAACAGTACCAATAAAAAGGAACACCACCCTTCACTTCAATGGGTTTCTAACAGTATCAATAAAAAGAAATACCACCCTTCACTTCAATGGGTTTCTAACAGTATCAATAAAAAGGAACACCACCCTTCACTTCAATGGGTTTCTAACAGTATCAATAAAAAGGAATACCACCCTTCACTTCAATGGGTTTCTAACAGTACCAATAAAAAGGAACACCACCCTTCACTTCAATGGGTTTCTAACAGTATCAATAAAAAGGAATACCACCCTTCACTTCAATGGGTTTCTAACAGTACC
Source organism: Bathymodiolus septemdierum (assembly GCA_963383655.1). Classification (NCBI taxonomy): domain Eukaryota; kingdom Metazoa; phylum Mollusca; class Bivalvia; order Mytilida; family Modiolidae; genus Bathymodiolus; species Bathymodiolus septemdierum. The sequence continues at coordinate 61,959,121 of OY726529.1, forward strand.
AATAAAAAGGAACACCACCCTTCACTTCAATGGGTTTCTAACAGTATCAATAAAAAGGAATACCACCCTTCACTTCAATGGGTTTCTAACAGTACCAATAAAAAGGAACACCACCCTTCACTTCAATGGGTTTCTAACAGTATCAATAAAAAGGAATACCACCCTTCACTTCAATGGGTTTCTAACAGTACCAATAAAAAGGAACACCACCCTTCACTTCAATGGGTTTCTAACAGTACCAATAAAAAGGAACACCACCCTTCACTTCAATGGGTTTCTAACAGTATCAATAAAAAGGAACACCACCCTTCACTTCAATGGGTTTCTAACAGTACCAATAAAAAGGAACACCACCCTTCACTTCAATGGGTTTCTAACAGTATCAATAAAAAGGAACACCACCCTTCACTTCAATGGGTTTCTAACAGTATCAATAAAAAGAAATACCACCCTTCACTTCAATGGGTTTCTAACAGTACCAATAAAAAGGAACACCACCCTTCACTTCAATGGGTTTCTAACAGTATCAATAAAAAGGAACACCACCCTTCACTTCAATGGGTTTCTAACAGTATCAATAAAAAGGAACACCACCCTTCACTTCAATGGGTTTCTAACAGTACCAATAAAAAGGAACACCATCCTTCACTTCAATGGGTTTCTAAAAGTATAAAAAAAAAGGAACACCATCCTTCACTTCAATGGGTTTCTAACAGTATCAATAAAAAGGAACACCACCCTTCACTTCAATGGGTTTCTAACAGTATCAATAAAAAGGAACACCACCCTTCACTTCAATGGGTTTCTAACAGTATCAATAAAAAGGAACACCACCCTTCACTTCAATGGGTTTCTAACAGTACCAATAAAAAGGAACACCACCCTTCACTTCAATGGGTTTCTAACAGTATCAATAAAAAGGAATACCACCCTTCACTTCAATGGGTTTCTAACAGTATCAATAAAAAGGAACACCACCCTTCACTTCAATGGGTTTCTAACAGTATCAATAAAAAGAAATACCACCCTTCACTTCAATGGGTTTCTAACAGTACCAATAAAAAGGAACACCACCCTTCACTTCAATGGGTTTCTAACAGTATCAATAAAAAGGAACACCACCCTTCACTTCAATGGGTTTCTAACAGTATCAATAAAAAGGAACACCACCCTTCACTTCAATGGGTTTCTAACAGTACCAATAAAAAGGAACACCATCCTTCACTTCAATGGGTTTCTAAAAGTATCAAAAAAAAGGAACACCATCCTTCACTTCAATGGGTTTCTAACAGTATCAATAAAAAGGAACACCACCCTTCACTTCAATGGGTTTCTAACAGTATCAATAAAAAGGAACACCACCCTTCACTTCAATGGGTTTCTAACAGTATCAATAAAAAGGAACACCACCCTTCACTTCAATGGGTTTCTAACAGTACCAATAAAAAGGAACACCACCCTTCACTTCAATGGGTTTCTAACAGTATCAATAAAAAGGAACACCACCCTTCACTTCAATGGGTTTCTAACAGTATCAATAAAAAGGAACACCACCCTTCACTTCAATGGGTTTCTAACAGTACCAATAAAAAGGAACACCATCCTTCACTTCAATGGGTTTCTAAAAGTATCAAAAAAAGGAACACCATCCTTCACTTCAATGGGTTTCTAACAGTATCAATAAAAAGGAACACCACCCTTCACTTCAATGGGTTTCTAACAGTATCAATAAAAAGGAACACCACCCTTCACTTCAATGGGTTTCTAACAGTATCAATAAAAAGGAACACCACCCTTCACTTCAATGGGTTTCTAACAGTACCAATAAAAAGGAACACCACCCTTCACTTCAATGGGTTTCTAACAGTATCAATAAAAAGGAATACCACCCTTCACTTCAATGGGTTTCTAACAGTATCAATAAAAAGGAACACCACCCTTCACTTCAATGGGTTTCTAACAGTATCAATAAAAAGAAATACCACCCTTCACTTCAATGGGTTTCTAACAGTACCAATAAAAAGGAACACCACCCTTCACTTCAATGGGTTTCTAACAGTATCAATAAAAAGGAACACCACCCTTCACTTCAATGGGTTTCTAACAGTATCAATAAAAAGGAACACCACCCTTCACTTCAATGGGTTTCTAACAGTACCAATAAAAAGGAACACCATCCTTCACTTCAATGGGTTTCTAAAAGTATCAAAAAAAAGGAACACCATCCTTCACTTCAATGGGTTTCTAACAGTATCAATAAAAAGGAACACCACCCTTCACTTCAATGGGTTTCTAACAGTATCAATAAAAAGGAACACCACCCTTCACTTCAATGGGTTTCTAACAGTATCAATAAAAAGGAACACCACCCTTCACTTCAATGGGTTTCTAACAGTACCAATAAAAAGGAACACCACCCTTCACTTCAATGGGTTTCTAACAGTATCAATAAAAAGGAACACCACCCTTCACTTCAATGGGTTTCTAACAGTATCAATAAAAAGGAACACCACCCTTCACTTCAATGGGTTTCTAACAGTATCAATAAAAAGGAACACCACCCTTCACTTCAATGGGTTTCTAACAGTACCAATAAAAAGGAACACCACCCTTCACTTCAATGGGTTTCTAACAGTATCAATAAAAAGGAACACCACCCTTCACTTCAATGGGTTTCTAACAGTACCAATAAAAAGGAACACCACCCTTCACTTCAATGGGTTTCTAACAGTATCAATAAAAAGGAACACCACCCTTCACTTCAATGGGTTTCTAACAGTATCAATAAAAAGGAATACCACCCTTCACTTCAATGGGTTTCTAACAGTACCAATAAAAAGGAACACCATCCTTCACTTCAATGGGTTTCTAACAGTATCAATAAAAAGGAACACCACCCTTCACTTCAATGGGTTTCTAACAGTACCAATAAAAAGGAACACCACCCTTCACTTCAATGGGTTTCTAACAGTATCAATAAAAAGGAACACCATCCTTCACTTCAATGGGTTTCTAACAGTATCAATAAAAAGGAACACCACCCTTCACTTCAATGGGTTTCTAACAGTACCAATAAAAAGGAACACCACCCTTCACTTCAATGGGTTTCTAACAGTATCAAAAAAAAGGAACACCATCCTTCACTTCAATGGGTTTCTAACAGTACCAATAAAAAGGAACACCACCCTTCACTTCAATGGGTTTCTAACAGTATCAATAAAAAGGAACACCACCCTTCACTTCAATGGGTTTCTAACAGTATCAATAAAAAGGAATACCACCCTTCACTTCAATGGGTTTCTAACAGTACCAATAAAAAGGAACACCACCCTTCACTTCAATGGGTTTCTAACAGTATCAATAAAAAGGAACACCACTCTTCACTTCAATGGGTTTCTAACAGTACCAATTAAAAGGAACACCACCCTTCACTTCAATGGGTTTCTAACAGTATCAATAAAAAGGAACACCATCCTTCACTTCAATGGGTTTCTAACAGTATCAATAAAAAGGAACACCACCCTTCACTTCAATGGGTTTCTAACAGTACCAATAAAAAGGAACACCACCCTTCACTTCAATGGGTTTCTAACAGTATCAAAAAAAAGGAACACCATCCTTCACTTCAATGTGTTTCTAACAGTATCAATAAAAAGGAACACCATCCTTCACTTCAATGGGTTTCTAACAGTATCAATAAAAAGGAACACCACCCTTCACTTCAATGGGTTTCTAACAGTATCAATAAAAAGGAACACCATCCTTCACTTCAATGGGTTTCTAACAGTATCAATAAAAAGTAACACCATCCTTCACTTCAATGGGTTTCTAACAGTACCAATAAAAAGGAACACCACCCTTCACTTCAATGGGTTTCTAACAGTACCAATAAAAAGGAACACCACCCTTCACTTCAATGGGTTTCTAACAGTACCAATAAAAAGGAACACCATCCTTCACTTCAATGGGTTTCTAACAGTATCAAAAAAAAGTAACAACATCCTTCACTTCAATGGGTTTCTAACAGTACCAATAAAAAGGAACACCACCCTTCACTTCAATGGGTTTCTAACAGTACCAATAAAAAGGAACACCACCCTTCACTTCAATGGGTTTCTAACAGTATCAATAAAAAGGAACACAACCCTTCACTTCAATGGGTTTCTAACAGTACCAATAAAAAGGAACACCACCCTTCACTTCAATGGGTTTCTAACAGTACCAATAAAAAGGAACACCACCCTTCACTTCAATGGGTTTCTAACAGTACCAATAAAAAGGAACACCACCCTTCACTTCAATGGGTTTCTAACAGTATCAATAAAAAGGAACACCACCCTTCACTTCAATGGGTTTCTAACAGTACCAATAAAAAGGAACACCACCCTTCACTTCAATGGGTTTCTAACAGTACCAATAAAAAGGAACACCACCCTTCACTTCAATGGGTTTCTAACAGTACCAATAAAAAGGAACACCACCCTTCACTTCAATGGGTTTCTAACAGTATCAATAAAAAGAAATACCACCCTTCACTTCAATGGGTTTCTAACAGTATCAATAAAAAGGAACACCACCCTTCACTTCAATGGGTTTCTAACAGTATCAATAAAAAGGAATACCACCCTTCACTTCAATGGGTTTCTAACAGTACCAATAAAAAGGAACACCACCCTTCACTTCAATGGGTTTCTAACAGTATCAATAAAAAGGAATACCACCCTTCACTTCAATGGGTTTCTAACAGTACCAATAAAAAGGAACACCACCCTTCACTTCAATGGGTTTCTAACAGTATCAATAAAAAGGAATACCACCCTTCACTTCAATGGGTTTCTAACAGTACCAATAAAAAGGAACACCACCCTTCACTTCAATGGGTTTCTAACAGTATCAATAAAAAGGAACACCACCCTTCACTTCAATGGGTTTCTAACAGTATCAATAAAAAGGAATACCACCCTTCACTTCAATGGGTTTCTAACAGTACCAATAAAAAGGAACACCATCCTTCACTTCAATGGGTTTCTAACAGTATCAATAAAAAGGAACACCACCCTTCACTTCAATGGGTTTCTAACAGTACCAATAAAAAGGAACACCACCCTTCACTTCAATGGGTTTCTAACAGTATCAATAAAAAGGAACACCATCCTTCACTTCAATGGGTTTCTAACAGTATCAATAAAAAGGAACACCACCCTTCACTTCAATGGGTTTCTAACAGTACCAATAAAAAGGAACACCACCCTTCACTTCAATGGGTTTCTAACAGTATCAATAAAAAGGAACACCACCCTTCACTTCAATGGGTTTCTAACAGTACCAATTAAAAGGAACACCACCCTTCACTTCAATGGGTTTCTAACAGTATCAATAAAAAGGAACACCATCCTTCACTTCAATGGGTTTCTAACAGTATCAATAAAAAGGAACACCACCCTTCACTTCAATGGGTTTCTAACAGTACCAATAAAAAGGAACACCACCCTTCACTTCAATGGGTTTCTAACAGTATCAAAAAAAAGGAACACCATCCTTCACTTCAATGTGTTTCTAACAGTATCAATAAAAAGGAACACCATCCTTCACTTCAATGGGTTTCTAACAGTATCAATAAAAAGGAACACCACCCTTCACTTCAATGGGTTTCTAACAGTATCAATAAAAAGGAATACCACCCTTCACTTCAATGGGTTTCTAACAGTACCAATAAAAAGGAACACCACCCTTCACTTCAATGGGTTTCTAACAGTATCAATAAAAAGGAACACCACCCTTCACTTCAATGGGTTTCTAACAGTACCAATTAAAAGGAACACCACCCTTCACTTCAATGGGTTTCTAACAGTATCAATAAAAAGGAACACCATCCTTCACTTCAATGGGTTTCTAACAGTATCAATAAAAAGGAACACCACCCTTCACTTCAATGGGTTTCTAACAGTACCAATAAAAAGGAACACCACCCTTCACTTCAATGGGTTTCTAACAGTATCAAAAAAAAGGAACACCATCCTTCACTTCAATGTGTTTCTAACAGTATCAATAAAAAGGAACACCATCCTTCACTTCAATGGGTTTCTAACAGTATCAATAAAAAGGAACACCACCCTTCACTTCAATGGGTTTCTAACAGTATCAATAAAAAGGAACACCATCCTTCACTTCAATGGGTTTCTAACAGTATCAATAAAAAGTAACACCATCCTTCACTTCAATGGGTTTCTAACAGTACCAATAAAAAGGAACACCACCCTTCACTTCAATGGGTTTCTAACAGTACCAATAAAAAGGAACACCACCCTTCACTTCAATGGGTTTCTAACAGTATCAATAAAAAGGAACACAACCCTTCACTTCAATGGGTTTCTAACAGTACCAATAAAAAGGAACACCACCCTTCACTTCAATGGGTTTCTAACAGTACCAATAAAAAGGAACACCACCCTTCACTTCAATGGGTTTCTAACAGTACCAATAAAAAGGAACACCACCCTTCACTTCAATGGGTTTCTAACAGTATCAATAAAAAGGAACACCACCCTTCACTTCAATGGGTTTCTAACAGTACCAATAAAAAGGAACACCACCCTTCACTTCAATGGGTTTCTAACAGTACCAATAAAAAGGAACACCACCCTTCACTTCAATGGGTTTCTAACAGTACCAATAAAAAGGAACACCACCCTTCACTTCAATGGGTTTCTAACAGTATCAATAAAAAGAAATACCACCCTTCACTTCAATGGGTTTCTAACAGTATCAATAAAAAGGAACACCACCCTTCACTTCAATGGGTTTCTAACAGTATCAATAAAAAGGAATACCACCCTTCACTTCAATGGGTTTCTATCAGTACCAATAAAAAGGAACACCACCCTTCACTTCAATGGGTTTCTAACAGTATCAATAAAAAGGAATACCACCCTTCACTTCAATGGGTTTCTAACAGTACCAATAAAAAGGAACACCACCCTTCACTTCAATGGGTTTCTAACAGTATCAATAAAAAGGAATACCACCCTTCACTTCAATGGGTTTCTAACAGTACCAATAAAAAGGAACACCACCCTTCACTTCAATGGGTTTCTAACAGTATCAATAAAAAGGAACACCACCCTTCACTTCAATGGGTTTCTAACAGTATCAATAAAAAGGAATACCACCCTTCACTTCAATGGGTTTCTAACAGTACCAATAAAAAGGAACACCATCCTTCACTTCAATGGGTTTCTAACAGTATCAATAAAAAGGAACACCACCCTTCACTTCAATGGGTTTCTAACAGTACCAATAAAAAGGAACACCACCCTTCACTTCAATGGGTTTCTAACAGTATCAATAAAAAGGAACACCATCCTTCACTTCAATGGGTTTCTAACAGTATCAATAAAAAGGAACACCACCCTTCACTTCAATGGGTTTCTAACAGTACCAATAAAAAGGAACACCACCCTTCACTTCAATGGGTTTCTAACAGTATCAATAAAAAGGAACACCACCCTTCACTTCAATGGGTTTCTAACAGTACCAATTAAAAGGAACACCACCCTTCACTTCAATGGGTTTCTAACAGTATCAATAAAAAGGAACACCATCCTTCACTTCAATGGGTTTCTAACAGTATCAATAAAAAGGAACACCACCCTTCACTTCAATGGGTTTCTAACAGTACCAATAAAAAGGAACACCACCCTTCACTTCAATGGGTTTCTAACAGTATCAAAAAAAAGGAACACCATCCTTCACTTCAATGTGTTTCTAACAGTATCAATAAAAAGGAACACCATCCTTCACTTCAATGGGTTTCTAACAGTATCAATAAAAAGGAACACCACCCTTCACTTCAATGGGTTTCTAACAGTATCAATAAAAAGGAATACCACCCTTCACTTCAATGGGTTTCTAACAGTACCAATAAAAAGGAACACCACCCTTCACTTCAATGGGTTTCTAACAGTATCAATAAAAAGGAACACCACCCTTCACTTCAATGGGTTTCTAACAGTACCAATTAAAAGGAACACCACCCTTCACTTCAATGGGTTTCTAACAGTATCAATAAAAAGGAACACCATCCTTCACTTCAATGGGTTTCTAACAGTATCAATAAAAAGGAACACCACCCTTCACTTCAATGGGTTTCTAACAGTACCAATAAAAAGGAACACCACCCTTCACTTCAATGGGTTTCTAACAGTATCAAAAAAAAGGAACACCATCCTTCACTTCAATGTGTTTCTAACAGTATCAATAAAAAGGAACACCATCCTTCACTTCAATGGGTTTCTAACAGTATCAATAAAAAGGAACACCACCCTTCACTTCAATGGGTTTCTAACAGTATCAATAAAAAGGAACACCATCCTTCACTTCAATGGGTTTCTAACAGTATCAATAAAAAGTAACACCATCCTTCACTTCAATGGGTTTCTAACAGTACCAATAAAAAGGAACACCACCCTTCACTTCAATGGGTTTCTAACAGTACCAATAAAAAGGAACACCACCCTTCACTTTAATGGGTTTCTAACAGTACCAATAAAAAGGAACACCATCCTTCACTTCAATGGGTTTCTAACAGTATCAAAAAAAAGTAACAACATCCTTCACTTCAATGGGTTTCTAACAGTACCAATAAAAAGGAACACCACCCTTCACTTCAATGGGTTTCTAACAGTACCAATAAAAAGGAACACCACCCTTCACTTCAATGGGTTTCTAACAGTACCAATAAAAAGGAACACCACCCTTCACTTCAATGGGTTTCTAACAGTATCAATAAAAAGGAACACCATCCTTCACTTCAATGGGTTTCTAACAGTATCAATAAAAAGGAACACCACCCTTCACTTCAATGGGTTTCTAACAGTACCAATAAAAAGGAACACCACCCTTCACTTCAATGGGTTTCTAACAGTATCAATAAAAAGGAACACCACCCTTCACTTCAATGGGTTTCTAACAGTACCAATTAAAAGGAACACCACCCTTCACTTCAATGGGTTTCTAACAGTATCAATAAAAAGGAACACCATCCTTCACTTCAATGGGTTTCTAACAGTATCAATAAAAAGGAACACCACCCTTCACTTCAATGGGTTTCTAACAGTACCAATAAAAAGGAACACCACCCTTCACTTCAATGGGTTTCTAACAGTATCAAAAAAAAGGAACACCATCCTTCACTTCAATGTGTTTCTAACAGTATCAATAAAAAGGAACACCATCCTTCACTTCAATGGGTTTCTAACAGTATCAATAAAAAGGAACACCACCCTTCACTTCAATGGGTTTCTAACAGTATCAATAAAAAGGAATACCACCCTTCACTTCAATGGGTTTCTAACAGTACCAATAAAAAGGAACACCACCCTTCACTTCAATGGGTTTCTAACAGTATCAATAAAAAGGAACACCACCCTTCACTTCAATGGGTTTCTAACAGTACCAATTAAAAGGAACACCACCCTTCACTTCAATGGGTTTCTAACAGTATCAATAAAAAGGAACACCATCCTTCACTTCAATGGGTTTCTAACAGTATCAATAAAAAGGAACACCACCCTTCACTTCAATGGGTTTCTAACAGTACCAATAAAAAGGAACACCACCCTTCACTTCAATGGGTTTCTAACAGTATCAAAAAAAAGGAACACCATCCTTCACTTCAATGTGTTTCTAACAGTATCAATAAAAAGGAACACCATCCTTCACTTCAATGGGTTTCTAACAGTATCAATAAAAAGGAACACCACCCTTCACTTCAATGGGTTTCTAACAGTATCAATAAAAAGGAACACCATCCTTCACTTCAATGGGTTTCTAACAGTATCAATAAAAAGTAACACCATCCTTCACTTCAATGGGTTTCTAACAGTACCAATAAAAAGGAACACCACCCTTCACTTCAATGGGTTTCTAACAGTACCAATAAAAAGGAACACCACCCTTCACTTCAATGGGTTTCTAACAGTACCAATAAAAAGGAACACCATCCTTCACTTCAATGGGTTTCTAACAGTATCAAAAAAAAGTAACAACATCCTTCACTTCAATGGGTTTCTAACAGTACCAATAAAAAGGAACACCACCCTTCACTTCAATGGGTTTCTAACAGTACCAATAAAAAGGAACACCACCCTTCACTTCAATGGGTTTCTAACAGTATCAATAAAAAGGAACACAACCCTTCACTTCAATGGGTTTCTAACAGTACCAATAAAAAGGAACACCACCCTTCACTTCAATGGGTTTCTAACAGTACCAATAAAAAGGAACACCACCCTTCACTTCAATGGGTTTCTAACAGTACCAATAAAAAGGAACACCACCCTTCACTTCAATGGGTTTCTAACAGTATCAATAAAAAGGAACACCACCCTTCACTTCAATGGGTTTCTAACAGTACCAATAAAAAGGAACACCACCCTTCACTTCAATGGGTTTCTAACAGTACCAATAAAAAGGAACACCACCCTTCACTTCAATGGGTTTCTAACAGTACCAATAAAAAGGAACACCACCCTTCACTTCAATGGGTTTCTAACAGTATCAATAAAAAGAAATACCACCCTTCACTTCAATGGGTTTCTAACAGTATCAATAAAAAGGAACACCACCCTTCACTTCAATGGGTTTCTAACAGTATCAATAAAAAGGAATACCACCCTTCACTTCAATGGGTTTCTAACAGTACCAATAAAAAGGAACACCACCCTTCACTTCAATGGGTTTCTAACAGTATCAATAAAAAGGAATACCACCCTTCACTTCAATGGGTTTCTAACAGTACCAATAAAAAGGAACACCACCCTTCACTTCAATGGGTTTCTAACAGTATCAATAAAAAGGAATACCACCCTTCACTTCAATGGGTTTCTAACAGTACCAATAAAAAGGAACACCACCCTTCACTTCAATGGGTTTCTAACAGTATCAATAAAAAGGAACACCACCCTTCACTTCAATGGGTTTCTAACAGTATCAATAAAAAGGAATACCACCCTTCACTTCAATGGGTTTCTAACAGTACCAATAAAAAGGAACACCATCCTTCACTTCAATGGGTTTCTAACAGTATCAATAAAAAGGAACACCACCCTTCACTTCAATGGGTTTCTAACAGTACCAATAAAAAGGAACACCACCCTTCACTTCAATGGGTTTCTAACAGTATCAATAAAAAGGAACACCATCCTTCACTTCAATGGGTTTCTAACAGTATCAATAAAAAGGAACACCACCCTTCACTTCAATGGGTTTCTAACAGTACCAATAAAAAGGAACACCACCCTTCACTTCAATGGGTTTCTAACAGTATCAATAAAAAGGAACACCACCCTTCACTTCAATGGGTTTCTAACAGTACCAATTAAAAGGAACACCACCCTTCACTTCAATGGGTTTCTAACAGTATCAATAAAAAGGAACACCATCCTTCACTTCAATGGGTTTCTAACAGTATCAATAAAAAGGAACACCACCCTTCACTTCAATGGGTTTCTAACAGTACCAATAAAAAGGAACACCACCCTTCACTTCAATGGGTTTCTAACAGTATCAAAAAAAAGGAACACCATCCTTCACTTCAATGTGTTTCTAACAGTATCAATAAAAAGGAACACCATCCTTCACTTCAATGGGTTTCTAACAGTATCAATAAAAAGGAACACCACCCTTCACTTCAATGGGTTTCTAACAGTATCAATAAAAAGGAATACCACCCTTCACTTCAATGGGTTTCTAACAGTACCAATAAAAAGGAACACCACCCTTCACTTCAATGGGTTTCTAACAGTATCAATAAAAAGGAACACCACCCTTCACTTCAATGGGTTTCTAACAGTACCAATTAAAAGGAACACCACCCTTCACTTCAATGGGTTTCTAACAGTACCAATAAAAAGGAACACCATCCTTCACTTCAATGGGTTTCTAAAAGTATCAAAAAAAAGGAACACCATCCTTCACTTCAATGGGTTTCTAACAGTATCAATAAAAAGGAACACCACCCTTCACTTCAATGGGTTTCTAACAGTATCAATAAAAAGGAACACCACCCTTCACTTCAATGGGTTTCTAACAGTATCAATAAAAAGGAACACCACCCTTCACTTCAATGGGTTTCTAACAGTACCAATAAAAAGGAACACCACCCTTCACTTCAATGGGTTTCTAACAGTATCAATAAAAAGGAACACCACCCTTCACTTCAATGGGTTTCTAACAGTATCAATTAAAAGGAACACCACCCTTCACTTCAATGGGTTTCTAACAGTACCAATAAAAAGGAACACCATCCTTCACTTCAATGGGTTTCTAAAAGTATCAAAAAAAAGGAACACCATCCTTCACTTCAATGGGTTTCTAACAGTATCAATAAAAAGGAACACCACCCTTCACTTCAATGGGTTTCTAACAGTATCAATAAAAAGGAACACCACCCTTCACTTCAATGGGTTTCTAACAGTATCAATAAAAAGGAACACCACCCTTCACTTCAATGGGTTTCTAACAGTACCAATAAAAAGGAACACCACCCTTCACTTCAATGGGTTTCTAACAGTATCAATAAAAAGGAATACCACCCTTCACTTCAATGGGTTTCTAACAGTATCAATAAAAAGGAACACCACCCTTCACTTCAATGGGTTTCTAACAGTATCAATAAAAAGAAATACCACCCTTCACTTCAATGGGTTTCTAACAGTACCAATAAAAAGGAACACCACCCTTCACTTCAATGGGTTTCTAACAGTATCAATAAAAAGGAACACCACCCTTCACTTCAATGGGTTTCTAACAGTATCAATAAAAAGGAACACCACCCTTCACTTCAATGGGTTTCTAACAGTACCAATAAAAAGGAACACCATCCTTCACTTCAATGGGTTTCTAAAAGTATCAAAAAAAAGGAACACCATCCTTCACTTCAATGGGTTTCTAACAGTATCAATAAAAAGGAACACCACCCTTCACTTCAATGGGTTTCTAACAGTATCAATAAAAAGGAACACCACCCTTCACTTCAATGGGTTTCTAACAGTATCAATAAAAAGGAACACCACCCTTCACTTCAATGGGTTTCTAACAGTACCAATAAAAAGGAACACCACCCTTCACTTCAATGGGTTTCTAACAGTATCAATAAAAAGGAACACCACCCTTCACTTCAATGGGTTTCTAACAGTATCAATAAAAAGGAACACCACCCTTCACTTCAATGGGTTTCTAACAGTATCAATAAAAAGGAACACCACCCTTCACTTCAATGGGTTTCTAACAGTACCAATAAAAAGGAACACCACCCTTCACTTCAATGGGTTTCTAACAGTACCAATAAAAAGGAACACCACCCTTCACTTCAATGGGTTTCTAACAGTATCAATAAAAAGGAACACCACCCTTCACTTCAATGGGTTTCTAACAGTACCAATTAAAAGGAACACCACCCTTCACTTCAATGGGTTTCTAACAGTATCAATAAAAAGGAACACCATCCTTCACTTCAATGGGTTTCTAACAGTATCAATAAAAAGGAACACCACCCTTCACTTCAATGGGTTTCTAACAGTACCAATAAAAAGGAACACCACCCTTCACTTCAATGGGTTTCTAACAGTATCAAAAAAAAGGAACACCATCCTTCACTTCAATGTGTTTCTAACAGTATCAATAAAAAGGAACACCATCCTTCACTTCAATGGGTTTCTAACAGTATCAATAAAAAGGAACACCACCCTTCACTTCAATGGGTTTCTAACAGTATCAATAAAAAGGAATACCACCCTTCACTTCAATGGGTTTCTAACAGTACCAATAAAAAGGAACACCACCCTTCACTTCAATGGGTTTCTAACAGTATCAATAAAAAGGAACACCACCCTTCACTTCAATGGGTTTCTAACAGTACCAATTAAAAGGAACACCACCCTTCACTTCAATGGGTTTCTAACAGTATCAATAAAAAGGAACACCATCCTTCACTTCAATGGGTTTCTAACAGTATCAATAAAAAGGAACACCACCCTTCACTTCAATGGGTTTCTAACAGTACCAATAAAAAGGAACACCACCCTTCACTTCAATGGGTTTCTAACAGTATCAAAAAAAAGGAACACCATCCTTCACTTCAATGTGTTTCTAACAGTATCAATAAAAAGGAACACCATCCTTCACTTCAATGGGTTTCTAACAGTATCAATAAAAAGGAACACCACCCTTCACTTCAATGGGTTTCTAACAGTATCAATAAAAAGGAACACCATCCTTCACTTCAATGGGTTTCTAACAGTATCAATAAAAAGTAACACCATCCTTCACTTCAATGGGTTTCTAACAGTACCAATAAAAAGGAACACCACCCTTCACTTCAATGGGTTTCTAACAGTACCAATAAAAAGGAACACCACCCTTCACTTCAATGGGTTTCTAACAGTACCAATAAAAAGGAACACCATCCTTCACTTCAATGGGTTTCTAACAGTATCAAAAAAAAGTAACAACATCCTTCACTTCAATGGGTTTCTAACAGTACCAATAAAAAGGAACACCACCCTTCACTTCAATGGGTTTCTAACAGTACCAATAAAAAGGAACACCACCCTTCACTTCAATGGGTTTCTAACAGTATCAATAAAAAGGAACACAACCCTTCACTTCAATGGGTTTCTAACAGTACCAATAAAAAGGAACACCACCCTTCACTTCAATGGGTTTCTAACAGTACCAATAAAAAGGAACACCACCCTTCACTTCAATGGGTTTCTAACAGTACCAATAAAAAGGAACACCACCCTTCACTTCAATGGGTTTCTAACAGTATCAATAAAAAGGAACACCACCCTTCACTTCAATGGGTTTCTAACAGTACCAATAAAAAGGAACACCACCCTTCACTTCAATGGGTTTCTAACAGTACCAATAAAAAGGAACACCACCCTTCACTTCAATGGGTTTCTAACAGTACCAATAAAAAGGAACACCACCCTTCACTTCAATGGGTTTCTAACAGTATCAATAAAAAGAAATACCACCCTTCACTTCAATGGGTTTCTAACAGTATCAATAAAAAGGAACACCACCCTTCACTTCAATGGGTTTCTAACAGTATCAATAAAAAGGAATACCACCCTTCACTTCAATGGGTTTCTAACAGTACCAATAAAAAGGAACACCACCCTTCACTTCAATGGGTTTCTAACAGTATCAATAAAAAGGAATACCACCCTTCACTTCAATGGGTTTCTAACAGTACCAATAAAAAGGAACACCACCCTTCACTTCAATGGGTTTCTAACAGTATCAATAAAAAGGAATACCACCCTTCACTTCAATGGGTTTCTAACAGTACCAATAAAAAGGAACACCACCCTTCACTTCAATGGGTTTCTAACAGTATCAATAAAAAGGAACACCACCCTTCACTTCAATGGGTTTCTAACAGTATCAATAAAAAGGAATACCACCCTTCACTTCAATGGGTTTCTAACAGTACCAATAAAAAGGAACACCATCCTTCACTTCAATGGGTTTCTAACAGTATCAATAAAAAGGAACACCACCCTTCACTTCAATGGGTTTCTAACAGTACCAATAAAAAGGAACACCACCCTTCACTTCAATGGGTTTCTAACAGTATCAATAAAAAGGAACACCATCCTTCACTTCAATGGGTTTCTAACAGTATCAATAAAAAGGAACACCACCCTTCACTTCAATGGGTTTCTAACAGTACCAATAAAAAGGAACACCACCCTTCACTTCAATGGGTTTCTAACAGTATCAATAAAAAGGAACACCACCCTTCACTTCAATGGGTTTCTAACAGTACCAATTAAAAGGAACACCACCCTTCACTTCAATGGGTTTCTAACAGTATCAATAAAAAGGAACACCATCCTTCACTTCAATGGGTTTCTAACAGTATCAATAAAAAGGAACACCACCCTTCACTTCAATGGGTTTCTAACAGTACCAATAAAAAGGAACACCACCCTTCACTTCAATGGGTTTCTAACAGTATCAAAAAAAAGGAACACCATCCTTCACTTCAATGTGTTTCTAACAGTATCAATAAAAAGGAACACCATCCTTCACTTCAATGGGTTTCTAACAGTATCAATAAAAAGGAACACCACCCTTCACTTCAATGGGTTTCTAACAGTATCAATAAAAAGGAATACCACCCTTCACTTCAATGGGTTTCTAACAGTACCAATAAAAAGGAACACCACCCTTCACTTCAATGGGTTTCTAACAGTATCAATAAAAAGGAACACCACCCTTCACTTCAATGGGTTTCTAACAGTACCAATTAAAAGGAACACCACCCTTCACTTCAATGGGTTTCTAACAGTACCAATAAAAAGGAACACCATCCTTCACTTCAATGGGTTTCTAAAAGTATCAAAAAAAAGGAACACCATCCTTCACTTCAATGGGTTTCTAACAGTATCAATAAAAAGGAACACCACCCTTCACTTCAATGGGTTTCTAACAGTATCAATAAAAAGGAACACCACCCTTCACTTCAATGGGTTTCTAACAGTATCAATAAAAAGGAACACCACCCTTCACTTCAATGGGTTTCTAACAGTACCAATAAAAAGGAACACCACCCTTCACTTCAATGGGTTTCTAACAGTATCAATAAAAAGGAACACCACCCTTCACTTCAATGGGTTTCTAACAGTATCAATTAAAAGGAACACCACCCTTCACTTCAATGGGTTTCTAACAGTACCAATAAAAAGGAACACCATCCTTCACTTCAATGGGTTTCTAAAAGTATCAAAAAAAAGGAACACCATCCTTCACTTCAATGGGTTTCTAACAGTATCAATAAAAAGGAACACCACCCTTCACTTCAATGGGTTTCTAACAGTATCAATAAAAAGGAACACCACCCTTCACTTCAATGGGTTTCTAACAGTATCAATAAAAAGGAACACCACCCTTCACTTCAATGGGTTTCTAACAGTACCAATAAAAAGGAACACCACCCTTCACTTCAATGGGTTTCTAACAGTATCAATAAAAAGGAATACCACCCTTCACTTCAATGGGTTTCTAACAGTATCAATAAAAAGGAACACCACCCTTCACTTCAATGGGTTTCTAACAGTATCAATAAAAAGAAATACCACCCTTCACTTCAATGGGTTTCTAACAGTACCAATAAAAAGGAACACCACCCTTCACTTCAATGGGTTTCTAACAGTATCAATAAAAAGGAACACCACCCTTCACTTCAATGGGTTTCTAACAGTATCAATAAAAAGGAACACCACCCTTCACTTCAATGGGTTTCTAACAGTACCAATAAAAAGGAACACCATCCTTCACTTCAATGGGTTTCTAAAAGTATCAAAAAAAAGGAACACCATCCTT
Source organism: Bathymodiolus septemdierum (assembly GCA_963383655.1). Classification (NCBI taxonomy): domain Eukaryota; kingdom Metazoa; phylum Mollusca; class Bivalvia; order Mytilida; family Modiolidae; genus Bathymodiolus; species Bathymodiolus septemdierum. Next base: position 61,976,518 of record OY726529.1, read on the forward strand.
CACTTCAATGGGTTTCTAACAGTATCAATAAAAAGGAACACCACCCTTCACTTCAATGGGTTTCTAACAGTATCAATAAAAAGGAACACCACCCTTCACTTCAATGGGTTTCTAACAGTATCAATAAAAAGGAACACCAGCCTTCACTTCAATGGGTTTCTAACAGTACCAATAAAAAGGAACACCACCCTTCACTTCAATGGGTTTCTAACAGTATCAATAAAAAGGAACACCACCCTTCACTTCAATGGGTTTCTAACAGTATCAATAAAAAGGAACACCACCCTTCACTTCAATGGGTTTCTAACAGTATCAATAAAAAGGAACACCACCCTTCACTTCAATGGGTTTCTAACAGTACCAATAAAAAGGAACACCACCCTTCACTTCAATGGGTTTCTAACAGTACCAATAAAAAGGAACACCACCCTTCACTTCAATGGGTTTCTAACAGTATCAATAAAAAGGAACACCACCCTTCACTTCAATGGGTTTCTAACAGTACCAATTAAAAGGAACACCACCCTTCACTTCAATGGGTTTCTAACAGTATCAATAAAAAGGAACACCATCCTTCACTTCAATGGGTTTCTAACAGTATCAATAAAAAGGAACACCACCCTTCACTTCAATGGGTTTCTAACAGTACCAATAAAAAGGAACACCACCCTTCACTTCAATGGGTTTCTAACAGTATCAAAAAAAAGGAACACCATCCTTCACTTCAATGTGTTTCTAACAGTATCAATAAAAAGGAACACCATCCTTCACTTCAATGGGTTTCTAACAGTATCAATAAAAAGGAACACCACCCTTCACTTCAATGGGTTTCTAACAGTATCAATAAAAAGGAATACCACCCTTCACTTCAATGGGTTTCTAACAGTACCAATAAAAAGGAACACCACCCTTCACTTCAATGGGTTTCTAACAGTATCAATAAAAAGGAACACCACCCTTCACTTCAATGGGTTTCTAACAGTACCAATTAAAAGGAACACCACCCTTCACTTCAATGGGTTTCTAACAGTATCAATAAAAAGGAACACCATCCTTCACTTCAATGGGTTTCTAACAGTATCAATAAAAAGGAACACCACCCTTCACTTCAATGGGTTTCTAACAGTACCAATAAAAAGGAACACCACCCTTCACTTCAATGGGTTTCTAACAGTATCAAAAAAAAGGAACACCATCCTTCACTTCAATGTGTTTCTAACAGTATCAATAAAAAGGAACACCATCCTTCACTTCAATGGGTTTCTAACAGTATCAATAAAAAGGAACACCACCCTTCACTTCAATGGGTTTCTAACAGTATCAATAAAAAGGAACACCATCCTTCACTTCAATGGGTTTCTAACAGTATCAATAAAAAGTAACACCATCCTTCACTTCAATGGGTTTCTAACAGTACCAATAAAAAGGAACACCACCCTTCACTTCAATGGGTTTCTAACAGTACCAATAAAAAGGAACACCACCCTTCACTTCAATGGGTTTCTAACAGTACCAATAAAAAGGAACACCATCCTTCACTTCAATGGGTTTCTAACAGTATCAAAAAAAAGTAACAACATCCTTCACTTCAATGGGTTTCTAACAGTACCAATAAAAAGGAACACCACCCTTCACTTCAATGGGTTTCTAACAGTACCAATAAAAAGGAACACCACCCTTCACTTCAATGGGTTTCTAACAGTATCAATAAAAAGGAACACAACCCTTCACTTCAATGGGTTTCTAACAGTACCAATAAAAAGGAACACCACCCTTCACTTCAATGGGTTTCTAACAGTACCAATAAAAAGGAACACCACCCTTCACTTCAATGGGTTTCTAACAGTACCAATAAAAAGGAACACCACCCTTCACTTCAATGGGTTTCTAACAGTATCAATAAAAAGGAACACCACCCTTCACTTCAATGGGTTTCTAACAGTACCAATAAAAAGGAACACCACCCTTCACTTCAATGGGTTTCTAACAGTACCAATAAAAAGGAACACCACCCTTCACTTCAATGGGTTTCTAACAGTACCAATAAAAAGGAACACCACCCTTCACTTCAATGGGTTTCTAACAGTATCAATAAAAAGAAATACCACCCTTCACTTCAATGGGTTTCTAACAGTATCAATAAAAAGGAACACCACCCTTCACTTCAATGGGTTTCTAACAGTATCAATAAAAAGGAATACCACCCTTCACTTCAATGGGTTTCTAACAGTACCAATAAAAAGGAACACCACCCTTCACTTCAATGGGTTTCTAACAGTATCAATAAAAAGGAATACCACCCTTCACTTCAATGGGTTTCTAACAGTACCAATAAAAAGGAACACCACCCTTCACTTCAATGGGTTTCTAACAGTATCAATAAAAAGGAATACCACCCTTCACTTCAATGGGTTTCTAACAGTACCAATAAAAAGGAACACCACCCTTCACTTCAATGGGTTTCTAACAGTATCAATAAAAAGGAACACCACCCTTCACTTCAATGGGTTTCTAACAGTATCAATAAAAAGGAATACCACCCTTCACTTCAATGGGTTTCTAACAGTACCAATAAAAAGGAACACCATCCTTCACTTCAATGGGTTTCTAACAGTATCAATAAAAAGGAACACCACCCTTCACTTCAATGGGTTTCTAACAGTACCAATAAAAAGGAACACCACCCTTCACTTCAATGGGTTTCTAACAGTATCAATAAAAAGGAACACCATCCTTCACTTCAATGGGTTTCTAACAGTATCAATAAAAAGGAACACCACCCTTCACTTCAATGGGTTTCTAACAGTACCAATAAAAAGGAACACCACCCTTCACTTCAATGGGTTTCTAACAGTATCAATAAAAAGGAACACCACCCTTCACTTCAATGGGTTTCTAACAGTACCAATTAAAAGGAACACCACCCTTCACTTCAATGGGTTTCTAACAGTATCAATAAAAAGGAACACCATCCTTCACTTCAATGGGTTTCTAACAGTATCAATAAAAAGGAACACCACCCTTCACTTCAATGGGTTTCTAACAGTACCAATAAAAAGGAACACCACCCTTCACTTCAATGGGTTTCTAACAGTATCAAAAAAAAGGAACACCATCCTTCACTTCAATGTGTTTCTAACAGTATCAATAAAAAGGAACACCATCCTTCACTTCAATGGGTTTCTAACAGTATCAATAAAAAGGAACACCACCCTTCACTTCAATGGGTTTCTAACAGTATCAATAAAAAGGAATACCACCCTTCACTTCAATGGGTTTCTAACAGTACCAATAAAAAGGAACACCACCCTTCACTTCAATGGGTTTCTAACAGTATCAATAAAAAGGAACACCACCCTTCACTTCAATGGGTTTCTAACAGTACCAATTAAAAGGAACACCACCCTTCACTTCAATGGGTTTCTAACAGTACCAATAAAAAGGAACACCATCCTTCACTTCAATGGGTTTCTAAAAGTATCAAAAAAAAGGAACACCATCCTTCACTTCAATGGGTTTCTAACAGTATCAATAAAAAGGAACACCACCCTTCACTTCAATGGGTTTCTAACAGTATCAATAAAAAGGAACACCACCCTTCACTTCAATGGGTTTCTAACAGTATCAATAAAAAGGAACACCACCCTTCACTTCAATGGGTTTCTAACAGTACCAATAAAAAGGAACACCACCCTTCACTTCAATGGGTTTCTAACAGTATCAATAAAAAGGAACACCACCCTTCACTTCAATGGGTTTCTAACAGTATCAATTAAAAGGAACACCACCCTTCACTTCAATGGGTTTCTAACAGTACCAATAAAAAGGAACACCATCCTTCACTTCAATGGGTTTCTAAAAGTATCAAAAAAAAGGAACACCATCCTTCACTTCAATGGGTTTCTAACAGTATCAATAAAAAGGAACACCACCCTTCACTTCAATGGGTTTCTAACAGTATCAATAAAAAGGAACACCACCCTTCACTTCAATGGGTTTCTAACAGTATCAATAAAAAGGAACACCACCCTTCACTTCAATGGGTTTCTAACAGTACCAATAAAAAGGAACACCACCCTTCACTTCAATGGGTTTCTAACAGTATCAATAAAAAGGAATACCACCCTTCACTTCAATGGGTTTCTAACAGTATCAATAAAAAGGAACACCACCCTTCACTTCAATGGGTTTCTAACAGTATCAATAAAAAGAAATACCACCCTTCACTTCAATGGGTTTCTAACAGTACCAATAAAAAGGAACACCACCCTTCACTTCAATGGGTTTCTAACAGTATCAATAAAAAGGAACACCACCCTTCACTTCAATGGGTTTCTAACAGTATCAATAAAAAGGAACACCACCCTTCACTTCAATGGGTTTCTAACAGTACCAATAAAAAGGAACACCATCCTTCACTTCAATGGGTTTCTAAAAGTATCAAAAAAAAGGAACACCATCCTTCACTTCAATGGGTTTCTAACAGTATCAATAAAAAGGAACACCACCCTTCACTTCAATGGGTTTCTAACAGTATCAATAAAAAGGAACACCACCCTTCACTTCAATGGGTTTCTAACAGTATCAATAAAAAGGAACACCAGCCTTCACTTCAATGGGTTTCTAACAGTACCAATAAAAAGGAACACCACCCTTCACTTCAATGGGTTTCTAACAGTATCAATAAAAAGGAACACCACCCTTCACTTCAATGGGTTTCTAACAGTATCAATAAAAAGGAACACCACCCTTCACTTCAATGGGTTTCTAACAGTATCAATAAAAAGGAACACCACCCTTCACTTCAATGGGTTTCTAACAGTACCAATAAAAAGGAACACCACCCTTCACTTCAATGGGTTTCTAACAGTACCAATAAAAAGGAACACCACCCTTCACTTCAATGGGTTTCTAACAGTATCAATAAAAAGGAACACCACCCTTCACTTCAATGGGTTTCTAACAGTACCAATTAAAAGGAACACCACCCTTCACTTCAATGGGTTTCTAACAGTATCAATAAAAAGGAACACCATCCTTCACTTCAATGGGTTTCTAACAGTATCAATAAAAAGGAACACCACCCTTCACTTCAATGGGTTTCTAACAGTACCAATAAAAAGGAACACCACCCTTCACTTCAATGGGTTTCTAACAGTATCAAAAAAAAGGAACACCATCCTTCACTTCAATGTGTTTCTAACAGTATCAATAAAAAGGAACACCATCCTTCACTTCAATGGGTTTCTAACAGTATCAATAAAAAGGAACACCACCCTTCACTTCAATGGGTTTCTAACAGTATCAATAAAAAGGAATACCACCCTTCACTTCAATGGGTTTCTAACAGTACCAATAAAAAGGAACACCACCCTTCACTTCAATGGGTTTCTAACAGTATCAATAAAAAGGAACACCACCCTTCACTTCAATGGGTTTCTAACAGTACCAATTAAAAGGAACACCACCCTTCACTTCAATGGGTTTCTAACAGTATCAATAAAAAGGAACACCATCCTTCACTTCAATGGGTTTCTAACAGTATCAATAAAAAGGAACACCACCCTTCACTTCAATGGGTTTCTAACAGTACCAATAAAAAGGAACACCACCCTTCACTTCAATGGGTTTCTAACAGTATCAAAAAAAAGGAACACCATCCTTCACTTCAATGTGTTTCTAACAGTATCAATAAAAAGGAACACCATCCTTCACTTCAATGGGTTTCTAACAGTATCAATAAAAAGGAACACCACCCTTCACTTCAATGGGTTTCTAACAGTATCAATAAAAAGGAACACCATCCTTCACTTCAATGGGTTTCTAACAGTATCAATAAAAAGTAACACCATCCTTCACTTCAATGGGTTTCTAACAGTACCAATAAAAAGGAACACCACCCTTCACTTCAATGGGTTTCTAACAGTACCAATAAAAAGGAACACCACCCTTCACTTCAATGGGTTTCTAACAGTACCAATAAAAAGGAACACCATCCTTCACTTCAATGGGTTTCTAACAGTATCAAAAAAAAGTAACAACATCCTTCACTTCAATGGGTTTCTAACAGTACCAATAAAAAGGAACACCACCCTTCACTTCAATGGGTTTCTAACAGTACCAATAAAAAGGAACACCACCCTTCACTTCAATGGGTTTCTAACAGTATCAATAAAAAGGAACACAACCCTTCACTTCAATGGGTTTCTAACAGTACCAATAAAAAGGAACACCACCCTTCACTTCAATGGGTTTCTAACAGTACCAATAAAAAGGAACACCACCCTTCACTTCAATGGGTTTCTAACAGTACCAATAAAAAGGAACACCACCCTTCACTTCAATGGGTTTCTAACAGTATCAATAAAAAGGAACACCACCCTTCACTTCAATGGGTTTCTAACAGTACCAATAAAAAGGAACACCACCCTTCACTTCAATGGGTTTCTAACAGTACCAATAAAAAGGAACACCACCCTTCACTTCAATGGGTTTCTAACAGTACCAATAAAAAGGAACACCACCCTTCACTTCAATGGGTTTCTAACAGTATCAATAAAAAGAAATACCACCCTTCACTTCAATGGGTTTCTAACAGTATCAATAAAAAGGAACACCACCCTTCACTTCAATGGGTTTCTAACAGTATCAATAAAAAGAAATACCACCCTTCACTTCAATGGGTTTCTAACAGTATCAATAAAAAGGAACACCACCCTTCACTTCAATGGGTTTCTAACAGTATCAATAAAAAGGAATACCACCCTTCACTTCAATGGGTTTCTAACAGTACCAATAAAAAGGAACACCACCCTTCACTTCAATGGGTTTCTAACAGTATCAAAAAAAAGTAACAACATCCTTCACTTCAATGGGTTTCTAACAGTACCAATAAAAAGGAACACCACCCTTCACTTCAATGGGTTTCTAACAGTACCAATAAAAAGGAACACCACCCTTCACTTCAATGGGTTTCTAACAGTATCAATAAAAAGGAACACAACCCTTCACTTCAATGGGTTTCTAACAGTACCAATAAAAAGGAACACCACCCTTCACTTCAATGGGTTTCTAACAGTACCAATAAAAAGGAACACCACCCTTCACTTCAATGGGTTTCTAACAGTACCAATAAAAAGGAACACCACCCTTCACTTCAATGGGTTTCTAACAGTATCAATAAAAAGGAACACCACCCTTCACTTCAATGGGTTTCTAACAGTACCAATAAAAAGGAACACCACCCTTCACTTCAATGGGTTTCTAACAGTACCAATAAAAAGGAACACCACCCTTCACTTCAATGGGTTTCTAACAGTACCAATAAAAAGGAACACCACCCTTCACTTCAATGGGTTTCTAACAGTATCAATAAAAAGAAATACCACCCTTCACTTCAATGGGTTTCTAACAGTATCAATAAAAAGGAACACCACCCTTCACTTCAATGGGTTTCTAACAGTATCAATAAAAAGGAATACCACCCTTCACTTCAATGGGTTTCTAACAGTACCAATAAAAAGGAACACCACCCTTCACTTCAATGGGTTTCTAACAGTATCAATAAAAAGGAATACCACCCTTCACTTCAATGGGTTTCTAACAGTACCAATAAAAAGGAACACCACCCTTCACTTCAATGGGTTTCTAACAGTATCAATAAAAAGGAATACCACCCTTCACTTCAATGGGTTTCTAACAGTACCAAAAAAAAGGAACACCACCCTTCACTTCAATGGGTTTCTAACAGTATCAATAAAAAGGAATACCACCCTTCACTTCAATGGGTTTCTAACAGTACCAATAAAAAGGAACACCACCCTTCACTTCAATGGGTTTCTAACAGTACCAATAAAAAGGAACACCACCCTTCACTTCAATGGGTTTCTAACAGTATCAATAAAAAGGAACACCACCCTTCACTTCAATGGGTTTCTAACAGTACCAATAAAAAGGAACACCACCCTTCACTTCAATGGGTTTCTAACAGTATCAATAAAAAGGAATACCACCCTTCACTTCAATGGGTTTCTAACAGTATCAATAAAAAGGAACACCACCCTTCACTTCAATGGGTTTCTAACAGTATCAATAAAAAGGAACACCACCCTTCACTTCAATGGGTTTCTAACAGTATCAATAAAAAGGAATACCACCCTTCACTTCAATGGGTTTCTAACAGTACCAATAAAAAGGAACACCATCCTTCACTTCAATGGGTTTCTAACAGTATCAATAAAAAGGAACACCACCCTTCACTTCAATGGGTTTCTAACAGTACCAATAAAAAGGAACACCACCCTTCACTTCAATGGGTTTCTAACAGTATCAATAAAAAGGAACACCATCCTTCACTTCAATGGGTTTCTAACAGTATCAATAAAAAGGAACACCACCCTTCACTTCAATGGGTTTCTAACAGTACCAATAAAAAGGAACACCACCCTTCACTTCAATGGGTTTCTAACAGTATCAAAAAAAAGGAACACCATCCTTCACTTCAATGGGTTTCTAACAGTACCAATAAAAAGGAACACCACCCTTCACTTCAATGGGTTTCTAACAGTATCAATAAAAAGGAACACCACCCTTCACTTCAATGTGTTTCTAACAGTATCAATAAAAAGGAATACCACCCTTCACTTCAATGGGTTTCTAACAGTACCAATAAAAAGGAACACCACCCTTCACTTCAATGGGTTTCTAACAGTATCAATAAAAAGGAACACCACCCTTCACTTCAATGGGTTTCTAACAGTATCAAAAAAAAGGAACACCATCCTTCACTTCAATGGGTTTCTAACAGTATCAATAAAAAGGAACACCATCCTTCACTTCAATGGGTTTCTAACAGTATCAATAAAAAGGAACACCACCCTTCACTTCAATGGGTTTCTAACAGTATCAATAAAAAGGAACACCATCCTTCACTTCAATGGGTTTCTAACAGTATCAATAAAAAGTAACACCATCCTTCACTTCAATGGGTTTCTAACAGTACCAATAAAAAGGAACACCACCCTTCACTTCAATGGGTTTCTAACAGTACCAATAAAAAGGAACACCACCCTTCACTTCAATGGGTTTCTAACAGTACCAATAAAAAGGAACACCATCCTTCACTTCAATGGGTTTCTAACAGTATCAAAAAAAAGTAACAACATCCTTCACTTCAATGGGTTTCTAACAGTACCAATAAAAAGGAACACCACCCTTCACTTCAATGGGTTTCTAACAGTACCAATAAAAAGGAACACCACCCTTCACTTCAAATGGTTTCTAACAGTATCAATAAAAAGGAACACCACCCTTCACTTCAATGGGTTTCTAACAGTACCAATAAAAAGGAACACCACCCTTCACTTCAATGGGTTTCTAACAGTACCAATAAAAAGGAACACCACCCTTCACTTCAATGGGTTTCTAACAGTACCAATAAAAAGGAACACCACCCTTCACTTCAATGGGTTTCTAACAGTATCAATAAAAAGGAACACCACCCTTCACTTCAATGGGTTTCTAACATTACCAATAAAAAGGAACACCACCCTTCACTTCAATGGGTTTCTAACAGTACCAATAAAAAGGAACACCACCCTTCACTTCAATGGGTTTCTAACAGTACCAATAAAAAGGAACACCACCCTTCACTTCAATGGGTTTCTAACAGTATCAATAAAAAGAAATACCACCCTTCACTTCAATGGGTTTCTAACAGTATCAATAAAAAGGAACACCACCCTTCACTTCAATGGGTTTCTAACAGTATCAATAAAAAGGAATACCACCCTTCACTTCAATGGGTTTCTAACAGTACCAATAAAAAGGAACACCACCCTTCACTTCAATGGGTTTCTAACAGTATCAATAAAAAGGAATACCACCCTTCACTTCAATGGGTTTCTAACTGTACCAATAAAAAGGAACACCACCCTTCACTTCAATGGGTTTCTAACAGTATCAATAAAAAGGAATACCACCCTTCACTTCAATGGGTTTCTAACAGTACCAATAAAAAGGAACACCACCCTTCACTTCAATGGGTTTCTAACAGTATCAATAAAAAGGAATACCACCCTTCACTTCAATGGGTTTCTAACAGTACCAATAAAAAGGAACACCACCCTTCACTTCAATGGGTTTCTAACAGTACCAATAAAAAGGAACACCACCCTTCACTTCAATGGGTTTCTAACAGTATCAATAAAAAGGAACACCACCCTTCACTTCAATGGGTTTCTAACAGTACCAATAAAAAGGAACACCACCCTTCACTTCAATGGGTTTCTAACAGTATCAATAAAAAGGAATACCACCCTTCACTTCAATGGGTTTCTAACAGTATCAATAAAAAGGAACACCACCCTTCACTTCAATGGGTTTCTAACAGTATCAATAAAAAGAAATACCACCCTTCACTTCAATGGGTTTCTAACAGTACCAATAAAAAGGAACACCACCCTTCACTTCAATGGGTTTCTAACAGTATCAATAAAAAGGAACACCACCCTTCACTTCAATGGGTTTCTAACAGTATCAATAAAAAGGAACACCACCCTTCACTTCAATGGGTTTCTAACAGTACCAATAAAAAGGAACACCATCCTTCACTTCAATGGGTTTCTAAAAGTATCAAAAAAAAGGAACACCATCCTTCACTTCAATGGGTTTCTAACAGTATCAATAAAAAGGAACACCACCCTTCACTTCAATGGGTTTCTAACAGTATCAATAAAAAGGAACACCACCCTTCACTTCAATGGGTTTCTAACAGTATCAATAAAAAGGAACACCACCCTTCACTTCAATGGGTTTCTAACAGTACCAATAAAAAGGAACACCACCCTTCACTTCAATGGGTTTCTAACAGTATCAATAAAAAGGAACACCACCCTTCACTTCAATGGGTTTCTAACAGTATCAATAAAAAGGAACACCACCCTTCACTTCAATGGGTTTCTAACAGTATCAATAAAAAGGAACACCACCCTTCACTTCAATGGGTTTCTAACAGTACCAATAAAAAGGAACACCACCCTTCACTTCAATGGGTTTCTAACAGTATCAATAAAAAGGAACACCACCCTTCACTTCAATGGGTTTCTAACAGTACCAATAAAAAGGAACACCACCCTTCACTTCAATGGGTTTCTAACAGTATCAATAAAAAGGAACACCACCCTTCACTTCAATGGGTTTCTAACAGTATCAATAAAAAGGAATACCACCCTTCACTTCAATGGGTTTCTAACAGTACCAATAAAAAGGAACACCATCCTTCACTTCAATGGGTTTCTAACAGTATCAATAAAAAGGAACACCACCCTTCACTTCAATGGGTTTCTAACAGTACCAATAAAAAGGAACACCACCCTTCACTTCAATGGGTTTCTAACAGTATCAATAAAAAGGAACACCATCCTTCACTTCAATGGGTTTCTAACAGTATCAATAAAAAGGAACACCACCCTTCACTTCAATGGGTTTCTAACAGTACCAATAAAAAGGAACACCACCCTTCACTTCAATGGGTTTCTAACAGTATCAAAAAAAAGGAACACCATCCTTCACTTCAATGGGTTTCTAACAGTACCAATAAAAAGGAACACCACCCTTCACTTCAATGGGTTTCTAACAGTATCAATAAAAAGGAACACCACCCTTCACTTCAATGGGTTTCTAACAGTATCAATAAAAAGGAATACCACCCTTCACTTCAATGGGTTTCTAACAGTACCAATAAAAAGGAACACCACCCTTCACTTCAATGGGTTTCTAACAGTATCAATAAAAAGGAACACCACCCTTCACTTCAATGGGTTTCTAACAGTACCAATTAAAAGGAACACCACCCTTCACTTCAATGGGTTTCTAACAGTATCAATAAAAAGGAACACCATCCTTCACTTCAATGGGTTTCTAACAGTATCAATAAAAAGGAACACCACCCTTCACTTCAATGGGTTTCTAACAGTACCAATAAAAAGGAACACCACCCTTCACTTCAATGGGTTTCTAACAGTATCAAAAAAAAGGAACACCATCCTTCACTTCAATGTGTTTCTAACAGTATCAATAAAAAGGAACACCATCCTTCACTTCAATGGGTTTCTAACAGTATCAATAAAAAGGAACACCACCCTTCACTTCAATGGGTTTCTAACAGTATCAATAAAAAGGAACACCATCCTTCACTTCAATGGGTTTCTAACAGTATCAATAAAAAGTAACACCATCCTTCACTTCAATGGGTTTCTAACAGTACCAATAAAAAGGAACACCACCCTTCACTTCAATGGGTTTCTAACAGTACCAATAAAAAGGAACACCACCCTTCACTTCAATGGGTTTCTAACAGTACCAATAAAAAGGAACACCATCCTTCACTTCAATGGGTTTCTAACAGTATCAAAAAAAAGTAACAACATCCTTCACTTCAATGGGTTTCTAACAGTACCAATAAAAAGGAACACCACCCTTCACTTCAATGGGTTTCTAACAGTACCAATAAAAAGGAACACCACCCTTCACTTCAATGGGTTTCTAACAGTATCAATAAAAAGGAACACAACCCTTCACTTCAATGGGTTTCTAACAGTACCAATAAAAAGGAACACCACCCTTCACTTCAATGGGTTTCTAACAGTACCAATAAAAAGGAACACCACCCTTCACTTCAATGGGTTTCTAACAGTACCAATAAAAAGGAACACCACCCTTCACTTCAATGGGTTTCTAACAGTATCAATAAAAAGGAACACCACCCTTCACTTCAATGGGTTTCTAACAGTACCAATAAAAAGGAACACCACCCTTCACTTCAATGGGTTTCTAACAGTACCAATAAAAAGGAACACCACCCTTCACTTCAATGGGTTTCTAACAGTACCAATAAAAAGGAACACCACCCTTCACTTCAATGGGTTTCTAACAGTATCTATAAAAAGAAATACCACCCTTCACTTCAATGGGTTTCTAACAGTATCAATAAAAAGGAACACCACCCTTCACTTCAATGGGTTTCTAACAGTATCAATAAAAAGGAATACCACCCTTCACTTCAATGGGTTTCTAACAGTACCAATAAAAAGGAACACCACCCTTCACTTCAATGGGTTTCTAACAGTATCAATAAAAAGGAATACCACCCTTCACTTCAATGGGTTTCTAACAGTACCAATAAAAAGGAACACCACCCTTCACTTCAATGGGTTTCTAACAGTATCAATAAAAAGGAATACCACCCTTCACTTCAATGGGTTTCTAACAGTATCAATAAAAAGGAACACCACCCTTCACTTCAATGGGTTTCTAACAGTATCAATAAAAAGAAATACCACCCTTCACTTCAATGGGTTTCTAACAGTACCAATAAAAAGGAACACCACCCTTCACTTCAATGGGTTTCTAACAGTATCAATAAAAAGAAATACCACCCTTCACTTCAATGGGTTTCTAACAGTACCAATAAAAAGGAACATCACCCTTCACTTCAATGGGTTTCTAACAGTATCAATAAAAAGGAACACCACCCTTCACTTCAATGGGTTTCTAACAGTATCAATAAAAAGGAACACCACCCTTCACTTCAATGGGTTTCTAACAGTACCAATAAAAAGGAACACCATCCTTCACTTCAATGGGTTTCTAAAAGTATCAAAAAAAAGGAACACCATCCTTCACTTCAATGGGTTTCTAACAGTATCAATAAAAAGGAACACCACCCTTCACTTCAATGGGTTTCTAACAGTATCAATAAAAAGGAACACCACCCTTCACTTCAATGGGTTTCTAACAGCATCAATAAAAAGGAACACCACCCTTCACTTCAATGGGTTTCTAACAGTATCAATAAAAAGGAATACCACCCTTCACTTCAATGGGTTTCTAACAGTACCAATAAAAAGGAACACCACCCTTCACTTCAATGGGTTTCTAACAGTATCAATAAAAAGGAACACCACCCTTCACTTCAATGGGTTTCTAACAGTATCAAAAAAAAGGAACACCATCCTTCACTTCAATGGGTTTCTAACAGTACCAATAAAAAGGAACACCACCCTTCACTTCAATGGGTTTCTAACAGTACCAATAAAAAGGAACACCACCCTTCACTTCAATGGGTTTCTAACAGTACCAATAAAAAGGAACACCACCCTTCACTTCAATGGGTTTCTAACAGTACCAATAAAAAGGAACACCACCCTTCACTTCAATGGGTTTCTAACAGTATCAATAAAAAGAAATACCACCCTTCACTTCAATGGGTTTCTAACAGTATCAATAAAAAGGAACACCACCCTTCACTTCAATGGGTTTCTAACAGTATCAATAAAAAGGAATACCACCCTTCACTTCAATGGGTTTCTAACAGTACCAATAAAAAGGAACACCACCCTTCACTTCAATGGGTTTCTAACAGTATCAATAAAAAGGAATACCACCCTTCACTTCAATGGGTTTCTAACAGTACCAATAAAAAGGAACACCACCCTTCACTTCAATGGGTTTCTAACAGTATCAATAAAAAGGAATACCACCCTTCACTTCAATGGGTTTCTAACAGTACCAATAAAAAGGAACACCACCCTTCACTTCAATGGGTTTCAAACAGTACCAATAAAAAGGAACACCACCCTTCACTTCAATGGGTTTCTAACAGTATCAATAAAAAGGAACACCACCCTTCACTTCAATGGGTTTCTAACAGTACCAATAAAAAGGAACACCACCCTTCACTTCAATGGGTTTCTAACAGTATCAATAAAAAGGAACACCACCCTTCACTTCAATGGGTTTCTAACAGTATCAATAAAAAGGAACACCACCCTTCACTTCAATGGGTTTCTAACAGTATCAATAAAAAGAAATACCACCCTTCACTTCAATGGGTTTCTAACAGTACCAATAAAAAGGAACACCACCCTTCACTTCAATGGGTTTCTAACAGTATCAATAAAAAGGAACACCACCCTTCACTTCAATGGGTTTCTAACAGTACCAATAAAAAGGAACACCACCCTTCACTTCAATGGGTTTCTAACAGTATCAATAAAAAGGAACACCACCCTTCACTTCAATGGGTTTCTAACAGTATCAATAAAAAGGAACACCACCCTTCACTTCAATGGGTTTCTAACAGTATCAATAAAAAGAAATACCACCCTTCACTTCAATGGGTTTCTAACAGTCCCAATAAAAAGGAACACCACCCTTCACTTCAATGGGTTTCTAACAGTATCAATAAAAAGGAACACCACCCTTCACTTCAATGGGTTTCTAACAGTATCAATAAAAAGGAACACCACCCTTCACTTCAATGGGTTTCTAACAGTACCAATAAAAAGGAACACCATCCTTCACTTCAATGGGTTTCTAAAAGTATCAAAAAAAAGGAACACCACCCTTCACTTCAATGGGTTTCTAACAGTATCAATAAAAAGGAACACCACCCTTCACTTCAATGGGTTTCTAACAGTACCAATAAAAAGGAACACCACCCTTCACTTCAATGGGTTTCTAACAGTATCAATAAAAAGGAACACCACCCTTCACTTCAATGGGTTTCTAACAGTATCAATAAAAAGGAACACCACCCTTCACTTCAATGGGTTTCTAACAGTATCAATAAAAAGAAATACCACCCTTCACTTCAATGGGTTTCTAACAGTACCAATAAAAAGGAACACCACCCTTCACTTCAATGGGTTTCTAACAGTATCAATAAAAAGGAACACCACCCTTCACTTCAATGGGTTTCTAACAGTACCAATAAAAAGGAACACCACCCTTCACTTCAATGGGTTTCTAACAGTATCAATAAAAAGGAACACCACCCTTCACTTCAATGGGTTTCTAACAGTATCAATAAAAAGGAACACCACCCTTCACTTCAATGGGTTTCTAACAGTATCAATAAAAAGAAATACCACCCTTCACTTCAATGGGTTTCTAACAGTACCAATAAAAAGGAACACCACCCTTCACTTCAATGGGTTTCTAACAGTATCAATAAAAAGGAACACCACCCTTCACTTCAATGGGTTTCTAACAGTATCAATAAAAAGGAACACCACCCTTCACTTCAATGGGTTTCTAACAGTACCAATAAAAAGGAACACCATCCTTCACTTCAATGGGTTTCTAAAAGTATCAAAAAAAAGGAACACCATCCTTCACTTCAATGGGTTTCTAACAGTATCAATAAAAAGGAACACCACCCTTCACTTCAATGGGTTTCTAACAGTATCAATAAAAAGGAACACCACCCTTCACTTCAATGGGTTTCTAACAGTATCAATAAAAAGGAACACCACCCTTCACTTCAATGGGTTTCTAACAGCATCAATAAAAAGGAACACCACCCTTCACTTCAATGGGTTTCTAACAGTATCAATAAAAAGGAATACCACCCTTCACTTCAATGGGTTTCTAACAGTACCAATAAAAAGGAACACCACCCTTCACTTCAATGGGTTTCTAACAGTATCAATAAAAAGGAACACCACCCTTCACTTCAATGGGTTTCTAACAGTATCAATAAAAAGGAACACCATCCTTCACTTCAATGGGTTTCTAACAGTACCAATAAAAAGGAACACCACCCTTCACTTCAATGGGTTTCTAACAGTAACAATAAAAAGGAACACCACCCTTCACTTCAATGGGTTTCTAACAGTATCAATAAAAAGGAACACCACCCTTCACTTCAATGGGTTTCTAACAGTACCAATAAAAAGGAACACCACCCTTCACTTCAATGGGTTTCTAACAGTACCAATAAAAAGGAACACCACCCTTCACTTCAATGGGTTTCTAACAGTACCAAAAAAAAGGAACACCACCCTTCACTTCAATGGGTTTCTAACAGTATCAATAAAAAGGAATACCACCCTTCACTTCAATGGGTTTCTAACAGTATCAATAAAAAGGAACACCACCCTTCACTTCAATGGGTTTCTAACAGTATCAATAAAAAAGAATACCACCCTTCACTTCAATGGGTTTCTAACAGTATCAATAAAAAGGAATACCACCCTTCACTTCAATGGGTTTCTAACAGTATCAATAAAAAGGAACACCACCCTTCACTTCAATGGGTTTCTAACAGTACCAATAAAAAGGAACACCACCCTTCACTTCAATGAGTTTCTAACAGTATCAATAAAAAGGAATACCACCCTTCACTTCAATGGGTTTCTAACAGTATCAATAAAAAGGAACACCACCCTTCACTTCAATGGGTTTCTAACAGTATCAATAAAAAGGAATACCACCCTTCACTTCAATGGGTTTCTAACAGTACCAATAAAAAGGAACACCACCCTTCACTTCAATGGGTTTCTAACAGTATCAATAAAAAGGAATACCATCCTTCACTTCAATGGGTTTCTAACAGTACCAATAAAAAGGAACACCACCCTTCACTTCAATGGGTTTCTAACAGTATCAATAAAAAGGAATACCACCCTTCACTTCAATGGGTTTCTAACAGTACCAATAAAAAGGAACACCACCCTTCACTTCAATGGGTTTCTAACAGTATCAATAAAAAGGAATACCATCCTTCACTTCAATGGGTTTCTAACAGTACCAATAAAAAGGAACACCACCCTTCACTTCAATGGGTTTCTAACAGTATCAATAAAAAGGAATACCACCCTTCACTTCAATGGGTTTCTAACAGTACCAATAAAAAGGAACACCACCCTTCACTTCAATGGGTTTCTAACAGTATCAATAAAAAGGAATACCACCCTTCACTTCAATGGGTTTCTAACAGTACCAATAAAAATGAACACCACCCTTCACTTCAATGGGTTTCTAACAGTACCAATAAAAAGGAACACCACCTTTCACTTCAATGGGTTTCTAACAGTATCAATAAAAAGGAACACCACCCTTCACTTCAATGGGTTTCTAACAGTACCAATAAAAAGGAACACCACCCTTCACTTCAATGGGTTTCTAACAGTATCAATAAAAAGGAATACCACCCTTCACTTCAATGGGTTTCTAACAGTATCAGTAAAAAGGAACACCACCCTTCACTTCAATGGGTTTCTAACAGTATCAATAAAAAGGAACACCACCCTTCACTTCAATGGGTTTCTAACAGTACCAATTAAAAGGAACACCATCCTTCACTTCAATGGGTTTCTAACAGTATCACAAAAAAGGAACACCACCCTTCACTTCAATGGGTTTCTGACAGTACCAATAAAAAGGAACACCACCCTTCACTTCAATGGGTTTCTAACAGTACCAATAAAAAGGAATACCACCCTTCACTTCAATGGGTTTCTAACAGTATCAATAAAAAGGAACACCACCCTTCACTTCAATGGGTTTCTAACAGTACCAATAAAAAGGAACACCACTCTTCACTTCAATGGGTTTCTAACAGTACCAATAAAAAGGAACACCACCCTTCACTTCAATGGGTTTCTAACAGTATCAATAAAAAGGAACACCACCCTTCACTTCAATGGATTTCTAACAGTATCAATAAAAAGGAACACCACCCTTCACTTCAATGGGTTTCTAACAGTATCAATAAAAAGGAATACCACCCTTCACTTCAATGGGTTTCTAACAGTACCAATAAAAAGGAACACCACCCTTCACTTCAATGGGTTTCTAACAGTACCAATAAAAAGGAACACCACCCTTCACTTCAATGGGTTTCTAACAGTATCAATAAAAAGGAATACCACCTTTCACTTCAATGGGTTTCTAACAGTACCAATAAAAAGGAATACCACCCTTCACTTCAATGGGTTTCTAACAGTATCAATAAAAAGGAACACCACCCTTCACTTCAATGGGTTTCTAACAGTACCAATAAAAAGGAACACCACCCTTCACTTCAATGGGTTTCTAACAGTACCAATAAAAAGGAACACCATCCTTCACTTCAATGGGTTTCTAACAGTATCAATAAAAAGGAACACCACCCTTCACTTCAATGGGTTTCTAACAGTATCAAAAAAAAGGAACACCACCCTTCACTTCAATGGGTTTCTAACAGTACCAATAAAAAGGAATACCACCCTTCACTTCAATGGGTTTCTAACAGTATCAATAAAAAGGAATACCACCCTTCACTTCAATGGGTTTCTAACAGTATCAATAAAAAGGAACACCACCCTTCACTTCAATGGGTTTCTAACAGTATCAATAAGAAGGAACACCACCCTTCACTTCAATGGGTTTCTAACAGTATCAATAAAAAGGAACACCACCCTTCACTTCAATGGGTTTCTAACAGTATCAATAAAAAGGAACACCACCCTTCACTTCAATGGGTTTCTAACAGTATCAATAAAAAGGAACACCACCCTTCACTTCAATGGGTTTCTAACAGTATCAATAAAAAGGAATACCACCCTTCACTTCAATGGGTTTCTAACAGTATCAATAAAAAGGAACACCACCCTTCACTTCAATGGGTTTCTAACAGTATCAATAAAAAGGAACACCACCCTTCACTTCAATGGGTTTCTAACAGTATCAATGAAAAGGAACACCACCCTTCACTTCAATGGGTTTCTAACAGTATCAATAAAAAGAAATACCACCCTTCACTTCAATGGGTTTCTAACAGTATCAATAAAAAGGAACACCACCCTTCACCTCAATGGGTTTCTAACAGTATCAATAAAAAGGAACACCACCCTTCACTTCAATGGGTTTCTAACAGTATCAATAAAAAGGAATACCACCCTTCACTTCAATGGGTTTCTAACAGTATCAATAAAAAGGAATACCACCCTTCACTTCCAATGGGTTTCTAACAGTATCAATAAAAAGGAACACCACCCTTCACTTCAATGGGTTTCTAACAGTATCAATAAAAAGGAATACCACCCTTCACTTCAATGGGTTTCTAACAGTATCAATAAAAAGGAACACCACCCTTCACTTCAATGGGTTTCTAACAGTATCAATAAAAAGGAATACCACCCTTCACTTCAATGGGTTTCTAACAGTACCAATAAAAAGGAACACCATCCTTCACTTCAATGGGTTTCTAACAGTATCAATAAAAAGGAATACCACCCTTCACTTCAATGGGTTTCTAACAGTATCAATAAAAAGGAATACCACCCTTCACTTCAATGGGTTTCTAACAGTATCAATAAAAAGGAACACCACCCTTCACTTCAATGTATTTCTAACAGTACCAATAAAAAGGAACACCATCCTTCACTTCAATGGGTTTCTAACAGTATCAATAAAAAGGAATACCACCCTTCACTTCAATGGGTTTCTAACAGTACCAATAAAAAGGAACACCATCCTTCACTTCAATGGGTTTCTAACAGTATCAATAAAAAGGAATACCACCCTTCACTTCAATGGGTTTCTAACAGTACCAATAAAAAGGAACACCATCCTTCACTTCAATGGGTTTCTAACAGTATCAATAAAAAGGAACACCACCCTTCACTTCAATGGGTTTCTAACAGTATCAATAAAAAGGAACACCACCTTTCACTTCAATGGGTTTCTAACAGTATCAATAAAAAGGAACACCACCCTTCACTTCAATGGGTTTCTAACAGTATCAATAAAAAGGAACACCACCCTTCACTTCAATGGGTTTCTAACAGTATCAATAAAAAGGAATACCACCCTTCACTTCAATGGGTTTCTAACAGTATCAATAAAAAGGAACACCACCCTTCACTTCAATGGGTTTCTAACAGTATCAATAAAAAGGAACACCACCCTTCACTTCAATGGGTTTCTAACAGTACCAATAAAAAGGAATACCACACTTCACTTCAATGGGTTTCTAACAGTATCAATAAAAAGAAATACCACCCTTCACTTCAATGGGTTTCTAACAGTATCAATAAAAAGGAACACCACCCTTCACTTCAATGGGTTTCTAACAGTATCAATAAAAAGGAACACCACCCTTCACTTCAATGGGTTTCTATCAGTATCAATAAAAAGGAACACCACCCTTCACTTCAATGGGTTTCTAACAGTATCAATAAAAAGGAACACCACCCTTCACTTCAATGGGTTTCTAACAGTATCAATAAAAAGGAATACCACCCTTCACTTCAATGGGTTTCTAACAGTATCAATAAAAAGGAACACCACCCTTCAATTCAATGGGTTTCTAACAGTATCAATAAAAAGGAATACCACCCTTCACTTCAATGGGTTTCTAACAGCATCAATAAAAAGGAATACCACCCTTCACTTCAATGGGTTTCTAACAGTACCAATAAAAAGGAACACCACCCTTCACTTCAATGGGTTTCTAACAGTATCAATAAAAAGGAATACCACCCTTCACTTCAATGGGTTTCTAACAGTATCAATAAAAAGGAATACCACCCTTCACTTCAATGGGTTTCTAACAGTATCAATAAAAAGGAACACCACCCTTCACTTCAATGGGTTTCTAACAGTATCAATAAAAAGGAACACCACCCTTCACTTCAATGGGTTTCTAACAGTATCAATAAAAAGGAATACCACCCTTCACTTCAATGGGTTTCTAACAGTATCAATAAAAAGGAACACCACCCTTCACTTCAATGGGTTTCTAACAGTATCAATAAAAAGGAACACCACCCTTCACTTCAATGGGTTTCTAACAGTATCAATAAAAAGGAATACCACCCTTCACTTCAATGGGTTTCTAACAGTACCAATAAAAAGGAACACCATCCTTCACTTCAATGGGTTTCTAACAGTATCAATAAAAAGGAATACCACCCTTCACTTCAATGGGTTTCTAACAGTATCAATAAAAAGGAATACCACCCTTCACTTCAATGGGTTTCTAACAGTATCAATAAAAAGGAACACCACCCTTCACTTCAATGGGTTTCTAACAGTATCAATAAAAAGGAATACCACCCTTCACTTCAATGGGTTTCTAACAGTACGAATAAAAAGGAACACCATCCTTCACTTCAATGGGTTTCTAACAGTATCAATAAAAAGGAATACCACCCTTCACTTCAATGGGTTTCTAACAGTATCAATAAAAAGGAATACCACCCTTCACTTCAATGGGTTTCTAACAGTATCAATAAAAAGGAACACCACCCTTCACTTCAATGGGTTTCTAACAGTACCAATAAAAAGGAACACCATCCTTCACTTCAATGGGTTTCTAACAGTATCAATAAAAAGGAATACCACCCTTCACTTCAATGGGTTTCTAACAGTACCAATAAAAAGGAACACCATCCTTCACTTCAATGGGTTTCTAACAGTACCAATAAAAAGGAATACCACCCTTCACTTCAATGGGTTTCTAACAGTACCAATAAAAAGGAACACCATCCTTCACTTCAATGGGTTTCTAACAGTATCAATAAAAAGGAACACCACCCTTCACTTCAATGGGTTTCTAACAGTATCAATAAAAAGGAATACCACCCTTCACTTCAATGGGTTTCTAACAGTATCAATAAAAAGGAACACCACCCTTCACTTCCATGGGTTTCTAACAGTATCAATAAAAAGGAACACCACCCTTCACTTCAATGGGTTTCTAACAGTATCAATAAAAAGGAATACCACCCTTCACTTCAATGGGTTTCTAACAGTATCAATAAAAAGGAACACCACCCTTCACTTCAATGGGTTTCTAACAGTACCAATAAAAAGGAATACCACCCTTCACTTCAATGGGTTTCTAACAGTATCAATAAAAAGGAATACCACCCTTCACTTCAATGGGTTTCTAACAGTATCAATAAAAAGGAATACCACCCTTCACTTCAATGGGTTTCTAACAGTATCAATAAAAAGGAATACCACCCTTCACTTCAATGGGTTTCTAACAGTATCAATAAAAAGGAACACCACCCTTCACTTCAATGGGTTTCTAACAGTACCAATAAAAAGGAATACCACCCTTCACTTCAATGGGTTTCTAACAGTATCAATAAAAAGGAATACCACCCTTCACTTCAATGGGTTTCTAACAGTATCAATAAAAAGGAACACCACCCTTCACTTCAATGGGTTTCTAACAGTACCAATAAAAAGGAACACCATCCTTCACTTCAATGGGTTTCTAACAATATCAATAAAAAGGAACACCATCCTTCACTTCAATGGGTTTCTAACAGTATCAATAAAAAGGAACACCATCCTTCACTTCAATGGGTTTCTAACAGTATCAATAAAAAGGAACACCATCCTTCACTTCAATGGGTTTCTAACAGTACCAATAAAAAGGAATACCACCCTTCACTTCAATGGGTTTCTAACAGTATCAATAAAAAGGAATACCACCCTTCACTTCAATGGGTTTCTAACAGTATCAATAAAAAGGAACACCACCCTTCACTTCAATGGGTTTCTAACAGTACCAATAAAAAGGAATACCACCCTTCACTTCAATGGGTTTCTAACAGTATCAATAAAAAGGAATACCACCCTTCACTTCAATGGGTTTCTAACAGTATCAATAAAAAGGAACACCACCCTTCACTTCAATGGGTTTCTAACAGTACCAATAAAAAGGAACACCATCCTTCACTTCAATGGGTTTCTAACAGTATCAATAAAAAGGAACACCATCCTTCACTTCAATGGGTTTCTAACAGTATCAATAAAAAGGAACACCATCCTTCACTTCAATGGGTTTCTAACAGTATCAATAAAAAGGAACACCATCCTTCACTTCAATGGGTTTCTAACAGTACCAATAAAAAGGAATACCACCCTTCACTTCAATGGGTTTCTAACAGTATCAATAAAAAGGAACACCACCCTTCACTTCAATGGGTTTCTAACAGTACCAATAAAAAGGAACACCACCCTTCACTTCAATGGGTTTCTAACAGTATCAATAAAAAGGAACACCACCCTTCACTTCAATGGGTTTCTAACAGTATCAATAAAAAGGAACACCACCCTTCACTTCAATGGGTTTCTAACAGTAACAATAAAAAGGAACACCACCCTTCACTTCAATGGGTTTCTAACAGTACCAATAAAAAGGAATACCACCCTTCACTTCAATGGGTTTCTAACAGTATCAATAAAAAGGAACACCACCCTTCACTTCAATGGGTTTCTAACAGTACCAATAAAAAGGAACACCACCCTTCACTTCAATGGGTTTCTAACAGTACCAATAAAAAGGAACACCACCCTTCACTTCAATGGGTTTCTAACAGTATCAATAAAAAGGAACACCACCCTTCACTTCAATGGGTTTCTAACAGTACCAATAAAAAGGAATACCACCCTTCACTTCAATGGGTTTCTAACAGTATCAATAAAAAGGAACACCACCCTTCACTTCAATGGGTTTCTAACAGTATCAATAAAAAGGAATACCACCCTTCACTTCAATGGGTTTCTAACAGTATCAATAAAAAGGAACACCACCCTTCACTTCAATGGGTTTCTAACAGTATCAATAAAAAGGAACACCACCCTTCACTTCAATGGGTTTCTAACAGTACCAATAAAAAGGAACACCACCCTTCACTTCAATGGGTTTCTAACAGTACCAATAAAAAGGAATACCATCCTTCACTTCAATGGGTTTCTTGCTTCCAAAGACCTTTACATTATCTGGCCTTCAAATAATTTTACTTTGAGCGGACACATTATCCTGATTCTGAGCTAACCAGTCTTTGCATGCTTAGCGGAGAATCAACAAACACCAATAGTGTAGTCTTTAGTTTGACCCGACCGGGGCTAGAACCTACAATCATCCACGAAGTAAACTAAATGACATCACACTGAAAACTCTATTTGAATGTTACATGAAAAATGGAGATTAATTTCATTCTTCATTGTATGTAGTTGCTGTGATTGATTGCCTGTTTTGCATATACATCATATACATTTGATAGGGACATATTTAGTGCAAAATTACTTGTTTGTTGTTTTACATTTTGAGTATATATTCCAGTATTCGAAACCGCATCAGTGGTATAATTGTTAGCATCGAGAGAGATAGATCGTGTGTTCGATCCCCGACCGGGTTAAACTAAAGACTATAAAATTGGTATTTGTTCCTTCTCCGCTAAGCATGCAGCATTAAGGAGAAAGAGCAAAGACTGGTTGGCTCGAAATCAGGATAATGTGAACGAGTGAGGCGACATATCTATCCACAGACTGTTGTTTCAATGAACTAGCACTATAAAAATCCAACTAAGCGTGTTGGCCTAGTACAAAGCGGACCTCATCAGCATCTCAGTGAGCTATTGCTGTTTAACGTCAAATTAGCAATTTTCACCTATATTATAACACGAACAAGTTAATTTTCAATGAGATGATGATGATGATGATGCGGCTCTCGATCAAGAAAATCGGAGCCATCTGTAAATTAACATTAGAACCTTAATACAATCCCAACACAAACTGAATCTAAAGTTGATACACAATTTTCCAACGCACATGGTTGATAGCTTACTTATTGAAGTAAATGAACCTACTGATCTTTATTCTGAAACATTTTTTTCTGGTGGAAGCGAACCTGTGCAGGATTTTTTTTAATCGTTGGAGATCCAGTTGTCAAGTGGGAGGTTTTGGGATCTCATTTAACTCGGCCACATTTTTGTGAATGTCGAAAGCCAGGACTTGAATTTCTAAAGCCATATGCTATGATCCTTTTTGTGTTCAGTAAGGAGTTGACCATCACTGTTTAAACTTTCTATTCATGAAATTCATATAAACGCAATTTTCTATAGAACAACATCCAAATTTCTGGGTGAAGGATAGTTTGAAAATACCAAAGAGTAAATCAAGTCGAAGAATGACAAACAACACAATGGCGAACAGAGAAAAGATAAACAGTTTTATACCCAACACTGAATACTAACACGATCCTCACTAAAACGCTTTGTAACATGTCAACATAAATTGACAATCCAATCATTCATGTACATATTATTTTGTCACAATTTAAATGTTTGTCTAAGCAAAAAGTAAGGATGTGATATCTGCAGACAAGTTTCATAATGAATTGTTTGTTTTATAAATGGACATCATTGAGTTCATTTAAAGTATTTGTGATGCATCGTTACTAATTTTAGATAAAAAATATGGTTCTCGCTGTGGTTTTTTCCCTTCCATGTGTTTGTGGTGTGTCTATGTTACAGTACAGGTGTAATCTTAACAAAATTAGAGCCTTCACACAACCTGAAACTTCACATCTAGGATACAAATACAATGTAAATAAACGTTAGAGAAAACAGAACGGACAATCCAGAGAAACTGGCAACATTGAGTAAACAAGGACGAAGACAAACAACGCAAAACTAAAATGATGAACAGCATCCCACCAAATACTGCGGTGAACCCATGAGCTCTCGAAGGGTAAGCAGTTTCTTATACATTGTGACAAATTTATTTACGTCGGAGAAACCGGGGACACCCTGTACCAAAGACATTTGTTAAATATATCACTAATCAGAAGGCAGAAACCTGATTCCAATAACAATTCATTTTAATTCCACTGAACATTCCGTGAATGATTATGAAATTGTGGCTTTAGAAAAAATTTGCGGTGATAATTCTTACCGAGAGACAATCGAAAAACTTTGGATGAATAAACTGCGAACATTCAAACCCCATGGTTTAAATATAAAAACGTAACGTTCTATTTCCCGTAATTTTTATTATATATTTACTTTGTGACGTTATCTATTATGACAAATTCAAATGTATCATAACATAATAAAGTTCCGCTGAAGAAGGCCGGGTTGTAGGCCGAAAGCTCCGGATAAATTTTCAGAGATTTTGTTTATTTACCTCGATATGAGACACTTTAATTATATATGTGACTGTATAATGAATTCTTCATTATCCCATACAATATATTAAAAATTGCTGAGTTAGATTGCTGTCAAATTATAATATTAAGTATATATGTACCATCTACACACGCTTATACACATGTCTTACGTCTATCCCTAGATTTGCCTTACGAGAAAAGGTAACACTAGGATTATTGAAGCTCCTTTTTTTTAGGGAGAGGATGTGGTCGAGTGGTCTAGGGCGCTGGACGTAAGGCTAAGCGAATGGTGCTGCAGTGTATCAATGGTGTGGGTTCAAATCCCGTCGAGGGAAGAGCAAAAATTTGACAGCTCTAAAATCTAATTCTAACACTGTTTGGTGTTATTTTCAGACGTATATATATATAGACAGGTACGATAAGTCTTGGCAGTGATAGAGGAAAGAAAACAATTTACGTAAAAAGTGAAAGATCCATTGTCATTTGAGATATTGATATTTCGTAACGGTCAACCAGATGGTGATGATCACCGTATAATTTTTGTAGCGATGACTTAGGAACCTAGGAACAAGGTAGACTTGTTTGAGTAGCTTTTGTGTCAGCAGCTAAACTCTGTAAAACAACAAAAATATCATACTGTCCAAACTCCAATAGAAAAATCATAACAAGCGTCAAAATCGATACCCTATAGCATACACAAATACATGGCCGCTCTCTTTTTTGGCTTGGTGCAGAAGTGGCGGGGTTAAGCTAGTTTTATTGGCTCAAAATCGCGAATTTATTTCACATGAGAGGGAAATGAAATTTTTTCTCATTCTTAAATAGCACAACACAGAAAATATATTGATTTTAAACTAATAATTGAAATATTCATACTTTTCATATGTATATGCTCATGTGGTGTACATGTATGACCTTTTTGGTTAGTTGTGGTGTTTAACGCCACTTTCAACAATATTTCTGTTTTTCGTGGTTGTCAGTTTTATTTGTGGAGGAAACCGGACATAACCACCGACAAATTGATCACATAATGTTGTATCGAGTACACCATCGACATGAGCGGAATTCGAACTCACAGCATCAGTAGTGATAGACAGCGATTGCATAAGTAGGTGTATTGTTAGTAGAATGAATTAATGTATCTATATATTTTCTATTTATAGACAGTCATGTTGTATGGATGGTTGTTGAACTCATTGAATGCGATTCTGAATTTAAATACACGAAGTATGGTTTCACAATGTTTAGTTAAGATATAAGTATTTAATGTGTCATATATAAATTGTCTGTTACATATGGAATATTATGATCCTTTCATACGACAAATACGCACCACACATTTTTAATTTAACTAAACGTTTTCTAGTGATAAACGAGAGACGTATCTCCAGACAGAGATGGATTCGAAATGGTATGCTTTGTAAAGAAATAATCTGTATGTTACGGTGGTATTTTGTTTTCATGAATATGAATATCAATATTATGCCTTGACATAACGCTGAATGAAGATGTCCTTGTCTAAGAAATTCTACATTTAGGAAATTAAATTATATACCTTATGAAAAGAAAGCTTAACAGTGATGTTAATCAATTCCACCAATATCAACAAAACATGGTCAACGATTCCACCAATAAAACAAAACTAACAATCACCTCTCATCCATCTTACCTAATCTCACTGAACACAAACAGGACCACGACAATATGACGTAGGAAATCTAGGTCCTGGCTTTGGACAGGCACAACAATGTGGCGGGGTTAAACAGGTTAATGGTATCCTACCCCCCCCCCCCCCCCCTCCCTTTCCTCTCTTGATAACTGGATGTCCAACGGCAAAACACGTATAACCAAACTGCACAGATTTGATTCCACTCAAAAAGCCCACACAAAAATGAATGACAACATTTACATGGACCAGTACAGTAGCAGGGGCAGTGAATGACAACATTTACATGGGCCAGTACAGTAGCAGGGGCAGTGAATGACAACATTTATATGGACCAGTACAGTAGCAGGGGCAGTGAATGACAACATTTACATGGACCAGTACAGTGACAGGGGCAGTGAATAACAACATTTACATGGACCAGTACAGTAGCAGGGTCAGTGAATGCTCGTAGTTAACTGACTACTAGCTATGAAGGTAGAATATTTACTCTTTTGACAACAAAATCATAATTGATACTTCAAACAAATCTAATATTAATTATAGCAATGTATCACAATTCTTCTACTTAATTAAAAAACTACATCAGTGGTGTAATGGTTAGCGTCCTCGCCTCGAGTGCGGTAGATCGTGGGTTCGAGCACCGATCGGGTCAAACCAAAGACTATGAAATTGGTATTTGTTGCTTCTCCGCTAAGCACGCAGCATTAAGGAGAAAGAGCAAAGACTGATTGGCTCGGAATCAGTTTATGGGTCCGAATCGGGCGACATGTGTATCCGCGGATTGTTGTTTCAGTGAGCTAGCACTATGGAAATCCAACAGAGCGTGTTGGTCTAGTACAAAGAAGACCTCATATTCAACTCATCAAAAATTAACTTGTTCTTGCCATGATATAGCTGAAAAATTGTTGAGTTGACGTTAACCAACTATCACCCACTCACTCATAATATAAAAAATCAATGCATAAGATATACAAAATAAATATATAATGGGATTGTAATATGCGATAATAAACGATGCATTTCCATATAGTGAAAATGTATAAAGATAAGGAAGTCAACAAAAATGTCAAAATATTTTTTTATCAATGTGTGACGTAAAAGTGTCTTTGACATTTACTTCACTGAATTTGATACTGCTTTGACAACTGTTTTACCTGTTTTGTTCCAGTATTATTATAAATACTGGTATAGTGACAACTGGAACCTTTGAGCCGTAATGAAAGCGGGAGATTTGGCGCTTTAAAATCTGATTCAACCCACCATTTCTTTAGAAATGCCTGTATCAAGTCAGTATCATTACGGTTTTCACAGTTTTCCGGTTGTTGACTGATTTTGTCTGTTTATATACTTATGAGTTTTGACTTTCCTTTTGTAAGATTGTTCGGAGTTCGGTAATTTTGTTATTACCCTTATTGTTCTAAAAATGTGTGTAGTAAGTTATTGTTCCTTAATGTAATGTGAGCAAGGTACACTTTTAAATTATTTCCACATTGAGCGTACCTGATGTTATTACAGAAACACGTCATATGCACTACATTTGATATCTACGTTGTTATTTCAACTCTATCATGACAAGAACAGCCTGCATTTCGAGGAGAGGATGATGATGTTCTCTTTGTACCAGACCAACAATCTTAGTTAGAGTTGTACGGTGCTCATTCACTCAAACAAAGATTTCACATGTAGACATGTCGCTCCACTCGGACACGTTATCCTAATTCCAGGGGCCGTCGTGATCGTATGGTAGTTGGATTTAAAACTACATATGCAATCAGTGTCTATCACCACTAACGTTGTGAGTTCAAATCCCGCTCATTGTTAGGAGTACTCGATACAACATTATATGATAAAGTTTGTCAGTTACTTGCGGCAGGTCGGTGGTTTTCTCCGGGTACTCGGGTTTCTTCCACCAATAAAACTGACCGCCGCTATATAGCTGACATATTGTTGAAGGTGACGTTAAACACCATAACCCTTATCCTGATTCCAAGCCATCCAGATTTTGTTCTTACTATTTAATGCTGTTTGCGTATTTGTTATGTGCTTATAAATACGAGAGTCCGGGTGGTTCAATGAGTTAGGTAGTTGTAGGGGGTCCGGGTGGTTCAATGAGTTAGGTAGTTGTAGGGGGTCCGGGTGGTTCAATGAGTGAGGTAGTTGGATTTACCTAACAACTCATACAAGCCTATCACCAATACGGCATGGGTTCGCGCCCGGCTTTCTAAATTACAAAAAGGGTGCACTCGACTCGCAACCGCACCTGATAAAGCTTGCTCATGTTCGGTGGTTCTCTACGCGTACTCCGACTTCTTCCACCACTAAAACTGGCTAGCGAAGATGTGATATTGCTGAAAGTGGCGTTAAAACACCAAAAATCTAAATAAAATAAAAATCTTATAAATACGTATATTCATTTTCTCTTTGTT
Source organism: Bathymodiolus septemdierum (assembly GCA_963383655.1). Lineage (NCBI taxonomy): Eukaryota > Metazoa > Mollusca > Bivalvia > Mytilida > Modiolidae > Bathymodiolus > Bathymodiolus septemdierum. Next base: position 62,007,353 of record OY726529.1, read on the forward strand.
GTGTTGTTGCTTCATGTTTATTTAATTGATGGAGAAGACCTATTTCAACAACACCTCTCTCACATTAAATGCAAAATACATTTTTTTTTCTAAATCCATTTAATCTTTCTCAATTAAGATTTAATTGTCTATTAAAATACATTTATTTTTAATCTTCTAAATGGTTGATTTCCTTTATAACTGTCGAAAATAGATCATTAAAATTCTAAAAGTTATCGCCCTTCGTATGTGACAAATTATTGATTGACATAAATCATATGTAAAGGGAAAGTAGTGACACGTGCACAACTTCCCAGGAAGTAAGATCCTGTAATCACAATGTGTCAGTCTGATCACAATGTGTCAGTCTAATCACAATGTGTCAGTCTGCTTCTTGCATTTCAAGAACAATCCGAAACTTTATGAACCAATCGAATTTTATATTGCAACTCACCCGGAATTACTTATTCTTCCGGGGTTCACATTCAATATTTAGTTTTCTGTGTCTTTGGGTCCTTTTTCTTTTGGTTTTCATATTCTCTGTTCTTTTTGTTTTTGCCATTATATTGTATGTTATTTATCTTTTAGCCATAATATTGTCTGTCTGTTTTCGATTTACGACGTTAGATTACCTCGAGCTTTTAGTATGCTCAAACTTGTAACTGATGATAACGCATTACATACATTGTTTGTGATTTGTGTTTCTTATCGCATTAATGTGAGATTGTGCTTCTTGTCTCTTAGTGTGAGATTGTGCTTCTTGTCTCTTAGTGTGAGATTGTACTTCTTGTCTCTTAGTGTGAGATTGTGCTTCTTGTCTCTTAGTGTGAGATTGTTCTTCTTGTCTCTTAGTGTGAGATTGTTCTTCTTGTCTCTTAGTGTGAGATTGTGCTTCTTGTCTCTTAGTGTGAGATTGTGCTTCTTGTCTCTTAGTGTGAGATTGTACTTCTTGTCTCTTAGTGTGAGATTGTGCTTCTTGTCTCTTAGTGTGAGATTGTGCTTCTTGTCTCTTAGTGTGAGATTGTTCTTCTTGTCTCTTAGTGTGAGATTGTTCTTCTTGTCTCTTAGTGTGAGATTGTACTTCTTGTCTCTTAGTGTGAGATTGTGCTTCTTGTCTCTTAGTGTGAGATTGTGCTTCTTGTCTCTTAGTGTGAGATTGTTCTTCTTGTCTCTTAGTGTGAGATTGTTCTTCTTGTCTCTTAGTGTGAGATTGTGCTTCTTGTCTCTTAGTGTGAGATTGTGCTTCTTGTCTCTTAGTGTGAGATTGTGCTTCTTGTCTCTTAGTGTGAGATTGTGCTTCTTGTCTCTTAGTGTGAGATTGTTCTTCTTGTCTCTTAGTGTGAGATTGTGCTTCTTGTCTCTTAGTGTGAGATTGTGCTTCTTGTCTCTTAATGTGAGATTGTGCTTCTTGTCTCTTAGTGTGAGATTGTGCTTCTTGTCTCTTAGTGTGAGATTGTGCTTCTTATCTCGTTAATGCGATAGTTTCAGAGATATTATTAAATACTGGTAAAGCTATCTCAAAAATTATGAAGATGGAATAAGAATCCAATTTACTGACATTGTAATAGCATATGAACTTTATTACAATCTACCTTTACTGGTTTGCAAGAATAAGAATGTTTGGCTTGATTTATTGTGCTTAACGCCACTTTCAGCAATATTTCAACTATATCATGGCGACCAGTTTTAGTGGTGGAGGCAGACGGAGAGAACCACCACCCATGGGCAAGCAACTGGTAAGCTTTATCACTTGCGGCTGCGAGTCGAGTGCACCCTTTTTTGTAATTTACAAAGCCGGGCGCGAACCCACGCCGTATTGGTGATAGGCTTGTATGAGTTGTTAGATAATCCAACTACCTAACTCACTGAACCAATAATGTTTGAAATACAAATAATGTTCCTTATATTTTTAATGTTTACCTTAATTTTTAGTTTTCTTTATTTTACAGAATGTTGTGCTAACCGCTTGCTTTGAGAGTATCACCCACCAAGTAGATGTGTCAAGTAGATGTGTCAAGAAGATGTGTCAAGCACCTGATGTATAAGATATATTTATAATTATTGAAATTTACAGCTAAAAATATTGTTATTATTATTAAAATTCATGTTCATCTCACTGAAGCACTGGTAACCAACCAATTTTGTCAAAAAATTAAGGTTCTTCTCCGTCAAGCATAGGTAACATTTGCCTAAAACTAAGGTTTGTATGGCTCAAGCATAGGCAACCTTGGTTAATTTTGGCTATTCAGTTCCGATCTTTTTCTTTCTTGTTGCTCCCCCATTTTATTTTCTATATGATTATGCGCTAAATGTTTACTTTGGAACGAATACAAATAGCGACATGTACATTCATTAAAATAAGATAATTAGAACTCTAAATCATTTAGGCAAATTCAAATATATAAATGTAAAATGAAGAACAGCAATCAAAATGTTTCAAATAAACCTGTGTGTAGGTAAGTCATGCAGTGTTAGAAGACCTGTGTGTATGTAAGTCATGCAGTGTTAGAAGACCTGTGTGTAGGTAAGTCATGCAGTGTTAGAAGACCTGTGTGTATGTAAGTCATGCAGTGTTAGAAGACCTGTGTGTAGGTAAGTCATGCAGTGTTAGAAGACCTGTGTGTAGGTAAGTCATGCAGTGTTAGAAGACCTGTGTGTAGGTAAGTCATGCAGTGTTAGAAGACCTGTGTGTAGGTAAGTCATGCAGTGTTAGAAGACCTGTGTGTAGGTAAGTCATGCAGTGTTAGAAGACCTGTGTGTAGGTAAGTCATGCAGTGTTAGAAGACCTGTGTGTAGGTAAGTCATGCAGTGTTAGAAGACCTGTGTGTAGGTAAGTCATGCAGTGTTAGAAGACCTGTGTGTAGGTAAGTCATGCAGTGTTAGAAGACCTGTGTGTAGGTAAGTCATGCAGTGTTAGAAGACCTGTGTGTAGGTATGTCATGCAGTGTTAGAAGACCTGTGTGTAGGTAAGTCATGCAGTGTTAGAAGACCTGTGTGTAGGTAAGTCATGCAGTGTTAGAAGACCTGTGTGTAGGTAAGTCATGCAGTGTTAGAAGACCTGTGTGTAGGTAAGTCATGCAGTGTTAGAAGACCTGTGTGTAGGTAAGTCATGCAGTGTTAGAAGACCTGTGTGTAGGTAAGTCATGCAGTGTTAGAAGACCTGTGTGTATGTAAGTCATGCAGTGTTAGAAGACATGTGTGTAGGTAAGTCATGCAGTGTTAGAAGACCTGTGTGTATGTAAGTCATGCAGTGTTAGAAGACATGTGTGTAGGTAAGTCATGCAGTGTTAGAAGACCTGTGTGTAGGTAAGTCATGCAGTGTTAGAAGACCTGTGTGTATGTAAGTCATGCAGTGTTAGAAGACATGTGTGTAGGTAAGTCATGCAGTGTTAGAAGACCTGTGTGTAGGTAAGTCATGCAGTGTTAGAAGACCTGTGTGTAGGTAAGTCATGCAGTGTTAGAAGACCTGTGTGTAGGTAAGTCATGCAGTGTTAGAAGACCTGTGTGTAGGTAAGTCATGCAGTGTTAGAAGACCTGTGTGTAGGTAAGTCATGCAGTGTTAGAAGACCTGTGTGTAGGTAAGTCATGCAGTGTTAGAAGACATGTGTGTAGGTAAGTCATGCAGTGTTAGAAGACCTGTGTGTAGGTAAGTCATGCAGTGTTAGAAGACCTGTGTGTAGGTAAGTCATGCAGTGTTAGAAGACCTGTGTGTAGGTAAGTCATGCAGTGTTAGAAGACATGTGTGTAGGTAAGTCATGCAGTGTTAGAAGACCTGTGTGTAGGTAAGTCATGCAGTGTTAGAAGATCTGTGTATAGGTAAGTCATGCAGTGTTAGAAGACCTGTGTGTAGGTAAGTCATGCAGTGTTAGAAGACCTGTGTGTAGGTAAGTCATGCAGTGTTAGAAGACCTGTGTGTAGGTAAGTCATGCAGTGTTAGAAGACCTGTGTATAGGTAAGTCATGCAGTGTTAGAAGACCTGTGTGTAGGTAAGTCATGCAGTGTTAGAAGACCTGTGTGTAGGTAAGTCATGCAGTGTTAGAAGACCTGTGTGTAGGTAAGTCATGCAGTGTTAGAAGACCTGTGTGTAGGTAAGTCATGCAGTGTTAGAAGACCTGTGTGTAGGTAAGTCATGCAGTGTTAGAAGACCTGTGTATAGGTAAGTCATGCAGTGTTAGAAGACCTGTGTGTAGGTAAGTCATGCAGTGTTAGAAGACCTGTGTGTAGGTAAGTCATGCAGTGTTAGAAGACCTGTGTGTAGGTAAGTCATGCAGTGTTAGAAGACCTGTGTGTAGGTAAGTCATGCAGTGTTAGAAGACATGTGTGTAGGTAAGTCATGCAGTGTTAGAAGACCTGTGTATAGGTAAGTCATGCAGTGTTAGAAGACCTGTGTGTAGGTAAGTCATGCAGTGTTAGAAGACCTGTGTGTAGGTAAGTCATGCAGTGTTAGAAGACCTGTGTGTAGGTAAGTCATGCAGTGTTAGAAGACCTGTGTGTAGGTAAGTCATGCAGTGTTAGAAGACCTGTGTGTAGGTAAGTCATGCAGTGTTAGAAGACCTGTGTGTAGGTAAGTCATGCAGTGTTAGAAGACCTGTGTGTAGGTAAGTCATGCAGTGTTAGAAGACCTGTGTGTAGGTAAGTCATGCAGTGTTAGAAGACCTGTGTGTAGGTAAGTCATGCAGTGTTAGAAGACCTGTGTGTAGGTAAGTCATGCAGTGTTAGAAGACCTGTGTGTAGGTAAGTCATGCAGTGTTAGAAGACCTGTGTGTAGGTAAGTCATGCAGTGTTAGAAGACATGTGTGTAGGTAAGTCATGCAGTGTTAGAAGACCTGTGTGTAGGTAAGTCATGCAGTGTTAGAAGACCTGTGTGTAGGTAAGTCATGCAGTGTTAGAAGACATGTGTGTAGGTAAGTCATGCAGTGTTAGAAGACCTGTGTGTAGGTAAGTCATGCAGTGTTAGAAGACCTGTGTGTAGGTAAGTCATGCAGTGTTAGAAGACCTGTGTGTAGGTAAGTCATGCAGTGTTAGAAGACCTGTGTGTAGGTAAGTCATGCAGTGTTAGAAGACCTGTGTGTAGGTAAGTCATGCAGTGTTAGAAGACCTGTGTGTAGGTAAGTCATGCAGTGTTAGAAGACCTGTGTATAGGTAAGTCATGCAGTGTTAGAAGACCTGTGTGTAGGTAAGTCATGCAGTGTTAGAAGACCTGTGTGTAGGTATGTCATGCAGTGTTAGAAGACCTGTGTGTAGGTAAGTCATGCAGTGTTAGAAGACCTGTGTGTAGGTAAGTCATGCAGTGTTAGAAGACCTGTGTGTAGGTAAGTCATGCAGTGTTAGAAGACCTGTGTGTAGGTAAGTCATGCAGTGTTAGAAGACCTGTGTGTAGGTAAGTCATGCAGTGTTAGAAGACCTGTGTGTAGGTAAGTCATGCAGTGTTAGAAGACCTGTGTGTAGGTAAGTCATGCAGTGTTAGAAGACCTGTGTGTAGGTAAGTCATGCAGTGTTAGAAGACCTGTGTGTAGGTAAGTCATGCAGTGTTAGAAGACCTGTGTGTAGGTAAGTCATGCAGTGTTAGAAGACCTGTGTGTAGGTAAGTCATGCAGTGTTAGAAGACATGTGTGTAGGTAAGTCATGCAGTGTTAGAAGACCTGTGTGTAGGTAAGTCATGCAGTGTTAGAAGACCTGTGTGTAGGTAAGTCATGCAGTGTTAGAAGACATGTGTGTAGGTAAGTCATGCAGTGTTAGAAGACCTGTGTGTAGGTAAGTCATGCAGTGTTAGAAGACATGTGTGTAGGTAAGTCATGCAGTGTTAGAAGACCTGTGTGTAGGTAAATCATGCAGTGTTAGAAGACCTGTGTGTAGGTAAGTCATGCAGTGTTAGAAGATCTGTGTGTAGGTAAGTCATGCAGTGTTAGAAGACCTGTGTGTAGGTAAAGTCATGCAGTGTTAGAAGACCTGTGTGTAGGTAAGTCATGCAGTGTTAGAAGACCTGTGTGTAGGTAAGTCATGCAGTGTTAGAAGACCTGTGTGTAGGTAAGTCATGCAGTGTTAGAAGACCTGTGTGTAGGTAAGTCATGCAGTGTTAGAAGACATGTGTGTAGGTAAGTCATGCAGTGTTAGAAGACCTGTGTGTAGGTAAGTCATGCAGTGTTAGAAGACCTGTGTGTAGGTAAGTCATGCAGTGTTAGAAGACCTGTGTGTAGGTAAGTCATGCAGTGTTAGAAGACCTGTGTGTAGGTAAGTCATGCAGTGTTAGAAGACATGTGTGTAGGTAAGTCATGCAGTGTTAGAAGACTGTGTGTAGGTAAGTCATGCAGTGTTAGAAGACCTGTGTGTAGGTAAGTCATGCAGTGTTAGAAGACCTGTGTGTAGGTAAGTCATGCAGTGTTAGAAGACCTGTGTGTAGGTAAGTCATGCAGTGTTAGAAGACCTGTGTGTAGGTAAGTCATGCAGTGTTAGAAGACCTGTGTGTAGGTAAGTCATGCAGTGTTAGAAGACATGTGTGTAGGTAAGTCATGCAGTGTTAGAAGACCTGTGTGTAGGTAAGTCATGCAGTGTTAGAAGACATGTGTGTAGTAAGTCATGCAGTGTTAGAAGACATGTGTGTAGGTAAATCATGCAGTGTTAGAAGACCTGTGTGTAGGTAAGTCATGCAGTGTTAGAAGATCTGTGTGTAGGTAAGTCATGCAGTGTTAGAAGACCTGTGTGTAGGTAAGTCATGCAGTGTTAGAAGATCTGTGTGTAGTAAGTCATGCAGTGTTAGAAGACCTGTGTGTAGGTATGTCATGCAGTGTTAGAAGACATGTGTGTAGGTATGTCATGCAGTGTTAGAGGACCTGTGTGTAGGTAAGTCATGCAGTGTTAGAAGACCTGTGTGTAGGTAAGTCATGCAGTGTTAGAAGACCTGTGTGTAGGTAAGTCATGCAGTGTTAGAAGACCTGTGTGTAGGTAAGTCATGCAGTGTTAGAAGACCTGTGTGTAGGTAAGTCATGCAGTGTTAGAAGACCTGTGTGTAGGTAAGTCATGCAGTGTTAGAAGACCTGTGTGTAGGTAAGTCATGCAGTGTTAGAAGACCTGTGTGTAGGTAAGTCATGCAGTGTTAGAAGACCTGTGTGTAGGTAAGTCATGCAGTGTTAGAAGACATGTGTGTAGGTAAGTCATGCAGTGTTAGAAGACCTGTGTGTAGGTAAGTCATGCAGTGTTAGAGGACCTGTGTGTAGGTAAGTCATGCAGTGTTAGAAGACATGTGTGTAGGTAAGTCATGCAGTGTTAGAAGACCTGTGTGTAGGTAAGTCATGCAGTGTTAGAAGACCTGTGTGTAGGTAAGTCATGCAGTGTTAGAAGACATGTGTGTAGGTAAGTCATGCAGTGTTAGAAGACCTGTGTGTAGGTAAGTCATGCAGTGTTAGAAGACCTGTGTGTAGGTAAGTCATGCAGTGTTAGAAGACCTGTGTGTAGGTAAGTCATGCAGTGTTAGAAGACCTGTGTGTAGGTAAGTCATGCAGTGTTAGAAGACATGTGTGTAGGTAAGTCATGCAGTGTTAGAAGACCTGTGTGTAGGTAAGTCATGCAGTGTTAGAAGACATGTGTGTAGGTAAATCATGCAGTGTTAGAAGACCTGTGTGTAGGTAAGTCATGCAGTGTTAGAAGACCTGTGTGTAGGTAAGTCATGCAGTGTTAGAAGACCTGTGTGTAGGTAAGTCATGCAGTGTTAGAAGACATGTGTGTAGGTAAGTCATGCAGTGTTAGAAGACATGTGTGTAGGTAAGTCATGCAGTGTTAGAAGACCTGTGTGTAGGTAAGTCATGCAGTGTTAGAAGACCTGTGTGTAGGTAAGTCATGCAGTTTTAGAAGACCCGTGTGTAGGTAAGTCATGCAGTGTTAGAAGACCTGTGTGTAGGTAAGTCATGCAGTGTTAGAAGACATGTGTGTAGGTAAATCATGCAGTGTTAGAAGACCTGTGTGTAGGTAAGTCATGCAGTGTTAGAAGACCTGTGTGTAGGTAAGTCATGCAGTGTTAGAAGACCTGTGTGTAGGTAAGTCATGCAGTGTTAGAAGACCTGTGTGTAGGTAAGTCATGCGGTTGTAAGTCATGCAGTGTTAGAAGACCTGTGTGTAGTAAGTCATGCAGTGTTAGAAGACCTGTGTGTAGGTAAGTCATGCAGTGTTAGAAGACCTGTGTGTAGGTAAGTCATGCAGTGTTAGAAGACCTGTGTGTAGGTAAGTCATGCAGTGTTAGAAGACCTGTGTGTAGGTAAGTCATGCAGTGTTAGAAGACCTGTGTGTAGGTAAGTCATGCAGTGTTAGAAGACCTGTGTGTAGGTAAGTCATGCAGTGTTAGAAGACCTGTGTGTAGGTAAGTCATGCAGTGTTAGAAGACCTGTGTGTAGGTAAGTCATGCAGTGTTAGAAGACCTGTGTGTAGGTAAGTTATGCAGTGTTAGAAGACCTGTGTGTAGGTAAGTCATGCAGTGTTAGAAGACCTGTGTGTAGGTAAGTCATGCAGTGTTAGAAGACCTGTGTGTAGGTAAGTCATGCAGTGTTAGAAGACCTGTGTGTAGGTAAGTCATGCAGTGTTAGAAGACCTGTGTGTAGGTAAGTCATGCAGTGTTAGAAGACCTGTGTGTAGGTAAGTCATGCAGTGTTAGAAGACCTGTGTGTAGGTAAGTCATGCAGTGTTAGAAGACCTGTGTGTAGGTAAGTCATGCAGTGTTAGAAGACCTGTGTGTAGGTAAGTCATGCAGTGTTAGAAGACCTGTGTGTAGGTAAGTCATGCAGTGTTAGAAGACCTGTGTGTAGGTAAGTCATGCAGTGTTAGAAGACCTGTGTGTAGGTAAGTCATGCAGTGTTAGAAGACCTGTGTGTAGGTAAGTCATGCAGTGTTAGAAGACCTGTGTGTAGGTAAGTCATGCAGTGTTAGAAGACATGTGTGTAGGTAAGTCATGCAGTGTTAGAAGACATGTGTGTAGGTAAGTCATGCAGTGTTAGAAGACCTGTGTGTAGGTAAGTCATGCAGTGTTAGAAGACCTGTGTGTAGGTAAGTCATGCAGTGTTAGAAGACCTGTGTGTAGGTAAGTCATGCAGTGTTAGAAGACCTGTGTGTAGGTAAGTCATGCAGTGTTAGAAGACATGTGTGTAGGTAAGTCATGCAGTGTTAGAAGACCTGTGTGTAGGTAAGTCATGCAGTGTTAGAAGACCTGTGTGTAGGTAAGTCATGCAGTGTTAGAAGACCTGTGTGTAGGTAAGTCATGCAGTGTTAGAAGACCTGTGTGTAGGTAAGTCATGCAGTGTTAGAAGACCTGTGTGTAGGTAAGTCATGCAGTGTTAGAAGACCTGTGTGTAGGTAAGTCATGCAGTGTTAGAAGACATGTGTGTAGGTAAGTCATGCAGTGTTAGAAAGACATGTGTGTAGGTAAGTCATGCAGTGTTAGAAGACATGTGTGTAGGTAAGTCATGCAGTGTTAGAAGACCTGTGTGTAGGTAAGTCATGCAGTGTTAGAAGACCTGTGTGTAGGTAAGTCATGCAGTGTTAGAAGACCTGTGTGTAGGTAAGTCATGCAGTGTTAGAAGACATGTGTGTAGGTAAGTCATGCAGTGTTAGAAGACCTGTGTGTAGGTAAGTCATGCAGTGTTAGAAGACCTGTGTGTAGGTAAGTCATGCAGTGTTAGAAGACCTGTGTGTAGGTAAGAAGTCATGCAGTGTTAGAAGACCTGTGTGTAGGTAAGTCATGCAGTGTTAGAAGACCTGTGTGTAGGTAAGTCATGCAGTGTTAGAAGACCTGTGTGTAGGTAAGTCATGCAGTGTTAGAAGACCTGTGTGTAGGTAAGTCATGCAGTGTTAGAAGACATGTGTGTAGGTAAGTCATGCAGTGTTAGAAGACCTGTGTGTAGGTAAGTCATGCAGTGTTAGAAGACATGTGTGTAGGTAAGTCATGCAGTGTTAGAAGACCTGTGTGTAGGTAAGTCATGCAGTGTTAGAAGACCTGTGTGTAGGTAAGTCATGCAGTGTTAGAAGACCTGTGTGTAGGTAAGTCATGCAGTGTTAGAAGACCTGTGTGTAGGTAAGTCATGCAGTGTTAGAAGACATGTGTGTAGGTAAGTCATGCAGTGTTAGAAGACCTGTGTGTAGGTAAGTCATGCAGTGTTAGAAGACCTGTGTGTAGGTAAGTCATGCAGTGTTAGAAGACCTGTGTGTAGGTAAGTCATGCAGTGTTAGAAGACCTGTGTGTAGGTATGTCATGCAGTGTTAGAAGACCTGTGTGTAGGTAAGTCATGCAGTGTTAGAAGACCTGTGTGTAGGTAAGTCATGCAGTGTTAGAAGACCTGTGTGTAGGTAAGTCATGCAGTGTTAGAAGACCTGTGTGTAGGTAAGTCATGCAGTGTTAGAAGACCTGTGTGTAGGTAAGTCATGCAGTGTTAGAAGACCTGTGTGTAGGTAAGTCATGCAGTGTTAGAAGACCTGTGTGTAGGTAAGTCATGCAGTGTTAGAAGACCTGTGTGTAGGTAAGTCATGCAGTGTTAGAAGACCTGTGTGTAGGTAAGTCATGCAGTGTTAGAAGACCTGTGTGTAGGTATGTCATGCAGTGTTAGAAGACATGTGTGTAGGTAAGTCATGCAGTGTTAGAAGACCTGTGTGTAGGTAAGTCATGCAGTGTTAGAAGACCTGTGTGTAGGTAAGTCATGCAGTGTTAGAAGGTTTCTTTGGGGAGCTGTATTATCTTAGATACAAATGGCCTGGGAAAGTTAGAACATTAAATTCTTGCTACAGAGCGTGGAATATTTGATACAGAGATTTTCATTTTCCTCGTTTTGAAGATGTTTCTTGGCATATTATTTTTGTATTGAAAGTGTCGAGGTTTTCTGACACCTCCCCGTTGTCAGAATGGGCTTTCTGCTGTAGTCAGTGTGGTAATGACGATATAGCTGAAAAACGGCTGAAGGTAAAGTTTTTAGATATCAAAGGGGTACTCAGAAGCCGTAAGTCGAAGGACATTCAATATGCAATGTCCAAAAAAATGACAAACAATGACCTACAAGATACCACACAGAAGTTCACAGACTGAGCCGCATCAAAAAACCAAAGATGAACTCATGTGCCCCGGAACGGTAAACAGCAATATTCTTTATCCTATTATTCTTGCCCAAGTACACATGCATCTATCGCGCATACGCCCCATGCATGGGGCAATGCTTCCAGCCTGTCAAAAAAATTAGAACTTAATTAATTAATAAGCTATTGAAATTCAAAGACGTAGTAGTTACCTATTATCAATATCAAAGACGTAGTAGTTACCTATTATCAATATCAAAGACGTAGTAGTTACCTATTATCAATATCAAAGACGTAGTAGTTACCTGTTATCAATATCAAAGACGTAGTAGTTACCTATTATCAATATCAAAGACGTAGTAGTTACCTATTATCAATATCAAAGACGTAGTAGTTACCTGTTATCAATATCATAGTTACCTATTATCAATATCAAAGACGTAGTAGTTACCTGTTATCAATATCAAAGACGTAGTAGTTACCTATTATCAATATCAAAGACGTAGTAGTTACCTATTATCAATATCAAAGACGTAGTAGTTACCTGTTATCAATATCAAAGACGTAGTAGTTACCTATTATCAATATCAAAGACGTAGTAGTTACCTATTATCAATATCAAAGACGTAGTAGTTACCTATTATCAATATCAAAGACGTAGTAGTTACCTGTGATCAATATCAAAGACGTAGTAGTTACCTATTATCAATATCAAAGACGTAGTAGGTACCTATTATCAATATCAAAGACGTAGTAGTTACCTATTATCAATATCAAAGACGTAGTAGTTACCTATTATCAATATCAAAGACGTAGTAGTTACCTATTATCAATATCAAAGACGTAGTAGTTACCTATTATCAATATCAAAGACGTAGTAGTTACCTATTATCAATATCAAAGACGTAGTAGTTACCTATTATCAATATCAAAGACGTAGTAGTTACCTATTATCAATATCAAAGACGTAGTAGTTACCTGTTATCAATATCAAAGACGTAGTAGTTACCTGTTATCAATATCAAAGACGTAGTAGTTACCTATTATCAATATCAAAGACGTAGTAGTTACCTATTATCAATATCAAAGACGTAGTAGTTACCTATTATCAATATCAAAGACGTAGTAGTTACCTATTATCAATATCAAAGACGTAGTAGTTACCTATTATCAATATCAAAGACGTAGTAGTTACCAGAGTTACCTGTTATCAATATCAAAGACGTAGTAGTTACCTGTTATCAATATCAAAGACGTAGTAGTTACCTATTATCAATATCAAAGACGTAGTAGTTACCTATTATCAATATCAAAGACGTAGTAGTTACCTATTATCAATATCAAAGACGTAGTAGTTACCTATTATCAATATCAAAGACGTAGTAGTTACCTATTATCAATATCAAAGACGTAGTAGTTACCTATCATCAATATCAAAGACGTAGTAGTTACCTATCATCAATATCAAAGACGTAGTAGTTACCTATCATCAATATCAAAGACGTAGTAGTTACCTATTATCAATATCAAAGACGTAGTAGTTACCTATTATCAATATCAAAGACGTAGTAGTTACCTATTATCAATATCAAAGACGTAGTAGTTACCTATTATCAATATCAAAGACGTAGTAGTTACCTGTTATCAATATCAAAGACGTAGTAGTTACCTATTATCAATATCAAAGACGTAGTAGTTACCTGTTATCAATATCAAAGACGTAGTAGTTACCTGTTATCAATATCAAAGACGTAGTAGTTACCTATTATCAATATCAAAGACGTAGTAGTTACCTATTATCAATATCAAAGACGTAGTAGTTACCTATTATCAATATCAAAGACGTAGTAGTTACCTATTATCAATATCAAAGACGTAGTAGTTACCTATTATCAATATCAAAGGATAAAAACCGAAAAAACGCGTCGTGAACACGAAATTAAACACCTGCGTTTTTATTATATAAACTCCTTTCTGTTCGGTCTTTAATAGATATGTATGTTTTATCACCAACACTATAACTATTTAATTAAAAGACATACGTTTGAATTAACATTCAAACAATTCATACACGTATATAGATATTCTTAAAACGTGTCAATTTTTCCGTACTTAAAATTATAATTTTGAGCGTTTTGGGTTTCAATATAAATTACATTTAATTTAGCAAAAAAACCATACTACTAAAGAATGCAAAATTGGCAATGAAATATAATATAGATGTCCTTGTTATATAGATGTCCTTGTCAGAACTCTTTTAACAATACAACACACAGATTAAATAATCAAATGTGGGTTCGGTGGAAAGAATATTAAATGCTAAATTATATAAGTTTCTTATTTTAATGACTTGTACATAGAAATTCAATTATTCATTGATTTTTTTTCTTCGTCAAAGGTATCTAAATATTATGGCCGCAAATAAAATGGATTTAATCACAGGAGATTTTAATGTGAAGCCATTATTTAGAATTTGCATTATTTTACCCGTGTATTTTATTTCTTCTAAAACAGAATGCCTTTGAAGTCTCTGGTTTTACGAGGAAAGTTATATTCTTTTAGAAATTGAATTTACCACATAAAATGATATAAAAGAAGGCCGTGATAGTTTTATTGGACCCTTAATAATCAGTATTGGAGACTTGGAGAACCCTCAAAGTGTAGATATTATATTGTCCAACATACTATTGCAATGAGTCTCAGAGTTGATGGAGGTTTAAAACCAATTGACATCCTTATATGGAGTACTATGTACAAATAACTTTTATAAGTTGTGAATAGCATGTTAATCCATAGTCTGAATTAATCCGTAGTTAAAAACACATTTCAAACACAAAAACATTCAATTCTAATTCTTGTAATTTGCAAACAAATGTATTTTGGCTTAAGATCGCTTTGAAGATTTGAAATTGTCAACGGCTCAATAAAAAGATTTGACGAGAGATCTTCCAATAATAATACTAGACCGTATTTGCAAATAATGAATTGCAAAGCTTCATCAAAAGAAAGTCGGGAACGCTAACTGATCACTGTGCGAAATTTCTTTTTCCAAACCGTTTCTAGTGAAATTAAAATTATTACATACAAGATAGCATATTGAAACTTAGTAATTAAAATGGTGTATTCTCTTTGTTCTAAATAGACATCCATTTGGAAAATATGCAATATTTATTGAAATTAGTGAACTTTATCTCTTTAGTCGTAGAAATGTGAATTAATTTTGAAAACATAATGTGAAAAATTGAAAGATAAGAATTTCCGCCTCCATTATCAATGTACAAGAAGATAAAATGACTTTTACAACAGCTTGAACATCATCATTTCAATGTGTCCTTGACATTTGAATTGTTACGTAGAAACAACAGACAATAATAAAAGTTATATTGAATCAAATACGAATTAAAAGGGCCCGTTAAAACTTTATTTTTTATTAAATATTTGCATTATGATAAGATGGAAAACAAAAAATACTACAGTGACGGAACAGTTCTATAATCTAGTAGACATATTGTAGAAAATCTAGTAGACATATTGTAGAAAATCTAGTAGACATATTGTAGAAAATCTAGTAGACATATTGTAGAAAATCTAGTAGACATATTGTAGAAAACAGCAAATTGGAGACGCCCTAATACACATACACACGGCCGCTCACTTTCATTGTGGCTTGGAACATGCACTTCAATAAAACGTGGCGGGATTAAACTAGTTTTACGGGCCCAAACCGCCCATCTTATTGAAATGATACGGTCATGTGAGTGTTTTTCACATAAATAGTGATTATTCTGATAGGTAAACGTTAGAGAATACCGAATGGGTAATCAAAAAAGGACAATCCAGAGAAACTGGCAACACAAGACGATGAAAAACAAAACAAAGACACAACACAATGCGCAAGCAAACACAAATAACGTAAATAAAACATGAGTCCTCCTACAAACAACTGGAGGTAAAGACGAACCTAACAAACACAAATAACATAAATAAAACATGAGTCCTCCTACAAACAACTGGGTGTAAAGACGAACCAAACAAACACAAATAACGTAAATAAAACATGAGTCCTCCTACAAACAACTGGGTGTAAAGACGAACCAAACAAACACAAATAACGTAAATAAAACATGAGTCCTCCTACAAACAACTGGAGGTAAAGACGAACCTAACAAACACAAATAACGTAAATAAAACATGAGTCCTCCTACAAACAACTGGAGGTAAAGACGAATCTAACAAACACAAATAACGTAAATAAAACATGAGTCCTCCTACAAACAACTGGAGGTAAAGACGAACCTAACAAACACAAATAACGTAAATAAAACATGAGTCCTCCTACAAACAACTGGAGGTAAAGACGAACCTAACAAACACAAATAACGTAAATAAAACATGAGTCCTCCTACAAACAACTGGGTGTAAAGACGAACCAAACAAACACAAATAACGTAAATAAAACATGAGTCCTCCTACAAACAACTGGAGGTAAAGACGAACCTAACAAACACAAATAACGTCAATAAAACATGAGCCCTCCTACAAACAACTGGGTGTAAAGACGAACCGAACAAACACAAATAATGTTAATAAAACATGAGTCCTCCTACAAATAACTGGAGGTAAAGACGAACCTAACAAACACAAATAACGTAAAAAAAACCTGAGCCCTCCTACAAACAACTGGGTGTAAAGACGAACCGAACAAACACAAATAACGTAAATAAAACATGAGTCCTCCTACAAACAACTGGAGGTAAAGACGAACCTAACAAACACAAATAACGTAAATAAAACATGAGTCCTCCTACAAACAACTGGAGGTAAAGACGAATCTAACAAACACAAATAACATAAATAAAACATGAGTCCTCCTACAAACAACTGGGTGTAAAGACGAACCAAACAAACACAAATAACGTAAATAAAACATGAGTCCTCCTACAAACAACTGGGTGTAAAGACGAACCAAACAAACACAAATAACGTAAATAAAACACGAGCCCTCCTACAAACAACTGGAGGTAAAGACGAACCTAACAAACACAAATAACGTAAATAAAACATGAGCCCTCCTACAAACAACTGGGTGTAAAGACGAACCGAACAAACACAAATAATGTTAATAAAACATGAGCCCTCCTACAAATAACTGGGTGTAAAGACGAACCGAACAAACACAAATAACGTAAATAAAACATGAGTCCTCCTACAAACAACTGGAGGTAAAGACGAACAGAACAAACACAAATAACGTAAATAAAACATGAGCCCTTCTACAAACAACTAGAGGTAAAGACGAACCGAACATCGTTTTATACGGAAATCGTAACAGACATCACAACACTGAACTCAGTACATAAAGACATATAATAGGACAACACAAAGAACTAAAAAGATGAGCAACACAGACCTCCCCACCCCCCCCCCCCCCCCCTCCCATCAAAAAACGGTTGGCTAAGAGTGATCATTAGATCTAGATATCAAGATGGGAGGGTTGGGATCCTGTTTATCGGTATAAAACCGCCAAGTTTATATTCATGTACCAAGATTTCCATCGGTTACACTTTTTGTCATTTCTGTTTTGAGATGTATGCGGTTTAACACAGTACTGGTTTGTATTGTTGTAATTGGTAAATTCACAATCTGGTCCTTTCCTCATTCATGACTTATCACCGGGTTTGTAACACGACGGGTGCTACATGTGAAGCAGGAACTGATTACCCTTCCGGTGCACATGAGACCACCCCGGTGCTTAGTGGGATTCGTAATGCTTGTTCCATCTTTAGTTTTCTGTGTGATGTTTTGTAGATCGTTGTTTGTCCTTATTTTCCTTTTAGTCATTGTGTTGTCTGTCATTCGCTTTACGCCTTCTGATTACCCCTTTGGTATCTTGTGGCCATTGTGTTGTCTGTCATTCGCTTTACGGCTTCTGATTACCCCTTTGGAATCTTGTGGCCATTGTGTTGTCTGTCTTTCGCTTTACGGCTTCTGATTACCCCTTTGGTATCTTGTGGCCATTGTGTTGTCTGTCATTCGCTTTACGGCTTCTGATTACCTCTTTGGTATATTGTGGCCATTGTGTTATCTGTCCTTCCCTTTACGGCTTCTGGTTACCCCTTTGGTATATTGTGGCCATTGTGTTGTCTGTCATTCGCTTTACGGCTTCTGATTACCCCTTTGGTATCTTGTGGCCATTGTGTTGTTTGTCCTTCGCTTTACGGCTTCTGATTACCCCTTTGGTATCTTGTTGCCATTGTGTTGTTTGTCCTTCGCTTTACGGCTTCTGATTACCCCTTTGGTATCTTGTTGCCATTGTGTTGTCTGTCCTTCGCTTTTCGGCTTCTGATTATCCCTTTGGTATCTTGTGGCAATTGTGTTGTCTGTCCTTCGCTTTACGGCTTCTGATTACCCCTTTGGTATCTTGTGGCAATTGTGTTGTCTATCCTTCGCTTTACGGCTTCTGATTACCCCTTTGGTATCTTGTGGCCATTGTGTTGTCTGTCCTTCGCATTACGGCTTCTGATTACCCCTTTGGTATCTTCTGATTACCCCTTTGGTATCTTCTGATTACCCCTATGGTATCTTCTGATTACCCCTTTAGTATCTTCTGATTACCCCTATGGTATCTTCTGATTACCCTTTTGGTATCTTCTCATTATCCCTTTGGTATCTTCTCATTACCTCTATGGTATCTTCTCATTACCCCTTTGGTATCTTCTGATTACCCCTTTGGTATCTTCTCATTACCCATATGGTATCTTCACATTACCCCTATGGTATCTTCTGATTACCCCTATGGTTTCTTCTGATTATCCCTATGGTATCTTCTGATTACCCCTATGGTATCTTCTGATTACCCCTATGGTATCTTCTGATTACCCCTATGGTATCTTCTGATTACCCCTATGGTATCTTCTGATTACCCATTTGGTATCTTCTGATTACCCCTATGGTATCTTCTGAGTACCCCTTTAGTATCTTCTGATTACCCCTATGGTATCTTCTGATTACCCCTATGGTATTTTCTGATTACTCCTATGGTATCTTCTGATTATCCGCTTGGTATCTTCTGATTACCTCTATGGTATCTTCTGATTACCCCTATGATATCTTCTGATTACCCCTTTGGTATCTTCTGATTACCTCTATGGTATCTTCTGATTACCCCTACGGTATCTTCTGATTACCCCTTTGGTATCTTCTGATTACCCTATGGTATCTTCTGATTACCCCTTTGGGATCTTCTGATTACCCCTATGGTATCTTCTGATTACCCCTATGGTATCTTCTGATTACCCCTATGGTATATTTTGATTACCCCTTTGGTATCTTCTGATTAACCCTATGGTATCTTCTGATTACCCCTACAGTATCTTCTGATTACCCCTTTGGTATCTTCTCATTACCCCTATGGTATCTTCTGATTACCCCTATGGTATCTTCTCATTACCCCTTTGGTATCTTCTCATTACCTCTATGGTATCTTCTCATTACCCCTTTGGTATCTTCTCATTACCCCTTTGGTATCTTCTCATTACCCCTATGGTATCTTGTGGCCATTGTGTTGTCTGTCCTTCGCTTTACGGCTTCTGATTACCCCTTTGGTATCTTCTGATTACCCCTTTGGTATCTTCTGATTACCCCTATGGTATCTTCTGATTACCCCTTTGGTATCTTCTGATTACTCCTATGGTATCTTCTGATTACCCTTTTGGTATCTTCTCATTATCCCTTTGATATCTTCTCATTACCTCTATGGTATCTTCTCATTACCACTTTGGTATCTTCTCATTACCCCTTTGGTATCTTCTCATTACCCCTATGGTATCTTCTCATTACCCTATGGTATCTTCTGATTACCCCTATGGTTTCTTCTGATTATCCCTATGGTATCTTCTGATTACCCCTTTAGTATCTTCTGATTACCCCTATGGTATCTTCTGATTACCCCTATGGTATTTTCTGATTACCCCTATGGTATCTTCTGATTACCCGCTTGGTATCTTCTGATTACCCGCTTGGTATCTTCTGATTACCTCTATGGTATCTTCTGATTACCCCTATGATATCTTCTGATTACCCCTTTGGTATCTTCTGATTACCTCTATGGTATCTTCTGATTACCCCTTTGGTATCTTCTGATTACCCCTTTGGTATCTTCTGATTACCCTATGGTATCTTCTGATTACCCCTTTGGGATCTTCTGATTACCCATATGGTATCTTCTGATTACCACTATGGTATCTTCTGATTACCCCTACGGTATCTTCTGATTACCCCTTTGGTATCTTCTGATTACCCCTATGCTATCTTCTATTTACCCCTATGGTATTTACCCCTTTGGTATCTTCTCATTACCTCTATGGTATCTTCTCATTACCCCTTTGGTATCTTCTCATTACCCCTTTGGTATCTTCTCATTACCCCTATTGTATCTTCTCATTACCCCTATGGTATCTTCTGATTACCCCTATGGTTTCTTCTGATTATCCCTATGGTATCTTCTGATTACCCCTATGGTATCTTCTGATTACCCCTATGGTATCTTCTGATTACCTCTATGGTATCTTCTGATTACCCCTATGGTATCTTCTGATTACCCTTTGGTATCTTCTGATTACCCTATGGTATCTTCTGATTACCCCTATGGTATTTTCTAATTACCCCTATGGTATCTTCTGATTACCCGCTTGGTATCTTCTGATTACATCTATGGTATCTTCTGATTACCCCTTTGGTATCTTCTGATTACCCCTTTGGTATCTTCTGATTACCTCTATGGTATCTTCTGATTACCCCTTTGGTATCTTCTGATTACCCCTACGGTATCTTCTGATTACCCTATGGTATCTTCTGATTACCCCTTTGGGATCTTCTGATTACCCCTATGGTATCTTCTGATTACCCCTATGGTATCTTCTGATTACCCCTATGGTATTTTCTGATTACCCCTATGGTATCTTCTGATTACCCGCTTGGTATCTTCTGATTACCTCTATGGTATCTTCTGATTACCCCTATGATATCTTCTGATTACCCCTTTGGTATCTTCTGATTACCTCTTTGGTATCTTCTGATTACCCCTATGGTATCTTCTGATTACCCCTATGGTATCTTCTGATTACCTCTATGGTATCTTCTGATTACCCCTTTGGTATCTTCTGATTACCCCTACGGTATGTTCTGATTACCCCTATGGTATCTTCTGATTACCCCTATGGTATCTTCTGATTACCTCTATGGTATCTTCTGATTACCTCTATGGTATCTTCTGATTACCCCTATGGTATCTTCTGATTACCCCTACGGTATCTTCTGATTACCCTTATGGTATCTTCTCATTACCCCTTTGGTATCTTCTGATTACCCCTATGGTATCTTCTGATTACCCCTATGGTATCTTCTGATTACTTCTATGGTATCTTCTGATTACCCCTTTGGTATCTTCTCATTACCCCTATGGTATCTTCTCATTACCCCTACGGTATCTTCTGATTACCCCTACGGTATCTTCTGATTACCCCTATGGTATCTTCTGATTACCCCTACGGTATCTTCTGATTACCCCTATGGTATTTTCTGATTACCCCTACGGTATCTTCTGATTACCCCTATGGTATCTTCTGATTACCCCTACGGTATCTTCTGATTACCCCTATGGTATCTTATGATTACCACTACGGTATCTTCTGATTACCCCTATGGTATCTTCTGATTACCCCTATGGTATCTTCTGATTACCCCTACGGTATCTTCTGATTACCCCTACGGTATCTTCTGATTACCCCTATGGTATCTTCTGATTACCCATACAATATCTTCTGATTACCCCTATGGTATCTTCTGATTACCCCTATGGTATCTTCTGATTACCCCTATGGTATCTTCTGATTACCCCTATGGTATCTTCTGATTACCCCTATGGTATCTTCTGATTACCCCTATGGTATCTTCTGATTAGCCCTTTGGTATCTTCTGATTACCCCTATGGTATCTTCTGAGTACCCCTTTAGTATCTTCTGATTACCCCTATGGTATCTTCTGATTACCCCTATGGTATTTTCTGATTATTCTATGGTATCTTCTGATTACCCGCTTGGTATCTTCTGATTACCTCTATGGTATCTTCTGATTACCCCTATGATATCTTCTGATTACCCCTTTGGTATCTTCTGATTACCTCTATGGTATCTTCTGATTACCCCTTTGGTATCTTCTGATTACCCCTTTGGTATCTTCTGATTGCCCTATGGTATCTTCTGATTACCCCTTTGGGATCTTCTGATTACCCCTATGGTATCTTCTAATTACCCCTATGGTATCTTCTGATTACCCCTATGGTATCTTTTGATTACCCCTTTGGTATCTTCTGATTACCCCTATGGTATCTTCTGATTACCCCTACGGTATTTTCTGATTACCCCTTTGGTATCTTCTCATTACCCCTATGGTATCTTCTGATTACCCCTATGGTATCTTCTCATTACCCCTTTGGTATCTTCTCATTACCTCTATGGTATCTTCTCATTACCCCTTTGGTATCATCTCATTACCCCTTTGGTATCTTCTCATTACCCCTATGGTATCTTCTCATTACGCCTATGGTATCTTCTGATTACCCCTATGGTTTCTTCTGATTATCCCTATGGTATCTTCTGATTACCCCTATGGTATCTTCTGATTACCCCTATGGTATCTTCTGATTACCCCTATGGTATCTTCTGATTACCCCTATGGTATCTTCTGATTACCCTTTGGTATCTTCTGATTACCCTATGGTATCTTCTGATTACCCCTATGGTATTTTCTAATTACCCCTATGGTATCTTCTGATTACCCGCTTGGTATCTTCTGATTACATCTATGGTATCTTCTGATTACCCCTATGGTATCTTCTGATTACCCCTTTGGTATCTTCTGATTACCTCTATGGTATCTTTTGATTACCCCTTTGGTATCTTCTGATTACCCCTACGGTATCTTCTGAATACCCTATGGTATCTTCTCATTACCCCTTTGGGATCTTCTGATTACCCCTATGGTATCTTCTGATTACCCCTATGGTATCTTCTGATTACCCCTATGGTATTTTCTGATTACCCCTATGGTATCTTCTGATTACCCGCTTGGTATCTTCTGATTACCTCTATGGTATCTTCTGATTACCCCTATGATATCTTCTGATTACCCCTTTGGTATCTTCTGATTACCTCTTTGGTATCTTCTGATTACCCCTTTGGTATCTTCTGATTACCCCTTTGGTATCTTCTGATTACCCTATGGTATCTTCTGATTACCCCTTTGGGATCTTCTGATTACCCCTATGGTATCTTCTGATTACCCCTATGGTATCTTCTGATTACCCCTATGGTATCTTCTGATTACCTCTATGGTATCTTCTGATTACCCCTTTGGTATCTTCTGATTACCCCTACGGTATGTTCTGATTACCCCTATGGTATCTTCTGATTACCCCTATGGTATCTTCTGATTACCCCTATGGTATCTTCTGATTACCTCTATGGTATCTTCTGATTACCCCTATGGTATCTTCTGATTACCCCTACGGTATCTTCTGATTACCCTTATGGTATCTTCTCATTACCCCTTTGGTATCTTCTGATTACCCCTATGGTATCTTCTGATTACCCCTATGGTATCTTCTGATTACTTCTATGGTATCTTCTGATTACCCCTTTGGTATCTTCTCATTACCCCTATGGTATCTTCTCATTACCCCTACGGTATCTTCTGATTACCCCTACGGTATCTTCTGATTACCCCTATGGTATCTTCTGAATACCCCTACGGTATCTTCTGATTACCCCTATGGTATTTTCTGATTACCCCTACGGTATCTTCTGATTACCCCTATGGTATCTTCTGATTACCCCTACGGTATCTTCTGATTACCCCTATGGTATCTTATGATTACCACTACGGTATCTTCTGATTACCCCTATGGTATCTTCTGATTACCCCTATGGTATCTTCTGATTACCCCTACGGTATCTTCTGATTACCCCTACGGTATCTTCTGATTACCCCTATAGTATCTTCTGATTACCCATACGATATCTTCTGATTACCCCTATGGTATCTTCTGATTACCCCTATGGTATCTTCTGATTACCCCTATGGTATCTTCTGATTACCGCTATGGTATCTTCTGATTACCCCTATGGTATCTTCTGATTACCCCTATGGTATCTTCTGATTAGCCCTTTGGTATCTTCTGATTACCTCTATGGTATCTTCTGAGTACCCCTTTAGTATCTTCTGATTACCCCTATGGTATCTTCTGATTACCCCTATGGTATTTTCTGATTACCCCTATGGTATCTTCTGATTACCCGCTTGGTATCTTCTGATTACCTCTATGGTATCTTCTGATTACCCCTATGATATCTTCTGATTACCCCTTTGGTATCTTCTGATTACCTCTATGGTATCTTCTGATTACCCCTTTGGTATCTTCTGATTACCCCTTTGGTATCTTCTGATTGCCCTATGGTATCTTCTGATTACCCCTTTGGGATCTTCTGATTACCCCTATGGTATCTTCTGATTACCCCTATGGTATCTTCTGATTACCCCTATGGTATCTTTTGATTACCCCTTTGGTATCTTCTGATTACCCCTATGGTATCTTCTGATTACCCCTACGGTATTTTCTGATTACCCCTTTGGTATCTTCTCATTACCCCTATGGTATCTTCTGATTACCCCTATGGTATCTTCTCATTATCCCTTTGGTATCTTCTCATTACCTCTATGGTATCTTCTCATTACCCCTTTGGTATCTTCTCATTACCCCTTTGGTATCTTCTCATTACACCTATGGTATCTTCTCATTACGCCTATGGTATCTTCTGATTACCCCTATGGTTTCTTCTGATTATCCCTATGGTATCTTCTGATTACCCCTATGGTATCTTCTGATTACCCCTATGGTATCTTCTGATTACCCCTATGGTATCTTCTGATTACCCCTTTGGTATCTTCTGATTACCCCTATGGTATCTTCTGAGTACCCCTTTATTATCTTCTGATTATCCCTATGGTATCTTCTGATTACCCCTATGGTATTTTCTCATTACCCCTATGGTATCTTCTGATTACCCGCTTGGTATCTTCTGATTACCTCTATGGTATCTTCTGATTACCCCTTAGGTATCTTCTGATTACCCCTTTGGTATCTTCTGATTACCTCTATTGTATCTTCTGATTACCCCTATGGTATCTTCTGATTACCCCTTTGGTATCTTCTGATTACCTCTATGGTATCTTCTGATTACCCCTATGGTATCTTCTGATTACCCCTTTGGTATCTTCTGATTACCCTATGGTATCTTCTGATTACCCCTTTGGGATCTTCTGATTACCCCTATGGTATCTTCTGATTACCCCTATGGTATCTTCTGATTACCCCTATGGTATCTTCTGATTACCCCTATGGTATCTTCTGATTACCTCTATGGTATCTTCTGATTACCCCTACGGTATCTTCTGATTATCCCTATGGTATCTTCTGATTACCCCTACGGTATCTTCTGATTACCCCTATGGTATCTTCTGATTACCCCTATGGTATCTTCTGATTACCCCTATGGTATCTTCTGATTACCCCTATGGTATCTTCTGATTACCCCTATGGTATCTTCTGATTACCCTATGGTATCTTCTGATTAGCCCTTTGGTATCTTCTTATTACCCCTATGGTATCTTCTGAGTACCCCTTTAGTATCTTCTGATTACCCCTATGGTATCTTCTGATTACCCCTATGGTATTTTCTGTTTTACCCCTATGGTATTTTCTGATTACCCCTATGGTATCTTCTGATTACCCGCTTGGTATCTTCTGATTACCTCTATGGTATCTTCTGATTACCCCTATGATATCTTCTGATTACCCCTTTGGTATCTTCTGATTACCCCCTTGGTATCTTCTGATTACCCTATGGTATCTTCTGATTACCCCTTTGGGATCTTCTGATTACCCCTATGGTATCTTCTGATTACCCCTATGGTATGTTCTCATTACCCCTTTGGTATCTTCTCATTACCTCTATGGTATCTTCTCATTACCCCTTTGGTATCTTCTCATTACCCCTTTGGTATCTTCTCATTACCCCTATGGTATCTTCTCATTACCCCTACGGTATCTTCTGATTACCCCTATGGTATCTTCTGATTACCCCTATGGTATCTTCTGATTACCCCTACGGTATCTTCTGATTACCCCTATGGTATCTTCTGATTACCCCTTTGGTATCTTCTGATTACCCCTATGGTATCTTCTGATTACCTCTATGGTATCTTCTGATTACCCCTTTGGTATCTTCTGATTACCTCTATGGTATCTTCTGATTACCCCTACGGTATCTTCTGATTACCCCTATGGTATCTTCTGATTACCCCTACGGTATCTTCTGATTACCCCTACGGTATCTTCTGATTACCCCTACGGTATCTTCTGATTACCCCTATGGTATCTTATGATTACCACTACGGTATCTTCTGATTACCCCTATGGTATCTTCTCATTACCCCTATGGTATCTTCTGATTACCTCTACGGTATCTTCTGATTACCCCTACGGTATCTTCTGATTACCCCTATGGTATCTTCTGATTACCCATACGGTATCTTCTGATTACCCCTATGGTATCTTCTGATTACCCCTATGGTATCTTCTGATTACCCCTATGGTATCTTCTGATTACCCCTATGGTATCTTCTGATTACCCCTATGGTATCTTCTGATTACCCTATGGTATCTTCTGATTAGCCCTTTGGTATCTTCTGATTACCCCTATGGTGTCTTCTGAGTACCCCTTTAGTATCTTCTGATTACCCCTATGGTATCTTCTGATTACCCCTATGGTATTTTCTGATTACCCCTATGGTATCTTCTGATTACCCGCTTGGTATCTTCTGATTACCTCTATGGTATCTTCTGATTACCCCTATGATATCTTCTGATTACCCCTTTGGTATCTTCTGATTACCTCTATGGTATCTTCTGATTACCCCTTTGGTATCTTCTGATTACCCCTTTGGTATCTTCTGATTGCCCTATGGTATCTTCTGATTACCCCTTTGGGATCTTCTGATTACCCCTATGGTATCTTCTGATTACCCCTATGGTATCTTCTGATTACCCCTATGGTATCTTTTGATTACCCCTTTGGTATCTTCTGATTACCCCTATGGTATCTTCTGATTACCCCTACGGTATCTTCTGATTACCCCTTTGGTATCTTCTCATTACCCCTATGGTATCTTCTGATTACCCCTATGGTATCTTCTCATTACCCCTTTGATATCTTCTCATTACCTCTATGGTATCTTCTCATTACCCCTTTGGTATCTTCTCATTACCCCTTTGGTATCTTCTCATTACCCCTATGGTATCTTCTCATTACGCCTATGGTATCTTCTGATTACCCCTATGGTTTCTTCTGATTATCCCTATGGTATCTTCTGATTACCCCTATGGTATTTTCTCATTACCCCTATGGTATCTTCTGATTACCCGCTTGGTATCTTCTGATTACCTCTATGGTATCTTCTGATTACCCCTATGGTATCTTCTGATCACCCCTTTGGTATCTTCTGATTACCTCTATGGTATCTTCTGATTACCCCTATGGTATCTTCTGATTACCCCTTTGGTATCTTCTGATTACCTCTATGGTATCTTCTGATTACCCCTATGGTATCTTCTAATTACCCCTTTGGTATCTTCTGATTACCCTATGGTATCTTCTGATTACCCCTTTGGGATCTTCTGATTACCCCTATGGTATCTTCTGATTACCCCTATGGTATCTTCTGATTACCCCTATGGTATCTTCTGATTACCTCTATGGTATCTTCTGATTACCCCTACGGTATCTTCTGATTATCCCTATGGTATCTTCTGATTACCCCTACGGTATCTTCTGATTACCCCTATGGTATCTTCTGATTACCCCTATGGTATCTTCTGATTACCCCTATGGTATCTTCTGATTACCCCTATGGTATCTTCTGATTACCCCTATGGTATCTTCTGATTACCCCTATGGTATCTTCTGATTAGCCCTTTGGTATCTTCTGATTACCCCTATGGTATCTTCTGAGTACCCCTTTAGTATCTTCTGATTACCCCTATGGTATCTTCTGATTACCCCTATGGTATTTTCTGATTACCCCTATGGTATCTTCTGATTACCCGCTTGGTATCTTCTGATTACCTCTATGGTATCTTCTCATTACCCCTATGATATCTTCTGATTACCCCTTTGGTATCTTCTGATTACCTCTATGGTATCTTCTGATTACCCCTTTGGTATCTTCTGATTACCCCCTTGGTATCTTCTGATTACCCTATGGTATCTTCTGATTACCCCTTTGGGATCTTCTGATTACCCCTATGGTATCTTCTGATTACCCCTATGGTATCTTCTGATTACCCCTATGGTATCTTTTGATTACCCCTTTGGTATCTTCTGATTACCCCTATGGTATCTTCTGATTACCCCTACGGTATCTTCTGATTACCCCTTTGGTATCTTCTCATTACCCCTATGGTATCTTCTGATTACCCCTATGGTATCTTCTCATTACCCCTTTGGTATCTTCTCATTACCTCTATGGTATCATCTCATTAGCCCTTTGGTATCTTCTCATTACCCCTTTGGTATCTTCTCATTACCCCTATGGTATCTTCTCATTACGCCTATGGTATCTTCTGATTACCCCTATGGTTTCTTCTGATTACCCCTTTGGTATCTTCTGATTACCCCTTTGGTATCTTCTGATTACCCCTATGGTATCTTCTGATTACCCCTACGGTATCTTCTGATTACCCCTTTGGTATCTTCTCATTACCCCTATGGTATCTTCTGATTACCCCTATGGTATCTTCTCATTACCCCTTTGGTATCTTCTCATTACCTCTATGGTATCATCTCATTAGCCCTTTGGTATCTTCTCATTACCCCTTTGGTATCTTCTCATTACCCCTATGGTATCTTCTCATTATCCCTATGGTATCTTCTGATTACCCCTATGGTATCTTCTGTTTACCCCTATGGTATCTTCTGATTACCCCTATGGTATCTTCTGATTACGCCTTTGGTATCTTCTGATTACCCCTATGGTATCTTCTGAGTACCCCTTTAGTATCTTCTGATTACCCCTATGGTATATTCTGATTACCCCTATGGTATTTTCTGATTACCCCTATGGTATCTTCTGATTACCCGCTTGGTATCTTCTGATTACCTCTATGGTATCTTCTGATTACCCCTATGGTATCTTCTGATTACCCCTTTGGTATCTTCTGATTACCTCTATGGTATCTTCTGATTACCCCTTTGGTATCTTCTGATTACCCCTTTGGTATCTTCTGATTACTCTATGGTATCTTCTAATTACCCCTTTGGGATCTTCTGATTACCCCTATGGTATCTGCTGATTATCCCTATGGTATCTTCTGATTACCCCTATGGTATCTTTTGATTACCCCTTTGGTATCTTCTGATTACCCCTATGGTATCTTCTGATTACCCCTACGGTATCTTCTGATTACCCCTTTGGTATCTTCTCATTACCCCTATGGTATCTTCTGATTACCCCTATGGTATCTTCTCATTACCCCTTTGGTATCTTCTCATTACCTCTATGGTATCTTCTCATTACCCCTTTGGTATCTTCTCATTACCCCTTTGGTATCTTCTCATTACCCCTATGGTATCTTCTCATTACCCCTGTGGTATCTTCTGATTACCCCTATGGTTTCTTCTGATTATCCCTATGGTATCTTCTGATTACCCCTATGGTATCTTCTGATTACCCCTATGGTATCTTCTGATTACCCCTATGGTATCTTCTGATTACCCCTTTGGTATCTTCTGATTACCCCTATGGTATCTTCTGAGTACCCCTTTAGTATCTTCTGATTACCCCTATGGTATCTTCTGATTACCCCTATGGTATTTTCTGATTACCCCTATGGTATCTACTGATTACCCCTTTGGTATCTTCTGATTACCCCTATGGTATCTTCTGATTACCCCTTTGGTATCTTCTGATTACCCCTATGGTATCTTCTGAGTACCCCTTTAGTATCTTCTGATTACCCCTATGGTATCTTCTGATTACCCCTATGGTATTTTCTGATTACCCCTATGGTATCTTCTGATTACCCGCTTGGTATCTTCTGATTACCTCTATGGTATCTTCTGATTACCTCTATGGTATCTTCTGATTACCCCTTTGGTATCTTCTGATTACCCATTTGGTATCTTCTGATTACCCTATGGTATCTTCTGATTACCCCTTTGGGATCTTCTGATTACCCTATGGTATCTTCTGATTACCCCTTTGGTATCTTCTGATTACCCCTATGGTATCTTCTGATTACCCCTTTGGTATCTTCTGATTACCTCTATGGTATCTTCTGATTACCCCTTTGGTATCTTCTGATTACCCCTATGGTATCTTCTGATTACCCCTATGGTATCTTCTGATTACCTCTATGGTATCTTCTGATTACCCCTTTGGTATCTTCTGATTACCCCTATGGTATCTTTTGATTACCTCTATGGTATCTTCTTATTACCCCTTTGTATCTTCTGATTACCTCTATGGTATCTTCTGTTTACCCCTACGGTATCTTCTGATTACCCCTATGGTATCTTCTGATTACCCCTACGGTATTTTCTGATTACCCCTACGGTATCTTCTGATTACCCCTATGGTATCTTCTGATTACCCCTACGGTATCTTCTGATTACCCCTATGGTATCTTCTGATTACCCCTATGGTATCTTCTGATTACCCCTATGGTATCTTCTGATTACCTCTATGGTATCTTCTGATTACCCCTATGGTATCTTCTGATTACCCCTACGGTATCTTCTGATTACCCCTATGGTATCTTCTGATTACCCCTACGGTATCTTCTGATTACCCCTATGGTATCTTCTGATTATCCCTATGGTATCTTCTGATTACCCCTATGGTATCTTCTGATTACCCCTATGGTATCTTCTGATTACCCCTATGGTATCTTCTGATTACCCCTATGGTATCTTCTGATTACCCCTATGGTATCTTCTGATTACCCCTATGGTATCTTCTGATTACCCCTACGGTATCTTCTGATTACCCCTATGGTATCTTATGATTACCCCTATGGTATCTTCTGATTACCCCTACGGTATCTTCTGATTACCCCTATGGTATCTTCTGATTACCCCTTCGGTATCTTCTGATTACCCCTATGGTATCTTCTGATTACCCCTATAGTATCTTCTGATTACCCCTTTGGTATCTTCTGATTACCCCTATGGTATCTTCTGATTACCTCTATGGTATCTTCTGATTACCCCTTTGGTATCTTCTGATTACCCCTATGGTATCTTCTGATTACCATATGGTATCTTCTGATTACCCGCTTGGTATCTTCTGATTACCTCTATGGTATCTTCTGATTACCTCTATGGTATCTTCTGATTACCCCTTTGGTATCTTCTGATTACCCATTTGGTATCTTCTGATTACCCTATGGTATCTTCTGATTACCCCTTTGGGATCTTCTGATTACCCTATGGTATCTTCTGATTACCCCTTTGGTATCTTCTGATTACCCCTTTGGTATCTTCTGATTACCCATTTGGTATCTTCTGATTACCCTATGGTATCTTCTGATTACCCCTTTGGTATCTTCTGATTACCCCTACGGTATCTTCTGATTACCCCTTTGGTATCTTCTGATTACCTCTATGGTATCTTCTGATTACCCCTTTGGTATCTTCTGATTACCCCTTTGG
Source organism: Bathymodiolus septemdierum (assembly GCA_963383655.1). Lineage (NCBI taxonomy): Eukaryota > Metazoa > Mollusca > Bivalvia > Mytilida > Modiolidae > Bathymodiolus > Bathymodiolus septemdierum. The sequence goes on from OY726529.1 coordinate 62,038,201, forward strand.
TATCTTCTGATTACCCCTATGGTATCTTCTGATTACCCCTATGATATCTTCTGATTACCCCTATGGTATCTTCTGATTACCTCTATGGTATCTTCTGATTACCCCTTTGGTATCTTCTGATTACCCCTATGGTATCTTTTGATTACCTCTATGGTATCTTCTGATTACCCCTACGGTATCTTCTGATTACCTCTATGGTATCTTCTGATTACCCCTACGGTATCTTCTGATTACCCCTATGGTATCTTCTGATTACCCCTACGGTATCTTCTGATTACCCCTACGGTATCTTCTGATTACCCCTATGGTATCTTCTGATTACCCCTTTGGTATCTTCTGATTACCCCTATGGTATCTTCTGATTACCCCTATGGTATCTTCTGATTACCTCTATGGTATCTTCTGATTACCTCTATGGTATCTTCTGATTACCCCTACGGTATCTTGTGATTACCCCTACGGTATCTTCTGATTACCCCTATGGTATCTTCTGATTACCCCTACGGTATCTTCTGATTACCCCTATGGTATCTTCTGATTACCCCTATGGTATCTTCTGATTACCCCTATGGTATCTTCTTATTACCCCTATGGTATCTTCTGATTACCCCTATGGTATCTTCTGATTATCCCTATGGTATGTTCTGATTACCCCTACGGTATCTTCTGATTACCCCTATGGTATCTTCTGATTACCCCTATGGTATCTTCTGATTACCCCTACGGTATCTTCTGATTACCCCTACGGTATCTTCTGATTACCCCTATGGTATCTTCTGATTACCTCTATGGTATCTTCTGATTACCCCTATGGTATCTTCTGATTACCCCTACGGTATCTTCTGATTACCCCTATGGTATCTTCTGATTACCCCTATGGTATCTTCTGATTACCCCTTTGGTATCTTCTGATTACCCCTATGGTATCTTCTGATTACCTCTATGGTATCTTCTGATTACCCCTTTGGTATCTTCTGATTACCCCTATGGTATCTTCTGATTACCCTATGGTATCTTCTGATTACCCCTATGGTATCTTCTGATTACCTCTATTGTATCTTCTGATTACCCCTTTGGTATCTTCTGATTACCCCTACGGTATCTTCTGACTACCCCTATGGTATCTTCTGATTACCTCTATGGTATCTTCTGATTACCCCTACGGTATCTTCTGATTACCCCTATGGTATCTTCTGATTACCCCTTTGGTATCTTCTGATTACCTCTATGGTATCTTCTGATTACCCCTACGGTATCTTCTGATTACCCCTATGGTATCGTCTGATTACCTCTTTGGTACCTTCTGATTACCTCTATGGTATCTTCTGATTACCCCTATGGTATCTTCTGATTACCCCTACGGTATCTTCTGATTACCCCTATGGTATCTTCTGATTACCCCTATGGTATCTTCTGATTACCCCTACGGTATCTTCTGATTACCCCTATGGTATCTTCTGATTATCCCTTTCGTATCTTCAAACCTTTCTTACTGTTTAGCTTTTTATTTTTAACGTTTTAACATTTGGACGAAAATTTGGGCTTTTCATAGCGACAACTTTAACCAAGGATCAATGTTTGAGTAACATTTCCATCAGCAGCTTATCTCTACCAAGAAAATCAATTAAATCAATGCCTAGTACACGTTTGTATATTTATATTATTTATTATATTAAATTTCTTAAAGTATACTTTTTATACATATAAATATTAAAGTTTTAAAATTTGAGAAATTTTATATATATATATTGATATGAACTTTAACGCCACTTATTTCTGCTGTATCGTGGCGGTCAGTTTTATTGCTGTGAGAAACCTCCGACCTGAAATATGTGTACTTCTTCTTGATTTAATTTGATATTATCATGAACAAGTAATGATTTTTTTTTCATATATATTTATTTGCTAAAATAATGGGTTATAATATCTTAATGAAGTGGAGGAAAAATGTGCAAGGGTTTAATTTCATTTTAATGTTTATTACCGTAAAAAATAATGCGCTTGATATTTGCTCCTGTGCTATACAATTTCAAACGTTCTATATAATAAATCTGAAATTACAGTTATTGCTAAATTTCATTGTGTACCGATACTCAGATTAATCAGGATGCATATGTAGTTAAAATATATTGTTCTATTTATTCTACTAATAATTCTACTAAATTGATAATAAAATATTTTATTAAAGGGTTACACAGGTGTGGTGTCTGAAAATCAAATTAATTCGTGGAAGACCTTAATGAGAAAAAAGGAAAGGAAATATATACAAACAGATCATGTAGACGAGTAATCAGGTGCTCTCAACAAAGATTCGTGAGGATAATTTCACTTTTTGCTTGCACTAAAAGATGAAATTACCCATTTATAATGCTTTTTTCATAATAAAAAAAGGACTTAAATCTTTTTTGTTCTTATCGTTTTTAGGGTTAATATTGCAGCAGTAAAATCTTGAGCTGAGAAAAAAGAAATGTTTCGTCACATAAAATGTCAATGTAAATACACATCTGCTTTTATTCGTGGAAAGCCACAAAATGGAAGTCTAGTATGTGAATATTCAGGTATACTTCAAAACATTAAAATGTAAATACACGTTAGAGAACATTGTTTGATTGATTAATTGGAGATTAACGCCAACTTTAGCAGTATTTCAACTTGGCAAGAACAGATTGTATCATTAACTTAGACACCTACAGAACCCTTAGAAATAAAACATAAAACACACTTGTTTGTTAATAAAAATCCGATGTTGGAGAATACCAAAGGGGCAATTAAAAATGGATAATCCAGAGAAACTGTCAGCATAGGGTACACAAGACGAAGACAAACAAAACAAAAACAGAATATGTGTTGGACACCACTATAAATAAGCAAGCATAAATAATGAAAATAAAACATCAACCCTTCTACGAAAAACTGGGGGTAAAGATGAACCGAACAACAACTATCTCTCACGTCAACTCATTGAACATCAATATCAACAACGAACAACTATCTCTCACGTCAACTCATTGAACATCAATATCAACAACGAACAACTATCTCTCACGTCAACTCATTGAACATCAATATCAACAACGAACAACTATCTCTCACGTCAACTCATTGAACATCAATATCAACAACGAACAACTATCTCTCACGTCAACTCATTGAACATCAATATCAACAACGAACAACTATCTCTCACGTCAACTCATTGAACATCAATATCAACAACGAACAACTATCTCTCACGTCACTCATTGAACATCAATATCAACAACGAACAACTATCTCTCACGTCAACTCATTGAACATCAATATCAACAACGAACAACTATCTCTCACGTCAACTCATTGAACATCAATATCAACAACGAACAACTATCTCTCACGTCAACTCATTGAACATCAATATCAACAACGAACAACTATCTCTCACGTCAACTCATTGAACATCAATATCAACAATGAACAACTATCTCTCACGTCAACTCATTGAACATCAATATCAACAACGAACAACTATCTCTCACGTCAACTCATTGAACATCAATATCAACAACGAACAACTATCTCTCACGTCAACTCATTGAACATCAATATCAACAACGAACAATTATCTCTCACGTCAACTCATTGAACATCAATATCAACAACGAACAACTATCTCTCATGTCAACTCATTGAACATCAATATCAACAACGAACAACTATCTCTCACGTCAACTCATTGAACATCAATATCAACAACGAACAATTATCTCTCACGTCAACTCATTGAACATCAATATCAACAATGAACAACTATCTCTCACGTCAACTCATTGAACATCAATATCAACAACGAACAATTATCTCTCACGTCAACTCATTGAACATCAATATCAACAATGAACAACTATCTCTCACGTCAACTCATTGAACATCAATATCAACAACGAACAATTATCTCTCACGTCAACTCATTGAACATCAATATCAACAACGAACAATTATCTCTCACGTCAACTCATTGAACATCAATATCAACAACGAACAATTATCTCTCACGTCAACTCATTGAACATCAATATCAACAACGAACAACTATCTCTCACGTCAACTCATTGAACATCAATATCAACAACGAACAACTATCTCTCACGTCAACTCATTGAACATCAATAAAAAACTACGTTGGAAATTCAGGTCCTGGCTCGGGACAGGTACACAAAATGTGGCGGTATTAAAACGGTTAATAGGATCACGTCTTGATAACAGGATCTCCATATGTAATACATACATGAACAAACGATAAGAACATTCATATTCGCATTCGCTCAAAAAGACGACATTCTATCACAAGAATGAAGGCCAACATAAACATGGACAGTACAATAATAGGGTCAGTGAATGTTCATAATTAACTGACTACTAACTAGGAGGGTCGGTGAATGTTCATAATTAACTGACTACTAACTAGGAGGGTCAGTGAATGTTCATAATTAACTGACTACTAACCAGGAAGGTCAGTGAATGTTCATAATTAACTGACTACTAACTAGGAGGGTCAGTGAATGTTCATAATTAACTGACTACTAACTAAGAAGGGCAGTGAATGTTCATAATTAACTGACTACTAACTAGGAGGGTCAGTGAATGTTCATAATTAACTGACTATTTAACTAGAAGGGTCAGTGAATGTTCATAATTAACTGACTACTAACTAGGAGGGTCAGTGAATGTTCATAATTAACTGACTACTAACTAGGAAGGTCAGTGAATGTTCATAATTAACTGACTACTAACTAGGAGGGTCAGTGAATGTTCATAATTAACTGACTACTAACTAGGAGGGTCAGTGAATGTTCATAATTAACTGACTACTAACTAGGAGGGTCAGTGAATGTTCATAATTAACTGCCTACTAACTAGGAGGGTCAGTGAATGTTCATAATTAACTGACTACTAACTAGGAGGGTCAGTGAATGTTCATAATTAACTGACTACTAACTAAGAGGGTCAGTGAATGTTCATAATTAACTGACTACTAACTAGGAGGGTCAGTGAATGTTCATAATTAACTGACTACTAACTAGGAGGGTCAGTGTATGTTCATAATTAACTGCCTACTAACTAGGAGGGTCAGTGAATGTTCATAATTAACTGCCTACTAACTAGGAGGGTCAGTGAATGTTCATAATTAACTGCCTACTAACTAGGAGGGTCAGTGAATGTTCATAATTAACTGCCTACTAACTAGGAGGGTCAGTGAATGTTCATAATTAACTGACTACTAACTAGGAGGGTCAGTGAATGTTCATAATTAACTGACTACTAACTAGGAGGGTCAGTGAATGTTCATAATTAACTGACTACTAACTAGGAGGGTCAGTGAATGTTCATAATTAACTGACTACTAACTAGGAGGGTCAGTGAATGTTCATAATTAACTGACTACTAACTAGGAGGGTAAGTGAATGTTCATAATTAACTGACTACTAACTAGGAAGGTCAGAGAATGTTCATAGTTAACTGACTACTAACTAGGAAGGTCAGTGAATGTTCATAATTAACTGACTACTAACTAGGAAGGTCAGTGAATGTTCATAATTAACTGACTACTAACTAGGAGGGTCAGTGAATGTTCATAATTAACTGACTACTAACTAGGAAGGTAAAATATGTTGGTTAACAACCATTACTCTCTGGACAAAAACAATAATAACTGTTACTTCTAAGAAATTTGATATCAATTAGTCATGAACATCCAAAGAAATTTTGCAAATTAAGCATGTTTGATTTATCTCCTGGAAAACGCAAGGATTAATTTAAAGCAAACTAGAAGGGATTGTTCCTTCAATGAAATAAATATTGAATTGGTTTTCATTAGGAACAATTGGTCAACTCTATTTGTGTTTTCTGTCAAGGCTTTTTTCTTTGTTCATTCGTGAAGATCTTTTAAAACGTTTGCAATCTATTCAATGAAAACGTAGAAATCAAATTAAGTGCACACGACGCATTTCTGGAATAAATTGCATCAGGTGACGCTCAATTCCAAAATATTTGAAGCCAAATAACTTAAAAGTCTTTTTGAGCAAGAAATCCAAATGACTTTACACTGTTCTCTTTTATATAATGTTTAACTGAAGGTTTTTTTGTCCGGAAAGTTTTGTTGTGTTTTACACTGTTCTCGTTTGTTTTACACTGTTCTCGTTTGTTTTATACTGTTCTCGTTTGTGTTTTACACTGTTCTCGTTTGTGTTTTAGACTGTTCTCGTTTGTGTTTTACACTGTTCTCGTTTGTGTTTTACACTGTTCTCGTTTGTGTTTTACACTGTTCTCGTTTGTTTTACACTGTTCTCGTTTGTTTTACACTGTTCTCGTTTGTGTTTTACACTGTTCTCGTTTGTGTTTTACACTGTTCTTGTTTGTTTTATACTGTTCTCGTTTGTTTTACACTGTTCTCGTTTGTGTTTTACACTGTTCTCGTTTGTGTTTTACACTGTTCTCGTTTGTGTTTTACACTGTTCTCGTTTGTGTTTTACACTGTTCTCGTTTGTGTTTTACACTGTTCTCGTTTGTGTTACACTGTTCTCGTTTGTGTTTTACACTGTTCTCGTTTGTGTTTAACACTGTTCTCGTTTGTGTTTTACACTGTTCTCGTTTGTTTTACACTGTTCTCGTTTGTTTTACACTGTTCTCGTTTGTGTTTTACACTGTTCTCGTTTGTGTTTTACACTGTTCTCGTTTGTGTTTTACACTGTTCTCGTTTGTGCTACACTGTTCTCGTTTGTGCTTTACACTGTTCTCGTTTGTGTTTTACACTGTTCTCGTTTGTGTTTTACACTGTTCTCGTTTGTGTTTTACACTGTTCTCGTTTGTGTTTTTCACTGTTCTCGTTTGTTTTACACTGTTTTCGTTTGTTTTACACTGTTCTCGTTTGTGTTTTACACTGTTCTCGTTTGTGTTTTACACTGTTCTCGTTTGTTTTATACTGTTCTCGTTTGTTTTACACTGTTCTCGTTTGTGTTTTACACTGTTCTCGTTTGTTTTACACTGTTCTCGTTTGTGTTTTACACTGTTCTCGTTTGTTTTATACTGTTCTCGTTTGTTTTACACTGTTCTTGTTTGTGTTTTACACTGTTCTCGTTTGTGTTTTACACTGTTCTTGTTTGTGCTTTACACTGTTCTTGTTTGTGCTTTACACTGTTCTTGTTTGTGCTTTACACTGTTCTTGTTTGTGTTTTACACTGTTCTCGTTTGTGTTTTACACTGTTCTCGTTTGTGTTTTACACTGTTCTTGTTTGTGCTTTACACTGTTCTTGTTTGTGCTTTACACTGTTCTCGTTTGTGTTTTACACTGTTCTCGTTTGTGTTTTATACTGTTCTCGTTTGTTTTACACTGTTCTCGCTTGTGCTTTACACTGTTCTTGTTTGTGCTTTACACTGTTCTTGTTTGTGTTTTACACTGTTCTCGTTTGTGTTTTATACTGTTCTCGTTTGTTTTATACTGTTCTCGTTTGTTTAACACTGTTCTTGTTTGTGTTTTACACTGTTCTTGTTTGTGCTTTACACTGTTCTCGTTTGTGTTTTATACTGTTCTCGTTTGTGTTTTACACTGTTCTCGTTAGTTTTACACTGTTCTTGTTTGTGCTTTACACTGTTCTTGTTTGTGCTTTACACTGTTCTCGTTTGTGTTTTACACTGTTCTCGTTTGTGTTTTATACTGTTCTCGTTTGTTTTACACTGTTCTCGTTTGTGCTTTACACTGTTCTTGTTTGTGCTTTACACTGTTCTTGTTTGTGTTTTACACTGTTGTCGTTTGTGTTTTATACTGTTCTCGTTTGTTTTATACTGTTCTCGTTTGTTTAACACTGTTCTTGTTTGTGTTTTACACTGTTCTTGTTTGTGCTTTACACTGTTCTCGTTTGTGCTTTACACTGTTCTCGTTTGTGTTTTATACTGTTCTCGTTTGTTTTATACTGTTCTCGTTTGTTTAACACTGTTCTTGTTTGTGTTTTACACTGTTCTCGTTTGTGTTTAACACTGTTCTCGTTTGTGTTTTACACTGTTCTCGTTTGTTTTACACTGTTCTCGTTTGTTTTACACTGTTCTCGTTTGTGTTTTACACTGTTCTCGTTTGTGTTTTACACTGTTCTCGTTTGTGTTTTACACTGTTCTCGTTTGTTTTACACTGTTCTCGTTTGTGTTTTACACTGTTCTCGTTTGTGTTTTACACTGTTCTCGTTTGTGTTTTACACTGTTCTCGTTTGTGTTTTACACTGTTCTCGTTTGTGTTTTACACTGTTCTCGTTTGTTTTACACTGTTCTCGTTTGTTTTACACTGTTCTCGTTTGTGTTTTACACTGTTCTCGTTTGTGTTTTACACTGTTCTCGTCTGTTTTACACTGTTCTCGTTTGTGTTTTACACTGTTCTTGTTTGTGTTTTACACTGTTTTTGTTTGTGCTTTACACTGTTCTTGTTTGTGCTTTACACTGTTCTTGTTTGTGTTTTACACTGTTCTCGTTTGTGTTTAACACTGTTCTCGTTTGTTTTACACTGTTCTTGTTTGTGTTTTACACTGTTCTTGTTTGTGCTTTACACTGTTCTTGTTTGTGCTTTACACTGTTCTCGTTTGTGTTTTACACTGTTCTCGTTTGTGTTTTATACTGTTCTTGTTTGTGTTTTACACTGTTCTCGTTTGTGTTTTATACTGTTCTCGTTTGTTTTATACTGTTCTCGTTTGTTTTACACTGTTCTTGTTTGTGTTTTACACTGTTCTCGTTTGTGTTTTACACTGTTCTCGTTTGTTTTACACTGTTCTCGTTTGTTTTACACTGTTCTCGTTTGTGTTTTACACTGTTCTCGTTTGTGTTTTACACTGTTCTCGTTTGTGTTTTACACTGTTCTCGTTTGTTTTACACTGTTCTCGTTTGTGTTTTACACTGTTCTCGTTTGTGTTTTACACTGTTCTCGTTTGTGTTTTACACTGTTCTCGTTTGTGTTTTACACTGTTCTCGTTTTTTTTACACTGTTCTCGTTTGTTTTACACTGTTCTCGTTTGTGTTTTACACTGTTCTCGTTTGTGTTTTACACTGTTCTCGTTTGTTTTACACTGTTCTCGTTTGTGCTTTACATTGTTCTCGTTTGTGTTTTGCACTGTTCTCGTTTGTTTTACACTGTTCTCGTTTGTGTTTTACACTGTTCTCGTTTGTTTTACACTGTTATCGTTTGTGTTTTACACTGTTCTCGTTTGTTTTACACTGTTCTCGTTTGTTTTACACTGTTCTTGTTTGTGTTTTACACTGTTCTCGTTTGTGTTTTACACTGTTCTTGTTTGTGTTTTACACTGTTCTCGTTTGTGCTTTACACTGTTCTTGTTTGTGTTTTACACTGTTCTCGTTTGTGTTTTACACTGTTCTTGTTTGTGTTTTACACTGTTCTCGTTTGTTTTACACTGTTCTTGTTTATTTAATGTACTTTACTTCATTATTGCTGTGTAGATCTTTAAAGTCATTGATCTAAAACGTATCTATCTCTGTATCAGACAGGCATGGACATTTAATATTACAACATATTATTATAACAAATGAGATATATACCAAAAGGCGTATTAAACAAAGACCACGCTATGTTAGACTAATAAGGCAAAGCAATAAAAGACACCATGTGAGGTATATATAGTGTCACCACGTTTTATTATATTGTGTCAAATTCATATTTATAGCATTCATCATCTTCAACACTTGAAAAGCAACCAGGTCAGAGGTCACATGATGAGAGCATTTAATATATTTAATAATACTATTGGCTATTACTCATGTTTTACACAATTATTATTGCTATATATTTCATAGTTTTATACACCGCTATATGTAGACGTATATATTTATATACTTTGAGTTTTATTCCCTCAACGAACATTTTATGTGATCATTATCCGTTCATTACTCATTCCATATGAATAAACGTTAGAGAATATCGAAAGGCCATGGACAATCCAGAGAAACTGGCATCAAACAGACTGTCGCGATATATAGCTGAAATGTTGTTGAAAGTAACGTTAAGAATAAATGTTCCTTGTAATACCAATGCATTACGGTATTTCTCCCTTCGAGAACTTTACGTTTTGATAAGGAAAAAATAACTATCGAGAGTGAAGAAATATGGCAATCCACGAGTGACAGAAGGAGGACAGTACACAAGTCATCTGTCAAAAGTATTCGGAAATTAAAAAAAATCCCTAAATAATTAACCAAAACCATATTTTTTCAAAAAAATTATTGTCAAGTCATTTCTGGATAAATTTTAACATATTTTACACCAAAACATTCAGAATTGTCTATATTTTGTTTGTTTATTTGCTCATTTGCTTATTTGCTCATTATGTTTATATGAGTGGTTTTTATTTTCACATAATTTTTCCATGATTTTTAATTTTTAGGATTTATTTTTAGTTGAAATATATAGGAAAATTTGTATTTGTTGTGTTTAAATTATGTACAAATAAAAATCACTCATAACAACATAATGAGTAAATAAACAATAAAAATATTGACAATTCCGAATGTTTTGGTGTAACATTTGTTAAAATCTATCCAGAAATGACTTCATAATAATTTTTTGAAAAAATATGGTTTTGGTTGATTATATAGGGATTTTTTACATTTCCGAATACTTTTGACAGATGACGTGTATATTTCTCATATGACCAAATGGTCAAATATATTTTTAAGTTGTTAATTTCGTAGTTGCTGACCTGTCTGAAGGAAATTGGCGGGAATTTTCATTCTGAAATTTACAGACAGAATTCTTAAATATTTCTTTTAATGATTTAATATACCTGTTTGTTTTATGCAAATTATTCCATTCTCAATAATTCACAAATCTTTTGTACAATATAGACTACAGAATTGTAGTAAGCTGAAAAACAAAGCAAAAAACATATCCACCTGTAACCGTAAATCGGGCAGTTAAGACATTTCCTTATAATTCTCATTCAAATTGGTATTTATATCAAAGATAAATGCCATGACTATTTGGGCACTTAAGCCAAATAAAATGCCAAAACATCACTTAATTTGATGGAGAAATGTCGACTCACTGACCTTTTTTGTTTGCATAGGTTATGTAATGGCGCCCAAGTCACGTTACCTAAGATCGGTCAACCATAAAATAGTCACGTGGAACATCAATAGGCCTAAGAGATTGTATTTTACAATAATTTTTATTTTGATTTTTCAATATTTCCCCATTTTTTCATTAAATTGTGTTTGTTGTCACTTGTTTTCAGCAGATAATTTCTCTGTTTTCATGTACAATTTTATCCATTTCGATTCCATGAAATTTATATTGAATCATATTGATTCCCCACAAATTTCCGCTAAAAATTGTCTAAGGAATTACTTAATTTCAAAACGAAAACAATACAATACGGTTGTTTTGAATCATGTCAATTCCGACCACGTTCCGTCTTTTCCTTGTCTTGACGTCTGAACAAATCGGCAGGCGACTTCCGGTGTTTACGTTATTACTGTGACAACGTCAGCATATCATAGTCGTAGATGCGGTAGATTATAAGTAATTGTAATATGGAGACGCCAAGGAAATCGCTGAATAAATACTGGTGTTCGGTACCCAACTATCTGTCTGATATCAGAAATATATACATAAAGGCAGATCGTTTTCCTTTGATGATGCTGACAGCGCAAATAAAGAAAGAAAACAAATTTAATTTTAATGAAGTATTTGTCTCTGCATTGAAGTCTTTGATACAAATAAAATTATTTAATTGATATCTGTCTTTTACAAAAATTTTTAGATTTTTTTAAGTTGAGGATCGAACGTTAAAACGGCACATATCGATTGGAGTTTTGGTTGTGTACATTGACACCGGAAGTTCAGTGCCAGGAGTTCCATCGAAATCACGTGAACTGGCGGACGAAAATAACAAAATTTTGACGGAATGGAAATGATGATTCGAAACAACCATATTGCCGTTGCCTAATAGAGTTGTAAATATAGGTCAAGATGCGCAGTGAAATGTAAGCAAACACAGCATATGCAAATTATTCACTACGGACTGTGTTTTTCTGGAAATATTGGACTTTGATTGTTAAGTCAAAATAGTAGTAGTAAAATGGCACCATTTTGGCACCAAAATCTACAGATATCTTTTATTATCTGTTTAAATGTCATTACTGTCTTGATCAAAGTGAAAGTATTTCGAATATCTATTTCTGGACGTGGGTTTGAAGGCTAAATGACGTCATCGACATCTGAACTCACGTGACCCAGCATTCTAAAATGATGACTGATTTCAGGTGTTGACCGATTTTAACGGACGAGAGGATACCACACCGTCAGAACAGGTCCGAAATCTAAATGGCATATGTTTAAAAATGGCTAAAGCAATATTATAACCCTAACACATAGCATTTTCAAAACATTTTTAAATCGAAATTGCCAGGTACTTTGTTTTATCTTGAAACGGAACATATTTTATTTTTAAACTTACAACATTTTCAGTGATTCAGACATATCTTAATTCTTTTTAGATATGGATTTTACGATTTCAGCATACAAAACGATGTTCGGTTCGTCTTTAACTTGAATTATTTGTAGGAGGGAGCATGTCTTATAAATATTTGTGCTTGTGTATAATTTTGATTATGTTTGTATTGTGGCTGGTTTTGCATTCAGATCATCACTTTATTCCAATGTTCCCTTCAAACTTACACACTGTCCTGTCCAGTCGTCTCACCACATATATATATGCAGGTCTATATATTATATTTGCAAGTTACGTGTGTATGTTTTGTAGATCGTGTTTTGTCCTGATTCTGAATATCCCTTTGGTGTCGTCAAACTCTTCTTTTCAAGGTCATATGTCGTGGACTTTTAAACATTTAATGAGCTGAGGTGAGAGGTGATTGTTCGTTTTGCTGACCATCACTGTTTTACGTTCTTTACATATTTTTAAAACTGGGTGATATTCTTGATTGATCCCTTGCACAACGCCACTAGTTTTATTATCGGCATGGTATGTTTTACTATACTATACTATACCATAACAGAAAATGCCAGATATTTTTTGGCACTTTCCAAACAATCTCATTGATTCCTCGTCAAATAACTTTACGTTCACTATTGTAAATATCATTACGTGGAATTGAAACACAATTGGTAATTAAACCCTTTATGTTGCCTCGCTGGTATGTTAATAGTGTTTTAGCTATTTCTAATATGCCTCTCTATCTCTTCCGTAATTTCTTTAAGGTAAACATTGAATATTTAGCATTCAACGTTTTTCGATTTGTTTATTTAAACACACATATTAAGGAAAGGTAATTTTGAAAACATATAATTGTATGATTATATAGTCGACTATTAAAAGGTCAGAAATATAAAAACGTAGATATCTAATTTAGTGCCCACGACGTGTTTCTGGAATAACCTTCATCAGGTACGCTCAAGGTCAAAGGATTAGAAAGACAAATACAATCAAACCATGTGGTTTACCTCTATTATGTAGTCATCTGTATTAAAAGGTCTCATTTTTCTTGTCCTGTCATACAAAAATGCATATGAATTGGGAACAATAAAACAAAAGAAAATCGCCATCGTCTTGATATTGTCAGAATGACGAGAGCGTATGGTTCTGTCCCATACCTTTCTATGTTGTATTTTATTGTAGTACTGATCTTACTTTGTCCAACAATATTCTTGTCGTCTGTCGTATTGTAAATTTTTCTTGGATGTTCCATATTAGTTCTTTTTTTTTTTTAACAACAATATATTTTTATTCAAAATGCTTGTTACATTCTTACTTCAAAAGCCCAAGCTACTTATGAAGTATTTCATATTAATATTTTCTTATATAGTTAAAATACTTTCAAATAATATAATATAACTGATGAGTATCAGACATTAATTAAATATACCTATACATACGCACCTACATCTACACACATACATCTATGCATATACACACATACATCTGCATGCATACATATACATATATACAATGTATACATATTTACATTTCAATATTTTCCCTTATTTTTGCTAACAGTTTACTATTTTGGAGTTTTTGCACCTGGCTTATTCTCGTAATATATTCTCTCACAAATAAAGAATATATGTTTACTTGTTTGGTCTTTTGTTCAGATACATAATATGCTTTGTATATAGAAAATCCTAAAATTGCTAAAAAATAGTTGAAATCAAAATAATCTTCATCAAATATCTTATACCCAAAAACAATATGTTTTAATGTGACAAAATTTTCTATATTAGATTTTTTCAATATTTGTTGTATTTTCACCCAAAATTCTTTGAGATAGGGACAAGACATAAAGTGTAATGTAGATAGTCTTCATCTTGACCACAGAAATTACATTGGCTATTAATAGCAATTATCCATTTCATTAATAGTTTCTTTGTAGGAATTATATATTGCAATAATTTCCATCTGAATATTTTTAGCTTATTTTCTTCTAAATAATGAAAAATGAAAGAGTAAAGCTGACTCATGTTTGGTTTTTCATTTATAGACAAGTACCTTAACCATGTATTTATACCTATTGGTTTCAAAAATTTTATATTAATATATTCATTATAAAAATATTTGTTGGACAGTTGTGACGGATCTATACATTTTCCATTTACTATAAACTTATCTTTTTGAAAATTTACAACACTTTTAATAGAGTTTTGAGCCTGTAATGTATGATACCATTCATTAGGTATCGCTTTTTTTAGGCAGATAAATTCAGATATCCAATTATTCTTGTATTTTAATTTATCTAAAATTAAATTCTGACTTATTTCCCCGTTTTCATTTAAAATATCATTGATATAAATTAAATCACTATTTATCCAATTATCAAACATTAAACTTTTATTTTTAAACAATATAAATTTATTTCCCCATATAAGCTGTTTTCTAATCTCTGCAAAATGTGTTCTTATTACATAGAGACTGATGTCTTTGTCGTTACTTAAAATATCATGTGTTAATAGCAAATTATATATAGCGAAATGTTTGCCAATTGCACTTGAGGTCGTCGTGGCCGTGATAGTATGGTACTAGTAGTTGGATTTCCATCTACCTGTACAATCAGTGCATATCACCACTAACATTATTTGTAAATTCGAATCCCGCTCATGGCGAGGTGTTCTCGATACAACTTTATGTGATAAAGTTTGTCAGTGACTTGCTGCAATTCGGTGGTTTTCGCCGAGCACTCCGGTTTCCTCCACCAATAAAACTGACCGTCATGATATAACTGAAATATTGTGGCGTTAAACACCATCACCCAATTATAATTTAAAATAATGCTATGTATTGTACCCTTCAAAATTATTGCGAAAACTAAAAAATTTAAGTAAAAATAATGTTACATTATGCGATTGATTGGTGTTTAACACCAACTCTAGTCGTAATTCAGTTTTATCGTGTACATTATGCTTATTTGGCGGAACATCATTTAAATATAACAATGACATAAAAACAAAAACAAAATACCACACTGTCAGAACAGTTCTAAGATTCCACAAAATACCACACTGTCAGAACAGTTCTAAGATTCCACAAAATACCACACTGTCAGAACAGTTCTAAGATTCCACAAAATACCACAGTCAGAACAGTTCTAAGATTCCACAAAATACCACACTGTCAGAACAGTTCTAAGATTCCACAAAATACCACACTGTCAGAACAGTTCTAAGATTCCACAAAATACCACACTGTCAGGACAGTTCTAAGATTCCACAAAATACCACACTGTCAGAACAGTTCTAAGATTCCACAAAATACCACACTGTCAGAACAGTTCTAAGATTCCACAAAATACCACACTGTCAGAACAGTTCTAAGATTCCACAAAATACCACACTGTCAGAACAGTTCTAAGATTCCACAAAATACCACACTGTTAGAACAGTTCTAAGATTCCACAAAATACCACATTGTCAGAACAGTTCTAAGATTCCACAAAATACCACACTGTCAGAACAGTTCTAAGATTCCACAAAATACCATATTGTCAGAACAGTTCTAAGATTCCACAAAATACCACACTGTCAGAACAGTTCTAAGATTCCACAAAATACCACAGTCAGAACAGTTCTAAGATTCAATGGAAGCAGAATAGAAACAGAGGCAAAATCGATACCCCTAAAACATAAATATATGAAGATTCCTGGATTGGTACAAACACTTATATTTATCATGTCGTAAACCAGCTATTGTCAATTTCCATGGGCCACTGGAGTATCGTATAAAATGAAATATCAGCCATTGTCTTTTCTATTGGTTTTAATATCTACAATTGTCGATTATAATTATTATTATTTTTTCACAATAATAAAAACGTAGATATCTAATTAGATGGTACGTTTATTACGAAACTAATAACTGACTTTCAATAAATAATCGTCAGAGAAACCCGAAAGGACCATGAAGAATTGACAATCCAGAGAAACTGACAACAATAGGTACACAAGACACAGAACGATGACAAACAACACAAAATTTAACACAGAAAAATAAAAACATGAGCAACACGGACCCCACCAAAACCCGGGTGTGTCTGGATCCTGTATATTGCATGATATTATGAACAAGATTCCGTTTCATCTAATTAGATTGGAAAATATAGTGATAAAATGGAAAACAAAAAAACTAGCACACTTTCGGAACAGTTCCGAAACCCAAGTGAAGTATTCAATTTCAATTAATATATTAATGTCAGTACATATATGTAACAGCGGTCGCCTGTGTGGCTCGTTATGGTTATTTTCATTTTGTATTCTATTCATTATTTTACAACAAAACATATACAAGTAAATTAACTTGAAGTTTGTAAATTGAACATACATCGCTTTCAATAGAGCTTTTGTACATTTCCGGTTTTGTTCTTACACTAGCCATATTGACAAGAGTTACTCCCCTTAGAAGTTGACAACAGGTTCCTGGTCAATGCGAATTCAATAGTCAAACCATTCAATTTGCATCTGTCAAGAATTAAATATTTTACCTGCATATACATTTTTTTGTCTGATACAATTATTTCTTAGCTGTTTACAAAAGTACAATATGTTTAGATTATGAGACAGCTATGCGCAAACTAAATGTTTCGACCATTACATTTGTATTTAGAAGGAACCTACTGTCCACCATTGAGTGTAATACATCTATTGTCAATACTTAATTTGTACATTTGTATTTCAATGTTAAAGGGTAGGTTATTCAAGAAATGTATGGTGTATATTAAACTAGATATCTACGTTTGTATTACTATTACTGAGACAAAGGAGAAGTTGTTCAAATTTTTAAACTTGTATCTGATCCTATTGTCATTTTTGGGCAATAAAAAATGTTTAAACTACTGAGACAAAGTATATGCTGGAGGATTATTAGTCCCTGATGTATCGTCCATCCAGTAGTCAGTGTTTCGGAACTGACGGTAAATTAGATATATTTATTATTGAAATTTACAGTTATTAAATAATGTAATTGTTATTAAAACTAAGTTTCTACTCCCTCGGGTATAGGTAACCTCAGACTAGTTTGACCATTCTCTTTCGGTCCTTTGGTTTACTTGGATCCAAACACTTAATTTATTTGGCTTTCCAATCTTTTGACTATAAGCGAACATAACGGAGGTTATTTTGACTATAAGCGAACATAACGGAGGTTATTCCAGGAATACGTCGTACGCACTAATTTAAATATAAATATCTACGTTTTTCTTCGTAGTTGAATATTTAAAAAATTCTATATGCCTGAGAGATATGCGAAAGTTAAGAATTTAGTTCCCTTCTAGTCCGTGTTTTCTTAAGTACAATAGCATATTTTTATGATCCATCAATAATCCATTTAGATTATAATTTTGCTTAAAAACTGCATTAAAATAATATGAAAAATGGAGTCTATATACCTTCTAGATATGCGACCTTTCGGAATTTGGGCCCCTTTTAGAAATTAACTAGTAATCCACAACCCATTAAAATGATCATTTTGACAAAACAAACCGCATAAAATTAGATGAAAAAAAAGTGAAAATTTGAAATTTCCTCCATATTTTAGGCCCCTTTTATGCCAAAACACGTAATAATTCCATAATAGAGCTATACAATTTTCTAAAAGGGATCTTCCGAAGGAATTCATTTAAAAAAACACATAAAAATCAAATGAAAAATAAACAATCCCTACATCAGTTTATCATCCTTTTTTTCCATTGTTTTGTATGTCATTCTTCGATATAGCTGAAATATTGTTGAAAGTGGCGCTATAACACTAAAAATCAAATCAAAATCAAATCATGTTAATACGTTTCAAATAAACACCAAGACCGGGTACTCTGGTTTCCTCCACCAATAAAACTGACCTCCACGATATACAATGTAACTGAAATATTATTGAAAGTGGCGTTAAACACCATAATTCTAACCTAAAAACCACACAATGCTAATTTAGTTAAACAGATAGATATTTATATATTTAATTTCTTCATGGTTTTGGACCACAAACATTTGGAAACGCAAAATAAATTCCAATATATATATATATATATTTATTATCATATTTATCAGATTATATTATATATCTACCAAGCTGTCGATGATTTATTATATTGTAATTCAAGTTAAAATCATCAATGTAAATAAATGGTGAAGACGCAGAATTCATTCACAAACATTGTCAATGTTGATGTGTTTTCTTCACATGTTTACAAGTACACTATTATTATACAATTGTCTAAATGTTTTATTTTTGTTTTTAAAGCTGCTAATTAGGTCCTTTTTAAGGCAAAATGTTAGTGTGGCTTTTGAGATGATATTGACTTAATTGAATTTTTCTTCTCTTGTTATAACCTCCTCAAAGGAGCCCCTGTGTATATTAAGAAAACCTAGTTTCACAGCTTTTGGTTCTGTCTGGCACTTAAGGTAGCAGTTTGCTATATCCGATATATTTTTCCCATATTAATTTATATACAAAAATATAGTTAGATAATATACGTTCTAAATATGTGATTTGATCTTTTTAATCTATTTACCCTGTCGATACACATGACTTTATCCTATGGTTTTAAGTGTGGTTTATTTTGCTAATTCGTTTGTTATCTGTTGAATGTTTTGTTGACCATTGTTTTATCCGTTCTTCTATTTACGGCTTCTGAATTTCCCATTGTTAATTTCAAACTCTTGCTAACAATGCATAGCTATGATAAATGCTTTGATTTATTTCTTTGTCTAGAAGAGTTTGAAGATACCAAAGGGGTAATCAGAAACCGTATATCGAAGAAGAACAGACAACACAATGGCCAAAAGAACAAGTACAAAAGGACAAACAACGATAGACAAAACATACATATAAAACTAAAGATCGAGTAACACGAACCCTACTAACTAGCCTAACATGTATGACAGTAGTGTTTCTATCTATTGTGGACATTCTGTCTATTGTTGGACATCATGATCATTTCAGAATTGTGACCTCAGGTAATATTAATCAACATGGGAATGTGTTGCATTTCAAAATTGGTTGATTGATTGGTTGGTGTTTGACGCCAATTTTAGCAGTATTCCAGCTATATCATAACGTGCTTTTACATTGTATTACTACCACTGTTTATACACCAATAATGATCTCCTATAGGTGCCACCAGCCACTGTTTATACACCAATAATGATCTCCTACAGGTGCCACCAGCCACTGTTTATACACCAATAATGATCTCCTACAGGTGCCACCAGCCACTGTTTATACACCAATAATGATCTCCTACAGGAGCCACCAGCCACTGTTTATACACCAATAATGATCTCCTACAGGTGCCACCAGCCACTGTTTATACACCAATAATGATCTCCTACAGGAGCCACCAGCCACTGTTTATACACCAATAATGATCTCCTACAGGTGCCACCAGCCACTGTTTATACACCAATAATGATCTCCTACAGGAGCCACCAGCCACTGTTTATACACCAATAATGATCTCCTACAGGTGCCACCAGCCACTGTTTATACACCAATAATGATCTCCTACAGGTGCCACCAGTCACTGTTTATACACCAATAATGATCTCCTACAGGTGCCACCAGCCACTGTTTATACACCAATAATGATCTCCTACAGGAGCCACCAGCCACTGTTTATACACCAATAATGATCTCCTACAGGTGCCACCAGTCACTGTTTATACACCAATAATGATCTCCTACAGATGCCACCAGCCACTGTTTATACACCAATAATGATCTCCTACAGGAGCCACCAGCCACTGTTTATACACCAATAATGATCTCCTACAGGTGCCACCAGCCACTGTTTATACACCAATAATGATCTCCTACAGGAGCCACCAGCCAATGTTTATACACCAATAATGATCTCCTACAGGTGCCACCAGCCACTTTTTATACACCAATAATGATCTCCTACAGGAGCCACCAGCCAATGTTTATACACCAATAATAATCTCCTATTGGTGCCACCAGCCACTGTTTATACACCAATAATGATCTCCTACAGGAGCCACCAGCCACTGTTTATACACCAATAATGATCTCCTACAGGTGCCACCAGCCAATGTTTATACACCAATAATGATCTCCTACAGGAGCCACCAGCCAATGTTTATACACCAATAATGATCTCCTACAGGAGCCACCAGCCACTGTTTATACACCAATAATGATCTCCTACAAGTGCCACCAGCCACTGTTTATACACCAATAATGATCTCCTACAGGAGCCACCAGCCAATGTTTATACACCAATAATGATCTCCTACAGGTGCCACCAGCCACTGTTTATACACCAATAATGATCTCCTACAGGAGCCACCAGCCAATGTTTATACACCAATAATAATCTCCTATTGGTGCCACCAGCCACTGTTTATACACCAATAATGATCTCCTACAGGAGCCACCAGCCACTGTTTATACACCAATAATGATCTCCTACAGGTGCCACCAGCCAATGTTTATACACCAATAATGATCTCCTACAGGTGCCACCAGCCACTGTTTATACACCAATAATGATCTCCTACAGGAGCCACCAGCCACTGTTTATACACCAATAATGATCTCCTACAGGTGCCACCAGCCACTGTTTATACACCAATAATGATCTCCTACAGGTGCCACCAGCCACTGTTTATACACCAATAATGATCTCCTACAGGTGCCACCAGCCAATGTTTATACACCAATAATGATCTCCTACAGGTGCCACCAGCCACTGTTTATACACCAATAATGATCCACAGGTGCCACCAGCCACTGTTTATATACCAATAATGATCTCCTACAGGTGCCACCAGCCACTGTTTATACACCAATAATGATCTCCTACAGGTGCCACCAGCCACTGTTTATACACCAATAATGATCTCCTACAGGTGCCACCAGCCACTGTTTATACACCAATAATGATCTCCTACAGGTGCCACCAGCCACTGTTTATACACCAATAATTTTCTCCTACAGGTGCCACCAGCCACTGTTTATACACCAATAATGATCTCCTAAAGGAGCCACCAGCCACTGTTTATACACCAATAATGATCTCCTACAGGTGCCACCAGCCACTGTTTATACACCAATAATGATCTCCTAGAGGTGCCACCAGCCACTATTTATACACCAATAATGTTCTCCTACAGGTGCCACCAGCCACTGTTTATACACCAATAATGATCTCCTACAGGTGCCACCAGCCACTGTTTATACACCAATAATGATCTCCTACAGGTGCCACCAGCCACTGTTTATACACCAATAATGATCTCCTACAGGTGCCACCAGCCACTGTTTATACACCAATAATGTTCTCCTACAGGTGCCACCAGCCACTGTTTATACACCAATAATGATCTCCTACAGGTGCCACCAGCCACTGTTTATACACCAATAATGATCTCCTACAGGTGCCACCAGCCACTGTTTATACACCAATAATGATCTCCTACAGGTGCCACCAGCCACTGTTTATACACCAATAATGATCTCCTACAGGTGCCACCAGCCACTGTTTATACACCAATAATGATCTCCTACAGGTGCCACCAGCCACTGTTTATACACCAATAATGATCTCCTACAGGTGCCACCAGCCACTGTTTATACACCAATAATGATCTCCTACAGGTGCCACCAGCCAATGTTTATACACCAATAATGATCTCCTACAGGTGCCACCAGCCACTGTTTATACACCAATAATGATCTCCTACAGGTGCCACCAGCCACTGTTTATACACCAATAATGATCTCCTACAGGTGCCACCAGCCACTGTTTATACACCAATAATGATCTCCTACAGGTGCCACCAGCCACTGTTTATACACCAATAATGATCTCCTACAGGTGCCACCAGCCACTGTTTATACACCAATAATGATCTCCTACAGGTGCCACCAGCCACTGTTTATACACCAATAATGATCTCCAACAGGTGCCACCAGCCACTGTTTATACACCAATAATGATCTCCTACAGGTGCCACCAGCCACTGTTTATACACCAATAATGATCTCCTACAGGTGCCACCAGCCAATGTTTATACACCAATAATGATCTCCTACAGGTGCCACCAGCCACTGTTTATACACCAATAATGATCTACAGGTGCCACCAGCCACTGTTTATACACCAATAATGATCTCCTACAGGTGCCACCAGCCACTGTTTATACACCAATAATGATCTCCTACAGGTGCCACCAGCCACTGTTTATACACCAATAATGATCTCCTACAGGTGCCACCAGCCACTGTTTATACACCAATAATGATCTCCTACAGGTGCCACCAGCCACTGTTTATACACCAATAATGATCTCCTACAGGTGTCACCAGCCACTGTTTATACACCAATAATGATCTCCTACAGGTGCCACCAGCCACTGTTTATACACCAATAATGATCTCCTACAGGTGCCACCAGCCACTGTTTATACACCAATAATGATCTCCTACAGGTGCCACCAGCCACTGTTTATACACCAATAATGATCTCCTACAGGTGCCATCAGCCACTGTTTATACACCAATAATGATCTCCTACAGGTGCCACCAGCCACTGTTTATACACCAATAATGATCTCCTACAGGTGCCACCAGCCACTGTTTATACACCAATAATGATCTCCTACAGGTGCCACCAGCCACTGTTTATACACCAATAATGATCTCCTACAGGTGCCACCAGCCACTGTTTATACACCAATAATGATCTCCTACAGGTGCCACCAGCCACTGTTTATACACCAATAATGATCTCCTACAGGTGCCACCAGCCACTGTTTATACACCAATAATGATCTCCTACAGGTGCCACCAGCCACTGTTTATACACCAATAATGATCTCCTACAGGTGCCACCAGCCCCTGTTTATACACCAATAATGATCTCCTACAGGTGCCACCAGCCACTGTTTATACACCAATAATGATCTCCTACAGGTGCCACCAGCCACTGTTTATACACCAATAATGATCTCCTACAGGTGCCACCAGCCACTGTTTATACACCAATAATGATCTCCTACAGGTGCCACCAGCCACTGTTTATACACCAATAATGATCTCCTACAAGTGCCACCAGCCACTGTTTATACACCAATAATGATCTCCTACAGGTGCCACCAGCCACTGTTTATACACCAATAATGATCTCCTACAGGTGCCACCAGCCACTGTTTATACACCAATAATGATCTCCTACAGGTGCCACCAGCCACTGTTTATACACCAATAATGATCTCCTACAGGTGCCACCAGCCACTGTTTATACACCAATAATGATCTCCTACAGGTGCCACCAGCCACTGTTTATACACCAATAATGATCTCCTACAGGTGCCACCAGCCAATGTTTATACACCAATAATGATCTCCTACAGGTGCCACCAGCCACTGTTTATACACCAATAATGATCTCCTACAGGTGCCACCAGCCAATGTTTATACACCAATAATGATCTCCTACAGGTGCCACCAGCCACTGTTTATACACCAATAATGATCTCCTACAGGTGCCACCAGCCAATGTTTATACACCAATAATGATCTCCTACAGGTGCCACCAGCCACTGTTTATACACCAATAATGATCTCCTACAGGTGCCACCAGCCAATGTTTATACACCAATAATGATCTCCTACAGGTGCCACCAGCCAATGTTTATACACCAATAATGATCTCCTACAGGTGCCACCAGCCAATGTTTATACACCAATAATGATCTCCTACAGGTGCCACCAGCCACTGTTTATACACCAATAATGATCTCCTACAGGTGCCACCAGCCAATGTTTATACACCAATAATGATCTCCTACAGGTGCCACCAGCCAATGTTTATACACCAATAATGATCTCCTACAGGTTCCACCAGCCAATGTTTATACACCAATAATGATCTCCTACAGGTGCCACCAGCCAATGTTTATACACCAATAATGATCTCCTACAGGTGCCACCAGCCAATGTTTATACACCAATAATGATCTCCTACAGGTGCCACCAGCCAATGTTTATACACCAATAATGATCTCCTACAGGTGCCACCAGCCAATGTTTATACACCAATAATGATCTCCTACAGGTGCCACCAGCCAATGTTTATACACCAATAATGATCTCCTACAGGTGCCTCCAGCCAATGTTTATACACCAATAATGATCTCCTACAGGTGCCATCAGCCAATGTTTATACACCAATAATGATCTCCTACAGGAGCCACCAGCCAATGTGTCTGTTCAGCTATCAAACTTAATTGAAAACTACTTTTTTCAGATTGTTATCAAATTATTAGGTTATGATGTTTAACGCCACTTTCAACAATATTTCAGTTATATCGTGGCGGTCAGTTGTATTGGTGGAGGAAACCGGAGAACACCACCGATTTGCCGCAAGTCACATAGAAACTTTATCACATAATGTTGTATCGAGTACACTCGCCATGAGCGGGATTCGAACTCACAGTGCCTAGTAGTTATAAGAACTGATTGGATAGGTAGTTGTAGCTCCAACTACCATACGATCACGACCACGACGGCACCTTATCAAACTAACAAAAAATATATTAATGTTAATTTGAAACTAAAATGTATTTTATTCATATAAGTTACCCGTATCCAATCATATTTTAGTTATTTTTCTCACTTAGTAGTAATGGATATGAAATGTGCATCTTGTGTATTTTAAAGTTATGTATTTTCAAATCATTAGTATAATAAACCATCAGCATTTCCAATATTAAATTCTTGAACCGTTTTTGTATTATTGTATTTAGCTTCTTTTATTGTATTCTATTGGAAAGCGAAATATAAAATTCAAACATCTAAAATTGGGGAAACCAAAACCAAGTCCACAGTCATAACTATGTCCGTGGGAGATAAACATTTGCTTTAAACGAATTGCACAGATTAATTCTATATATTTTCTATCGAAGGGTTATTGTGTTTAACGCCACTTTCAACAATATTTTAGTGGCGGTCAGTGTTATTGGTGGAGGAAACCAGAGTACCCGGAGAAAACCACCGACCTGACGCAAGTCACTGACAAACTTTATCACATAATGCTGTATTGAGTACACCTCGCCATGAGCGGAGTTCGAAAACACAGCATTTGTTCTATCAAGATATTTATGATATTGAAAATAATGTGAGTGTCCTAGTTGTTATTTGGTCTGATATGAGACTGTTTCATTGTCCAAACGTCTCACTTTGTTGATACCTCTATCGGTGGACTGTTAGTTCCCGAGAGTATCGTCTTCTTGTCGATACCTCTGTCGGTGGACTGTTAGTTCCCGAGAGTATCGTCCCCCCCAGTAGTCATTGCTTTGGTACTGACATTTATTATTGAAATTTACAGTTCCCAAAATAATGTAATTATTTATAAGACTTAATTACGATACCTTGGTATATTTTAGTTATCTAGTTTAGGTCCTTTGATTTTCTTGATCCAAAAGACTTAATTTATTTGAGTTTCCAATTCTTTGACCTTTAGCTTTTGACCTGATAAGGATTCGTCTATAAACACGTCGTGTGCACTAAATTAGATATCTACCTTTTTTATTTCAAGATATTTGAAGTTCTTCCGATATGACCAAGCATGCATGTTTAATAAGTTTGACATATGAATTTCATAACTTTTTTTGAATATAAATAAAATGTATAAAAACAACTTTCTATAAATGAAAAACGAAAAATTTGATAATATGTTTCTCTAACTTGATTTCATTTCATATACAATATACTTAATTTATCCTAAATGGCATTCATTTGTAAGTAACAGTTTGTTGTTGACAGTAAAGGTCACAAACATGTTAGAAGTTAGGATTATATATGCATTTACTATAAAATTATTTACAATATTAATAACGGAAGTAATGTAGGTAAAACTGTATATGTGATAAAGGTACATTATTATATTATTGTATTATCTAAAAAACATTGTTTTATATTTATTTGAATAAAAACGTAGTTATCAAATTTTGTGCACATGACATGTTTCTGGAATAACCTTCATCAGGTACGCTCAAAGCCAAAATATTTGAAAGCAAATAATTTTAAGTCTTTCGGAGCAAGAAAACCAAAGGTCATAAACAGGATGACTAAAATCAGCTTAGGTCGCCTGTGCCTATGGGTTTAACACTGGTTGGTGGAAATTTGTGCGAAAATTTGAATAACGTAAAATTGTTATTTTTCTGTCAGTAATATAAACTTTTTAAAATGTTTTTTAAAATAAATTTACAAAGCAAAATCCAAAAATTCTGTAAATCTCTCCTATTTCTAATATGTCTCGTACATGAACAATAATATATATTTATGGTATAAATAAAAACGTAGATATCAAATTTAGTGCGCACGACGCGTTTCATGAATAACCTTCATCAGGTACGTAATAACCTTCATCGGGTACGTAATAACCTTCATCAGGTACGTAATAACCTTCATCAGGTACGTAATAACCTTCATCAGGTACCCTCAAGATTGGAAAACCAAATAATTTTAAAGTGCTTGATAGCAATAAAACTAAAAGACCTAAACAGGACTTTCTATATTCAAAAATTACAGACAGAATTAAAATAACTACATTCTTTTAATGTTGTTTTTTGTAATATTACCATGGTTACGCATAAAGATAAATTTGATATTTTCTATATAAAATATTATATTTCAATTAATAATAAATACATATATTTGGTGTTTAATTCTTATATTTATTTGATTTTCTTCATCATTTTTTGCCAGTTAAAATCATTTTAATTATTTTAGAATTTGAGGTTTATGAATGATTTTACATGATAGCTATTTATATTGTGATTATCATTAAATATACAAATAAGAAATTCCTTGCGGCATATCATTAATATTGTAGTGATAGGACACCGCGTATAAATATTACAGAAAAAATGGATTATTTTATGTATTAGAATAGTTTAAATATATCTTTATTTCTCAACAAACCATATACATAAGTATAGAGAAGTACATTTTAGTTAGTATTTATAATAATTACAATTACATCAGATAAATAATAAAGAGAACATACATATTGTCCGGTATAATTTTAAAGTGTTAGGCAGATTCTTTATAATAATAATAAAGAGAACATACATATTGTCTGGTATAATTTTAAAGTGTTAGGCAGATTCTTTCTAATAATAATAAAGAAGAGTGTAAATCAATAATTAATTACTCGTTTTTTTTCTCCTTTTAGCTTTTTATTAAGTAAAATATTTTTTTTTTTTTAATTTGTTATTGTAATATATCTTCGTTGTATTTTAAAGAATTACATGTTTATGATCCAAAATGTTTGGGGTTTTTCTTTATTGTGTATTATCCATTTTGTATCTTGTATCCAAATAAAATATGCTAGAAAATATTCCGTCTTAACCGTTTTATGTCTTGTAATTAAATCAAATATCCTAGAAAATAAAATATTTTCAGCTAATTTTTTTTAAAATGAAAGACAAAAAAATAGCACACTGTTGGTAAATACAATTATTTCGTTTTTCACTTGAAATGGTAAATATCAATTTTAGTCATTTTTTATTTCTTAAATCATATTCGATGGAATAAATACTGCGATGCTGTATCTTTCAGGTTTTTTTTAATCTTTTCTTGAATCTTCAACTGTAATTAATGTATTTCTGGACCTATGTTTATACAATGGTTTTAGAGAATAAAAATATATATAAGATATTTTATATATATCTTTATTTTCATACTGTCAAATGCATTGGTACAGAGGAAAATAACAACATAATAATAACATAACAAGACTTTTTACAAAATATACAGACAGGAGGGTAAATATATACAGACAGGAGGGTAAATGGTATGAAAATTATATATAAACACGTATATTAAATGTTATAAGTTAATTAATTAATGTAACTTATTCTACATTTATTTATCAGATAATTATCCTTGTAAAAATAACAAAAATATATGAAATGTGTAAGATACCAATAATAAAATGTATATTAATAGAAAATGAAAACGTAGATATCAAAATTAGTGTCTCGTGTTTGAGGAATAACCTTCATCAGATGCTCAAAATAATTTAAAAATGTTTGGGGCAATAAAACCAAAGGGCTTAAACAGCATAGCCAAAATCAGTCTACAAATATTTGGGTATGACCCCTGAGTCTGGTACAACTGTAGTATTGTTATTATTATTTTTTTATTTTCCTTGTATTTCCTTGTTTTATTCTTTTGTTTGTTCTAGTCATTTGTGCATTCTTTCATATATGCATGTTCCTTATGGAGCTTTCTTTATTAATAAAGAATTTGAATTTGAATTCAATGACTGAGGGAAGAGCACCTTAGTTCTGATAAATATTATATTATTTAGACACTTTAAATTTTAATAATAAAGCAAAAAATCGTCAATTTAATTTTCATTTTATTTTTATTTTTTCGGTAATAGAAAAAAAATGAAAAAAGTATACATTAATGTTTTCTAATAACTAGTTTTATTAAATAAAGAAAAGCTTAAACACCAATCAATCAATCAATCAATAGATTTAAAAAAGTTAAGCGTGTCTTTATACAAATATTTACATGGTGTTATTTAATTTAATTGAACATGTTCTGATTTTACAATTCAAACTTTTTATTTAAGATTTTATTTTATGTGAACTTGATCAGTTTGATATCAACAAATTCATTGGATTTAAATAAAGAAAAATAAATAAAGTTCCATCAAATCCAAATAAAAATCTATGGTTTTAACCGTAAATGTCAATTATAATTATAGAAGTTAAAATCTTGTTTGTTGTCTCCTTTTATAAAGATTAAGTTAGAATTTCTGTGGATCACGGCAAAATTGATTTCATATCCACATTCTACAATCTTTGTGCTTTAATAGCAAATCCAATGTTGCATTCAAGCTACTTTTTTAGGGTAATTTCACGTTAAAATATAAATATTGTAAAAATTATTTTTAAAAATTTGTAAAAATCTAAAAAAAAAAAAAAAATCCGAGGTAAAAAAAAAAAAAGACACAATGAAAACATAAAAATAATTCTATAAACTAACTAAAACATGTTTCTGTCTGTTTGTGTAATTCAGATAAATTGTTTAATTAAAGACTATATTCATTGCATTTCATTCTTTGAAGAAGAAGATACTGGATTTAAATCTCTAATGGAATTAGTTTGTTTTCACTGCAAAAGTTGTAAAAGTTGCATAAAAATAACCAGCATAAATAAAAAAAAATAAAAACAGAAGCGTTTCTAACCCACAAATGAAAATAAAAAAACAATCGTACAAAAAATTATTTAAAAAATGAACAAATCATAATTTACCAGTTGTTTTTCCATCCGTTGTAGGTGGTCCTAAAGTTGTATGTTTTTAGTATAAAATGTAGTCAAAATCTTGATTTATGCTGAGAAAAAAAAAACAAAGAAGCAGTAAATAAATGCTAGCTTTGTTTATAACTTTTATCTATATTTTATTTGTATAGAATTTTATGCGCGAGCGAACCAAGGTGATCACCGTTCCGTAGCGACGATTATTGTCAGTTGACCTCAGAAGAGGTCATGTTTTCAATATCACCGCCTGGCGGTTACAACCAGCCAATCAATAGATAGCAAGCTATCGATGTGTAGTATTATTCTAATGAAACACTGTCATATTAACAGAATTGGATACTTATAATAAGATAGAATACTTGTCACCGCCATAAACATCTCCACTGATGAAAGTGTATCTTCACAATATAACACTACTATTACACCGATGATATTGTTTTGTGTATTGAATACTAGGTCGATTTGCTAACTGATAAATAAGTGTTTGTGACTAAGGAAACATTAATACAGGAATTCTGGATGGCGGCTATGAATCCGTATGCATTTCGTGGGTGGCATATACCCTCATACGCTGACAGTGCTAATTGTGATAGGAACTACCCGCATATGTATGGTACTTGGCCCCATTCGGGGTATTTCACACCCGGCTCAATGTATTCCTTGCCTTCAGATTCAACAAAACAGCATGCGAATACAGACTGGAAACTGAACTCCATATGTACGTCAACAACCTCAGAAGGTACGTCCCCTAGGGATAATAACTTAATGAAGACGGGATATGAAAATTTATTTTATAAAAGTACAAATATTCGTGGGGACAATGATACCCCTAGGGACGATTCTCAAAGAAGCTGTTGTGCCATATCTTGTAGCTGCAGTAATCATCAACGACTAAATGTATTAGATAATTCATGGAGGGGGCCCGATGCTTTAGACCTCAATAAAGCTAGCACAATGTCAGCATACTCCACTTTCTGCCAAAGAGGTAAGCAACACTTCAAATACTTTTATGTTGACATTTAAAAGATCATGAATATTAAAACTTGGTATAATAAATCAAAAAATATTAACAAGCTTACTACGTCATTTTGGTATAATAACCACATAATATGAAAACATGGCAATTCGTAATCAAAGCATTTCGTAACTTATAAGTTATGTATTGCCTGTAAATAGTTAAATTAACTATGACGTAATTTTTATATTTACTCTTTTGTATGATTAGTACCCTCTCGGTTTATTGAAGGATGATATGATGGAATGATATACGTTAATTGACTTTTATAAGTTAATAGAACCACAGTCGTCATAGACTTGCGTTATGCAACCATAGTTAAACTCAAAAAGAGTGGTGCTATTTTTATTTAAATTTGAATGGAAACATTTGATATTAATTTTTCTAAATATTTTGGACTAAAGAATGATTTTGAGAACTTTTTGAAATGTGCCTAAAACATAAAACAATAATATATATCTGATGTATTAGTAAAGGACATTATATGTTTATAGCACTCCTGGGTAGTTGATGTTTGATTTCTTGAAGCATTTAATTTGTTATCTAAGAATTTTTAAACCACAAAACTCTCGATCTATTCTAAGATCAGAAAAATATAGTGTAATGTTTTTTATTACAATAATTTTAATGTTGGGAAATTATTATGCAGATATAATGCTAACGCCATTAAAGGAATAGTGAAGATAATTTTACAATGAACAGGGGGTTATGGTATTTGACGCCACTTTCAACAGTTTTTCAATTATATCGTGGCGGTATAATGTACAAGAATATAATGTATCCAAATTACATATTTATATCATATTTATTTTGTGGTTCAAATGGTGAATAATTGATGAATTATGTAATTTTTGAAAAAGGACAAAAATATCAGTAAAAAATCGTGTTTCTGTTGAGTGAATCCTATCATAAAATTTTAATGTAAATTATCAAGGATAGGAAAAACATCCCAGATAATATTTCCCGAAGAAATAACATTAGTCAGTGTTATATATCCGCAGCATATTAAAAATACTAATGCATAAAACAGTTTCAAACAAGTGTCAATTTAGTGAAGAACTCTGTCAACCCGGATGATCGAGTGACTGCATTGAAAAATATATATAACTTCTAACAACTAGTGAAAAAACAAAGGTGATTTAATGCTTTTTGATATATATATAAAATAATAATTAAGCACAAGTGATTTTAGCCTTGAGGAAACTGAACTACTTTTATATATTTTTGTTTAGATTTTAAGATGCCAGTGTACAAAATGATTTGAAGTAACACAATATAACGCCCGGGTGATTACACTTAAGAGACATCACAAAATTATTTTATTTATGAGAAAGTCTTTGAGATAAATGTCAATAAATTCGCAACATTATAATTTATTTACTATTTCTTTGGATAATTATGTCGCGTCAAAAATAAAATCTATATTTTTGCAGAATGTATGAGTTGATTTTAATATATAACCTATTAAAACTAGTATAATTTTCACATAAAAGTTATAAATGTAATTTATGATAATGTTTTTGAATGTAAACTGCCTACTTAAAATCACAATGTTGTTTCACCTTTTCATATAATGTGTATTTCAGACATTTAAAATGATGACACAATATATATATACTAATAATGTTATGTGTATAATGTTTATTTACCATCAATATACAGTAAAATATGCTTATAATAATGATGAAAACAAATATATTATAAATTGTGTCACCTATTTAAATTATTTCATTTATTTTTATTTTTATTTTATTTTTATTTTTTTCTGTGTAAAATGTTTTCTTTTAATATTAACGTTTTGTTTATCATAAAAAATAAATTACTATCATTGAATCTGCATTTAATATTTGTACTGAACCAAATTTATAACATTTGTTTTAATTAAGATCATAATTAAGCATTGAATCTTTCTCCTTTTTATCTGGAAATTATTAGCCATCATGGAATCAAGAAATATTAAATTAGCTTCATACTGGTACAATAATCACACTGCTTTGATCGTATGTGTGGTCGTATGACCGATTAGGTTGATAGCCGACTTTGTCTATCTTGCTTAGACCCTTTGTTTTTTGTTGTTTTTTTTTTTTTTGCTCTTAAGGATTTTTAGATTACAAAGTGTATTTGTCTTTCTAAGGTTTTGATTTCGATCGTAACCAATGAAGGCTATTCTAAAAAACTCTCCGTGCGTACTAAATCACATATTTTAAAGGTTTTATTAAATTTATTTGCAAAAGTGAAACAAAATTCAAAATACGACAAAATATATCTGAAATTTAGAATTCAATCGACGAACACAATCCATATGTTTTTTTCTAGCACATGTCCCGTCCCCTGTTATTTATGATAGGTCAAATAACATATTTAGAATGGCAAGATTTCTGAAAATTAAAAGTATCATTATTGCTTAATTATAACCACAACTGTGTGGTTAAAAACAAATATATATATATATATATATATATATATGTTGTTTCCGAGGTTCATAGAGGTTTAACATGTAGTCTATTTTTAAGACAACCAAAGAGAAAACATTCTCAATCGGTCGTAAATGATGTTTGCATTTTATTTCCCTCCATTTAGACACACAGAGAGTTCTCAATAAAACCGTAGATATTATTTATTACTTATTATATAAAATCAGATTCAACATTTAGCAAAATCATATTTTTTTTTCATCCCCATTTAAATAACGAAATGATCAAGTCATTAAATAATATATACAGTTATAATGAATTGCATAGTATGCAACAGTTAGTATAAATTATGCCATGTATCTACTTACAAAAATCTGTAATTTATTAACTAACAAATAAAGTTTACGTCAATGAATTATCATTTAGTCGGAGACAAAATGTTTTCTGGGGTCACACGTTGACTTGGGGACCACCCATGTGATATACATATCATTATTACACAGTGTAGTATTGTTATTGTATATTGTCACAGTAAATATATAGGTATATTATAAAGTGGTATGTGTCTTATATCTTGTCAATGGTCTACCTTAGAATGTTTCGTTCGACTGGTACCGCTACTGTTTGACCTTTGATTGATTTAATAGTCAGCCCTGTGATCTTTGATTTTATTATAATGACTTTCTGTTGAAATCAAAAACTACGTATTACATACTTCGTTCTCTAACTTAACTTCATTTACATATTGGTTTACATATTTAAGTCCACTATAAACATATTTAACTATTATCATTACAATATTGCTTGCTTCGACATGTTTGATTTTTTCGTCGCAAATATTTGTTCTTTTAGTGGGGTTCGTGTTACTCTATCTTTAGTTTTATATGTATGTTTTGTAGATCGTTGTTTGTCCTTTTGTACTCTGTCTTTTTGGTCATTGTTTTGTCTGTTCTTCTTCGATATACGGATTCTGATTACCCCTTTGATATATATCTATCTTCAAATCCTTCTTAATATTAATTTGATTTCTATGTTAAAGTATCTATATAAAACTGCCTGTGTCTTAATGATAGGGATCATGGCCATCATTTCTTTATGTACAGTACACCTGCCTTCCTTATTTTCATGTTAAACTGCTTGCTTCTGAATAAATATTGTGATCAAGCGTTTCAATAAAATGTATCTTAATTCTAATTTCTGTGGCATTAGTGAGATATATATAATAAAAATATTTATGATTTTGAAACAACTTAATCTCATAATCTATATTTTTGAAATTTTCTATATACGTTATTTAGACATATTATGTAAAAAAAAAAAAGCTTAAAGAGTGATAGTCACCAATATCAACAAAACAAACAACCGCCTCTCATCTTAACTCGCTGAACAAAAAATATGATGTTGGAAATTCACGTCCTGGCTTGGGAGGGGCACAGAAATGTGGAGGGGTTACATATAAAGCTTAATACCAATCTGATACATTAAATAATTAGCGTGTTTGCTGGATTTAGTAAATAGTGAAGTAGACCTTGGGTTATTATATTACTAAGGAGTTCAAGAAAAGCTTTGGAGAAACGTTTTAAGATACCAAAGGGATAATCAGAAGCCGTAAATCAAAAGACAGATAATACAATAACCATAAGAAATAAAACAAAAGAACAAACAATGATATACAAAACACTATATACGAAAAACTAAATATTAAGTAACACGAATAAACACATATAAGTATGAGGTTAGAATAATTCATAAATGACAACATGCTTATACAAGCTACTCTGGTACTTTTGAGCTAGCAAACAAAATATTACATTACTATTCATGTCCAGTCGCTTACTCCAACATAGTAAATATACCATGCAGTGCCGGATTTAGGACAAATGAGGCCCTGTGCTATAGTTAAGTTATGTGGCCCCTTACATGGCCCTGAAGGACGTAGAACTGGTAGGCCTACACAGGCAGTCAGGAGGGATACATGCTCAGGAAAATTAAAAATTTTAAATTGCACCACATAAGCAAAAATCCATCGTAAAAAAATATTTGGCAGGAAGATTCTCCCCCCCCCCCCCCTCCCCTTTGCCAACGGGGTCCAGTGCTTAAGCACACCTAAGCACAATGGTAAATCCGGCACTGATACCATGCTTAACTTTAACAGAATATAGCCTGTGGAACGTAGAAAACAATAAACCACAGCACTTTGTTATGTACATTGAGTTGAGGTGAGAGGTGATTGTTCGTTTTCTTGACCATCACTGTTTAAACTATCATTTCTTGACCGTCACTGTTTAAACTATCATTTCGTGAATTGACTTTTGTCGGATAGAAATGACAAATGTATACAGGCGAGTGGAAATATACTGCTGCAAAAGTATACAATAACAGTACATGTGTATGGACTGTTTTGTCAAAATGAAAGATTTTGCCAAAACTGTCAGAACACATTTAGCTGCTTGATAAATGATTCTCAAGATATACTTTTTCATATGGCTATGTCTCAACGATGGTTGCTGGATTAACGCAAATTATCCATGTCAGAAAATATTTACGGTGTTAGGGTTGTGGTGTTTGATGCCACTTTCAATAATGTTTCAGTTATATCGTGGGGTCAGTTTTATTGATGGAGGGAACCGGAGTACTCAGAGAAAACCACTAACAAACTTTATCACACCTCGCCATGAGCAGGATTCGAACTCACATCATTAGTGGTGATAGGCACTGGTTGCATAGGTAGATTGTAAATGTAAATTCAACTACTATACGGTGACGACGACCACAACATATTTACGAGTACACAGTATGTCTTGGGGGTTTACAGACATTTACGAGTACACAGTATGTCTTGGGGGGTTACAGATTTTTACGAGTACACAGTGTGTCTTGGGGGTTTACAGATATTTACGAGTACACAGTATGTCTTGGGGGTTTACAGATATTTACGAGTACACAGTATGTCTTGGGGGTTTACAGATATTTACGAGTACACAGTATGTCTTGAGAGTTTACAGATATTTACGAGTACACAGTATGTCTTGGGGGTTTACAGATATTTACGAGTACACAGTGTGTCTTGGGGGTTTACAGATTTTTACGAGTACACAGTATGTCTTGGGGGTTTACAGATATTTACGAGTACACAGTATGTCTTGGGGGTTTACAGATTTTTACGAGTACACAGTATGTCTTGGGGGTTTACAGATATTTACGAGTACACAGTGTGTCTTGGGGGTTTACAGATATTTACGAGTACACAGTGTGTCTTGGGGGTTTACAGATTTTTACGAGTACACAGTATGTCTTGGGGGTTTACAGATATTTACGAGTACACAGTATGTCTTGGGGGTTTACAGATTTTTACGAGTACACAGTATGTCTTGGGGGTTTACAGATTTTTACGAGTACACAGTGTGTCTTGGGGGTTTACAGATTTTTACGAGTACACAGTATGTCTTGGGGGTTTACAGATATTTACGAGTACACAGTATGTCTTGGGGGTTTACAGATATTTACGAGTACACAGTATGTCTTGGGGGTTTACAGATATTTACGAGTACACAGTATGTCTTGGGGGTTTACAGATATTTACGAGTACACAGTATGTCTTGGGGGTTTACAGATATTTACGAGTACACAGTATGTCTTGGGGGTTTACAGATATTTACGAGTACACAGTATGTCTTAGGGGTTTACAGATATTTACGAGTACACAGTATGTCTTGGGGGTTTACAGATATTTACGAGTACACAGTATGTCTTGGGGGTTTACAGATATTTACGAGTACACAGTATGTCTTGGGGGTTTACAGATATTTACGAGTACACAGTATGTCTTGGGGGTTTACAGATATTTACGAGTACACAGTGTGTCTTGGGGGTTTACACATTTTTACGAGTACACAGTGTGTCTTGGGGGTTTACACATATTTACGAGTACACAGTATGTCTTGGGGGTTTACAGATATTTACGAGTACACAGTATGTCTTGGGGGTTTACAGATATTTACGAGTACACAGTATGTCTTGGGGGTTTACAGATTTTTACGAGTACACAGTGTGTCTTGGGGGTTTACACATATTTACGAGTACACAGTATGTCTTGGGGGTTTACAGATATTTACGAGTACACAGTATGTCTTGGGGGTTTACAGATATTTACGAGTACACAGTATGTCTTGGGGGTTTACAGATATTTACGAGTACACAGTATGTCTTGGGGGTTTACAGATATTTACGAGTACACAGTATGTCTTGGGGGTTTACAGATATTTACGAGTACACAGTATGTCTTGGGGTTTTACAGATATTTACGAGTACACAGTATGTCTTGGGGGTTTACAGATATTTACGAGTACACAGTATGTCTTGGGGGTTTACAGATATTTACGAGTACACAGTATGTCTTGGGGGTTTACAGATATTTACGAGTACACAGTATGTCTTGGGGGTTTACAGATATTTACGAGTACACAGTATGTCTTGGGGGTTTACAGATATTTACGAGTACACAGTGTGTCTTGGGGGTTTACAGATATTTACGAGTACACAGTATGTCTTGGGGGTTTACAGATATTTACGAGTACACAGTATGTCTTGGGGGTTTACAGATTTTTACGAGTACACAGTATGTCTTGGGGGTTTACAGATATTTACTACGAGTACACAGTATGTCTTGGGGGTTTACAGATTTTTACGAGTACACAGTATGTCTTGGGGGTTTACAGACATTTACGAGTACACAGTATGTCTTGGGGGTTTACAGATATTTACGAGTACACAGTATGTCTTGGGGGTTTACAGATTTTTACGAGTACACAGTATGTCTTGGGGGTTTACAGATATTTACGAGTACACAGTGTGTCTTGGGGGTTTACAGATTTTTACGAGTACACAGTATGTCTTGGGGGTTTACAGATATTTACGAGTACACAGTATGTCTTGGGGGTTTACAGATATTTACGAGTACACAGTATGTCTTGGGGGTTTACAGATATTTACGAGTACACAGTATGTCTTGGGGGTTTACAGATATTTACGAGTACACAGTATGTCTTGGGGGTTTACAGATATTTACGAGTACACAGTATGTCTTGGGGGTTTACAGATTTTTACGAGTACACAGTATGTCTTGGGGGTTTACAGATATTTACGAGTACACAGTATGTCTTGGGGGTTTACAGATATTTACGAGTACACAGTATGTCTTGGGGGTTTACAGATATTTACGAGTACACAGTATGTCTTGGGGGTTTACAGATATTTACGAGTACACAGTATGTCTTGGGGGTTTACAGATATTTACGAGTACACAGTATGTCTTGAGAGTTTACAGATATTTACGAGTACACAGTATGTCTTGGGGGTTTACAGATATTTACGAGTACACAGTATGTCTTGGGGGTTTACAGATATTTACGAGTACACAGTATGTCTTGGGGGTTTACAGATTTTTACGAGTACACAGTATGTCTTGGGGGTTTACAGATATTTACGAGTACACAGTATGTCTTGGGGGTTTACAGATTTTTCAGGGTTGAAATGTTTGTAAAGTTTCCTATATTCGGTGATTTATTCTTATTTTGTAACAATAGAATGACAAATATCGGTGTTTTTAACATATGAACTGTGTTTAAATGCTATTATAAATTTTAATATATTCAATATGCGATCACAATCCTAAGCTTGACAAAATAAATATTATGCATAGCAATTTCAAAATCCAAAATTTGGGGTATTAATTTTCGTTCTTTCTGCGATTTTTCTGTCGGATTTTGGAAATGTTGTGACAGTATGATATTTTTTTGTTTGTTATTTTATGATTGATTGATTGATGTTTAACGTCCAGCGAGCAATTTTTCAGCTATATTCAGGACGAGTTGGTTATTTTATCATTGCATCCTAAACGCTAATGTATAAGTCTTCTTTTGAGAAATCGGCCCAGCTGTTGATTGCACATCAAATATTAAACTTTAGATATTAATAATGGATTATTGATATACATTTTATATATTTGTTTAATACTTCATGCATATCTCCACTTTTGACAAAACTATCAATGTAAAATATAATATATGCAATACCGGTATTTATAATTTCCTTTGTCAATCAACTGAAACCAATATCCAGCATTATGTTACAAAATATCTTCTCATAATATAACTTTATGGAATTGTTTTTAAAAAAAAAGATACATATATTTTAGACATCTACAGAAATTAATACACACTGAATCGACGAACAAACACATCAACGAATCGTGTGTATAGTTTTGTTTTAGTTTTATGTGTAATGTTTTGTAGATCGTTGTTTGTCCTTTTGTCCTTCTTCGTTTGGCCATTGTGTTGTCTGTCCTTCGAATTACGGATTCTGATTATCCCTTTGGTATCTTCAAACTCTTCTTGCATAATCACATCATTTCACTAAGATGGAGGTTTGGACCCTAAAACTAGCTTAACCCCGCCACTTATTTTTCAAGTTCCTTTATCAATCCAGGTAAAGGAGAGGTGATGTATATGTGTGTTAGGGGTAAAGGAGAGGTGTGTATATGTGTGTTAGGGGTATAGATTTTGTCTCGATTACATTTTGGAACTGTCCCGACGGTGTGGTATTATTTGTTTTTGATTTGACCGACGGTGTGGTATTATTTGTTTTTGATTTGACCGACGGTGTGGTATTATTTGTTTTTGATTTGACCGACGGTGTGGTATTATTTGTTTTTGATTTGATTTTATCAGAAATGTGCATTTTCCAATCTTTACCCCTAACATGAGAATGTTTACCGGGTGACTGCACATGTAATGTACGGTAATTAAAATGCATGTATAAATAATTAAACCAACACTGTAATGTAGAGATTATAACCCTCCAAAAAAACAAATATATTGTGTTATATTGTGTTTATTTCAAATTAAGAAAAGTATACAATGACATACGTCGTAGAGTTACATTAACATTGTTGACTGTCTTCATCATTGTTGACACTACATTGATACCATACCATGCCTGGGTTTTTTTAATCTTGTTTAAATCAATTAAAAACTACTTATCTGACATCACAACTTTCTTATGTCAATATATTGGTAAATAGCAGATGATATTTGTCCACCTTCCGGTCATGTTTAACGGTCAATTGGTCCGATAATTTATTACAATACAAAAATGTTCAAAGATCTTACAGTGGATAAACTACACCTGGGTAATTAAAGCGCTTTTGAGATTAAGATGCTTGATAAGACGTATGGACACGTTGGATCGAATCAAATTCACTGTGATGATGAAAGGTGTAGCAAAAAAATATTTGTCTATATTTGCATAATTTATTATAATGTATTTGTTTGTATATTCTGAATTATAGATGATAGCATTAAGTTGGCTGTAAATGGGGAGAAATAAATACTAAATAATATCTGAACTATAGTATAAATCTATTTTTATTTTTTAAACGGGTACTGACTATATTTTGTTTAATGCCTGTACTAAGCCAGGAAAGTGAGCGGTGATGTATTTGTGTGTTAGTGGTATCAATTTCTCCTCTATCCACGATTTTGATCTTTTATTTTGGAATTGTTCCGACAGTATGGTATGTTTTTTTATTCATTTTATTATTTTTAAATTACTGGCTGGTTGACTTTTTCATAATATGCTATGTCTTTTACGTATTGTTCATGAATATTACCATTATTTACATAAATTTAAGCATGGAGATTTGGTAAAACATATATATTAGTGTTGTTGTAATTTTTATGAGAAAACAATATTTCCTATAAGTTGTGTAATCACCTTTTAAAGTGGCCTATTTATAAATGAATGACAATTTCAAAGAGAGGAGTTTAGAGAATCATTGATAATTAATATCTATAGACAAGTTAATATTAAAGTATCTAATGTTGAACAACATATGTAGAAGCTAATATACCGCCTGTCTCCAACATCGATTCTAAAAATATACATTTTACACGAGTTGTTTCCCTTTAAGACGAACAAAAGTTTTCCCTTTCATGCAAAATTAAATGAAAATAATATATATTTCTTCCAGTTATGTGTTCAAAATTTTAATGATATAACTACTTGTGAATTTACTATTTACTATAATACGAACTTAGATATTAAACTTAGTGTGCACGACGCTGGAATAACCTTCATCAGGTACGCTCAATATGGAATAACCTTCATCAGGTACGCTCTAAAATTATCCTCTGATTTCCTTACTACGAGGTTCAAATATTTACAAATTATGAGAAAATTCTACTCAAATTTTTGTCATTTCCATTGTTCTTGCTAGACCAGGTACAATTTTATTTGTACGTATAACCCTATTCTTTTATGGACAAGTATCATTTATTTCTGAGGGTCGTGTATGTGTCTAATATATATAATTTATTCACGCCACGATATAGCTGAAATACTGCTAAAGTTGATGTTAAACACCAATCAATAAATAAATAAATATAATTTTGCCTGTCGTAAGGAAAATGACTCATATTTTACAAATTTTGAATTATAAAATTTTATAATCGAATCATGAATTTGCAACAGGTCTATTATAAATGTGTTATATTCTAATATTAAACAATATTGTTGAAAGTGGCGTTAAACACCATAAACCTAAACCTAATATTAAATATAATTAACATTGGTTATTTTTGCTGTTAACTTCGTATTATAGTTAACAAGCTTGGTAATAACCACTTTAAGCTAATATTAACTTAAAAGGGTTTTTGCTTTTGAAAATGAAAAAAGCTTTATTCAGATAATATTGTTCCTCATCTGTGGATAAAGAGCACAAATATTTTAATCAAACGGATTTGAAACACATTTACAAAAAAAAACTGACTTAAGTACAGAAATATGACGGTAATATTATTTCTTTTTAATTATAATGGCGGGATTTAAATTTCGGAAATCCGTGTTAATTTGTCTTTATATCAATAGTTAATGACTTCGGCAGATATTAAACCCGTTTGACTTTTTCTAAATGACTTGAAGTCTACCATCCACCGTTGGTGGTACAAGACTGATAACCGGGTACAATAAAATTGACAGAATCATTTAAGGAAAGGATACGATAAGATCTCGAAATTTGCATCCGTCAAAAGGAAAATGTTAGGATAAAATGAATGACACAAGAATGTATTTATTTGTTGCATATAAATTGAATTATAAATTACATTTTATTAGATAGGCTTGTTGATTTCTGAGCGAAAAATTGAAAAAAAAATAATGTACAAAACATAATTGCGGTTTTTTATTTCAGATTTCTGGTTATTATATGTTAAATATAACTTTCTCCAAAAATGTTGCCATTATACACAAAATGTTTTGAAATTCAAATACACAAGAAAAAAAAAACCCTGTATCATAATCTTTATACAAAATATTATCAAAATAGAAAAAGAGAAATTTCACCGAAATTTTACCAAAAATCTTTGCTATACCTCTATATTTAAACGTATATGAATACGGAAATTTATCCTATGAGATCTACCGTTAGTTTGAAAAATATTAAGACAGTTTTGAAGCATTGGATTTTTGCAACAACAAAAAAACCTGTATATCCAAACTTCATGTAGCCATTTTTTTAGTTTTTTGTGTTTTGTTTGTCTTCGTCCTGTGTCTTGTGTGTCCAATGTTGTCCTCTGTGTTTTCCATACTTGGTTAACCCTTCGGTTTTCTCTAACGTTTATTTCTCTCCTCGTGTTCGTGATCGTTTTTAGAACTCCACTAAAGTCTTTAAAAGTGTACAGATTGATTTCAGTACTTTGTATTCCACAAACACTGTTATAAACTAAGCTAATTAAAACAACGCTTACTTTTTGTGATCGACACGTTAAACAAAGTGAACTATTTCCGGTGTACATTAGATATTAACTAAGATATGAAGAAGTTAATAATAAATATATCATAATAATACTCTATAACCATATTGACTGCCGTTATCTAGATTAACTGTGAATTAATTTTTGAAGATAATGATCAGTTTTAATGGAAATTTCACTTTGAAGTTCTATTTTATTCAATTATGATACACACGTAAATAAATTATACAATTTTTGATCACTAGTGTATTATATTGGAGTATTTCATGTGTGTGTAACCTTCATAAATTTTATAGATTTTGAATAATTTCACATAATCCCTAATAAGGGTGTACTGAAAACACATATGTTGTTGTAAATTAACCAATGTATCTTGATCGATTGATTGATTGACAAAAATACAACACTGTCGATTGATTTATTGATTGATTATATTTTATTTTCCTTCAATTATTTTCAAGTTTTATTTAATACATATTGGCGTATCTTCACGCGTCTGCGAGTCATGCAAAATATATATTTTATGTATATACTTAAATATGCAAAATGCTTCAAAAGCGGATTTATACAAAATGCAGGACATTGCTGGATACAATATCAAAATATAAAATTAAATTTGGATACAAATAATATATTCGTTTTTAATATCAAATATAACTGAAATATTGTTGAAAGTGGCGTTAAGCACCATAACCCTAACCCCCTCAAGCACAATACAATTCATCAAGCTATTACACCCCACCCCTATAAGGACCATAAGTGTCAGTTGCGGGATTCTATTAATGGAGGGTGGCGGGCTTCCAGAGGCGTATCTACGGAAAATACCGTCTATGGCAAGCACTAAAATTGCGTTTTACATTTATTATTTATTAATTTTAATAATTTCTCCAGGTATTCATGTATATGTGTATTACATGGTTTTTGCAAAATTACTTCAAGAAAATTATTTTAAAAATATTTTTTAGGACGTTCCCATATATATGGGAACATTAGGCTCTAAGACCTCTCAGTGGCGCCCCCTTCAAGTGGCGCCAAGGGCACCTGCCCTACTTGCCATACCCTAGATACGCCACTGAGGGCTTCACATATATAGTTTCCAGACAAACGACACGAAAATCCTAAAAATGTGTTTCCCATTTCCTGAACAAGGAAGGAATAACCGAGAATACATGCTGCCTTAATTATTCTAAATTTGTGCATTCCTGTATTTGTGATTAAACAAATCTAAGCAATTTAAATCAACCGTGTACATAATCT
Source organism: Bathymodiolus septemdierum (assembly GCA_963383655.1). Lineage (NCBI taxonomy): Eukaryota > Metazoa > Mollusca > Bivalvia > Mytilida > Modiolidae > Bathymodiolus > Bathymodiolus septemdierum. The sequence goes on from OY726529.1 coordinate 62,082,520, forward strand.
TGAGATCTATTAGGGGTAAGGCTAATTTTATAGTCTGGTAATTTTATGCTATGAAGATGTAACCGTATTCAACTTTAATATACCTTGGTTTTGGCAGAAATTTGACTTGATAGTATTCCTTAAGGCGATACGATGTTTTATATTTAACACTTGATTGTTGAACCATGTATAAGAAATATCCCAGTCATATATCATAGTAAAACTTTATAACAAATCAGAGTTCGGATGTAGGTACCTCATTTTAGAAACATCACAAAACAGATATGTAATTAAAAGTAGTCTCCAAGATGGAATATAGATAAACCTACGCTTTAAAAGGGTGCAAATTCAATTTATTTTTTTTATTTTTGAAAAATACATTTTACAAGATGAATCATATCCTTGTATCGGTTCAAAACCGAATTTTTTAATCATATTATATGTTGATTTTTGTAATTGAGTTCTTCAAAGAGATTATGTCTGTCTAAATGGGTTCATTTCAGATCAATTATTTATATATTTATCAAAATTCGTCTATATTTGATTTATTTATTATTATTATATATTTTTTGCATTATAAAATGAAAATTATGAATGCTTATCTGATCAAATTTATTTGTTTTAAATAATCAAAAAGGCAGCAAAAAAGACCCAAATTTGTATTTCGAATAACTGTAAGCTGTTTTAATCGTTTGCTTTGGTTGTGGTTATGGTGTTTAACGCCACTTTCAACATATTTCAGTTATGTCGTGGCGGTGTTTGCTAGGGAATTTGGAATCTCCAAAAAATGTTAACCGTTGTTAGCTAATAGCAATTTATTTTTATGCATCGATATACTCGAAATTGTAAAGGGGACGGGTTTGTCCATGAAAATGGAATATATGTTAATCTTTATTTGTATTATATTACTCCCATATTGGTCAAACATAAACATTATTAATTATAAAACAGTTACAATAACAAATATAAAACGGTATACCCAGGGCCGATCTTAAGTCATTGGATCTATTGCTCCCATTTGGGCCCGCGGTTAAGTGGCCCCTCGCTGGAATTATCTACCCTAGGCTGTTCAGGTACACACAACAATACACTGCATGTTTACAGAGTACAGCATTGGTCACCGCATGTCCTAAGGCCGGTCCTGGGTATACAAATATCTATAACATAAATATACGATACGAGAACATTTGGCAGGTATGAGCGGTGGACCCTATTTTGACCGTTGCAATGATTGTTTTAAATAATCACATAATATATACAGAAGATAAATATAAAATTGAGGATTTCGAGCGTACATCATGACGGTTGTTCCACTTCGAGCGTACATCATGACGGTTGTTCCACTTCGAGCGTACATCATGACGGTTGTTCCACAAACGCTTCATGCGCACTAAATTAGATATCTACGTATTTTTTTAATTAAAAGATATTTTATTTTATGAAATGGTAAACATTCTGAGAAATCTGGTGACATTTGTATAATTATTATTTTTTCTTTATCCAAAAAGATGCATTTTAAATTGAACACATGATTTATGCAAAATATCGGGTTATATTTAAGATGATTAGTCACGTGAAAATATTTATCACTGTATTACTGGAAAAAATACATGAATTTCTATATAATACAATAAATATAGAATGACTATATTTAAGCCAATATAAGACGTATTAATGTATAACCTTGTAAAACTCGATCGTAACGCTTGTGTGGCGAAAATATTACAAAAAATAATCCATCTGTCAAAGCAGACGACATTTTTCTTTGATCTCGTGAGGAGTATCAGACGACATACTACTATAACACACACCTACATCATTTAACTGGCGATGGGAAAACAATGGCTTTCCTTATCACAAGGTCAGTAGGTACATTGTGTCCGCTTGGGAGATGGACATGATGATTTTATAGCTTTTTGGCATTAATATTACATTTTTTTCATTGAAAGGTAGATCACAGGTGAAATCAATTGCCTGGTCATCGTGTTCGAACTAAAACAATATTTATTTGGTCACACCACGCGAACATATTTGAAACAATTTGACGATAACATGACATTGTCGTAGCGTGTATTAATACATTTGTATATAAAACAAAAACTGGTTTATAAGATGTCAGGAACAGGATCAATTGAATTAATTTTATTATGTGAAAACATTTTTATGAAAGCAAAACAATATGATTATCGAGTAATAAAATGAAAAAACGAAACAAATACATCAACAATTTGAACAATTAAAAAATAAAAATAGCAGAAATAGGCAAAATAGATAGCATACCCCTAACACACAAATACATGACCGCTCAATTACCTGGCTTGATACAGACACTTCAATAAAACTAGTTTTATGGGCTGCAACCTTCCCCAATAGTGAAATGATGCGGTCATGCAAGTGGTTTCCACATGTGATTAAAACTGCCAACCCTCACATCCAACACACAAATACATGACGGCTCATTTTACTGGCTTGGTACAGACACTTCAGTAAAAAAGTGTCGGGATTAAAATAGTTTTATGGACCGATACCTCCCATAATAGTGAAATGATGCAGTCATGCCAGTGGTTTCCACATGTCAGTAAAACTGCTAACCCTCACGTCTAACCGAGTGAACAGCGTTATAATAAAGACGGCAAGATATTTTGAAAGAATTTTTTTCTGTATTTCGATCGAAATATATATAATATGGTATGATGGTCGTATTTTGCACATGCCCTTGGTGGTTTTCTATCACCAATAACGTTGTGAGTTCGAATTCCGCTCAGATGTATTCGATGTAATATGTGATAAATGTTTGTCAGTGACTTGCGACAGGTCAGTGGTTTTCTCCGGATTCCTCCACCAATAAAATTGACTACCACGATATAACTGATATATTGTTGAAAGTGGTTGTTAAACACCATATCGAAACCGTAGAAAGAACCAAAATCGATACCCCTAACACAAATGCATAATCGTTTAATGGGATTCAAGCATCACCAACACCCCACCGAAGAACTAGAGCTTACTTTAACCACATCACATTTATATATTGCCTTTGATGGTTATTTTGTTAAACGTTCCGGCTTTTATAATTAAATGTTGTTTGTTTTGAGCGGCGACAGAGGTCTCTTGCGAAATATCTATTGGTCTTTATATGAACATAAATAAATATGGTTTTCATATTTCTTATTAATATACTATCCCTTTTAATATTTCAATCACATTCGTCGCTGACATGATCGAATTTTATATCGATTGAGAATATCCACTAAAAAGTGTTGCTAAGATCTAATAAAATGATAAAAAGCGAAATCCCAGACCACCGGCGACGAGAAATAGAAGTACTACCGACAATGCAGACCATCTTTTGTTTGGCCTAGGCCTCAAGGGCCTGTGAATGAGAATAGATCATAAGGGATGGCGCTCACTCCCTTATCAGGAAAAATAATATGATTGGTTTTTTAAGGTGGAAAATTTGTGTCTTAAAAAGCAATATCATATAGAAAATTACTTTCCTTAATAACTTTAATGGATTTTTATTTTATTAGTTTTTTTTTAAACTTGGATTTTAAGACTCGTATTTACTAGTAAAAATCGCACATCTCGTAAACATTTGATCAGTGATTCAATGGAACATGGTTATAACAATTACTATAACAAGTTTTAATGGCCATTAATTCATTAATTCATTATCAGTTCAATGACCTGTCTCAGCTAGATTGATTGGATACGGTTTTAACCAACATTTCTCTACGATTATCATCATTTGTTGGATATCGTTCTAAATATCATAAATTAATTTTGACATGCTAAAAGCATATATTTATACTGGTTTAATTAATGATAAATATGGAACTTAATTTCTTGACACATAGCTTTTATTATTAAGGGATGGGGCTTATTACAGCTAATAATAGAAGATACCTGTAATCAGAAGCCGTAAACTGAAGGACAGACAATACAATGGCCAAAGGAAAAAGGACAAAAGGACAAACAATGATCTACAAAACACTACACAGAAAACAAACCAAAGATTGAGCAACACGAACCTCTCTAAAAACGGAGGGTGACCTCATGTGCTCTGGAAGGATTGGCAGACCGAGGGTGACCTCATGTGCTCTGGAAGGGTTGGCAGACCGAGGGTGACTTCATGTGCTCTGGAAGGGTTGGCAGACCGAGGGTGACCTCATGTGCTCTGGAAGGGTTGGCAGACCGAGGGTGACCTCATGTGCTCTGGAAGGGTTTGCAGACCGAGGGTGACCTCATGTGCTCTGGAAGGGTTGGCAGATCCTGCTCCACTATTAACACCCATAATCTGTATCATATGAACATCACACATGGCAATTTCCGAATTTGTAAAGAAATAATTTCGACTGATTCCGTATACCTCCACATACAGCTGTTTTACCCGATGTTTACCGACTCGTCCGATGCTGACCGAATGTCGCTGGTCTATGCGTTGTTCATATTTATTGGGCGAGGATATACCAGAAAATCGTTCTGCTCCACCATGTGATTCTGTGTTGTTTTTTATGCATCCGTAATGTGATTTTTGTAAAGTTCCCTGTAAAACCTATTTTATAATACCATGATCTTATTATTGCTAGGTCACAGAGGTCCTATGGTATTTCCAGTTAATATTCAAGGAATTGATATCATTAAGCTATGTATATTTTTCAAAGTGATAATCAACATTCATTGATTGATTGTTGTTGATCGTCAAGTGACCAGTATTTTAGCTATATATATTCATGACGAAATAATATAAAAGTTGTGTAAAGTATCAAAAAGTTATGAAGAATCCAAAATGAAATCTTACGCAAAATTTGAAACAAAAGATATACGGAATGGTACAAGGAAAAGTGTATATTTGTTATTAATAATTGATTTGTGTCGAGTCCCTCTTGGATTGTTACTTCAATTAGTCTTGTTACATTTGAATAGGAACTAATTAATGTGTCTATTTCTTTGTTTCTTCTTTCTTTCAAAAACTTATAGAAATTGTTTATTTTTATTACAATCTTCTCATTTGAATATTCATTTTTTGGTTTCAAGGACATATCGTGAAGGTCGATTTTCAACCTAGGTCCAATACCACATAATATTTCGACCCATATATTATTTTTTGACAAGTTTTTCTCAGATATCTTTTTTTCTTTTTTTCCTTATTCTTGTGTCATCAAAAGCAGAATATAGAAATAGGACCTGATTTTTTGTAATCTATGGGGAACAACTCTTCCAAAAAGGGAGTTCGCTAGTTGTGTTGAGGAGACTCAAATACACACTTTAGGACGGGGCGCAATTCATACCCCGTGTATGGAGAAAGTCGCGAATCTTTCAGGCAAAGGCAACTGTAGCAGCTCCTTATGAGTGAAATCTTGTTCGTTATTGGCCTGCTACAAGGCACAATTTTCGACTCTAATTATATCCTCTATTATGGGGAAATCACCGGGTTTGTAACTAGATTAACACGACGGGTGTCACTAGTGGGGCAGGAACTGCTTACCCTTCCGGAGCACCTGAGTTCACCCCCGGTTTTTAGTGGGGTTCGTGTTACTCGATCTTTAGTTTTATATGTATGTTTTGTTGATCGCTGTTTGTCCTTTTGTACTTTTTTGTTTGCCATTGCGTTGTCTGTTCTTCTTCGATATACGGATTCTGATTACCCCTTTGGTATCTTCAAACTCTTCTAAACTTCTGTATGTCCTCAATTCACAGTGCCACATTTTTTTATTCACATTGTATATTGTTTGTACCGTCTTGTTCTCTTCATGAATATATTTAAAATACTGTTCACTCAATACGTTAAACAACAGTCAATCGATCTTCTCGTGGTCTTTTCATATTTCGTGTGATTTGTCAATATATTTTGTGTGACAACGCTTCTTGCGTTTTACGTTTATAATAGGTATACAACTGTTTTAATTTTTATCAAGTAAATACATATTGCACGGCAGCCTTTTTATATGTTCTTTCATTTAAATATTGCCTGTACACAAAGAACAGTTAACAAAATTCAATACTATGTTTTAAAATGTAAATTCAGAAACAAGATCGGATATGAACATGGTTTGATTTCCGTTAATATCTTGTTGGAATAAAGCATGAATTAACAGGCATGTCTGATATTAGTTTTGTTCACGAATGAAACGACTTTTCTTTTTTATCCACTATTAATAACATATAATCAAGATGTATACTCTATCGAATCGGCAGTGAATAAAATCGAATCGTTTGATTGGTCATGCCTTCGAAGAAGTAAATGATAAGATTGAACATGATAAGTCGATAATTGTCCAAAGCTTTCTTGATTTCACAAGGTCCTTAACAGATAAAATAAAAATATGAACTATTATTAATGACATCTGCAATAATGATGATATTTAGATTGCCGTTTTTTCCTGAACACCTGCCATGAAATGGGGTGAAAAAACAATACTTTAGACATTTTTGTTTCTCTTATGATATTCTGAAACAAATCTTATAAGAATCACAGTTTCACGGACTATAAATGTTAAAACTTTTTGCTTCATTTATCTAATATCGCACAATTTGACCTCATGACCCTGATTTACGTAACATGAACAATAGAATAGCTAAAATGTCTTCATAAGGGCAGTATGTGCTCTTCAACAGGCAACCACGAGTTCATTGGATTAGTATTAAATTGAATTACATAATAATGATTCCTGTCGAAATGTCATGAATTAGTAAGTATAAAATGGTTAAGGAATATGTTCATGTTTTTGTTATTTCATGGGACTATTTAAATTTGTCGTTGGCGAATGAATATGTTGGTGACGTCACAATACCAACCCAGGTTATCAAGTATGACCAATGTTGCTCCAGGCGGATCAGCCAATAAGATTGCAATATTCACATCAAATTAAATTATAAGCATTTAACATAATAATAATAATATAATAATAATACTGTATTTACCAAAAGCAATATATATGTTGTGTACAAGTTGTAAGTTTGTACAAATTATAATTTGTATGAAAATTCTGTGCAAATTATAATTTGTATTTTAGGTTTGTACAAATTATAATTTGTATGAAATTAGAGAATACAAATTATAATTTGTACAAAATCAGCCTAAAAATCACTTATAACTTGTACACATTTTCTTATATTTGCAACTATTTAAAGTAAAGAAATTATTAAAATGAATACAAACTAATTTTTATTAGGGATTCTATAAACTAATCAGTATATATTGAAATTGAATAAAATATATCACAATTGTGCTTAAGGTAATAAAGTTTTGGTGAGTTCCACTTATATATGGTTAATCTTAGTTATTGATTTTGGGTGAACAGTTCTTTCAAATAAGGATCATGTTTGAGATTCAGTTAAGTTGGGAGGTAAAAACTGTAAGAATGGTTGATCAGCAGGATAGGTTTTACCATGAAGTGTTGGAGCTATCCAGGAATAATACTTCCAAACACTTTTGTTAGGGGCCCCTCACATTCTTCAGAGTGACAATGGGAGGGAGTTTACTGCCAACATTATAACTGAACTCAGATCACTATGGTAAGAACTTGTAATTGTGCACGGCAGGCCAAGGCACCCACAAAGTCAGGGTTCTGTTGAAAGGGCCAATGCTGAACTTAAAGAAATGATAATATCATGGATGAACGATAATGACACAACCCAATGGTCTGAAGGATTAAGATTTGTGCAGTTTCAGAAAAACCGAACACATCACAGAGTCATAGATCAACCTCCATATAAAGCTTTGTTTGGTGCTGACCCAAACATTGGCTTGTCTTCTTTTTCTATTCCCAAGGAATTACTTCCTCAGCAAGAGACTGAAGAAGACCTTGAACAAATATTAGCAGATGCAGGTGAAGGTGATACAACAGATGGCACAACTGATGACGATGAATCTGCTATCTCCACCGATATATCTGAGGCAGATACAGATTCCAATATTGCCTCTGCCGAGGCACTTCAGTCTACATCATCTTTAGTTACCACTGAAATCGCCCCCAATAGTGAGGAAACACCAGTTGTTCAAATACTAAATCCTAACAATTCTGATAATGATGTTCAGTTGGTTGAACCGGTCACAGAAACGCCTATTCAACATGCACGAAAACGAGCCCTATCAGGACAGCAAATTTAGGTCAGGAAACTGATGAGAACCACAAAACGAAAGTTAAGTGAACTTTCTGTTGGAACAATGTAATAATTCCGATTCCACAGTATGATCGTGGACCAACAGATCCTAGAAATATATGGGGTGTAATTGAAGAGGTGTCTGAGTATGACTATCGTGTTGGCACTTCTGTTGGGACATTGTCAGGGTATCTTTGCAGGAACCAAATAGAAGCTGTAAATGATACGAGTCTTAGCATCTCAATGATTCCATCTCTACAAATATCCTTGCGTGAGGCAGTTCGCAAAATTTCAAAAACTGGGGGTCAGGGTTATCTGAGTTGTAAGTGCAAAGGTGGTTGCAAAACTTCAAAATGCAAGTGCAAAAAAAAAATATCCTGTGTAATTCACGTTGTCATGGTTCTATGACATGCTCAAACAAGTAAATTTGAAAACTATGGTTGATTGAACTAAAAGTACTTTTGACATGATTTTGTAAAATATTGTTAATGTGTTTTCTTGTTTATTAAAATCAGTTTGTATTCATATTAAGAATTCCTTCGTTTTGAACAGTTGCAAATAGGTAAAAAATTGTACAAGTTGTAAGTGATTTTTAGGCTAATTTTGTACAAATTATAATTTGTATTCTCTAATTTCATGCAAATTATAATTTGTACAAACCTAAAATACAAATTATAATTTGTACAGAATTTTCATACAAATAATAATTTGTACAAACTTACAACTTGTACACAACATATACATAAAATCAATACAAGAATATATTCATAGCGGAGCATGACAATTAAGTTAAGCAATTTTTAACCATAAGTAACACGATGTGATACACCAGTGGAACAGGAACTGTGTACCCTTCCGAAGCACCTACAATTCACCATCGGTTTTTACTGCGGTTCGCGTTACTCAATCTGTTTCTGTGTAGTATTTTCTTCACCATTTTTCTATCCCCCCCCCCCTTTTTTTTTCCTTTGATCATTGTATTTTCTGTTCTTTGATTTTCGGCTACGGATTTTTCCCATTGTTATCTTTGCGCTTCTACATACGAGTTATTTATATAAAAGACATTGTTTGTTTTAATATAGCTGCTTTATATGTTAACAATGATGACAGAATATGAGCAATCTGATATAACTAAGAGAAAGTAAACAACAATGCAGATAGCAAATTTTTAAATTACCGAAGTAAATGATGTGAACACAAAAAGGGTTATGGTGTTTAACGTCAATTTCTACAATATTTCAGTTATATCATGGCTGTCAGTTTTATTGGTGGGGGAAACCGGAGAAAACCACCAACTTTCCGCAAACCACTGACAAACTTCATCACATAATGTTATATCAAGTACACCTCGCCATGAACGAGGTTCTAACTCACAGTGAACACAAATAGAACCACAGATCGTACAATGTGAACCTTCAAAAGTAAAATCCGGAAAAGTAAATCTCTTTAGTAAAGGCTAATGGAGCATTCAACTTTATCCAAGAAGGTAACAGTTCAGTTACCAGTTCAAACATGTAATGGGACATTTTCCCACGTTGGAACCAGAAGATTTTATGAATGGTTAGAATTAGGGATGTCAAAAGTTGTATAAATTGATACTCGAGTACTATACGTTAATACTCGCGAGTACTCGATTACTCGTGGATTTTATGCAAGTGTAATGTACCAATAAAATGTAGCTTCAAATCCCTCAAAACAATGAGTCTAAACTGCGGGAATGAACCTACTCCCAGCTCAATAAGACCACAACACTTGAGACAATTTAAACACATCTGTATACAAACTGTGAAATCGACCAATTTTGTTTACTAAACTTTACTCATCATACATATATCGTGTGTATTTCTTTCTATAACAGTAAAAGGACAATATACAAGTTTTAATTATGTAATTAATGCAAATTAGAATCAACATATTTACAAATTGATCATAAATTAGCCTTCGGCAAACAGGTAACAATACACTTGTTCAATCAGTATGATAACGGAATCAATGGTCCATTAAATCAATCTCATTACAAAGTAAACAAACTAACAAATATCACTTGAATGAGGATATGCATGTGTGTAGTGCCACCACAAAAAGTTAAAGTAAACAAACTAACAAATATCACTTGAATGAGGATATGCATGTGTGTAGTGCCACCACAAAAAGTTAAAGTAAACAAACTAACAAATATCACTTGAATGAGGATATGCATGTGTGTAGTGCCACCACAAAAAGTTAAAGTAAACAAACTAACAAATATCACTTGAATGAGGATATGCATGTGTGTAGTGCCACCACAAAAAGTTAAAGTAAACAAACTAACAAATATCACTTGAATGAGGATATACATGTGTGTAGTGCCACCACAAAAAGTTAAAGTAAACAAACTAACAAATATCACTTGAATGAGGATATACATGTGTGTAGTGCCACCACAAAAAGTTAATTCCATTTCACACAATGTACATTTTACAGTTTTCCCATCCGACGATCTTTTAAAGTATGACCAAACTGCAGATTTAATAGGAGGCATTTTCAACTTCAGAACACGACTTGTTATGTCCAGTTTGTACACGTCTTGTATAACATGAATTGTACTCAGTCTAATTATACGCTAGGTGATTATATTGGGGAGATTCTCAAAAGCGAAATGTGTACTGGGGGACAGAAATCTTATAAACATGAAGAAAAAAACGCCGAGTAATCGAGTACAAATCAATACTCGGACCTTCCGAGTGATACTCGAATACTCGAGTACTCGTTGACATCTCTAGAGAATCATTACTAAATAATTACGGCAGCATGGAACATTCAAATTTATCCAAGAAGGTAACAGTTCAGTTACCAGTTCAAACACGTAATGGGACATTTTCCCACGTTGGAACCAGAAGACTTTATGAATGGTTAGAATTAGTAAATATTTACGGCAGCATTGTACTAAAACGTCAATCAAATGATATATTTATCATGTTTATATATATCTATAAACAGTATTCAGGGGTGATATATTTATAAATTATCTTCGACAGAGTAAATACTTCAAACAATACAGCCTTGATGTGTAAAGGAGTAATTTATGATGATGTATCCTGTTTATTTACATAAATATAGTATTCGGAAGCACTTCTTGACCTTGTGCAAATTGTCATTATGAGAATTTCTATATAATTATTTCAATTTGTCTTATCTATTCAGAATCCATTACACTTTTTAAGCCGTGGTGAAAATGATTAGAATCGTATCGGTTTTGCCTTTATTATTCCGACTTGTGCATTATTTATGCATATGATAAAAAGATATAAGGTGAACCAGTTCAGTTATATTTCATGTTTAATTGTAAATGACTGTTTAAACGCCCTAGAAATATTTCTATTTTGAAAGTATGTAAAGAGACACATTATGACATCTGCATTAAGAATAGTTTTATCCTTAAATCTATTGAAACAACTTGTAAATAAATGTGTTTAATCTGGTCTCTCACGGCGAACATTCATGTACAAGTCTACTGATTGGTCGTCTCTCACGGCGAACATTCATGTACAAGTCTACTGATTGGTCGTCTCTCACGGCGAACATTCATGTACAAGTCTACTGATTGGTCGTCTCTCACGGCGAACATTCATGTACAAGTCTACTGATTGGTTGTCTCTCACGGCGAACATTCATGTACAAGTCTACTGATTGGTTGTCTCTCACGGCGAACATCCATGTACAAGTCTACTGATTGGTCGTCTCTCACGGCGAACATTCATGTACAAGTCTACTGATTGGTTGTCTCTCACGGCGAACATTCATGTACAAGTCTACTGATTGGTCGTCTCTCACGGCGAATATTCATGTACAAGTCTACTGATTGGTCGTCTCTCACGGCGAATATTCATGTACAAGTCTACTGATTGGTTGTCTCTCACGGCGAACATTCATGTACAAGTCTACTGATTGGTTGTCTCTTACGGCGAACATTCATGTACAAGTCTACTGATTGGTTGTCTCTCACGGCGAACATTCATGTACAAGTCTACTGATTGGTCGTCTCTCACGGCGAACATTCATGTACAAGTCTACTGATTGGTTGTCTCTCACGACGAACATTCATGTACAAGTCTACTGATTGGTCGTCTCTCACGGCGAACATTCATGTACAAGTCTACTGATTGGTTGTCTCTCACGGCGAACATTCATGTACAAGTCTACTGATTGGTCATCTCTCACGGCGAATATTCATGTACAAGTCTACTGATTGGTCGTCTCTCACGGCGAACATTCATGTACAAGTCTACTGATTGGTTGTCTCTCACGGCGAACATTCATGTACAAGTCTATTGATTGGTTGTCTCTCACGGCGAACATCCATGTACAAGTCTACTGATTGGTCGTCTCTCACGGCGAACATTCATGTACAAGTCTACTGATTGGTTGTCTCTCACGGCGAACATTCATGTACAAGTCTACTGATTGGTCGTCTCTCACGGCGAACATTCATGTACAAGTCTACTGATTGGTCGTCTCTCACGAAGACAAATAATTAATTTCAAAAAATGATAAAAATGGTATAGCACGAAAGTATACATTTTAAAACAAATTCTACGTGGTAATGGTCTACAACCAACTATGTTGTCGTTCATTATGTGGTATTTTTGTACTTGCTGTCTAGTGTATTCGTCTTCTGATTTGTGGTCCCTGAAGACCATTTATTCATTTCAAAAAATGGTATAGCACAAAAGTATACATTTTAACAATTTATCTACGCAGTAATGGTCTACAAACAGCTATGTTCTTGTTCTCTATGTGGTATTTTTGTACCTGCTGTCTATGGGATTATAGATGGTAGTGTATTAATCTCCCGATTGGTTGTTTTTGATTTGTGTTATTGGTGTTTATTTCGCTTTATTATCGTCATTTTGTCAGCTATGTCTTGACAACCAGATTTAATGAGGAAAAAAATCCAACTATCAATAATGAACTGCTGGGTGAAACCTCTGGTCTTGAGTAGGTGTTAGGGAATGTTACCAATGGAGGAAGGTATAGTGTAGCGCGAACTCATGTCAGCAGGGTTAGGTTGGTGGTCATAATTCATGAATAACATTTTGTGTGGTGTTTGGATTTAATTGATTCCTATCGCCATAAATATTCTAAATTTGAGTCCCAACCAATTTGAGGTGTACTCGATACAAACGTATTTGATCAATTGTGCCGGGACTATAGTTACTTTCGCGTATTAAGCTGTCATTATATTATTTGTGTGTACTCTATGTTTTAACGCAACTTTCAACAACATTTCAGCTATATCATTGTAGTTAAATAATTTAAAAAAACGAAAGCAGGAATAGTCAGTATTGGATACAGACTATTTAAGCGGATATATTAAAATGTCGCTGAGTTTATTGGGAAAATATCAACCCTAAATGACTTTTTTCAGAAGCACGATGAAGCATGGATATTTGAATTGGAATTAAAAGATAATATTATTTAATTAAAGTACTGCATTTTGGCAACATGTTGGCACAGGTAATTTATAATAAAAGACGAATGTAAACATACATTTTAATGTAATAATTAGTCAGAACTGATCTTGGTTAAGATACGGAATTAAGCGTCGCCGTGTGGTTGATACGGATGTGAAACATACTCATTTCCACTAATTGCACATTTAAGTGAGACTATTCGTTTTGTTTGTACATTTTAGGATGGTGTAATACAGAAGTTCAAAACCGCTTATAATTTCTCGTTCAACGTGTGAACAAAATCACGGTGGTTTCTTGTGTTTTTTGTTATTTTCTTTAATGTTAACATTGTGTTATGCTTACCAAAATAGCCAATGAGAAACAGGTATTTCTAAAATGTCCTTTTTAACATTCTTTGTCGTGACAAACAGAAAATCAATAAAATATTCGTTTTATCATTAAAATGTGTAAGATAGTAAAATCACTGGATTGAATTTCAATTAGTGTTTCTTTTAATCTAGAACAAGACCACGCTTGGTTCTTGTAGTATACGAAACTATGATGCCAGCTCTATGTCTATTTATACGAAACTATCATGACAGCTCTATGTCTATCATTTATTGACATTTGTTATGATTTTATTTTTATATTCATTTCCATATTCAGATAGTAAATCTTTCCACGTGTCTTGCTCATTGCTATATATCAATTAAATGACGGAAAATATCTTGACTTGATCCATTCAAAAACCAATTTAATTCTATCTGCAAACAATGATTTAGAAATATCTAAATATAAACAAGGAAATATTAACCTTGTTCAATTCATAAATTTTGCCACAATTTGACACGGATTTATGTTGATTGGAAATAGCTTGAATTAAAAATTATTTGATTATTGGCTAAATACAAACTGGAAATGTCACGAAATTTATAAATGGTGTAAAAATGTCTTGTTTTAATGTTATGAATCATTTTATTGAGATGACAGTCCGTTGTCTGTCCTTATTGAAATTACTATTGCGTATACAATGTATAATTATATCTTGTACACGTATACACTAACAGCTAAAACAGTTGGATCCCAATACTGCAGGGGCCATCGTGGTCGTATGGTGGTTGGATTTATAGAGACATGTGCAATCTGTACCTATAACCACTTAAGTTGTGAGTTCAAACCCCATTCATGGCAAGGTGTACTCGATACAACATTATGTGATAAAGTTTGTCAGTGGTTTTCGCCGGGTACTCCGATTTCCCCCACCAATAAAACTGACCGCCACGATATAACTGAAATATTGTTGAAAGTGGCGTCAAACACCATAACCATAACACCCTAACCACTGAAACAGTTGGATCCAAATACAATACTGCAAAACTGATCGCGTTTATAATCAGTAGTACTGAATTGGATTTATATTGATCTGGTGTAGCATGAATAGTTTGCCGGAGAATTCATCCTCTGTGTTTTGTGGGTTCATGTTGCCGGAGAATTCATCCTCTGTGTTTTGTGGGTTCGTGTTGCTCGAGAATTCATCCTCTGTGTTTTGTGGGTTCGTGTTTGTGGGTTCGTGTTACTCGAGAATTCATCCTCTGTGTTTTGTGGATTCGTGTTGCTCGAGTATTCATCCTCCGTGTTTTGTGGGTTCGTGTTGCTCGAGAATTCATCCTCTGTGTTTTGTGGGTTCGTGTTGCTAGAGAATTCATCCTCCGTGTTTTGTGGGTACGTGTTGCCGGAAAATTCATCCTCTGTGTTTTGTGGGTTCGTGTTGCTCGAGAATTCATTCTCTGTGTTTTGTGGGTTCGTGTTGCTCGAGAATTCATCCTCTGTGTTTTGTGGGCTCGTGTTGCTCGAGAATTCATCCTCTGTGTTTTGTGGGTTCGTGTTGCTCGAGAATTCATCCTCTGTGTTTTGTGGGTTCGTGTTGCCGGAGAATTCATCCTCTGTGTTTTGTGGGTTCGTGTTGCTCGAGAATTCATCCTCTGTGTTTTGTGGGTTCGTGTTGCTCGAGAATTCATCCTCTGTGTTTTGTGGGTTCGTGTTGCTAGAGAATTCATCCTCCGTGTTTTGTGGGTACGTGTTGCCGGAAAATTCATCCTCTGTGTTTTGTGGGTTCGTGTTGCTCGAGAATTCATTCTCTGTGTTTTGTGGGTTCGTGTTGCTCGAGAATTCATCCTCTGTGTTTTGTGGGCTCGTGTTGCTCGAGAATTCATCCTCTGTGTTTTGTGGGTTCGTGTTGCTCGAGAATTCATCCTCTGTGTTTTGTGGGTTCGTGTTGCCGGAGAATTCATCCTCTGTGTTTTGTGGGTTCGTGTTGCTCGAGAATTCATCCTCTGTGTTTTGTGGGTTCGTGTTGCTCGAGAATTCATCCTCTGTGTTTTGTGGATTCGTGTTGCTCGAGTATTCATCCTCTGTGTTTTGTGGGTTCGTGTTGCTCGAGAATTCATCCTCTGTGTTTTGTGGGTTCGTGTTGCTAGAGAATTCATCCTCCGTGTTTTGTGGGTTCGTGTTGCCGGAAAATTCATCCTCTGTGTTTTGTGGGTTCGTGTTGCTCGAGAATTCATCCTCTGTGTTTTGTGGGTTCGTGTTGCTCGAGAATTCATCCTCTGTGTTTTGTGGGCTCGTGTTGCTCGAGAATTCATCCTCTGTGTTTTGTGGGTTCGTGTTGCTCGAGAATTCATCCTCTGTGTTTTGTGGGTTCGTGTTGCTCGAGAATTCATCCTCTGTGTTTTGTGGGTTCGTGTTGCTCGAGAATTCATCCTCTGTGTTTTGTGGATTCGTGTTGCTCGAGTATTCATCCTCTGTGTTTTGTGGGTTCGTGTTGCTCGAGAATTCATCCTCTGTGTTTTGTGGGTTCGTGTTGCTAGAGAATTCATCCTCCGTGTTTTGTGGGTTCGTGTTGCCGGAAAATTCATCCTCTGTGTTTTGTGGGTTCGTGTTGCTCGAGAATTCATCCTCTGTGTTTTGTGGGTTCGTGTTGCTCGAGAATTCATCCTCTGTGTTTTGTGGGCTCGTGTTGCTCGAGAATTCATCCTCTGTGTTTTGTGGGTTCGTGTTGCTCGAGAATTCATCCTCTGTGTTTTGTGGGTTCGTGTTGCCGGAGAATTCATCCTCTGTGTTTTGTGGGTTCGTGTTGCTCGAGAATTCATCCTCTGTGTTTTGTGGGTTCGTGTTGCTCAATCTTTAGTTTCGTGTCTTTCTCTTTGTCCTTTTTGTATTGTATAGCATTCTTCAAATTACGATTTGTGATTTAAACACTTTTAGCATCTTCAAATGATATCGCGACCATGGAAGTCTTATATACAGCTAAGCAATAACATCACTTAACTATCTAATGCAGAAACACAGAATTAGATTGATTGATTGATTGATTGATTGGTGTTTAGCGACAACACAGACTTAGAACCAATCAAATGTACAACAAAAGAACGAAACTAGTATTCATCCACATTCGTTTGTAAGATATTCGAAGTTCTACGCAAATCGCGAAAAGACGAAATATGAAAACAAGAAAGCGCGCGAAATATTATCACACAAAAGTGTATTTGGAACATAGCTTTCGACGACGTTCTTCGTGGTATCATGCAACTTTCATATGTGAACATATGGAAAGTCAAAGACAGAACGTAGGTAATTGATCAGTGGTACATTAAATTATTACGGAGAGCAGATCCATGGGTACAAAGATTTAGGACGAACCCTATATAGTGAGGCCACTGAATAGATCAAGGGGTTATAAAATTTAGCACGCACGCTGTATAGTAGATCTCCGGTTGGTCCATCTATCCCTCGTTTCTATATACATGTAGTTTTTATATTCTCGTCCTGCATATAGCTAAAATACTGCTCGCTGGACATTAAGCAATAATAAATTAATAAATCAAGGGACAATCGCCGAGGTAGTAAGATGGCATTATCAGTGCCGGATTTACCATTGTGTTTAGGTGTCCTTAAGCACAGGGTCCCGTTGGACAGGGGGCATCTTCCTGCAAAAAAAATGTTTACGATATCTTACCTAATATAACGTAATATTTAACTATTCCTAAAGTTCCTGAGCATTTATGCCTGACTGCCTGTGTAGGCCTACCGGGTCTACCTCCTTCAGGGGCCCA
This sequence comes from Bathymodiolus septemdierum, assembly GCA_963383655.1. Classification (NCBI taxonomy): domain Eukaryota; kingdom Metazoa; phylum Mollusca; class Bivalvia; order Mytilida; family Modiolidae; genus Bathymodiolus; species Bathymodiolus septemdierum. Next base: position 62,100,149 of record OY726529.1, read on the forward strand.
AGTAAGGGGCCTCATAGCTTAACTAGCACAGGGCCTTATTTGTCCTAAATCAGGCACTGGGCATTAGAAAAGTTAACTAGCACAGGGCCTTATTTGTCCTAAATCCGGCACTGGGCATTATAAAAGGTTTACTAAAGGTTTAGTGTTTTTATATTTAAAATGAAGAAAAAAACTTCATTTTTCACTTATGTCCCCTTGTTACATTTATTTGTTCCTTTCTACAAATTCTTGTTATGTTGTATTACAGCAGATTTAACAAGTGAGATTTATTTCATTCTGGACAAAATTATGTTGTTGTAAAGAATCAAATTATCAGCTATTATTATTATTATTATTATTATTATTATTATTATTATTATTACAAGGCATTTTTATAGCGCATTATATAACAATACAATTACTCTAATCGCTTTACATATTTAGAATATACACAAATTTGTACATAAATAAGAAAAATAAGTGAAGTAAGAACAATACATTTAAAAGCATGCCCAATTTAATCAAATACCGGTATAAAAACTTTAAGACTCAAAGAGCTTAACCAAATTGAATTAAAAAGAAGAGAATTATAAGAGAATTATGGAAAACATATCTAAAAATATTAATTAAAATAAAGGTAAAAAAATGGACATGAAATTGAATAATAAATAAACTTAGCTATCGAAATCAGTGAATGTAACTAAAAATTAATAAAACATATATTACGCAAAAACAATGAATCACAGTAAGAATTAAGAATTAATACTCAACTGTACAAAAAGACAACAAATTAAAATCAAAAGTATAAAACAATATTGTAGCAGAACAGCACCAGTTAAAACAGTCGATCACAGATTCAGATCTATACTTATTTCACAAAAGCGATTTTGAATAAATGAGTCTTTAGTCCCTTTTTAAATACCTCAAGAGATTGTTCATTTCTAAGACTTGCTGGAAGGCTATTCCACAGAGTCCCGGCCGCCACATCAAACCTCCGCTCACCATATATTTTAGTTCGTGCGGTTTTTTTTTTGGCATTTCAATTAACTTTGAGATCGCAAGGATAGCGCCGGTTTGTAAAAATGTATGAGTTCCCCAAGATAAGAAGGAGCTAGTCCATGCAAGGCTTTGAAAGCGTATGTAACAGTTTATACTGGCATCGGAATTTAAATGGCAACCAGTGAAGAGCCACAAGTGTATTATGTACAAATTGTGTTTCCAAATGTCAGTTGAGGATAGATGTAATTTTCTGTTGTTGAATAAAACTAGCAATATATTGAACGAATACGGGCATGTCTAATATCTGCAATACGTAAACCTTTCTAAATTCTACTTGGTTAATAAACACTGTAAAAATTAAACTTAGAGATCAATTTGAACAAACTTGGCATTCATTGATAGATGATTCACCAACGGCTAATAACTATAAGCTTTTTAAAACATCCTTCCAAATGTAAGACTATTTTAAACTCCTGGAACACAGTAAAGCCATTGATTTCTGCAGATTTAGAACCACAAATCATAAGTTACCAATTGAGCAGGGTAGGTGGGATAATATTGATAGAAATAATCGAATATGCTTTCTGTGTAATAGTGATATCGGAGATGAATTCCATTATATTTTACAGTGTCAATATTTTAAACCTAGTCGAAAATTATTACTATCAAAGTATTATAACAATCATGTGAGCGTATTAAAATTCAGAAATCTTATGACTTAAAAAAACAAAACTGTACTGCAAATTAATAAAGATAATAGAAGAGGTATTTTGCGATCCAGGCTGAAACATACCAACCATTATTTATCTGATGTACTTGTAATTATTGTAAAAACTAACTAAAATGTACTTCTCTATACCTATGTATATGGTTTGTTGAGAAATAAAGATATATATATATAATAAAAGAAGCAAATTTGCAATTAAGCAAAGCATTGTTTTAACTGCTCACCTTCTCAAAAAAAAAACTTCAGCATGCCATTTATCTTTTATGTTTAATAAAGGTAATAACAAAATTACCGAACTCCGAGCAATCTTACAAAGGGAAAGTTAAAACTCATAAGTATATAAACAGACAAAATCGGTCAACAACCGGAAAACTGTGAAAACCGTAATGACCCTGACTTGGTACAGGCATTTCTAAAGAAATGGTGGGTTGAATCAGATTTTAAAGCGCCAAACCTCCCCCTTTCATTACGGCTCAAAGTCTCCGGCTGTCACTATAACAGTATTTATAACAATGCTTGAACAAAACAGGTAAAACAGTTGTCATAACAGCACCAAACTCAGCGAAGTTGATTATTGACGTCACAATCGTTGCCAATTGTATGTAATTTAATAAACAATTTATTCATTGAAATATCTCAAATTCACGAATCCCAATTAGACAATAATGAAAAGTGTGGTTTATTTGTCTAGCAGCAATGGGTATCATATGTTCTAATGTAATTTGAGGCAAGCCATTTTGAAAATGAATCCCAATAGTAAAAAGAAAGGAAATGCATTGCAAGTCAACGAAGTGTATAAAAATATAAGATGTGTGGTTTTTACATTAAGTCATAAATAATCGACACGAGAGAAGTTTGTCGCTGGTAGTTATTTAGCGCCGCCATACAGCATATAACACCACGGAGTCCGCCTTTGATTTTCTTAATAAAAATATACTTAGAAATATAAAAAGTACGGAATTAGTCTTTAAAATTGTCGCGGGTGTCAAGATCAACGTGAGAAAAATAATGGTAATAGACTTTGATCTAATAATTTAATGTCCCTTTTACAATAAGTCGTACTAATAAACTGGTTCGAGTCATATTTTGAGGGCATTTGAGTTGTTTATTTTTATTTTGTGAATGTTTTGTTATATTTCACGTTTGATTACGTTTCTCCTTTAGATGTTTATTTCATACTTATCAACAAAACAAATATCCTTTTTCACAAAGTGGCGCCTATCTAAATGACCGGAAAGAAAAGAAGAAAATAATTCTCCCCTAGTTTTATACTATACTACAGAGTCATAAAAAACGAAATAAAATGAAGTTTAGGATCCAGATTTTCTCACCTATTAGTAGATGAAAGATGTATGGTGGGTGGCAACATCGGGGCATTCCTTCTTGACAAGTAAAGTATAGTGTGGTTGAAGTTTTATGACCCTAGAGGTGTCAATTGCTTCAAAGGTTAAAAGAATTTGTCGAGGATAAACATTAAATTAATATATCAATTACAGAACAGTATCTTTAAGTAGGAAAATTTGAGATTTTCTGGATTTTTTTATTTTTTTATATTTTTTTTTTTTTTTAATTTCTGTGTTTACATGCATTCTATGGGTATCTAGAATAATATCTCTTCTTTTTTTTTTGCCGTTTTTCCGGGTCAGTGTTATTAGTGGGGGATATATATTTATATTCCTTTTTATTGGTTCTAGGTTTACCATAAGGAGTTTTAAGTGTTTGGAAAGCATTTTATCAGTCTATGAACATTTGTTATTTTTGTCTCAAGAATGGGCCTTGTGTAATAGTTTTTTTTAATTTTGCTTTATTTATTAAGTATCCACAATCAATACTCGACGCACTTTTCAGTGTCAACGAGAAGTGAAATTATCAATTTTTGACTATTTATCGTGTGTCCGCTGTATACAGGTATTACATACTCTGTGATATAAACTGCCGTAGCATGCAGAACATTGTCTGTTTAAAAATTATCATCCGCTCAGTATCACTGGCATGGTTTATTAGATATAATTATTGTTGAAATTTACAGTCCCTAAGGGAACGACCATTTTTTCTAAAAAAAATATTCTGATTCCCAATGTTGCTGAAAAAAATATTCTGATTTTGGTGGAGGAAAAAAAAATAATTTGATTCAGAGTTTTTGTCATATAACCAAATGTTGAATTCTGAAAATAAAAAATTCTAACTCTCGTGTTGTCCGAGAAAAAATTTCTGAACGAAACAAAAAACCATTACCTCCCTCCCCCTTCAAGTTAAATGGTCGGTCCCTAAATAATGTAATTATTATTAAAACTAAGGTTTTCCTCCCTCAGTGTGACCTTTGTCTACTTTGTCTATCTTTTTATACCTGTCGTTTTCTTGCTCCCAAAGACGTTTAAATCATTTAACTTTTGACTATGAGCGTCACCTGATAAAAGTTGTTCTAGAAGCACGTCGTGCGCATTAAATTAGATATCTATGTTTTTAATTAAAGTCTGTTTTATCATTTGAACATAATATATTCATTCGTGATCATTGATTTTCGTATAAATGAAGCTATGTCAGTATGTTTGTGGAGCAGATATTGCGTGTTTAGTCTAACGTCTGGGTTCATGTTTTGTTTGTGCTATTATAAAGCAGCTTGGTGTGCCCTACTATAAAGCAGCTTGGTGTGCCCTATTATAAAGCAGCTTGAAGTGCCCTATTATTGTGTTGAGCAGTTGGGGGTGGTTTTTCACATTCTCATCATACATAAGACAGTGGATGCATACAAAACCGAATGAAACAAACAAAAGAGCAAATGTCATATAATACCAACATGTATATATTGAGCAAAGAGAAAATTCAAAGAAAATGTATTTTGATTGTTGCTCTTCATTTCAGAATCACTGTATGATGTTGATTAGGGAGCATTATTCGTAATAAAATGAAAAACAAAAAATACCACACTTCTGGTTCTACCACCCCATAGTGAAAAATATAGATACGAAAATACCATACTGCCGGTTCTACAACCCCATAGAGAAAAATATAGATACAAAAATACCACACTGCCGGTTCTACAACCCCATAGTGAAAAATATAGATACGAAAATACCACACTGCCGGTTCTACAACCCCATAGTGAAAAATATAGATACGAAAATACCACACTGCCGGTTCTACAACCCCATAGAGAAAAATATAGATACGAAAATACCACACTGCCGGTTCTACAACCCCCATAGAGAAAAATATAGATACAAAAATACCACACTGCCGGTTCTACAACCCCATAGAGAAAAATATAGATACAAAAATACCACACTGCCGGTTCTACAACCCCATAGTGAAAAATATAGATACGAAAATACCACACTGCCGGTTCTACAACCCCATAGTGAAAAATATAGATACGAAAATACCACACTGCCGGTTCTACAACCCCATAGAGAAAAATATAGATACGAAAATACCACACTGCCGGTTCTACAACCCCCATAGAGAAAAATATAGATACAAAAATACCACACTGCCGGTTCTACAACCCCATAGTGAAAAATATAGATACGAAAATACCACACTGCCGGTTCTACAACCCCATAGTGAAAAATATAGATACGAAAATACCACACTGCCGGTTCTACAACCCCATAGAGAAAAATATAGATACGAAAATATCACACTGCCGGTTCTACAACCCCATAGTGAAAAATATAGATACGAAAATACCACACTGCCGGTTCTACAACCCCATAGTGAAAAATATAGATACGAAAATACCACACTGCCGGTTCTACAACCCCATAGAGAAAAATATAGATACGAAAATATCACACTGCCGGTTCTACAACCCCACAGAGAAAAATATAGATACGAAAATACCACACTGCCGGTTCTACAACCCCATAGAGAAAAATATAGATACGATGCCGGTTCTACAACCCCATAGAGAAAAATATAGATATGAAAGGGGCAAAAACTAATACCCTAACACACAAATACATAACCGGTCACATTCCTGGCTTGGTACAGGTACTTCAATAAACAGTGGCGGGGTTAAACTAGTTTTATGGGCTCAATTCTCCCTTCTCCTCTAGCAAGTAAGTTATTCGTAGGACGGTCTGTTGTTTGATCTCTGTGCAATAAATGTCAATATCTAGAGATATCTTACTATGTACCATGTAAAACAGACACAACATAGAACACACTGGTTTTTGTATTACATGTATTATAGCTTTTATTCTTCATGGGTAAATTATGTAGTAAATTATACACAGATACACAATATAACCATATATTTAACGTGTCAATTTACAGCTCTTTAACTTGACTTTTTCAAGATTATCTAAACGAGAAGGCGGAATATTTAAATAATTATATGGTTATTTTTACAAAAGTGAAAGGTAGTGTCAAATTCCTCGTGAAGGAGGTAATCAAACAGAAGGCAACTCTGACGTACATACACTCTCTATAGTAAACGTTTAGACATACACATGTGGGTATTCCGAAGCTTTAAATCGAAAAGGGAGAGACAAGAGAACAACGATTTACAAAACACTGAAAACTAAAGATTGAGCAACACGAACCACTAAATACTAGTGGTGAACTTAAGCGATCCGCTAGGGTATAACTTTGTCGAAATAAAGAATGAGTCAGAGATTGTTGTTTAACTACACCTGAGCCTTTTGTTTGAGTTATATCATGGTTATGTGAGGATGGTGATACTTGTTTTGTACAGACCAACACACTGAACTGGACTTTTCTAATGCTAATTCACAACAGTCCACAAGTTAGAATGTCGCTTCACTTTGGGCACATTACCACGAATTCGAGCCAGCCAGTCATTAATCTTAAAGCATGAATTATGTATGTTTAGCCAAGAAGCAGGAAATATTAATTGTATTGTCTTTTTGTTTGCCACGACCAGAGATAGAATATTGTATTGTCTTTTTGTTTGCCACGACCAGAGATAGAATATTGTATTGTCTTTTTGTTTGCCACGACCAGAGATAGAATATTGTATTGTCTTTTTGTTTGCCACGACCAGAGATAGAATATTGTATTGTCTTTTTGTTTGCCACGACCAGAGATAGAATATTGTATTGTCTTTTTGTTTGCCACGACCAGAGATAGAATATTGTATTGTCTTTTTGTTTGCCACGACCAGAGATAGAATCCGCTATCTTCACTATTCAATGCTGGCAAACCAACCATTAACATAATCATGGCGGTTTTGAAATAGATACATATATATATTGGAAATCTGAAAGTTTAGTAAATGCTTCCATTTAATTTTTATATAAAAGTTATGATAACTCCTTTGTTATGATAACTCTTTTTTGTATTTAAAAGTTATGATAACTCCTTTTTGTATTTAAAAGTTATGATAACTCTTTTTTGCAGTTCTGTCATTTTCTATACTATTTCTTAGATATGATCCCACTTGTAATGTTTTTGCCTTATGTTCCCAGATTATTTTTTTTTATCAGTATTATCTCGAATTAACATTTTCTATTTGTCATAAATGTTAATGACTTTGATCAGTTGGTTGTAATATTATGTAAGACAGGTGTGAACAATCAATCGGTCTGTGAACCTTATATTATCACCGTATTGGTAAGTAAGGAAACTTTTTATATAATAATAAATTAATATATTTGAAAAGTTATCATCAGAGAAGCGCCTGACACATTTCTCTAAGAAGATGAAAATGAGTAGATCACGTATCAGTATGTGCATTCATGATATGATGTACGTGTAATGTGTACATGGACATGAAAGACAATCCAGGGGTAGGTTTATGGTGTTTAACGCCACTTTCAACAATATTTTAGTTATATCGTGGTGGTCAGTTTTATTGATAATCCCTAATAAACTATCTTGTTTACTTTTAAGAAATTCGGCACAGCTCGCCAGATCATTGAAATGTGTCAATATAGTAACGTTGTCCGTGGTGTTTCACACATTTAACTGCTGATTTCCTTCAAGATGTCTCAAACGACCCATATAATTGTCCCGAAGATCACTGACATTTTCATTTTACTCCAAACGGACTACATTGTTTATTGTATTGATATCACGTACATTTTATTGCTTCTTTATGAGATGTAGTTTTATGTGTGTGGTTGTTTATTTATTTTTCGCTATATTGTGCGGAACAATATCCTTCTCTGTGTCAATTTTGCTCAAATGGCCGCCGTTTTTCTATCAATTTACTTATCGTTAAAATGCTTTGGGGTTCGTCTCTGAATAAATAAAAGTAAATTTCATTGAAAATGATTTTATAGAGTGTGTTATTTAAACCTCGTTTTACTTCTTATGTTGTCTGGTAGAGCTAATAAAAATACAATTAAAGAACCAATTAGAATTGATTATAAACGTATCTGCACACCTATCATCAATTTATAACCAATCAAAACGCGCCTACCACGTTGATTCTTCACCATGTGGTTTGTATTATGACGATAAGTAACACATTCTTATTAAAACTTGTACATATTCTCTTCTTATTGGGCGAAATTGTACCATAAATCAAACGTTAAATTACAATTACACCCGAAGGAAAATTACGAGGCTCAAGATGAATACACTATAGACGTTGCGCACGGTATTGGGGATACTGCGCTAATTCATTTTAAAATATCTATGAGACTTTTAAGTTTTATTGAAGTTAGACCTATTATATATTAAAAGCTTCAAAATTTTGCAAACATTAGCAATCTTATGTATAAATAGTTCAAAATCTGATAATTAAAACGAATTTTGGCATAATATTAAGAAAAAATTGTTGAAAATCGCTGTAGACGCGTAACTAAATTGTTGCCCATAAACTGAGTAAATTGCCTGACAACAAAAAACACGAATTACACAGAATGTTCTCTTGTTTCTCAAGTAACGACAGAAAAGTCCGCCAATTATTTATACAACATTTTATTTGCTAAACTACTTCTGTTAATTTCTTTGAACATATAAATTTGAAGATATCGTGTAATTAATACATTTTTATTAGTTTAATAGAGATACATATTTTTTTAATCATTATTCAAGGGTATCGATTTTTCCGACGGCGTGTTTTTTTTTCTTCATTTTATTAAATCACTATATTGGAACATTGTTTTCTAGCAATGATGTATCCTTTCCAAATTTATTTTCACTTGTCTGTAAAACTTTAATTTCTTGTATTTTGCTGCAGTAAGATAACTACACAAGTATCTAGTCCTTTTTATCATTATGATAGCAAAAACATATTATCACAGGTTTATTTTTGTCTCATTGCATTTTCACAAAGGTTTACATTACAATAAATATGTATGGTTAGGCACAAGCTCATATGCTGTATTGAAATGAACACATTTATCTGTGGAAATTGAAAATAACATAAAATTTTGGTCTGTTCATGATAGAAAATACCCAGTTCTATGGCTATCCTGTTTAGGCCCTTTGGTTCATAACTTCCAAACACGTTTAACTTATATGGCTTTCCAACTTTTGGACTTTGAGCGTCACCTGATGCAGGTTGTTCCAGAAACGTGTCATGCGCACTAAATTTGATATCTACGTACTAATACCTACATACTTACCAATATACACGAGAATTTAAGTGAGTACACAGTTATTAATTAATAAATGTATTTAAAGATTAATATTTCATAGCATTGAAAATATAAAGTTTGTTGTCATTTCATCATATCTGGTCACGTTCGAGACAATCAGTACCAGGAAATAAATACCCTTGAAGCATTGCAAATGTGCTCCCAATTCCATGGCTCATAAAATCCAGTAATGAGATCAATTCATGATCCTGAGATAAGTAGTTTTATGAGTCCTGTGTCAACACTCAGGAAGTTACAATCTCTAAGACAATTACAAGTAGCTATTTTTGGCAAAGTCTGCAAGTAGCACATAGTTAAAATTAATAATGTAATATTTCGTTTCGTTTGAAAGTTCTTGAAATAATTGGGCAGTCAGAAAGTAACAAATAGTTAAAATTAATAATGTAATATTTCGTTTCGTTTGAAAATTCTTCAAATAATTGATAAGAATCTGGGGTGTCAATTTTTGATTGCCCCTTCTGTTTTCTATAACGTTTGTATTCTTAAAATAAAAGCAAAAGTGTTTTACATTGTACCGAGCTGAATTCAAATAAATAGATAAGTACTGGTACTTGAAAATGACATATCATTGCTGTTTTACGGAAGAGAACCGGTGTTTGTTGTATTTATTATAATGCATCTATAGGGAATATACTAGACATAGCTACATTGTAATTCGGAGGGGTTTGTACAATCTAATGAATGTGTGTCTATTTTCCTGTAGGGGAATTTTGTTATCATCAGACGACCTCTTATTGCTCTTTTTCTCTCGAGAATTATCGCGAGATTTTAATAAAAGATACTGCTTAATCGAAAAGTATTAATTTATCATCCTATGAAATATATTATATTTACAAAAGTTTCAAACCATAAAATTACAATTTAAATTGAATTTATAATGCAATATTTATTCAACGACGTGTAGCTAGAAATGCATGCTTGTGTTTCGGTTGATTTCTTGTGCGAATTTTAAATGTGAGAGTTGTGACAGACTGATTGATTCTCTCATAAGAAAAGTTTGAAGACAACAAAGGAAAAACTCGAAAACTACAGACAATACAATGACTACAGACAATACAATGACTACAGACAATACAATGACTACAAACAATACAATGACTACAGACAATACAATGACTACAGACAATACAACAATGACTACAGACAATACAATGACTACAGACAATACAATGACTACAGATAATACAATGACTACAGACAATACAATGACTACAGACAATACAAAGACTACAGACAATACAATGACTAGAGACAATACAATGACTACAGACAATACAATGACTACAGACAATACAAAGACTACAGACAATGCAATGACTAGAGACAATACAATGACTACAGACAATACAATGACTACAGACAATACAAAGACTAGAGACAATACAAAGACTACAGACAATACAAAGACTACAGACAATACAATGACTACAGACAATACAATGACTACAGACAATACAATGACTACAGACAATACAAAGACTACAGACAATACAATGACTACAGACAATACAATGACTACAGACAATACAAAGACTACAGACAATACAAAGACTACAGACAATACAATGACTACAGACAATATAATGACTACAGACAATACAAAGACTACAGACAATACAAAGACTACAGACAATACAATGACTACAGACAATACAATGACTACAGACAATACAATGACTACAGACAATACAAAGACTACAGACAATACAATGACTACAGACAATACAATGACTACAGACAATACAATGACTACAGACAATACAAAGACTACAGACAATACAATGACTACAGACAATACAATGACTACAGACAATACAAAGACTACAGACAATACAAAGACTACAGACAATACAAAGACTACAGACAATACAATGACTACAGACAATACAAAGACTACAGACAATACAAAGACTACAGACAATACAATGACTACAGACAATACAATGACTACAGACAATACAAAGACTACAGACAATACAAAGACTACAGACAATACAAAGACTACAGACAATACAATGACTAGAGACAATACAATGACTACAGACATTACAATGACTACAGATAACGCCACACACTACATAGAAAACTATTAATATTTGACTGGGAACAACACCCTGTCTGTGCTGTATTGAAATAAAAATGTGTTGAAAGTTTCTGCCATTCTCCATCGATTGGGCCATACGAACCCCGTTAAAACCGGGGTGAAGTCAGGTGGTTCGGAAGTGCAAGTAATTCCAATGGTTAATGTTTAGCGCAATAAAAATAGATTATTCAAGATTTACCTTTTTTGTAGTTTTTCTCTAGATTTCTATGAAGTGTTTTGTCGATCATTATAGAAGGGTTGTTTCTTTGTTCTTACTCTTTTGACTTTTTTTTTATTTATCACTTCTGTTTACCTCTTTGGAATCTTCAAAATTTTCTTTAAAGATGAATATAGGGCTCTGTCTTTCCTTAACAATAAATGGCGTAAATATGAATAGTGCAATGCTGTCTACTGAATCTAAATTTGCGCTTGACTATAAGAGAGTTGTTGGTGTTAACTCCCTTTCCCCAACATTTCAGTTATATCGCGGTGGTCAGTTTTATTAGTGGGTTAAGCCAGAGTACCTAGAGATAACCACCGAACTGTTTCCAGAAACTGACAACTTTGATCACTTAATACTTTATTGAGTACATTGGCAGGGAGGAATCGATCTAGCAACTAACAGTTGATAATTGTAGTTGTATACTGTAAACTTAAAGCAATAATATACATGTTATAAAAATTAATATGACACTTGTCATCGGAAACAAAGTGGATGCGATTCTAATTTGGCATTACTGATTGCAACCACATCAATATGACACTTGTCATCGGAAGCAAAGTGGATGCGATTCTAATTTGGCATTACTGATTGCAACCACATCAATATGACACTTGTCATCGGAAGCAAAGTGGATGCGATTCTAAGCTGGCATTACTGATTGCAACCACATCAATATGACACTTGTCATCGGAAACAAAGTGGATGCGATTCTAAGTTGGCATTACTGATTGCAACCACATTAAGATTATTTGGTCTTCTTTTGTTTTATCGTTGGATCATCAGCTTTATCTTGTATTTAATATTGGATGACACCAGAAACTGTATTGCCAACAAGAATCCAATAACAGTGTTATGTACTCTCCCCGATAGGATCTTTCACAATAACAGTGTTATGGTTAGTACTCTCCCCGATAGGATCTTTCACAATAACAGTGTTATGGTTAGTACTCTCCCCGATAGGATCTTTCACAATAACAGTGTTATGGTTAGTACTCTCCCCGATAGGATCTTTCACAATAACAGTGTTATGTACTCTCCCCGATAGGATCTTTCACAATAACAGTGTTATGGTTAGTACTCTCCCCGATAGGATCTTTCACAATAACAGTGTTATGTACTCTCCCCGATAGGATCTTTCACAATAACAGTGTTATGTACTCTCCCCGATAGGATCTTTCACAATAACAGTGTTATGGTTAGTACTCTCCCCGATAGGATCTTTCACAATAACAGTGTTATGGTTAGTACTCTCCCCGATAGGATCTTTCACAATAACAGTGTTATGTACTCTCCCCGATAGGATCTTTCACAATAACAGTGTTATGGTTAGTACTCTCCCCGATAGGATCTTTCACAATAACAGTGTTATGTACTCTCCCCGATAGGATCTTTCACAATAACAGTGTTATGGTTAGTACTCTCCCCGATAGGATCTTTCACAATAACAGTGTTATGGTTAGTACTCTCCCCGATAGGATCTTTCACAATAACAGTGTTATGTACTCTCCACGATAGGATCTTTCAGGGTTTCAAATATGCAACCATAATAACAAGCAGTTTTTAGACAATTTGAAGTAGAAATAAACGCAATGAGTATTTTTTCTGATTATACTACCCTTGGGTAGTACCTGATGTCGATATACAATGTGGTAGTAGTTCGCTTTGTCACAGTTTTTTTTTTTTTTTTGGGAAGGGGGGGTTCTTATTTTATTCATGTGTGCACAGATTTTGTCATTTTTCTTACCCTTCGCGAGCCCCTGGGCTCACCCCCCGTTTTATTGGTGGTGTGCTTTTTGCTTTGTTTGTATTCGTCCTTTGTCGTGTCTACTCGATATTGCCAGTTTCTCTGGATGGTCCATTCTTGATTGCCCCTTCGGCTTTCTCTAACGTTTATTTATTCATGTGTGTGCACAGTTTGTGTTATTTTCTTACTTTATTAATCTGTGTCTGTATGGTTTTTGTATTTTTTCCTGTATTCGGGTCGTCGTTTTAAATTTCTTTGAGGTTGTTACTCTGTGTTTTTTCACGTAAACACTATTGAAATATTTACAAATTTCAAGTACTCTTTACTGCCTTGTTCAAATCTCAATTTATTCCGTTATTCCAGTGCAAAAATAACTAAGTTTTTCATCGCTGTTATTGCTGAGTATAATTATTATGAGGATGGACCCCACAAGATATCATGTACAGTAACTTATTTCTTTTTAAATAGAAACCTGTTAGTTTTGACAATAAAATTAATATCATCTGTTATATAAGAAGAATCTGTTTAACCTTAGTTATAATTTGTACATTATGAAGGAGACGTTCGTCCAGATGTTTTATCACACCTTGTCAAAAATATATAACTTGTCTGTGTTAATATGTCACCAAACATTCATCAGAGAAAAAACACATTAAAACTCTTTAAAACTGGAAGTTAATTAGAGCATAATGTACCGAGATGTGGCATATCCTCGGTTAATACGGAAAGTCTTGAAGATACGAAAGGGGTAATCTAATCATAAGCCGTAAATCGAAAGGCAAAGACAATACAATGTGCAAAATAGAAAGACAAGACAATACAATGGGCAAAATAGAAAGGCAAAGACAATACAATGGGCAAAATAGAAAGGCAAGACAATATAATGGGCAAAATAGAAAGACAAGACAATACAATGGGCAAAATAGAAAGACAAGACAATAGAATGGGCAAAATAGAAAGGCAAGACATATAATGGGCAAAATAGAAAGGCAAGACAATACAATGGGCAAAATAGAAAGACAAGACAATAGAATGGGCAAAATAGAAAGGCAAGACATATAATGGGCAAAATAGAAAGGCAAGACAATACAATGGGCAAAATAGAAAGGCAAGACAATACAATGGACAAAATAGAACGGAAAGACAATACAATGGACAAAATAGAAAGACAAGACAATAGAATGGGCAAAATAGAAAGACAAGACAATACAATGGGCAAAATAGAAAGGCAAGACAATACAATGGGCAAAATAGAAAGACAAGACAATACAATGGACAAAATAGAAAGACAAGACAATATAATGGGCAAAATAGAAAGAAAAGACAATACAATGGACAAAATAGAACGGAAAGACAATACAATGGGCAAAATAGAAAGACAAGACAATAGAATGGGCAAAATAGAAAGGCAAGACAATACAATGGGCAAAATAGAAAGACAAGACAATACAATGGACAAAATAGAAAGACAAGACAATATAATGGGCAAAATAGAAAGACAAGACAATAGAATGGGCAAAATAGAAAGGCAAGACAATACAATGGGCAAAATAGAAAGACAAGACAATACAATGGACAAAATAGAAAGACAAGACAATATAATGGGCAAAATAGAAAGAAAAGACAATACAATGGACAAAATAGAACGGAAAGACAATACAATGGGCAAAATAGAAAGGCAAAGACAATACAATGGGCAAAATAGGAAGACAAGACAATAGAATGGGCAAAATAGAAAGACAAGACAATACAATGGGCAAAATAGAAAGACAAGACAATAGAATGGGCAAAATAGAAAGACAAGACAATAGAATGGGCAAAATAGAAAGGCAAGACAATACAATGGGCAAAATAGAAAGACAAGACAATACAATGGACAAAATAGAAAGACAAGACAATATAATGGGCAAAATAGAAAGAAAAGACAATACAATGGACAAAATAGAACGGAAAGACAATACAATGGGCAAAATAGAAAGGCAAAGACAATACAATGGGCAAAATAGGAAGACAAGACAATAGAATGGGCAAAATAGAAAGGCAAGACAATACAATGGACAAAATAGAACGGAAAGACAATACAATGGGCAAAATAGAAAGACAAGACAATACAATGGGCAAAATAGAAAGGCAAGACAATACAATGTGCAAAATAGAAAGACAAGACAATACAATGGGCAAAATAGAAAGACAAGACAATACAATGGACAAAATAGAACGGAAAGACAATACAATGGGCAAAATAGAAAGACAAGACAATAGAATGGGCAAAATAGAAAGGCAAGACAATAGAATGGGCAAAATAGAAAGACAAGACAATACAATGGACAAAATAGAAAGACAAGACAATAGAATGGGCAAAATAGAAAGACAAGACAATAGAATGGGCAAAATAGAAAGGCAAGACAATACAATGGGCAAAATAGAAAGACAAGACAATACAATGGGCAAAATAGAAAGACAAGACAATACAATGGGCAAAATAGAAAGACAAGACAATAGAATGGGCAAAATAGAAAGACAAGACAATAGAATGGGCAAAATAGAAAGGCAAGACAATACAATGGGCAAAATAGAAAGACAAGACAATACAATGGACAAAATAGAAAGGCAAGACATATAATGGGCAAAATAGAAAGGCAAGACAATACAATGGGCAAAATAGAAAGGCAAGACAATACAATGGACAAAATAGAACGGAAAGACAATACAATGGGCAAAATAGAAAGGCAAGACAATACAATGGGCAAAATAGAAAGACAAGACAATACAATGGGCAAAATAGAAAGACAAGACAATAGAATGGGCAAAATAGAAAGGCAAGACATATAATGGGCAAAATAGAAAGGCAAGACAATACAATGGGCAAAATAGAAAGACAAGACAATATAATGGGCAAAATAGAAAGGCAAGACAATACAATGTGCAAAATAGAAAGGCAAGACAATACAATGGGCAAAATAGAAAGGCAAAGACAATACAATGGACAAAATAGAAAGACAAGACAATACAATGGGCAAAATAGAAAGGCAAGACAATACAATGTGCAAAATAGAAAGGCAAGACAATACAATAGGCAAAATAGAAAGGCAAAGACAATACAATGGACAAAATAGAACGGAAAGACAATACAATGGGCAAAATAGAAAGACAAGACAATACAATGGGCAAAATAGAAAGGCAAGACAATACAATGGACAAAATAGAAAGACAAGACAATACAATGGGCAAAATAGAAAGACAAGACAATAGAATGGGCAAAATAGAAAGGCAAGACATATACTGGGCAAAATAGAAAGGCAAGACAATACAATGGGCAAAATAGAAAGGCAAAGACAATACAATAGGCAAAATAGAAAGACAAGACAATAGAATGGGCAAAATAGAAAGGCAAGACAATACAATGGGCAAAATAGAAAGGCAAGACAATACAATGGGCAAAATAGAAAGACAAGACAATAGAATGGGTAAAATAGAAAAGCAAGACAATACAATGGGCAAAATAGAAAGGCAAGACAATACAATGGGCAAAATAGAAAAGTAAGACAATACAATGGACAAAATAGAAAGGCAAGACAATACAATGGGCAAAATAGAAAGACAAGACAATATAATGGGCAAAATAGAAAGGCAAGACAATACAATGGGCAAAATAGAAAAGTAAGACAATACAATGGGCAAAATAGAAAAGTAAGACAATACAATGGGCAAAATAGAAATACAAAACAATACAATGGACAAAATAGAAGGCAAGACAATGCAATGGGCAAAATAGAAAGACAAGACAATATAATGGGCAAAATAGAAAGACAGGACAATATAATGGGCAAAAGAGAAAGGCAAGACAATACAATGTGCAAAATAGAAAGGCAAAACAATACAATGTGCAAAATAGAAAGACAAGACAATATAATGGGCAAAATAGAAAGACAAGACAATAGAATGGGCAAAATAGATAATCAAGACAATACAATGGACAAAATAGAAAGACAAGAC
The DNA here is from genome assembly GCA_963383655.1 of Bathymodiolus septemdierum. Taxonomy (NCBI): domain Eukaryota; kingdom Metazoa; phylum Mollusca; class Bivalvia; order Mytilida; family Modiolidae; genus Bathymodiolus; species Bathymodiolus septemdierum. The sequence goes on from OY726529.1 coordinate 62,117,474, forward strand.
AATAGAATGGGCAAAATAGAAAGACAAGACAATACAATGGGCAAAATAGAAAGGCAAAGACAATACAATGGGCAAAATAGAAAGACAAGACAATACAATGGACAAAATAGAAAGACAAGACAATATAATGGGCAAAATAGAAAGACAAGACAATGGAATGGGCAAAATAGAAAAGTAAGACAATACAATGGGCAAAATAGAAATACAAAACAATACAATGGACAAAATAGAAGGCAAGACAATATAATGGGCAAAAGAGAAAGGCAAGACAATACAATGTGCAAAATAGAAAGGCAAAACAATACAATGTGCAAAATAGAAAGACAAGACAATATAATGGGCAAAATAGAAAGACAAGACAATATAATGGGCAAAAGAGAAAGGCAAGACAATACAATGTGCAAAATAGAAAGGCAAAACAATACAATGTGCAAAATAGAAAGACAAGACAATATAATGGGCAAAATAGAAAGGCAAGACAATACAATGGGCAAAATAGAAAAGTAAGACAATACAATGGGCAAAATAGAAAAGTAAGACAATACAATGGGCAAAATAGAAATACAAAACAATACAATGGACAAAATAGAAGGCAAGACAATGCAATGGCCAAAATAGAAAGACAAGACAATATAATGGGCAAAATAGAAAGACAAGACAATATAATGGGCAAAAGAGAAAGGCAAGACAATACAATGTGCAAAATAGAAAGGCAAAACAATACAATGTGCAAAATAGAAAGACAAGACAATATAATGGGCAAAATAGAAAGACAAGACAATAGAATGGGCAAAATAGATAATCAAGACAATACAATGGACAAAATAGAAAGACAAGACAATAGAATGGGCAAAATAGAAAGACAAGACAATACAATGGGCAAAATAGAAAGGCAAAGACAATACAATGGGCAAAATAGAAAGACAAGACAATACAATGGACAAAATAGAAAGACAAGACAATAGAATGGGCAAAATAGAACGGAAAGACAATACAATGGACAAAATAGAAAGACAAGACAATACAATGGGCAAAATAGAAAGACAAGACAATAGAATGGGCAAAATAGAAAGGCAAAGACAATACAATGGGCAAAATAGAAAGACAAGACAATACAATGGGCAAAATAGGAAGACAAGACAATATAATGGACAAAATAGAAAGACAAGACAATACAATGGACAAAATAGAAAGACAAGACAATAGAATGGGCAAAATAGAAAAGTAAGACAATACAATGGGCAAAATAGAAAGACAAGACAATACAATGGGCAAAATAGAAAGGCAAAACAATGATCTACAAAAGACAACATAGAAAACTAAAGATCGAGCAACACAAACCTCCCTAACGTTACTATGTCTGAAAGTAGACCCCAACATGTGTACGGTGTATGCCGGTGAACGAGAGTAAGATTAACCGGACATCTTAGATACCAATGGACCGTAACCCCCCATCGTATATTAACCATTTATTACACCAAGGTTCTTAGTAACGTTCACGTTGTTGATTTGATTTTTATTTATTTTTGTGGTTAAGCGCCACTTTCAGCAATATTTCAGTTATATCATGGCGACCAGTTTTAGTGGTGGAAGAAGCCAGTGTACCTGGAGAGAACCACCGACCATGGACAAGCAACTGGTAAACTTTATCACTTGCGGCTACGAGTCGAGTGCACCTTTTTTGTAATCTACAAAGCCGAGCTGGCGTTGTTGAATCTTTAGTTTTTTGTGTAGTGTTTTGTCCCCCAATGTTTCTCCTTTACCTTTCGGTCATTGTAAGTCGTGGTCTTTTTTTTTTTTTTTTTTTCACTGAATTGTGGTGATAGATGAATATTTGTTTTCTTAATATTGGTGGAATTGCTGACCATCACTTTTTAAAACTTCTTTTCATAACTACATAGCTGTGATCAAGTGTTTCTTTGACTTGCAGTAGGTATTTATTTCTCATGTTGCTCCGGTTTTCTCCACCATTAAAACTGACCACCGTAAAATATTTGACATGTATTGTTGAAAGTCATACTCTTAATCCTATTTAAAATCAAATCATATTTTCTTATTGATTTAACGTATTAATGTATAAAATGTGTGAAATATTTCAACGTGAACTGCATTTCTTACCGTTTTATATACATAAAATCCACACAATAAAAATCATAAAATTTATGTTATTATGAAAATAAAGTTTAAACAGCGATGGTCAATATCAACAAAGCAAACAATAACCTCTGACCTCAAATGAAAAAAATAAAAACTACCAACACATGTGGCGTTGGAAATACAGGTCCTAGTTTGGGACAGGAACGACAATGTGTCGGGGTTAAACCGGTTAATGGGACCCCCAATTACCACAATAACGTATATTATATTATAATCCAATTCGTTGTAACGAGATAAATAAACTTTTGTTAGTTAAGGTACTGGCTTTCCATTTTTTTTTCTCAAAGATCTCACTTTATTTGAAATTATGCTGCTATCAAACTATCAAAAGTTGTTAGTAAATTTGAGCTTATAAAACTTTTCACCAAGGTAGATAAAGTCTTATTCTTCTGAATAGGGTCAAGTTTGGTGAAGGCAACATTTCCTGCTAGTTGAATGCATCCGCCATTCTCATTGGATAACAGTGATGTGTGCTACTTTGATTGGTAAAATGTAACTGAAAGTCGCCATCCATTGTTGTAATGATGTTATAATAATTACCGTAGATTCCTGTTAATTACTGTAGATTCCTGTTAATTACTGTAGATTCCTGTTGATTACTGTAGATTCGCGTCAGTAGATTAATATAAATCAAAGCAACCTGTCAGGTATATCACATTTAGTTTGGAGGCATAACAGTTGAATTATCATTACTGTATTTTGTATAATGGAGAAATAATTGTTTTCAATTAATGCATGTATTGATATGTAAAATATCATACTATCATACAGGTACAATATAATTCCATGTCGGGAAGTTCATTAAGTAAATAAAGACAATGGGGAATAACACGACAGATCATATCACCAGTGGTGCGGGGACTGCTAACCCTTCCGGAGCACCCGAGTTCACCTACGGATTTGAGTGAGATTCGTCTTTCGCAAATTATAGTTTTCTGTGTCGTGTATTGTAGATAATTGTTTGTCCTTTTATCCTTTTTTTTTTGTTGGAAAGGGGGTGGGTATTACATTGTCTGTCCTTCGAATTACTGCTTCTGATTACCTTTTTGGCATCGTAAAATTCCTGCTCCACTAGTGGCACTGGTCGTTTATACAACACGTATGTTTCTCGTATAATCGGAAATCACGTATGTTTCTCGTATAATCGGAAGTCACGTATGTTTCTCGTATAATCGGAAGTCACGTATGCTTCTCGTATAATCAGAAGTTAGAAATCTAAATAGCAAAGATCGGAGAATTTTGGAAATGCTGTACAATAATAACTGTTGCTATGTCGTGTTATCTAAAACTCTTTGCTGATCACACATAAAATAACAAATTTCCCAAAAAGGGAACTATAACACATGTATGAAGCGCTACTTTAACAAACACCTTGTTAAAACGTGCATGCCGTAAATATATTTCGAAATCGAATATTTTTTTTTTTTGATTTTTTTTTTCCGCAAATGCATAATAAAGAAGTTATTAATTTTATTTAATAATATTTGAGAATTTGAAAAATAATGTTATAGTGGTACACAAACTAGTTAAATATTACTTTAAGAGGGAGTCACTGTGCAATATCTTGGGGGTTGACTTCAAGCTTAAGGACTGCTCAGGCCGGTACACTATCTAGCTACGCCAGAGAAATTTTGCAAGGCGGAACAAGACTGTTTTTGGGGCCCTCGGGGACAGACTGAGACTTCTGAATTTTACATAATTATTTTTCTAAATAAACTAGAAATAGTTGAAAGTACCACCAAAAAAAGATGAAAACAAATCAAAATTAAACATCTATTGATAAGGCTGAGTGTCCCTTCTTGGCTATCCGGGCCCCGGACCGATGTACCGACTGAATCCCCTCTCATAGATCCTGTTGAGCAGTATGACACAGTTTTCATTATATTTATATATAATCTCTTGGATCAGCGATCAGTAGACGATACGTTTGATGTGCACGAGACGTTGTCCTTATATATATATATCGTGCCGTCTGTCTATCGCCATCTTATTAACTAACTTTGGATGAGATAATCTTAATTTTCATTTCATTACCAAAGACAATAGTGTATTGATTATTTACAAGACTGTTGACCTATGGAAGAAATGTAGCGTCACTTAGGAATATTGCTACTTTCCTTGCCAGACAATAATTTAAATTGTTTTGTTAGATTAAGTCAGTGGAAATATGGGGTACATCAAAGTAGATCGAATTCTTCCGTTTCTATGGGGTATATAGACAGGTCAGTGGTTTTTGCCGGGTATATTCCGGTTTCTGAAACGATACAACTGAAATATTGTTGAACGTTTTTTTCTTTTGTTTTTTTTTTACTTTGCCCTATAGAGGTGATTCGCATGCAAATTGTAAAGTAACCCCAAAAACAGCAATCGAAACTGTATTGATTGACTGATTGATTGAAGCTTAACGCCAATTCCAGTCGTTTTTCCTTCTTTATCTTGGAGTGATTTTATAGTTTTGGAGAAATTTGTAATTAAAACAATATAATATAAACCACTTGATAATACAGGAATATAATAATAAAAACCCACAACGTTAAAAAACTGATAAAATTATATCATATTTTAGGGAGTGTATTGGACCTAGAGTAATGCAACTCTGAGAGTTCGAGTCCCGCTCATGGCGAGGTGTAGTCGATACAACATTATATGATAAAGTTTGTCAGTGACTTGCGGCAGGTCGGTGATTTTCCCAGGGTACTCCGGTGGCATTCACCAATAAAACTTACCACCACAATATAACTGAAATGCAGATGAAAGTAGCGTTAAACACCATAACCCTAACCTTCTAAGAGTATTTCCGAACTGTAAGGTACTATGAAACTCGTACTCTGGCAGCGATCTGTGTACTTGTATCCAACATTTGTTCTCCTATCTGGTTCAGCGAGAGAACATTTGATAGTGTATATCACCCACCAGTCCTAGGATATCATGAAAACCCATGGTTTTCAGACAAATAAAATATTTATTATTGTTTGTTTTAGATTTCATGCGCTAGTAAAATTATTTATTGCTGTAGCGATATTGTCGTGAGTCTTTGATGTACACGGCAGTTCACTAAACATGGCGGTCATTAAAATCTCGTGAAATTTCGTCATACAGATTATATGTATTCAAATGTGAGTGACTGGATATTCTTAATATCCAGTTTTATTATATACAGTATATATACATACAACTTTAAATTGTAAATAATCTCAAGTTTTATGTAACCCAGATGTACAAATGATAATTAGAGTGAGCATTTAATTACGAAATATTTAAATATACAGATAAATATGTATGCATACCAATTATTATCTTGTAAGGGACGGCATAACAGATTAGTCAATAACGTTACCATGACTTGAAGTAGACCCCAACTTGTACAGTGTATGACGGGGAAAGGGGGAGTATGGGTGACCGGACATCTTAGATATCAATGGACCAAACCGTAACCCCCCATCGTCCAGGACAGTATATTAACCCCATCGTCCAGGACAGTATATTAACCATTTATTTTACCACGTTTTTTAGTCAGGTTCGTGTTGTTAAATCTTTAGTTTTCTATGCAGTATTTTGTCACCCATTGTTACTCCTGTACATATTGATCATTGTATTGTTAGTCTTTCGATGTACGACTGCAGTTATTCCTCTTTAAGATAAAATCGTCCCCTTTCAAGCAAAGTCGCAATAAAAATAAGGTATATTTTCCCCATGACATGGTAAAAATTTTAATGTTGTAGTAACTTGTGAATTTGTTATAAAATTATACTGTGATCTTTTACAAGGTTCAAATATCTACAATTATCAGATAAGTATACTCAAATTCGTTACTCTTTCTAGACCGGGTTCCATTTTGTTCTTCACAAGGGAAATAATTCGCATGAAAAAAGCATAAAAACGTATAATTTTAGTATCAAATCGGAAATGTGGCAAAACATTTATTCTTAGAACCGACTATGCCAAATATGTTGTACTTAAATATAGTGACAAATTAGTGGCAAATAATATGGTAAGGCGTTGGTGTAATATATTAATGGTGATGTCTCAATGCGTTAGTGTAATATATTAATGGTGATGTCTCAATGCGTTGGTGTAATATATTAATGGTGATGTCTCAATGCGTTGGTGTAATATATTAATGGTGATGTCTCAATGCGTTAGTGTAATATATTAATGGTGATGTCTCAATGCGTTGGTGTAATATATTAATGGTGATGTCTCAATGCGTTGGTGTAATATATTAATGGTGATGTCTCAATGCGTTGGTGTAATATATTAATGGTGATGTCTCAATGCGTTAGTGTAATATATTAATGGTGATGTCTCAATGCGTTGGTGTAATATATTAATGGTGATGTCTCAATGCGTTAGTGTAATATATTAATGGTGATGTCTCAATGCGTTGGTGTAATATATTAATGGTGATGTCTCAATGCGTTGGTGTAATATATTAATGGTGATGTCTCAATGCGTTGGTGTAATATATTAATGGTGATGTCTCAATGCGTTGGTGTAATATATTAATGGTGATGTCTCAATGCGTTGGTGTAATATATTAATGGTGATGTCTCAATGCGTTGGTGTAATATATTAATGGTGATGTCTCAATGCGTTAATGTAATATATTAATGGTGATGTCTCAATGCGTTAGTGTAATATATTAATGGTGATGTCTCAATGCGTTAGTGTAATATATTAATGGTGATGTCTCAATGCGTTAGTGTAATATATTAATGGTGATGTCTCAATGCTTCTCCTTTGGTGCTCACCTTGTATCTGGGTTTTTTTTATCATTTTATTTTCTTTGATCACGATTTTCTACTTTTTCAGCCCAGTAATGTTAAGTGATCACATGATACTATGATACTTGTTTTGATTTACTGCTGTGAACGAAAAAAGTAATTTCAATTTTTCTGTAAACATAATTTTAAAAAACATGATGAATAAAAATGATAATTTAAGGTTTATCAAAATTATCTAACAATATATTTGATTTACGACTTGATGCTCTAAGTTCTTTTAAATATCTCACGTCTTCGTGAGGTCGAGTGAGACGTTGCGACAGACACCAGTGCATTTCAATTTGTTCACTGTTTTTATTGCTCTTGCGTGAAAATTGACAGTTTTTTTTTTATCAAAGTATTTTCCCATCATTGATCAATTCAAGTATTTACTCAAATACGGTGGATTTTGTGATAATAGTTTTTGATCAAAAGCCAATTATTAATACATTTCGCAAAGCTATTTTACTTTTGGGATTTGTACGGAATTAACAAAATGCTTTAATTATTCATTGTAAATTATATTTGTTTTACACGTGCTATTTATAAATTGAGTACTATATAATCTAGTATATTCTTATGTACTCGATGAACGCCTCGGAGGTGTAATGGTTAGCATGCCCACCGCGAGTGTTGAAGACTATAAAATTGTTATTTTCTGCTCATCTGCTAAACACGCCACTTGAAAGAGAAAGAGTAAGATCTGGTTGGCTCAAAGGAGATTATTATAATATGTTCGAGTTGAGCGTTATGACTATCTCTGGAATGTTGTTTGATTGAGTGAGTGTTTTTTGTTTAACGCCAACTCAGCAATCATGGCTAGAACAAGTTATTTTTCAATGAAATGATGATTTGTACCAGCCCTACACGATTAACTGAATGTTTATAGTGCTATCTCAATGAAACAACAGTCCGCGGATAGATATGACGGTCCACTCGAACACATTATCCTGATTCCGAGCCAACCAGTCCTTGTTCTTTCTCCTTAATGATCTAGTACTGCAAAATTCCAATTCAGTAGGTTTCTATAGTGCAAAAACTGAACCATCATCATCATCTCATAAAAACGTAACATGCCATGAAATAACTTTACTTACCGTTATAAACAATCAATCGATCAATCTTTTGCTTATAATTAGTATAGAAAAAAATATGTGTGCTTTTTTGAGTGGAAGCGAACCTGTGCAGGTTTTTTTTTTAAATGTTTGTTTATATATGTATTGCCGTTAGATATGAGGAGGGGATCCAGCTTACCCCTGCCACATTAGTGTGCCTGCACCGAGCCAGGACCTGGATTTTGAACGTCATATGTCGTGGTCTTTTTTTATGTTTAATGAATTGAGGTCAGAGGTGATTGTTCGTTTTGTTGATATTGGTGGATTTGGCTGACCATCACTGTTTAAATTTCCTTTCATAATTTAATTGAATATTAGTTAAGTTTAATATTAGTTAAGTATAATATTAGTTAAGTATAATATTAGTTAAGTATAATATTAGTTAAGTATAATATCCTACATATGGCCACATTGTTGTCTGATTAATGTAAGATCGTATGGTAGTTGGATGTACAGCTACCTATGCAATCAGTGCCTATAACCACTAAAGTTGTGAGTTCGAATCCCGCTCATGGTGAGGTGTGCTCGATACAACATTATATGATAAAGTTTGTCAGTGACTTGTGGCAGGTCGGTGGTTTTCTCCGGGTACTCCTGTTTCATCCACCAATAAAACTGACTGCGACGATATAACTGAAATATTATTGAATGTGGCGTTAAACACCATAACATGTAACCCCGCTAATATAACGGTATTTATATGATTAAATTGATACGTATGTCTGATTAACATAGTAAACAAATTAATTTTAAAATCTTCTTTTTGCATTGATCCATGGATTCTTGAGTTCGAGGTTTCAGACATTACAGGCAACAGTTGGATTTTAATTTGTGTGGTTTAAGTGAACCACGAAATCCAATGAAATTAGAACCCCACGATTAATAATGATTTAACAGTACGTCATATTTTGTATCGCTCCTATCGAAATCTGTTAATATAGACTAACCCTACCTAGGGGAAAAAACTAATTATTCGGATATTTCAGCTGTATTTGAATTCTTATCATGTAAGAACAATCAATTTCTGACAAGATATAGTTCGCCCTTTATACATTAACATGTTCAGGCCTAACTCTGTGGACCACACACGTATAATATAAATGACTTTATACGGAAATATGGTGGATAATTAAATTTAGCTTTGATGATGGTGGAATGAAAAATGTAATAAAAAATATTATGTTTGACTACAAACGTATATATGAGTACATGTAAGTTTGAGACTGCTTTACGTCTAGATAACTCGATGTGTTAAGTTGGAGGTATTGCTGTAAACATTAAGATCGCTAAATTTATCTCACATTAAATTTCAAATAGACAACACAAAAGAAATTTGACCTGAAAATCGTGTATACAAAAATCGAGGGCTATATCTGTATAAATCTTAGTTTTAAAGCATTGTAAAAATTTAAACATTGTATATCAGGATAACTATCTAAAAGTGGTGTAAAACGTTTTAATGCTACAGAAATCCGTATCAATGAGAGATCAAAAGATCATGAGTATAAAAGACGGGACAGAATCGATTTTATGTGACGTTATAAAAAACATTTAAGAGTAATTTTTCATTACTATAGGAGATCGCTATGATGAATGCATTGTTGTGTATGTTTTGTAGATCGTTGTTTGTCCTTTTGTATTTTTTCTTTTTAGCCAATGTGTTGTCTGTTCTTCTTCGATATACGGATTCTGATTACACCTTTGGTATTTTCAAACTCTTCTTGTGATAGAATCGTTTTACCAATAGATTTCTCTCTTTTTCAGATATGCAACAGATTCATCTTCCTTCAACGACACTTGCCCCTACCACAGTCACATTACGAAAACGACGGCGGCCATATTCAAAATTCCAAATTGCGGAATTGGAAAGGGAATATAACAACTCGACTTACATTTCAAAGTCTCGTAGATGGGAACTTTCACAGCTCATAAACTTGTCTGAGCGACAAATAAAAATATGGTTTCAAAACCGACGGATTAAAGCAAAAAAGGTCGTAAAACGGGACGATACACCCACAAAATCTCAGGGACCTTGTATGCCTCAGGCAATGAACCAGTGATAATATATTCATCTTAGAATTTTGCTGTTAAATATTATCCAATGAAATTGAGTTTTACATCATGACATGGAGTAGGAAGCGGAAGTTGGCCAAGATGGACGCCTAAAATGGTGCATTGTTATTGTAATATTAGTTGTCTCAATTATATGGTCCCATTTTTGTTTTGGTGTTTTAATTTTTTTTATGTTTTATAATTTTTGGTAGCGAGATTACCATTAATAAATATAGTTAATGACAAATTGTATAAAATGTATGTGTCGCATTGTGGAAATGAAACATTTTTAGCCTTACTGGAAATGTGTATAAAAATGACTGATATCAGCCAAGTTCTTGCCTACACGTTGGTGCTGAATGACATGATTTTGTTTTCGTACATGTGAGAGATTTTACTCCCAAGTACTATTTTAAGTAAGAATCGTGAAGGCAGTTCCATGCAAATGAAATGTCTATTTTTTTTCCTTTTTCTTTTTTTTTTTCTTCTCTTTTTGATCAGTTGTTATCTACCGAGAGTAGATTTTAACCCTTTCCGTTGTTTTTATGATAAAATTTTCCATGAAATGTTCGTTACTTGTAGTCAAGAAAGTATTTAGATTCACCTGCAATAACATTGTATTTGTTGCAAAGTCTTAACAATTGCGGAATATTTTTAAATATTTTTAAGTTTCAAAACCGATAAGGTGATCGCTTTTTCTAAAATTCCAAATTAATTATTGTTGGACCTCAATTTTTTTCTATAATAAATATATTTCAATTTATTTAAATGATTGCATTTGCATTTAGCTATTTTAAACACTATTCCCATTTAACACAAAAACAATTTGCTTCGAAACAAAACCTACAAGGAAATGTACGGTTCCTTAAATGCAATAGTTATTAAAACTAACGTCCATCTCCCTCAGAAATAAGGACCCGGGGGGGGGGGGGGGGGGGGGGAGGGGCTCAATGAGTTAGGTAGTTGTATGGGCCCGGGTGGCTCACTGAGTTAGGTAGTTGGATTACCTAACAACTCATACAAGCCTATCACCAACACGGCGTGGGTTCGCGCCCGGCTTTGTAAATTACAAAAAAGGGTGCAGTTGACTCGCAGCCGCAAGTGATAAAATTTACCAGTTGTTTGCCCATGGTCGGTGGTTCTCTCCGGGTACTCCTGTTTCTTCCACCACTAAAACTGGTCGCCATGATATAGCTGAAATATTGCTGAAAGTGGCGTTAAACACCAAAAATCTAAATCAAGTCGATCCCTCAGAAATATGTCACCTTTTTAGGTCCTTTGGTTTTCTTCCTCACGAAGACTTTTAAATTATTTGGCTTCCAATCTATTAATTTTGAGCATGCGTGATGAAGGTTGTCACCGAAACGTGCCGTGTGCACTAAATTAGAAATCTAAATTTGTTATTATAAAATCTAAGATATAAAGATATTAGACTGATTGTATACTGTATACAGATTACTCTGTTTGGGGTTTTTTTCATTTCGCACGTTTTGTATAATTCTTTCATGGAGTGGTATATTATTTTTATGGTTTCAGTTATAATAAGAAAAACCTGTAAAATCTGTTCAATTATTTTTTACTTAAAACTGAAATTGACTCCAGTGGATCTTGATGTGTATACTAAGTGAACTATTACATGTACAAATAACTGTTCCATGGCTGCTTTTCTTGCTTGCTACATCGTGTGTAGAAAGGTAATTCATAGTCCCAAAATATGCATTGGGTTTTTTTCCTCTTATCTAGTAAAACAAAGAAGACGGTTGTTTTAAAAATAACAAACAATATCAAAATGCTAACCACAAAAAGAAACATGTTTTAATGTAAAATATTCTTCTGGTTTCTGCTTATAATTAACCTGTCACTTATATTTTAAGGTTTTTCGTAATTTTTTGTTTTTTGACAAATTACATGATTTCATGTGTAATGAATTGCTCTTAGCAATTGTCCTAATATGTACCTGTATCGTTAACTGCATTAGAACGATTAGAATCGGGATTTTTGTTTTGTTTTTTTGTAAATAATACTTCACTAGTTCATAAGTTTTTTTTGACAATTAAGACAATGAATTTAACATATTTAAGGCGTTTACAACTTTTTAACATATTTATTTATTTTTAGATATTATATAACAACAAACTATATTGAAAATAGCAATCGTATTTGAGTTTTTTTTTTTTTTTTAAACAGTTTGTAATGTTTTCAAGTGGCTTTACAAAATGTCATTTTGTAACACTGCCTGCACATATGTACTACTGAATTAAAATAATGAACCCATGCCGATTCGGCCTTAAGTCAATTTGGCCCCCGGCGTTGGAGTTATATACTCTCAGCTATTCAAGTACACACAACAGGACACTGCAGATTTTAGAGAGAACAGCGTTGGACCCTGTACCTTCTAAGGCTGGCCTTGAACCCTGTACCTTCTAAGGCCTGCCTTGAACCCATGCATCTGTTATAACCTGAAATTAAAATGCATAAATTATAATAAATACCTACTTATTACTAGATAAGACATCAAAGGATATTTTTGATATTTTGTCAAAAAGTCAACAAAATTGGTAAACATACAATAATGTATCTCTACAAGTTTACTGGCGGTGAATCCGTCATTTTACAAGTAAGATTTACAATGAATTTTCGAGGGAGAAAAAATCTTAAATAAACCTTCTGATGAATACGAGGTCTCCGAAACTTATTTTATGACAGCCAATGTCCTTACTGGTCTCGGGGATTTTCACAGATCTGTTTCCGGAAACAGTGGAGGTGGTGACATACGTGATACACAAGATACATGGCGATCGGAAATTCAACAGACACTTATCAATCCGTTATCATCACGCCACACATGAAAATTTATTTAACGCTATATCTTTTTTATATTTGAAAAACAATTTATTGGCACATATTTCTATTTTTTTTCTCCTCATGGGCGAAGGTTCCAGTGTTTCTAGACAATTTGATCTTCTTGTTTGATACTGTGATGTAGGTTGTCAGATTTATAGGCGATATTTACACTTTCTTGGTTTTTATATCATGGCAGACGATAACTGTCACATGACTATCACATGGTCTACGTACTACAATATTATTTTATGGAGTCTCAAATGAATTTAATATAAATTTAACTACATTAACAACCAGATATCGACGTCAGATGAAAATTGGTACAGACACATTTTTATTAATATATGTTTCTTCTGTATATATTCTTTGAAGATTAGGGGGACATTTTTTCTCAGGTTTATCTTCAATAGTCGGCGTATTGTATGCCCAGAGGGTTAAGTCGGCAGCTCTGATAGCATATGATTATATAGTGGATTTTTTTTTTCTAAATAAAATGTATTGGAAAAAGTATTGATTTAAGGCGAACACAAAGTACTCTATTCTGATTGGATTTTTGTGACGAGTGACATTTCTGATGCAAAACAAAATGAGATAAACAGTCAATAGAACAAACCCTCACATAACTAGAATTATCCAGGAAAATTCATGTGTGAAATCAGGCTAGTCTTGGAGCAAGCATTAACTAAAGTTAAATTTGATTTTTAATTCAATTCTATTTAATAATTAAGCTGGTTTCCTTCGATGAATCATGCCAGGTACTCCCGGATTGTTCCATCTACCCAAAGATTTCCAGACGCTTACAAACTGCCAGGAGTTCCACTAAGTCTGTTCGTTATACATTATAACTGTCCGGGATTTTCCTTCCCAGTTAATTACGACAAATACACACTAACCCAACACTGGAAGGGCGAAGACAAACGATTAGAATCTCCACTTCCGGAAGGGCGAATGTTGACGATTAGAATCTCCTCTTCCGGAAGGGCGAATGCTGATGATTAGAATCTCCACTTCCGGAAGGGCGAAGGCTGAAGATTAGAATCTTTTCTTCCGGAAGGGCGAAAGCTGAAGATTAGAATCTTTTCTTCCGGAAGGGCGAAAGCTGACGATGAGAATCTCCTCTTCCCGAAGGGCAAAGGCTGACGATGAGAATCTCCTCTTCCAGAAGGGCGAAAACTAACTTTTAGAATATCTTGCTCCGGAAGGGAGAAGACTAACGATTAGAATCTCTTGTTCCGGAAAGGCGAAGGCTAATGTTTAGAATCTCCTCTTCCGGAGGGGGTAGGCTAATGACTAGAATCTCCTCTTCCGGAAGGGCAAAGGCTAACGACTAAAATCTCCTCTTCTGGAAGGTCGAAGACTAACGATTAGAATCTCCTCTTCTGGAAGGGCGAAGACTAACGATTAGAATCTCCTCTTCTGGAAGAGCGAAAACTAACGATTATAATCTTCTCTTCTGGAAGAGCGAAGACTAACGATTAGAATCTCCTCTTCTGGAAGGGCGAAAACTAACGATTAGAATCTTCTCTTCTGGAAGGGCGAAGACTAACGATTAGAATCTTCTCTTACGGAAGGATGAGACTAACGATTATAATCTCTTCTTCCGGAAGGGTGAAGGATAACGATTATCAAGCTTACATGGTAATAACAAATGATTTCATGTGTAATGACAAAACGAATTTATTTATGTTCGTAAATTTGTTTATTAGTCTGTATGCTATTTTAGTCTGTAATTTAAATCAAAGCTATTTTGTTGACGAATTTCTGCAAATGCGATTTCCAGGTATACAAAAGTAGAAATGTAATAAATTTTATAGATGTTTGATTTATAATATTCTTGTTTCTATGGAAACCATGCAGCAGATTCCATCTTTGAGAATATTGACTGTTTCTTTACAAACAGGCCGCATCACATTGGATTATGGGTAATTAACACCACTATCAAGACTAGTTCAGCTATGTGCGGTAGATCGTGGGTTCGAGTCCTTGTCAGGGTCAAACCAAAGACTATAAATTGGTATTTGTTGCGGACCTCATCGTCATCTCATTGAAAATTAACTTGTTCTCGACATGATTAAGCTGAAAAACTGAGTTTGGCGTTAAACAGCAATCACTCACTCACTGAATAAACTTTCTCACGTGATGTTGCAAGTTGTCAAATAAGCAGTACAAACGGTTCTATGAATATGATTTGATTCGGCCACATCATTAAAAAAAGCTTTAACAGTTAGGGCGACAGGTCATATAACTACTATAGTTCTATTATTATTTTGTCTCGCCTTTAAATCCACACCGCCCTTATTTCTCAAAACACTCGGACGCATGATAGAAATCTTCGTTTTAGATCTTTGCATGCACTCAAAACCCAACAACAAAGAGGGTGCGTTATGGTGTTCAATGCCACTTTCAACAATATTTCAGTTATATCGTGGCGATCAGTTTTATTGGTGGAGGAAACCAAAGTACCCGGAGAAAACCACGGACCTGCAGCAAGTAAAAGAGAAACTTTAACAAATAATGTTATATCACGAAGTCCTGTCTTTCTCTGAAAATGTTTTTTATGGTCTACATAAAAATTATTTGATCAGACCTCTCTGGTTGTTTTTGTGTGTTTTGTGGTTAAGGATAAAGAGTACATGTTAGTGGAAAAGAAGTTTGAAGATGCCAAGCGATAATCTTAAGTCGTAGATCGAAGGTCAGACAATACAATGACATATGATACAATGACAGATGATACAATGACAGATGATGCAATGACAGATGATACAATGACAGACAATACAATGACAGACGATACAATGACCAAAGGAAAAAGAACAAAAAAACAAACATTGATATACAAACCACTACACTGAAAAATAAAGATTGAACAAAACTAATCCTACAAAAAAACTGTGTGTGAACTCAAGTGCTCTTGAAGGGTAATTGTTCCTGCTCCAATAGTGACACCCGTCGTGTTATTCTGATTAATATTGGGTTTTTGTCACACTTATTGGGTATTAATGACACATTACTGATGCTCCAAAGATATTGTAGCCGCATCAGTGGCGTAATGGTTAGCGTGCTCGCATCGAGTGCGGTAGATCGTTGATTCGAGCCTCGGTCAGGTCAAGCCAAAGATTATAAAATTGGTATTTGTTGCTTCTCCGCTAAGCACGCAGCATTAAGGAGAAAGAGCAAAGACTGGTTGGCTCGGAATTAGAATAATGTGTCCGAGTGGAGCGACATGTCTACCCGTGGACTGTTGTTTCAGTGAGCTAGCACTATAAAAATCCAACTCATCGTGTTGGTCTAGTACAAAACGGACCTCATCATCATCTCATTGAAAATTAGCTTCTTCTCGCCATGATATAGCTGAAATATTACTGAGTTACCCACTCACCCCCAAAGATAATTGTAAGACACAGGACACAGATTAGGACAAACGTAAACTATCCATTATAGTGAACACTGAGCAAAATCACAATCACGACAAAACAGCGCTAGTGCAACATAAAATAACAATTAGAGAAATAAGTGCAAATTACAACATTAATGAAATATCATTTGGATAAACAGTATAAAGCAACACAACCTGGATAGATAAAACACCACTAGTAAAACATAGCATACCAATCAGAAGAAACATAGCATACCAATCAGAAGAAACATAGCATACCAATCAGAAGAAACATAGCATACCAATCAGAAGAAAAATAGCATACCAATCAGAAGAAACATAGCATACCAATCAGAAGAAACATAGCATACCAATCAGAAGAAACATAACATACCAATCAGAAGAAACATAGCATACCAATCAGAAGAAACATAGCATACCAATCAGAAGAAACATAGCATACCAATCAGAAGAAACATAGCATACCAATCAGAAGAAATATAGCATACCAATCAGATGAAACATAGCATACCAATCAGAAGAAACATAGCATACCAATCAGTAGAAACATAGCATACCAATCAGAAGAAAAATAGCATACCAATCAGAAGAAACATAGCATACCAATCAGAAGAAACATAGCATACCAATCAGAAGAAATATAGCATACCAATCAGAAGAAACATAGCATACCAATCAGAAGAAACATAGCATACCAATCAGAAGAAATATAACATACCAATCAGAACAAACATAGCATACCAATCAGAAGAAACATAGCATACCAATCAGAAGAAACATAGTACACCAATCAGAAGAAACATAGCATACCAATCAGAAGAAACATAACATACCAATCAGAAGAAACATAGCATACCAATCAGAAGAAACATAGCACACCAATCAGAAGAAACACAGCATACCAATCAGAAGAAACATAGCATACCAATCAGAAGAAACATAGCATACCAATCAGAAGAAACATAGCATACCAATCAGAAGAAGCATAGCATACCAATCAGAAGAAACATAGCATACCAATCAGAAGAAACATAACATACCAATCAGAAGAAACATAATATACCAATCAGAAGAAACATAGCATACCAATCAGAAGAAACATAGCATACCAATCAGAAGAAACATAGCATACCAATCAGAAGAAACATAGCATACCAATCAGAAGAAACATAACATACCAAACAGAAGAAACATAACATACCAATCAGATGAAACATAGCATACCAATCAGAAGAAACATAGCATACCATTCAGAAGAAACATAGCATACCAATCAGAAGAAATATAACATACCAATCAGAAGGAACATAGCATACCAATCAGAAGGAACATAACATACCAATCAGAAGCAACATAGCATACCAAGCAGAAGAAACATAGCATACCAATCAGAAGAAACATAGCATACCAATTAGAAGAAACATAACATACCAATCAAAAGAAACATAGCATACCAATCAGAAGAAACATAGCATACCAATCAGAAGAAACATAGCATACCAATCAGAAGAAACATAGCATACCAATCAGAAGAAACATAGCATACCAATCAGAAGAAACATAGCATACCAATCAGAAGAAACATAGCATACAAATCAGAAGAAACATAGCATACCAATCAGAAGAAACATAGCATACCAATCAGAAGAAACATAGCATACCAATCAGAAGAAACATAGCATACCAATCAGAAGAAACATAGCATACCAATCAGAAGAAACATAGCATACCAATCAGAAGAAACATAGCATACCAATCAGAAGAACCATAGCATACCAATCAGAAGAAACATAGCATACCAATCAGAAGAAACATAGCATACCAATCAAAAGAAACACAGCATACCAATCAGAAGAAACATAGCATACCAATCAGAAGAAACATAGCATACAAATCAGAAGAAACATAGCATACCAATCAGAAGAAACATAGCATACCAATCAGAAGAAACATAGCATACCAATCAGAAGAAACATAGCATACCAATCAGCAGAAACATAGCATACCAATCAGAAGAAACATAGCATACCAATCAGAAGAAACATAGCATACCAATCAGAAGAAACATAGCATACCAATCAGAAAAAACATAGCATACCAATCAGAAGAAACATAGCATACCAATCAGAAGAAACATAGCATACCAATCAGAAGAAACATAGCATACCAATCAGAAGAAACATTGCATACCAATCAGAAGAAACATAGCATACCAATCAAAAGAAACATAGCATACCAATCAGAAGAAACATAGCATACCAATCAGAAGAAACAGAGCATACCAATCAGAAGAAACATAGCATACCAATCAGAAGAAACATAGTATACCAATCAGAAGAAACATAGCATACCAATCAGAAGAAACATAGCATACCAATCAGAAGAAACATAGCATACCAATCAGAAGAAACATAGCATACCAATCAAAAGAAATATAGCATACCAATCAGAAGAAACATAGCACACCATTCAGAAGAAACATAGCATACCAATCAGAAGAAACATAGCATACCAATCAGAAGAAATATAGCATACCAATCAGAAGAAACATAGCATACCAATCAGAAGAAACATAGCACACCAATCAGAAGAAACATAGCATACCAATCAGAAGGAACATAGCATACCAATCAGAAGAGATATAGCATACCAATCTGAAGAAACGCAGCATACCAATCAGAATAAACATAGCACACCAATTAGAAGAAACACAGCATACCAATCAGCAGAAACATAACATACCAATCAGAAGAAACATAGCATACCAATCAGAAGAAACATAGCATACCAATCAGAAGAAACATAGCATACCAATCAGAAGAAACATAGCATACCAATCAGAAGAAACATAGCATACCAATCAGAAGAAACATAACATACCAATCAGAAGAAACATAGCATACTAATCAGACGAAACATAGCATACCAATCAGAAGAAACATAGCATACCAATCAGCAGAAACATAGCATACCAATCAGAAGAAGCATAGCATACCAATCAGAAGAAACATAGCATACCAATCAGAAGAAACATAGCATACCAATCAGAAGAAACATAGCATACCAATCAGAAGAAACATAGCATACCAATCAGAAGAAACATAGCATACCAATCAAAAGAAACATAGCACACCAATCAGAAGAAACATAGCATACCAATCAGAAGAAACATAGCATACCAATCAGAAGAAACAAAGCATACCAATCAGAAGAAACATACCATACCAATCAGAGGAAACATAGCATACCAATCAGAAGAAACATAGCATACCAATCAGAAGAAACATAGCATACCAATCAGAAGAAACATAGCATACCAATCAGAAGAAACATAGCATATCAATCAGAAGAAACATAGCATACTAATCAGAAGAAACATAGCATACCAATCAAAAGAAACATAGCATACCAATCAGAAGAAACATAGCATACCAATCAGAAGAAACATAGCACACCATTCAGAAGAAACATAGCATACCAATCAGAAGAAACATAGCATACCAAACAGAAGAAACATAGCATACCAATCAGAAGAAACATAGCATACCAATCAGAAAAAACATAGCATACCAATCAGAAGAAACATAGCACACCAATCAGAAGAAACATAGCATACCAATCAGAAGGAACATAGCATACCAATCAGAAGGGACATAGCATACCAATCTGAAGAAACGCAGCATACCAATCAGAATAAACATAGCACACAAATCAGAAGAAACACAGCACACCAATCAGAAGAAACATAGCATACCAATTAAGAAGAAACATTGCATACCAATCAGAAGAAACATAGCATACCAATCAGAAGAAACATAGCATACCAATCAGGAAAAACATAGCACACCAATCAGAAGAAATATATCATACCAATCAGAAGAAACATAGCATACCAATCAGAAGAAACATAGCACACCAATCAGAAGAAACATAGCATACCAATCAGAAGAAACATAGCACACCAATCAGTTAAAACATAGCACACCAATCAGAAGAAACATAGCATACTAATCAAAAGAAACATAGCATACCAATCAGAAGAAACATATCATACCAATCAGAAGAAACATAGCACACCAATCAGAAGAAACATAGCATACCAATCAGAAGAGACATAGCAAAATAATCAGAAGAAACATAGCATACCAGTCAGAAGAAACACAGCATACCAATCAGAGAAAACATAGCATACCAATCAGAAGAAACATATCATACTAATCAGAAGAAACATAGCATACCAATCAGAAGAAACATAGCATACCAATCAGAAGAAACATAGCATACCAATCAGAAGAAACATAGCATACCAATCAGAAGAAACATAGCATACCAATCAGAAGAAACATAGCATACTAATCAGAAGAAACATAACACACCAATCAGAAGAAACATAGCACACCAATCAGAAGAAACATAGCATACCAATCAGAAGAAACAGAGCATACCAATCAGAAGAAACATAACATACCAATCAGAAGGAACATAGCATACCAATCAGAAGAAACATAGCATAACAATCAGAAGAAACATAGCATACCAATCAGAAGAAACATAGCATACCAATCAAAAGAAACATAGCATACCAATCAGAAGAAACATAGCACACCAATCAGAAGAAGCATAGCATACCAATCAGAAGAAAATAGCATACCAATCAGAAGAAACATAGCATACCAATCAGAAGAAACATAGCATACCAATCAGAAGAAACATAGCATACCAATCAGAAGAAACATAGCATACCAATCAGAAGAAACACTGCATACCCATCAGAAGAAACATAGCATACCAATCAAAAGAAACATAGCATACCAATCAGAAGAAACATAGCATACCAATCAGAAGAAACATAGCATACCAATCAGAAGAAACATAGCATACCAATCAGAAGAAACATAGCATACCAATCAGAAGAAACATAGCATACCAATCAGAAGAAACATAGCATACCAATCAGAAGAAACATAGCATACCAATCAGAAGAAACATAGCATACCAGTCAGAAGAAACATAGCATACTAATCAGAAGAAACATAGCATACCAATCAAAAGAAACATAGCATACCAATCAGAAGAAACATAGCATATCAATCAGAAGAAACATAGCACACCATTCAGAAGAAACATAGCATACCAGTCAGAAGAAACATAGCATACCAATCAGAGGAAACATAGCATACCAATCAGAAGAAACATAGCATACCAATCAGAAGAAACATAGCATACCAATCAGAAGAAACATAGCACACCAATCAGAAGAAACATAGCATACCAATCAGAAGGAACATAGCATACCAATCAGAAGAGACATAGCATACCAATCTGAAGAAACACAGCATACCAATCAGAATAAACATAGCACACCAATCAGAAGAAACACAGCACACCAATCAGAAGAAACATAGCATACCAATCAATAAGAAACATAGCATACCAATCAGAAGAAACATAGCATACCAATCAGAAGAAACATAGCATACCAATCAGAAGAAACATAGCATACCAATCAGAAGAAACATAGCATACCAATCAGAAGAAACATAGCATACCAATCAAAAGAAACATAGCACACCAATCAGAAGAAACATAGCATACCAATCAGAAGAAACATAGCATACCAATCAGAAGAAACAAAGCATACCAATCAGAAGAAACATAGCATACCAATCAGAGGAAACATAGCATACCAATCAGAAGAAACATAGCATACCAATCAGAAGAAACATAGCATACCAATCAGAAGAAACATAGCATACCAATCAGAAGAAACATAGCATACCAATCAGAAGAAACATAGCATACTAATCAGAAGAAACATAGCATACCAATCAAAAGAAACATAGCATACCAATCAGAAGAAACATAGCATAACAATCAGAAGAAACATAGCACACCATTCAGAAGAAACATAGCATACCAATCAGAAGAAACATAGCATACCAAACAGAAGAAACATAGCATACCAATCAGAAGAAACATAGCATATTAATCAGAAAAAACATAGCATACCAATCAGAAGAAACATAGCACACCAATCAGAAGAAACATAGCATACCAATCAGAAGGAACATAGCATACCAATCAGAAGGGACATAGCATACCAATCTGAAGAAACGCAGCATACCAATCAGAATAAACATAGCAAACAAATCAGAAGAAACACAGCACACCAATCAGAAGAAACATAGCATACCAATCAAGAAGAAACATTGCATACCAATCAGAAGAAACATAGCATACCAATCAGAAGAAACATAGCATACCAATCAGAAGAAACATAACATACCAATCAGAAGAAACATAGCATACCAATCAGAAGAAACATAACATACCAATCAGAAGGAACATAGCATACCAATCAGAAGAAACATAGCATACCAATCAGAAGAAACATAGCATACCAATCAGAAGAAACATAGCATACCAATCAGAAGAAACATAGCATACCAATCAGAAGAAACATAGCATACCAATCAGAAGGAACATAGCATACCAATCAGAAGAAACATAGCATACCAATCAGAAGAATCATAGCATACCAATCAGAAGAAACATAGCATACCAATCAGAAGAAACATAGCATACCAATCAGAAGAAATATAGCATACCAATCAGAAGAAACATAGCATACCAATCAGAAGAAACATAGCATACCAATCAGAAGAAACATAGCATACCAATCAGAAGAAACATAGCATACCAATCAGAAGAAACATAGCATACCAATCAGAAGAAACATAGCATACCAATCAGAAGAAACATAGCATACCAATCAGAAGAAACATAGCATACCAATCAGAAGAAACATAGCATACCAATCAGAAGAAACATAGCATACCAATCAGAAGAAACATAGCATACCAATCAGAAGAAACATAGCATACCAATCAGAAGAAACATAGCATACCAATCAGAAGAAACATAGCATACCAATCAGAAGAAATATAGCATACCAATCAGAAGAAACATAGCATACCAATCAGAAGAAACATAGCATACCAATCAAAAGAAACATAGCATACCAATCAGAAGAAACATAGCATAACAATCAGAAGAAACATAGCATACCAATCAGAAGAAACATAGCACACCAATCAGAAGAAACATAGCACACCATTCAGAAGAAACATAGCACACCA
This sequence comes from Bathymodiolus septemdierum, assembly GCA_963383655.1. Taxonomy (NCBI): domain Eukaryota; kingdom Metazoa; phylum Mollusca; class Bivalvia; order Mytilida; family Modiolidae; genus Bathymodiolus; species Bathymodiolus septemdierum. The sequence continues at coordinate 62,140,941 of OY726529.1, forward strand.
TTCAGAAGAAACATAGCATACCAATCAGAAGAAACATAGCATACCAATCAGAAGAAACATAGCACACCAATCAGAAGAAACATAGCATACCAATCAGAAGGAACATAGCATACCAATCAGAAAAGACATAGCATACCAATCAGAAGAAACACAGCATACCAATCAGAAGAAACATAGCACACCAATCAGAAGAAACATAGCATACCAATCAGAAGAAACATAGCACACCAATCAGAAGAAACATAGCATACCAATCAGAAGGAACATAGCATACCAATCAGAAAAGACATAGCATACCAATCAGAAGAAACACAGCATACCAATCAGAAGAAACATAGCACACCAATCAGAAGAAACACAGCACACCAATCAGAAGAAACATAGCATACCAATCAAGAAGAAACACAGCATACCAATCAGAAGAAACATAGCATACTAATCATGAGAAACATAGCATACTAATCAGAAGAACCATAGCATACCAATCAGAAGAAACATAGCATACCAATCAGAAGAAACATAGCACACCAATCAGAAGAAACATAGCACACCAATCAGAAGAAACATAGCATACCAATCAGAAGAAACATAGCATACCAATCAGAAGAAACATAGCATACGAATCAGAAGAAACATAGCATACCGATCAGAAGAAACATAGCGCATCAATCAGAAGAAACATAGCATACCAATCAGAAGAAACATAGCATACTAATCAGAAGAAACATAGCATACCAATCAGAAGAAACATAGCATACCAATCAGAAGAGACATCGCACACCAATCAGAAGAAACATAGCATACCAATCAGAAGAGACATAGCATACCAATCAGAAGAAACATAGCATACCAATCAGAAGAAACATAGCATACCAATCAGAAGAAACATAGCATACCAATCAGAAGAAACATAGCATACCAATCAGAAGAAACATAGCACACCAATCAGAAGAAACATAGCATACCAATCAGAAGAAACATAGCACACCAATCAGAAGAAACATAACATACCAATCAGAAGAAACATAGCATACCAATCAGAAGAAACATAGCATACCAATCCGAAGAAACATAGCATACCAATCAGAAGAAACATAACATACCAATCAGAAGAAACATAGCATACCAATCAGAAGAAACATAGCATACCAATCAGAAGAAACATAGCACACCAATCAGAAGAAACACAGCACACCAATCAGAAGAAACATAGCATACCAATCAGAAGAAACATAGCATACCAATCAGAAGAAACATAGCATACCAATCAGAAGAAGCATAGCATACCAATCAGAAGAAACATAGCATACCAATCAGAAGAAACATAACATACCAATCAGAAGAAACATAATATACCAATCAGAAGAAACATAATATACCAATCAGAAGAAACATAGCATACCAATCAGAAGAAACATAGCATACCAATCAGAAGAAACATATCATGCCAATCAGAAGAAACATAGCATACCAATCAGAAGAAACATAGCATACCAATCAGATGAAACATAGCATACCAATCAGAAGAATCAGAGCATACCAATCAGAAGAAACATAGCATACCAATCAGAAGAAACATAGCATACCAATCAGAAGAAACATAGCATACCAATCAGAAGAAACATAGCATACCAATCAGAAGAAACATAGCACACCAATCAGAAGAAACATAGTACACCAATCAGAAGAAACATAGCATACCAATCAGAAGAAACATAGCACACCAATCAGAAGAAACATAGCATACCAATCAGAAGAAACATAGCATACCAATCAGAAGAAACACAGCATACCAATCAGAAGAAACATAGCATACCAATCAGAAGAAACATAGCATACCAATCAGAAGAAACGTTGCAAAAATCACAATCTGGGTGGACATAACAACATTAGTGAAGCATAAAATATCTACTAAAACAATGCATAATATCACAGCCTGGGCAAAAGAAACAACTCTAGTGAAATATCAATTACAGAAACAATACAAAATATCAAAGCTTGGACAGACAAAGCACCACCGGTTAAACACAAAATACTAATATGCCCATTATGGGGAAACAATCCGGATTGACAAAACAACACTAATGTAGCATAAAATATCACATTAAGGGAACAGCGCAAACGATCACAATCCGGACAGACAACACAAGTGTTATACAAATGTATATACATATAAAAAAAAACATAAAAACTAACAGTAAAAAAAATGATAATCAGGGTACACAAACCAACACCAGCGAAACATATAATTAAATACGAATACGACAGGCAATGAATGCGAAATGCCCGTTTTCTCGCATGACGGCCAGAATTTATGTGCGAAGTATTTGACTTGTTGTCTAGTTTGCGGAATACCAGGTTTCTCGTACAAAAACTGGGTATCTATCGGAAACCGCAATTTCCAATCATAAATTATTTTATGAATAAAATTCCAATTTTCGATTCCGATCACAAACCGGGGTTTTTGTGTATTTTTTCACGTAAGCGTCGATTTTCTTTTTCTTTTTTTCTTTCTTTTTTTTTCTTTTTTTTGCATTTTACCTTTTTCTACAATTTTTCTAATGAATTTTGGAGCTGTTCCGACAGTGTGGTATTTTTTGTTTTTTTATTTTTTTTATGAAAGTAAAAAATGAATATTTCCTTAAATAAAAATAGAAATGATATCCATATATATCCAAGTCGCATCGAGTACTTAAAGCGGTAGAGATTTTCAGATAACCTGGGATACCAGGGGCGGATCCAGGATTTCAAGTTGGGGGGGGGGGGGGGGAGGGGCACTTAAAAAAAATTGCACCGAGCGGAGGGTGGCGCGAAAAATTTTTGGGTATTTCGTGAGAAAAATCACGATTTTATGCCAAAAAAATCATATTTTTTTCCAATTTTAGGGGGGCGTGCGCCGGGTGCAACTTTATCACATAATTTTGAATTGAATCACACCTCGCATGTGCGGCATTCGAACTCACAATGTTAGTGATGATAGGCACGGATTGTAGATAGTGTGTGTATACTTGTTTGTCATTATTCATATGTTATATACAAATACGTATTTTAAGACTTCGTGGTCGTGATCGTATGATAGTTGGATTTACGACTAAAGTTGTGAGTTCGAGCCTCGTTCATGGCGAGGTGTACTCGATGCAACATTATGTGATAAAGTTTGTCAGTGACTTGCGACAGGTCAGTGGTTTCCTCCACCAATAAAAACTGTTCGCCACGATATAACTGAAATATTGTTGAAAATGGCGTTAAACACCATCAACCAAACAAAACTTAAGACTTCCTCATTTAATGAATTCTAATGATTAAGGTGTGTATTGTTACAGTTGAATTATTCATCAGATATTTCTAACTGACAATTAAGTAAGAAATTGTGTGGCTGTAAATGAATATATTATTAATGACAATTTAGATTCTTAATCAAACAACAATTTTGACCAAAACGACAGATTTATAATTTTTACATCTAGCACAATAGGATACCTTCCTAACTCTCCGTAAATCATATATGTGGGCGCCGAATTTTTTAACTGTAGAAGTAGTTTACAAAATTTTATTTGAACCCTTTCAATTATTGCTATGTTCCCAAGTCCCCATATTTCACAACCATGTGGGTTTTACCATTTTGTCAAATATGTCTAGTTGACAATTTATCGAAAGACTATGTATTCTATTAAGTTTCAAAACCTCAATACATTGCTTTTGTACCTTTATTAACAGCAAAAATCTTTGATTTATTAAAATTACCATTTTTTTGTTAATAACACACCCGAATAATTAAATTCATCAACAATTTCTAGTTGTTTTCCTTTAAAGTTAAATTTAAGATTATAAGGAGTTCTTCCTTGCGAAAAAAACCACAATTTTACTTTTTTCAACATTAACCTTTAGTCTCCAGATATCACAGTAATCACTAAAGGAATCCAACTGTTTTTGAAGGTCAGCAGCAGACTCTGCCATTATAACAGTATCATCTGCATATAAGATTATGAAATGTTTCAAATACAAATTTAATTTATCTTTTAGTTCAGAAGAGACGGTCTTCAATCCTTCCACACGTCACATGTTTCCAAAAAAGTTTCTAAGTCGTTTAAAAATAAAGCAAAGAGGAAAGGGGTAGGTTTTCTCCCTGTCTAACCCCATTACTACATGGGAAAAATTATGACATATAGTTTGTATATACAATTCGGGATTTCGTATCTTTTTACATATTTACAATTACATTAAACATATTTCCATTCATATTATTAAGTAGTATAATTTGTGCCAGAGCCCATCTCGCCAAACAGTGTCAAATGCCTTTGCAAAATCTACAAACGCACAATATAACTTTTTTTTCTTATTTTTTAAAATATTGAAAAGAGAATGAAGAATAAATAAATTGTCCAGGTCGAATATCCCTTCCGAAACCCACTTTGGTTTTCACATAGTACAAGAAATTCGTCAGAGTATTGTGTTATTCGTTCACTTAATGGCATACAGGCTGTCAGAATTGAATTTTATTTTTATATTAAAAGTTGCCAATATTCGATGTTTTATACTAATTGCAGTTGAAATTTTTCATAATATCATACGTAAATAGCATAGAACGAAGGAAATACGTCGCTGTTTGATTTTCTTCCATCCAGTCAAGACTCCAATGTTTACCCGCGCAATATTCATGCATTCATACGACCTACACAGTGAACTCATTTGGTAAAGCGTTTGCGCATGTGCGAAATTGTTTGTTGAAGAAAATACACATGGCACAAACAAAAACATTGACGGATTCTACACGAAAACGACACAAAAGGGAGGATTCAGCAAGCTCTGTGTAAAAATAAAAAAAAAAGATGCTATACCGACCTACTCCATTTTTCAACACGTAAGCATAATTTAGTATCTTTTTTTCGGCCGAATCGTATTTTGACAGTAGAATTGCATCGTAGTTTTTATATATTCTTTTTTTTCAGGAGAAAACGCTAGGTGATATCTCTTTTAAATTAGAGACTAAAATAATGAACTTCATGTCTGTTTTTTTCGAAAAATATATAATCAAGACAACTCAAGTGTTGTCAATAATATGCAATACAATTTGTTTACAATTTTCCCTTTTCAGAGTTTGGGTTTGTTTTTATTGATTCCATCACGTATTTCCGATTTTAAGTGTCATCGGGATCCAATTTCATAGATATATTTCTGAAATTATATTAATTCTAACGAATTTACATGCAGCATGCTTCCTGGTTATTTATAGCAGTTATCAGTATTCGGCAAACTTCGGAAAAGAAGCCGACTTATAATTAGGTGTGTTAATGGCGATTCCACCGACAGACATTCGAATTCTTTTCACTAATTACGACATAATAGCATATTTTTGAAACCTGGCTTCAGAACATTTTATTTATTAGTATAAAGCATCGTATATTGGCAACTTTTAATATAAACAAAAAAAATCAATTCTGACAGCCTGTATGCCTTTAAGATTGAAGTGAACAATTTACCTAAGCAATTTAAAACAGTAATCGGTCTAAAATTTTGAGGATCAGTTTAATTTGCATCCCTTATTTTTGTATATGGGTTAAGTTTCGGTAAGCACATGTTTAACCTGCAACGGCGAAAGATACAGTCCTCCATGTAACCAAAATAGAGAAATCAACAGGAACGCGAACCCCAATACGATCGCAAATATTTAACACCACAAACTCTCCGCTGTAATTTGTTGTGTAGAATTGTATTTCCCACATGTTGGTATTCTTTTTTGTGTGTGTCTGTTTTGTTTAATATTGTAATCACAAATTCACTCATATAAAGTTAATAAGTTTTATTTTCAGTTTAAGTCAAATATTTAATTGTTTTGTTTACTTATTGTAATTGATTAATTAACTCTCTTGTTAGACGCTTTTGAAAGGTAAATAAAACAAATATGCATAAAAAAATTAATAAATACGAAAACAATACTAAATACATTAAGGAAAACAAAAGATTGTGATTGATTGTTTGTTGTTTAACGACATGTGAACAATTTTTCAGCTATATCATTACGAGAATAATAACCAAGGATACCGTTATTCAATTATTTAATTAATATGAATATTGAGATTAATATTGAAACAATATTGTTTGGAAATGATACATATACTGATCATACTAATTCGATTTTTCTCTTTAGAAAGTTCGTTGTTTTATTAAACAGACAAAATGATTTTGTACTCCAAGTCAGCAGCTTTAGAGTTTTGCTATATTTTGTTTTGGGACCGGATGGCTCATTGAGTTAGGTAGTTGGATTACCTTACAACTCATATAAACCTATCACCAATACGGCGTGGGTTCGCACTCGGCTTTGTAAATTACAAAAAAGGGTGCACTCGACTCGCAGCCGCAAGTGATAAAGATTACCAGTTGCATGCCCATGGTCGGTGATTCTCTCCGGGTACTCCGGCTTCTTCCACCACTAAAACTGGTCGCCACGATATAACTGAAATTGTGTTGAAAGTGGCGTTAAACACCATCAAACAAACATATATTTTGGTTTTTTCTGATTTTTCTCCTTTTTCCCCTGTTTGTATTAATTCATGACACTTTTGTTTACTTCTTATTTCTAGTACTATGTTGTATATGTTTTGCTATCATTATATAGTATGTGTATTGTACATGTAAGGATGGGACTTACTATAAGTTGCAATAACTTGTGTCCGATCCTATTGCTTAATTTATCGCAATAAAATATTATTACATTACGAGAATGAGTTACAGTACATTCGATGACATGATGTACTACACCAACTCGCTTAGTTAGATGCTTACGGTGTTAGCTCACTGAAACAACAGTCCAGTGTGTAGACATGTTGCTTCACTCGGAAAGGCTGGTGATTAATAATCCCGTAGAAAGCGGCCGGTTCATGATAGCGACCATATAGCATCACCATTGTTGATCTACCGTCCGTACGCTCTGTTATATTAGTTCTCAAGTGCCAGTATTGCAAAAACAAACTCATTGTTTGACTTTTTAAGAACAAATGAACAGAAAATCGTTGTTACCCATAAAAACTATCAGATATGATTGATGTCTTAATAAAACGTGTTTCTGTAACTTATAAATGTTATGAAATGTACGCACATCGGGGAAAAAAGGTGCAACTGCTCGATGTTTTGAAATCGATCAAGAAATGGACGCCATCTTATTAATTATCAGCATTGTTTACGGAGTTTGCCTAATCGTCATTTGACCTCGTTCTGATGTAAACAAACATGGATTCAGAGGTAAGCACTTGCATTTTGCTTTGTTGATTATTCCGATATTCCTTTCGTTCAGCGTTATTAATAGTGGCAATAATTGACAAGGTCATACGGAGAAAACGAGGTCAAATTAAAGGTATTAAGAGTGGCAATAATTGACAATGTCATACGGAGAAAACGAGGTCAAATTAAAGCCTTGCAATAATAAATCGATGGTAATTTTCGTTCTCAAAAGGCGAAAAGTGGTACGATAAGCTGTCTAATGTGAAATATTTACCTTTATTTCATCATTTTAAAGCTCTTTACCAATTTCCAAAACATATAATTTGTTTGATCAAAATCGTAGCTAATGCAGCTTTAAGCATAAATTGCATCCATTTTATTATTTTTATTATTAAAATTTTATTGCTGTATCAAATATATTTGATACAGCAATAAAAATAATCATCCCAATTTATTATTTTTTCCGTTGGTACTGTTAAATACATTGGTACTCTAAACCTGTGACCTCGGATCTCAGGGTCAAGGCCGGACTTAGGAGGTGCAGGACCCAACGCTGTTCTCTGTAAAATCTGCAGTGTGTTGTTGTGTGTACTTGAACGGCCAAGAGTAGATAACTCCAGCACAGGGCCAAATTGTCTAAAGGCCGAACCCGCTTAAGGGCTATTGTGTGATTTATGGAAGTGAATTTTTCATTAACAAAATATAATAATCAAAAAAAGACATTGTATCTTGGGATTGTATATGCAATATATGTAAGCTATATAACTATATCACGCAATTCAACATAAACATGCATGCAAAAAACTGAGAAAACAAACTCATACTTCTGCCAAAGTAATAATACTGAGTGTAAAGTCAGAGAAAAGAACACCCAGAAACAGTTTAGCAAATTTCTAGATAAAAGATATGAAATAGATAATAAAAATGTCCGTAAAAAACAAAAGGCGGTAGTTTTATTAGTTAGAACAGATCTGTCAAACTTGCCACCGTATGATCTTAACACACATCGTCATAAACAAACAAAACTGTCATAAATAGACAAAATATTATTTCAATCAAATCATGACGGGATACTTCCATGATTGAATTTAGGTATTTAACCGAAATATGTTCTTATCATAATAGAACATAATATTAGGATATTTTAATGAGAGGCGTAGTCTGACAATTTCATTTTTGTATGTGTAAAATTGTATATATATTTGTATGTGTAGAATTGTATATATATTTGTATGTGTAGAATTGTATATATATTTGTATGTGTAGAATTGTATATATATTTGTATGTGTAGAATTGTATATATATTTGTATGTGTAGAATTGTATATATATTTGTATGTGTAGAATTGTATATATATTTGTATGTGTAGAATTGTATATATATTTGTATGTGTAGAATTGTATATATATTTGTATGTGTAGAATTGTATATATATTTGTATGTGTAGAATTGTATATATATTTGTATGTGTAGAATTGTATATATATTTGTATGTGTAGAATTGTATATATATTTGTATGTGTAGAATTGTATATATATTTGTATGTGTAGAATTGTATATATATTTGTATGTGTAGAATTGTATATATATTTGGGTACATTTGCTCTGTTAAATACATTGAATTTTCAAAGTTATCTTCTTTTTTCTTTCTTTTTTCATCCTCCTTTTCTTCTCTTTTTATCTTTCTTTATTCCAAATTTATATTTGTGAAGATTTATTGTAAGATTTTAAAATGTTTTTGTTGCGAATATGGAATACTCACCTTCTTCTTGTTCGAGCTTGTATCTTTATTTCATTTTCATTTATTTTACAATATTCCTTAAAAGAATAAGAATGTTTTTTATCCAAACAAATAATAATATTATATATGATTATTGTTTTTTGATTTATTGTCCTAATATAGTTAAAAATATATATGGGGACCAGATATCTTTTCAAATTTTCCAGGTTTTTTTCCTTTTCATCGAAATCGGATTGTTTATAATAATAATAATAATAATAATAATAATAATAATAATAATAATAATAATAATAATAAATATGATAATAATAATAATAATAATAATAATAATAATAATAATAATTATAATAATAATAATAATAAATTTGATTATCATAATTATAATAATAATAATAATAATAATTATAATAATTATAGATATGATAATAATAATAATAATAATAACAACAAGGATGTCTTATATACGTCCTTGATAATAATAATATATATGATAATAATAATAATAATAATAATAATGAATGTGATTATCATAATTTGTGTTCATCTGTTAAATAATCATGTTTATAATTATATTAAGCATGAAGCATATCATAGATATTATAAAATGAATAAACTAAATAAAAAGTTGAGGGTATCAATGAGCAATAAACTGTTGAAATTGAATACAAATGTATATTATATTGTAACATAAACGTGATTTTAAAATTGTTTTGTCTTTGTTTTTGTTTTGGATAAGTATGGATTGAAATAAAATATGACAGGTGAATTGATAATTTGTAAATTATTATTAAACTGTGGGAAATAAACATAACTGAGTAAAGAGTCAAGAAAAAAACGTAATATACATCTAGAACCTTCCAAAAAGATTTTTTTTTCTGCTAGAATGAAAATCAGCTATACGTTATGCAGTCAACTTTTTTCTTTTGCTTTTTGTTTATTTTTATTTATTTATTTTTATTTATTTATTTTTATCTATTTTTATTTATATATTTTTTGATACATTGTAGGTGATTGACTGAGGATATATCGTATGGTACACCAGATATAATTTTAATATTACACGTTAACAATATTGTCTGTTTACAAGCTCATTTATAACTGTATGTTTCATTCAATTCAAAGAAAACAGAATCTACGTTAAAACAAAGAAATTCGTTAAAATGTAAAAAAAAAAAGAAAAAAAAAATCGGTCAAAAATTCAAACGATTCAATATGACTTTGCATGAAAAAAATAATTAATGTCAGGTCATTGTAAAATTGTAAAATCTTTCTTTGATCAAACTGCACTTACATGCATTCGTAAGCCCCCGGGGTGTAAAGTTGATATATTATATTTTTATGTACTAAATAACTTCGCACGGGATACGGTAGACAATTTGTGCAAATTGTTTTTTTCGACAACCCTGAATATATAAAGGATCTAAAGTTGTCACAATTCGTGCGACATCTTTACGGTATCACTACACATTCTTTTTCTTACGACTTTTTTGGCGACAACTGTCTGGGGACAGACCTATACTCCCTGCCAAAAGCTTCAAGTTCACCTGGTTTGACTGGACTAACAACCCCCTTGTCCATATGGCGAATATATCAAATAATGCCGATTTGTGTATTTGATTGATTGTATATTGGAAAATTGGATATTTATGACCCGAATGGCCCACTGTAGTCATCACTTGATGGCAATACCACGTCAAATCCGAACGCAACACCTGTCAATCATGCCTTCGCACCTCCCTCACGGTACCAATAAAACGGCAATTAATAAGTTGACATTTGGTCATTTATTGAGAGCTGTAAAGATATACTTTCTCATCAAGCTAATATCACAGTATTTGGAATACATGGCTATGATCTTTCCGTGGTTGAATTTCTGGGGATAAAACAAGCTTTTAATTACTTTAATCATTAGCAGGGCTCTATATCTGTCTCGTAGGCATTAAGTGTCCCTGCTAGCGAATTCCTATTACTTTATGTCTTTTAAATTGTTAATTTTTAACACGTTTTGGTCATGAAAAAGAAGGAAAATTGAAAATAATTTGAGAAATTGAAACTTTATGCGAATTTTCAACATATGCCACCCCTTTGTAATATGTAGAAGAAAGACCAGTTGACAAAGGGCTTTAAACAAGTGTTGTATATTTATGGTCAGCAAAACAAACAAAACTGCTTTTTAATCGACGGCCATAACATTTTAATTTCTATGGCTGTTTACCTCCAAATGTGGGGGAATTCACACCATACGAAGAAAATCCCTTCTATATTGAAAATTTATCTTGATGGCGGGTTAAAAAAAGTTTCATGAATATTGTAAACCTTATTTCACACGACCTGTAACCTCTTTTGGGTCAATTTAAACTAATGGAAACCCCACTGTAACCTTAATCATGTAAACTGTTGACCATTACATTAATTGAACTTGTAGAAGATAGAATGTACCCAAATTTAATAATATATCATGAATATACATGTATATATAATAACATGGCTATGTTGAATGTTCCAAAAATAAAAATGAAATAAAATTTAGAATGCACACACAATTACTATTTAGAAAAGCACCACAACAATACAGTCAAATGTTGGAGGGTGAGAGTTATGGTGATTAACGCCACTTTCAACAATATTTCAGTTATTTCGTGACGGTCAGTTTTATTGGTGGACCAAACCGGAGTACCCGGAGAAAACCACCGACCTGGTCACCGCAAGTCACTAACAAATGTTTCAGCTAAATTTTTAAATGAAATGTGTTTGAGATATTAAACATTATAAGATCTCCTCATTTCTCAAGAAACCCCATTACGGGTTATATATCTTATTTAGGGCCCGGGTGGCTCAATGAGTTAAATAGTGGGATTACCTAACAACTCATACAAGCCTATCACCAATGCGGCGTGGGTTCGCGCCCGGCTTTGTAAATTACAAAAGGGTGCACTCGACTAGCAGCCGCAAGTGATAAAGTTTACCAGTTGCTTGCCCATGGTCGGTGGTTCTCTCCTGGTATTCCGGCTTCTTCCACCACTAAAACTGATCACCATGATATAGCTGAAATATTGCTGAAAGTGGCGTTAAGCACCAAAAATCAAATAATTTCTCAAGAAAAGTTTGAAAATACTAAAGGGGTAATCAGAAGCCGATAATCAAAGTAGGACTGACAAAGCATTGACTAAAATAAAAAGGACAAAAAAATAAACAATGATCTACAATCACGACACAGAAACCTAAAGATTGAGCGACACGAACCTCATTAAAAACCGGTGGTGAACTCAGATGCTCTGGAATGATAAGCAGCACCAAACATTGGATTTCGACGGGTTACTGTAACAGTAGAGTATGTTTTACGTCCGAAAAATGCAGTGCCCTCAAATGGGATTCGATCTCGCATTGTAATCCACCGCTCTGCCAACAGAGCTAAAGGAGATCTTCACCAACGCAGTTAACAGAGGTGGTTATGAATATATACTGCGGTTCCTATAACCTTAGGTAGGGGATCGTTCCCGTTACAATACTTTGAAATATTAATTTAAAAAAAAAGAAATCAAATATTAGCGCAGCTTAATTTTTAGGAATCAAATGCAGGTAATCCTGTAAGCCAGCTTCTCTGAGAAACTATTGGAGCCTAGGTGTCCGGGAGGTTGCTGATATCCGCCCACAAACTTAACACTGCTGACGCGAGTTCGAGCCCCCATTACCCACATCAATTGCTAAGGTTTCCAGTCACCCACCAAAGGCCAGGTGTTCTACCGATCAGTAGGTTGTATCAGTCCGGGGTCCCCTCCCTCTCCAATCAACCTAGCAGTCATGCACGACAATCTACAAAAAAGTTATCGTTTTATATATACAAGTGTATGTATAATTTGGGTTTAGGCGACAATTATATGTTTGATTGGATTAAATTTGTAAAAGGTATACTTGATAAATGTGGTTATACTTATGTATTGGAGACACAAACCTTTATAACTGATATAAAACAAGTAATAAAGGTTCGACTTCAAGATCAATTTCAACTATTTTGGCTATCTACAATTTATAATTCGCCAAAAGGTTTAAACAACAGAATTTTCAAAGATACTCTGGAATATGAAAGTTATTTTAATATTTTATAAGACAAAGACTTAACTACTCTTTGCAGATTTAGAACAAAAAACCATAAATTACCAATTGAATGTGGACGCTGGAGTAATATACCAAGAGAAGACAGAATTTGTACATTATGTTCAAAAAATGAAATTGGCGATGAATTCCACTATTTGTTTTCATGTGATAATTTTAATAACAAAAGAAAATTGTACATTAATGAAAAGTTTAGAAATAAACCTAATACTTTGAAATTCAAGGAAATTATGCCATCTAAAAATAAATATGATCTTCAAAAATAATGTAGATTTGTTGTCATCATTGTGTAAAGAGAATTCACAGGCTATCAAACTGTACATATATTGTAAGTAGTATATCGTGTATTTCTATACCATGGTGGCTTATGACGTGACCTTAACTGTTTTTTTGTGTTTTTTTTTCCAATTTCAAGGTCATTTGTTTAACTGTGAAAATAACATATTATGATTGATTGATTGATTGATTGATCGATTGGCGTTTAACACCAACTTTAGCAGTATATCAGCTATATCGTGGCGTGAACATATTATGCAGTAAAATTGCTATTCAAGGAAAGGAAGTTTGTTGCCTTTTTTTTTGGACGGGAAATAATATGTTCGTTGACACTTATATTGACGTTTTCAATAAAAAAAAATTAGATCCTTTACTAAAATTGTGCTTTGATGTGCACTAAATTTCATGGTTTTATGGGTCAAACAAAAAACAAAAAACCCACAAAAACCACAACAGAAAAAAACCCAACAACAATAAAAAAAAAAACAACAACAAATGACGAACAAACAAAAACTCTACGGAAATCACTTAGAAATATTATCTTTTCTATTTGAATTGATGACTGACTGTATGAAGATCAGATACTTTCATACTTAACTGTTTTATTGTTCATGAACGTATCTTTATTATTAAAACAAAATGATCTGATAAAAAATCATTCAATGAACAGAATGTTAAAGCACTACAGAGTGACATAAGAAATAAATATACCAAGTCAAACCATATGATGCATCTTTATTTTAATCAAAACTCTCGACGTACTTCCGGGAAGCTTGCTTTTGACAGCTGATGTTTTTTCAATGAATAGGTATACATGTCTGAACTGCTTTCAGGGGCGGATCCAGGATTTCAAGTTAGGGGGGGGGGGGGGGGGCGCACTTAAAAAAATCATATTTTTCCAATTTTAGGGGGGGGCGCCGGACTAACGATTTTAACTATCATGTTGTGGACTAACGATTTTAACTATCATGTTGTGGACTAACGATTTTAACTATCATGTTGTGGACTAACGAATTCAGCTATCATGTTGTGGACTAACGATTTTAGCTATCATGTTGTGGACTAACAATTTTATCTATCATGTTGTGGACTAACGATTTTATCTATCATGTTGTGGACTAACGATTTTAACTATCATGTTGTGAACTAACGATTTTATCTATCATGTTGTGAACTAACGATTTTAGTTATCATGTTGTGGACTAACGATTTTATCTATCATGTTGTGGACTAACGATTTTAGATATCATGTTATGAACTAACAATTTTATCTATCATGTTGTGGACTAACGATTTTAGCTATCATGTTGTGGACTAACGAATTTAGCTATCATGTTGTGGACTAACGATTTTAGCTATCATGTTGTGGACTAACGATTTAAGCTATCATGTTGTGGACTAACGATTTTAGCTATCATGTTGTGGACTAACGATTTTAGCTATCACGTTGTGGACTAACGATTTTAGCTATCATGTTGTGGACTAACGATTTTAGCTATCATGTTGTGGATTAACGATTTTAGCTATCATGTTGTGGACTAACGATTTTATCTATCATGTTGTGGACTAACGATTTCAGCTATCATGTTGTGGACTAACGATTTTAGCTATCATGTTGTGAACTAACGATTTTAGCTATCATGTTGTGGACTAACGATTTTAGCTATCATGTTGTGGACTAACGATTTTAACTATCATGTTGTGGACTAACGATTTTAACTATCATGTTGTGGACTAACGATTTTAGCTATCATGTTGTGGACTAACGATTTTAGCTATCATGTTGTGAACTAACGATTGTATCTATCATGTTGTGGACTAACGGTTATAGCTATCATGTTGTGAACTAACGATTTTAGTTATCATGTTGTGGACTAACGATTTTATCTATCATGTTGTGAACTAACGATTTTAGATATCATGTTTTGGACTAACGATTTTATCTATCATGTTGTGAACTAACGATTTTGGCTATCATGTTGTGGACTAACAATATTATCTATCATGTTGTGGACTAACGATTTTAGCTATCATGTTGTGGACTAACGATTTTAGTTATCATGTTGTGGACTAACGATTTTAGTTATCATGTTGTGAACTAACGATTTTAGCTATCATGTTGTGGACTAACGATTTTATCTATCATGTTGTGGACTAACAATTTTATCTATCATGTTGTGGACTAACGATTTTAGTTATCATGTTGTGGATTAACGGCTTTAGCTATCATGTTGTGAACTAACAATTTTATTTATCATGTTGTGGACTAACGATTTTAGCTATCATGTTGTGGACTAACGAATTTAGCTATCATGTTCTGGACTAACGATTTTAGATATCATGTTGTGGACTAACGAATTTAGCTATCATGTTGTGGACTAACAATTTCAGATATCATGTTGTGGACTAACGATTTTAGCTATCATGTTGTGGACTAACGAATTTAGCTATCATCTTGTGGACTAACGAATTTAGCTATCATGTTGTGGACTAACGGTTTTAGCTATCATGTTGTGAACTAACAATTTTATCTATCATGTTGTGGACTAACGATTTTATCTATCATGTTGTGGACTAACGAATTTAGCTATCATGTTGTGGACTAACGATTTTAGATATCATGTTGTGGACTAACGATTTTAGCTATCATGTTGTGAACTAACGATTTTAGCTATCATGTTGTGGACTAACGAATTTAGCTATCATGTTGTGGACTAACGATTTTAGCTATCATGTTGTGGACTAACGGTTTTAGCTATCATGTTGTGGACTAACAATTTCAGCTATCATGTTGTGGACTAACGATTTTAGCTATCATGTTGTGAACTAACGATTTTAGCTATCATGTTGTGGATTAACGATTTTAGCTATCATGTTGTGGACTAACGATTTTATCTATCATGTTGTGGACTAACGATTTCAGCTATCATGTTGTGGACTAACGATTTTAGCTATCATGTTGTGGACTAACGATTTTAGCTATCATGTTGTGGACTAACGATTTAGCTATCATGTTGTGGACTAACGATTTTAGCTATCATGTTGTGGACTAACGATTTCAGCTATCATGTTGTGGACTAACGATTTTAGCTATCATGTTGTGGACTAACGATTTTAGTTATCATGTTGTGGACTAACGATTGTATCTATCATGTTGTGAACTAACGATATTAGATATCATGTTGTGGACTAACGATTTTAGATATCATGTTGTGGACTAACGATTTTATCTATCATGTTGTTGACTAACGATTGTATCTATCATGTTGTGAACTAACGATTTTAGTTATCATGTTGTGAACTAACGATTTTATCTATCATGTGTAGACTAACGATTTTAACTATCATGTTGTGGACTAACGATTTTAACTATCATGTTGTAGACTAATGATTTTAGTTATCATGTTGTGGACTAACGATTTTAGCTATCATGTTGTGGACTAACGATTTTAGTTATCATGTTGTGGACTAACGATTTCAGCTATCATGTTGTGGACTAACGATTTCAGCTATCATGTTGTGGACTAACGATTTTAGCTATCATGTTGTGGACTAACGATTTTAACTATCATGTTGTGGACTAACGATTTTAGATATCATGTTGTGGACTAACGATTTTATCTATCATGTTGTGAACTAACGATTTTGGCTATCATGTTGTGGACTAACAATTTTATCTATCATGTTGTGGACTAACGATTTTAGCTATCATGTTGTGGACTAACGATTTTAGTTATCATGTTGTGGACTAACGATTTTAATTATCATGTTGTGAACTAACGATTTTAGCTATCATGTTGTGGACTAACGATTTTATCTATCATGTTGTGGACTAACAATTTTATCTATCATGTTGTGGACTAACGATTTTATCTATCATGTTGTGGACTAACGATTTTAGTTATCATGTTGTGGATTAACGGCTTTAGCTATCATGTTGTGAACTAACAATTTTATTTATCATGTTGTGGACTAACGATTTTAGCTATCATGTTGTGGACTAACGAATTTAGCTATCATGTTGTGAACTAACGATTGCATCTATCATGTTGTGGACTAACGGTTATAGCTATCATGTTGTGAACTAACGATTTTAGTTATCATGTTGTGGACTAACGATTTTATCTATCATGTTGTGAACTAACGATTTTAGATATCATGTTGTGGACTAACGATTTTATCTATCATGTTGTGAACTAACGATTTTGGCTATCATGTTGTGGACTAACAATTTTATCTATCATGTTGTGGACTAACGATTTTAGCTATCATGTTGTGGACTAACGATTTTAGTTATCGTGTTGTGGACTAACGATTTTAGTTAACATGTTGTGAACTAACGATTTTAGCTATCATGTTGTGGACTAACGATTTTATCTATCATGTTGTGGACTAACAATTTTATCTATCATGTTGTGGACTAACGATTTTATCTATCATGTTGTGGACTAACGATTTTAGTTATCATGTTGTGGATTAACGGCTTTAGCTATCATGTTGTGAACTAACAATTTTATTTATCATGTTGTGGACTAACGATTTTAGCTATCATGTTGTGGACTAACGAATTTAGCTATCATGTTGTGGACTAACGATTTTAGATATCATGTTGTGGACTAACGAATTTAGCTATCATGTTGTGGAATAACGATTTCAGATATCATGTTGTGGACTAACGATTTTAGATATCATGTTGTGGACTAAGGAATTTAGCTGTCATGTTGTGGACTAACGATTTTATCTATCATGTTGTGGACTAATGATTTTAGCTATCATGTTGTGGACTAACGATTTTATCTATCATGTTGTGAACTAACGATTTTGGCTATCATGTTGTGGACTAACAATTTTATCTATCATGTTGTGGACTAACGATTTTAGCTATCATGTTGTGGACTAACGATTTTAGTTATCATGTTGTGGACTAACGATTTTAGTTTACATGTTGTGAACTAACGATTTTAGCTATCATGTTGTGGACTAACGATTTTATCTATCATGTTGTGGACTAACAATTTTATCTATCATGTTGTGGACTAACGATTTTATCTATCATGTTGTGGACTAACGATTTTAGTTATCATGTTGTGGATTAACGGCTTTAGCTATCATGTTGTGAACTAACAATTTTATTTATCATGTTGTGGACTAACGATTTTAGCTATCATGTTGTGGACTAACGAATTTAGCTATCATGTTGTGGACTAACGATTTTAGATATCATGTTGTGGACTAACGAATTTAGCTATCATGTTGTGGAATAACGATTTCAGATATCATGTTCTGGACTAACGATTTTAGATATCATGTTGTGGACTAAGGAATTTAGCTGTCATGTTGTGGACTAACGATTTTATCTATCATGTTGTGGACTAATGATTTTAGCTATCATGTTGTGGACTAACGATTTTATCTATCATGTTGTGAACTAACGATTTTGGCTATCATGTTGTGGACTAACAATTTTATCTATCATGTTGTGGACTAACGATTTTAGTTATCATGTTGTGGACGAACGATTTTAGTTATCATGTTGTGAATTAACGAATTTAGCTATCATGTTGTGGACTAACGATTTTATCTATCATGTTGTGGACTAACAATTGTATCTATCATGTTGTGGACTAACGATTTTATCTATCATGTTGTGGACTAACGATTTTAGTTATCATGTTGTGGATTAACGGCTTTAGCTATCATGTTGTGAACTAACGATTTTATCTATCATGTTGTGGACTAACGAATTTAGCTATCATGTTGTGGACTAACGATTTTAGATATCATGTTGTGGACTAACGATTGTAGCTATCATGTTGTGGACTAACGAATTTAGCTATCATGTTGTGGACTAACGAATTTAGCTATCATCTTGTGGACTAAAGGTTTTAGCTATCATGTTGTGAACTAACAATTTTATCGATCATGTTGTGGACTAACGATTTTAGCTATCATGTTGTCAATTAACGATTTTAGCTATCATGTTGTGGACTAACGAATTTAGCTATCATGTTGTGGACTAACGAATTTAGCTATCATCTTGTGGACTAAAGGTTTTAGCTATCATGTTGTGAACTAACAATTTTATCTATCATGTTGTGGACTAACGATTTTAGCTATCATGTTGTCAATTAACGATTTTAGCTATCATGTTGTGGACTAACGAATTTAGCTATCATCTTGTGGACTAACGATTTTAGCTATCATGTTGTGGACTAACGGTTTTAGCTATCATGTTGTGGACTAACAATTTCAGCTATCATGTTGTGGACTAACGATTTCAGCTATCATGTTGTGAACTAACGATTTTAGCTATCATGTTGTGGATTAACGATTTTAGCTATCATGTTGTGGACTAACGATTTTATCTATCATGTTGTGGACTAACGATTTCAGCTATCATGTTGTGGACTAACGATTTTAGCTATCATGTTGTGGACTAACGATTTTAGCTATCATGTTGTGGACTAACGATTTTAGCTATCATGTTGTGGACTAACGATTTCAGCTCTCATGTTGTGGACTAACGATTTTAGCTATCATGTTGTGAACTAACGATTTTAGCTATCATGTTGTGGACTAACAATTTTATCTATCATATTGTGGACTAACGATTTTATCTATCATGTTGTAGACTAACGAATTTAGCTATCGTGTTGTAGACTAACGATTTTAGCTATCATGTTGTAGACTAATGATTTTAACTATCATGCTGTGGACGAACGATTTTATCTATCTTGTTGTGAACTAACGATTGTATCAATCATGTTGTGGACTAACGGTTTTAGCTATCATGTTGTGGACTAACGATTTTAGTTATCATGTTGTGGACTAACGATTTTAGCTATCATGTTGTGGACTAACAATTTTATCTATCATGTTGTGGACCAACGATTTTAGCTATCATTTTGTGGACTAACGATTTTAGTTATCATGTTGTGGACTAACGGTTTTATTTATCATGTTGTGAACTAACGATTTTAGCTATCATGTTGTGGACTAACGATTTTATCTATCATGTTGTGAACTAACGATTTTAGCTATCATGTTGTGGACTAACAATTTTATCTATCATGTTGTGGACTAACGATTTTAGCTATCATGTTGTGGACTAACGATTTTAGTTATCATGTTGTGGACTAACGATTTTAGTTATCATGTTGTGAACTAACGATTTTAGCTATCATGTTGTGGACTAACGATTTCAGATATCATGTTGTGGACTAACGATTTTAGCTATCATGTTGTGGACTAACGAATTTAGCTATCATGTTGTGGACTAACGAATTTAGCTATCATGTTGTGGACTAACGGTTTTAGCTATCATGTTGTGAACTAACAATTTTATCTATCATGTTGTGGACTAACGATTTTAGCTATCATGTTGTGGACTAACGAATTTAGCTATCATGTTGTGGACTAACGATTTTAGATATCATGTGGTGGACTAACGATTTTAGCTATCATGTTGTGAACTAACGATTTTAGCTATCATGTTGTGGACTAACGAATTTAGCTATCATGTTGTGGACTAACGATTTTAGCTATCATGTTGTGAACTAACGATTTTAGCTATCATGTTGTGGATTAACGATTTCAGCTATCATGTTGTGGACTAACGATTTTATCTATCATATTTTGGACTAACGATTTCAGCGCTCATGTTGTGGACTAACGATTTTAGCTATCATGTTGTGGACTAACGATTTTAGCTATCATGTTGTGGACTAACGATTTTAGCTATCATGTTGTGGACTAACGATTTCAGCTCTCATGTTGTGGACTAACGATTTTAGCTATCATGTTGTGGACTAACGATTTTAGCTATCATGTTGTGGACTAACGATTTCAGCTATCATGTTATGGACTAACGATTTCAGCTCTCATGTTGTGGACTAACGATTTTAGC
Organism: Bathymodiolus septemdierum; assembly: GCA_963383655.1. NCBI lineage: Eukaryota > Metazoa > Mollusca > Bivalvia > Mytilida > Modiolidae > Bathymodiolus > Bathymodiolus septemdierum. The sequence continues at coordinate 62,162,197 of OY726529.1, forward strand.
TATCATGTTGTGAACTAACGATTTTAGCTATCATGTTGTGGACTAACAATTTTATCTATCATATTGTGGACTAACGATTTTATCTATCATGTTGTAGACTAACGAATTTAGCTATCGTGTTGTAGACTAACGATTTTAGCTATCATGTTGTAGACTAATGATTTTAACTATCATGCTGTGGACGAACGATTTTATCTATCTTGTTGTGAACTAACGATTGTATCAATCATGTTGCGGACTAACGATTTTAGCTATCATGTTGTGGACTAACCATTTTAGTTATCATGTTGTGGACTAACGATTTTAGCTATCATGTTGTGGACTAACAATTTTATCTATCATGTTGTGGACCAACGATTTTAGCTATCATTTTGTGGACTAACGATTTTAGTTATCATGTTGTGGACTAACGGTTTTATTTATCATGTTGTGAACTAACGATTTTAGCTATCATGTTGTGGACTAACGATTTTATCTATCATGTTGTGAACTAACGATTTTAGCTATCATGTTGTGGACTAACAATTTTATCTATCATGTTGTGGACTAACGATTTTAGCTATCATGTTGTGAACTAACGATTTTAGTTATCATGTTGTGGACTAACGATTTTAGTTATCATGTTGTGAACTAACGATTTTAGCTATCATGTTGTGGACTAACGATTTTATCTATCATGTTGTGGACTAACGATTTTATCTATCATGTTGTGAACTAACGATTTTGGCTATCATGTTGTGGACTAACAATTTTATCTATCATGTTGTGGACTAACGATTTTAGCTATCATGTTGTGAACTAACGATTTTAGCTATCATGTTGTGGACTAACGATTTTATCTATCATGTTGTGGACTAACAATTTTATCTATCATGTTGTGGACTAACGATTTTATCTATCATGTTGTGGACTAACGATTTTAGTTATCATGTTGTGGATTAACGGCTTTAGCTATCATGTTGTGAACTAACAATTTTATTTATCATGTTGTGGACTAACGATTTTAGCTATCATGTTGTGGACTAACGAATTTAGCTATCATGTTGTGGACTAACGATTTTAGATATCATGTTGTGGACTAGCGAATTTAGCTATCATGTTGTGGACTAACGATTTGAGATATCATGTTGTGGACTAACGATTTTAGCTATCATGTTGTGGACTAACGAATTTAGCTATCATGTTGTGGACTAACGAATTTAGCTATCATGTTGTGGACTAACGGTTTTAGCTATCATGTTGTGAACTAACAATTTTATCTATCATGTTGTGGACTAACGATTTTAGCTATCATGTTGTGGACTAACGAATTTAGCTATCATGTTGTGGACTAACGATTTTAGATATCATGTGGTGGACTAACGATTTTAGCTATCATGTTGTGAACTAACGATTTTAGCTATCATGTTGTGGACTAACGAATTTAGCTATCATGTTGTGGACTAACGATTTTAGCTATCATGTTGTGAACTAACGATTTTAGCTATCATGTTGTGGATTAACGATTTCAGCTATCATGTTGTGGACTAACGATTTTATCTATCATATTTTGGACTAACGATTTCAGCGCTCATGTTGTGGACTAACGATTTCAGCTATCATGTTGTGAACTAACGATTTTAGCTATCATGTTGTGGACTAACGATTTTAGCTATCATGTTGTGGACTAACGATTTCAGCTCTCATGTTGTGGACTAACGATTTTAGCTATCATGTTGTGGACTAACGATTTTAGTTATCATGTTGTGGACTAACGATTGTATCTATCATGTTGTGAACTAACGATATTAGATATCATGTTATGGACTAACGATTTTAGATATCATGTTGTGGACTAACGATTTTATCTTTCACGTTGTTGACTAACGATTGTATCTATCATGTTGTGAACTAACGATTTTAGTTATCATGTTGTGAACTAACGATTTTATCTATCATGTTGTAGACTAACGATTTTAACTATCATGTTGTGGACTAACGATTTTAACTATCATGTTGTAGACTAACGATTTTAGTTATCATGTTGTGGACTAACTATTTTAGCTATCATGTTGTGGACTAACGATATTAGTTATCATGTTGTGGACTAACGATTTCAGCTATCATGTTGTGGACTAAAGATTTCAGCTATCATGTTGTGGACTAACGATTTTAGCTATCATGTTGTGGACTAACGATTTTAACTATCATGTTGTGGACTAACGATTTTAACTATCATGTTGTGGACTAACGATTTTAGCTATCATGTTGTGGACTAACGATTTTAGCTATCATGTTGTGAACTAACGATTGCATCTATCATGTTGTGGACTAACGGTTATAGCTATCATGTTGTGAACTAACGATTTTAGTTATCATGTTGTGGACTAACGATTTTATCTATCATGTTGTGAACTAACGATTTTAGATATCATGTTGTGGACTAACGATTTTATCTATCATGTTGTGAACTAACGATTTCGGCTATCATGTTGTGGACTAACAATTTTATCTATCATGTTGTGGACTAACTATTTTAGCTATCATGTTGTGGACTAACGATTTTAGTTATCATGTTGTGGACTAACGATTTTAGTTATCATGTTGTGAACTAACGATTTTAGCTATCATGTTGTGGACTAACGATTTTATCTATCATGTTGTGGACTAACAATTTTATCTATCATGTTGTGGACTAACGATTTTATCTATCATGTTGTGGACTAACGATTTTAGTTATCATGTTGTGGATTAACGGCTTTAGCTATCATGTTGTGAACTAACAATTTTATTTATCATGTTGTGGACTAACGATTTTAGCTATCATGTTGTGGACTAACGAATTTAGCTATCATGTTGTGGACTAACGATTTTAGATATCATGTTGTGGACTAACGAATTTAGCTATCATGTTGTGGAATAACGATTTCAGATATCATGTTGTGGACTAACGATTTTAGATATCATGTTGTGGACTAAGGAATTTAGCTGTCATGTTGTGGACTAACGATTTTATCTATCATGTTGTGGACTAATGATTTTAGCTATCATGTTGTGGACTAACGATTTTATCTATCATGTTGTGAACTAACGATTTTGGCTATCATGTTGTGGACTAACAATTTTATCTATCATGTTGTGGACTAACGATTTTAGTTATCATGTTTTGGACGAACGATTTTAGTTATCATGTTGTGAATTAACGAATTTAGCTATCATGTTGTGGACTAACGATTTTATCTATCATGTTGTGGACTAACAATTGTATCTATCATGTTGTGGACTAACGATTTTATCTATCATGTTGTGGACTAACGATTTTAGCTATCATGTTGTCAATTAACGATTTTAGCTATCATGTTGTGGACTAACGAATTTAGCTATCATCTTGTGGACTAACGATTTTAGCTATCATGTTGTGGACTAACGGTTTTAGCTATCATGTTGTGGACTAACAATTTCAGCTATCATGTTGTGGACTAACGATTTCAGCTATCATGTTGTGAACTAACGATTTTAGCTATCATGTTGTGGATTAACGATTTTAGCTATCATGTTGTGGACTAACGATTTTATCTATCATGTTGTGGACTAACGATTTCAGCTATCATGTTGTGGACTAACGATTTTAGCTATCATGTTGTGGACTAACGATTTCAGCTATCATGTTGTGGACTAACGATTTCAGCTCTCATGTTGTGGACTAACGATTTTAGCTATCATGTTGTGAACTAACGATTTTAGCTATCATGTTGTGGACTAACAATTTTATCTATCATATTGTGGACTAACGATTTTATCTATCATGTTGTAGACTAACGAATTTAGCTATCGTGTTGTAGACTAACGATTTTAGCTATCATGTTGTAGACTAATGATTTTAACTATCATGCTGTGGACGAACGATTTTATCTATCTTGTTGTGAACTAACGATTGTATCAATCATGTTGTGGACTAACGATTTTAGCTATCATGTTGTGGACTAACGATTTTAGTTATCATGTTGTGGACTAACGATTTTAGCTATCATGTTGTGGACTAACAATTTTATCTATCATGTTGTGGACCAACGATTTTAGCTATCATTTTGTGGACTAACGATTTTAGTTATCATGTTGTGGACTAACGGTTTTATTTATCATGTTGTGAACTAACGATTTTAGCTATCATGTTGTGGACTAACGATTTTATCTATCATGTTGTGAACTAACGATTTTAGCTATCATGTTGTGGACTAACAATTTTATCTATCATGTTGTGGACTAACGATTTTAGCTATCATGTTGTGAACTAACGATTTTAGTTATCATGTTGTGGACTAACGATTTTAGTTATCATGTTGTGAACTAACGATTTTAGCTATCATGTTGTGGACTAACGATTTTATCTATCATGTTGTGGACTAACGATTTTATCTATCATGTTGTGAACTAACGATTTTGGCTATCATGTTGTGGACTAACAATTTTATCTATCATGTTGTGGACTAACGATTTTAGCTATCATGTTGTGGACTAACGATTTTAGTTATCATGTTGTGGACTAACGATTTTAGTTATCATGTTGTGGATTAACGGCTTTAGCTATCATGTTGTGAACTAACGATTTTATCTATCATGTTGTGGACTAACGAATTTAGCTATCATGTTGTGGACTAACGATTTTAGATATCATGTTGTGGACTAACGATTGTAGCTATCATGTTGTGGACTAACGAATTTAGCTATCATGTTGTGAACTAACAATTTTATCTATCATGTTGTGGACTAACGATTTTAGCTATCATGTTGTCAATTAACGATTTTAGCTATCATGTTGTGGACTAACGAATTTAGCTATCATCTTGTGGACTAACGATTTTAGCTATCATGTTGTGGACTAACGGTTTTAGCTATCATGTTGTGGACTAACAATTTCAGCTATCATGTTGTGGACTAACGATTTCAGCTATCATGTTGTGAACTAACGATTTTAGCTATCATGTTGTGGATTAACGATTTTAGCTATCATGTTGTGGACTAACGATTTTATCTATCATGTTGTGGACTAACGATTTCAGCTATCATGTTGTGGACTAACGATTTTAGCTATCATGTTGTGGACTAACGATTTTAGCTATCATGTTGTGGACTAACGATTTTAGCTATCATGTTGTGGACTAACGATTTCAGCTCTCATGTTGTGGACTAATGATTTTAGCTATCATGTTGTGAACTAACGATTTTAGCAATCATGTTGTGGACTAACAATTTTATCTATCATATTGTGGACTAACGATTTTATCTATCATGTTGTAGACTAACGAATTTAGCTATCGTGTTGTAGACTAACGATTTTAGCTATCATGTTGTAGACTAATGATTTTAACTATCATGCTGTGGACGAACGATTTTATCTATCTTGTTGTGAACTAACGATTGTATCAATCATGTTGTGGACTAACGGTTTTAGCTATCATGTTGTGGACTAGCGATTTTAGTTATCATGTTGTGGACTAACGATTTTAGCTATCATGTTGTGGACTAACAATTTTATCTATCATGTTGTGGACCAACGACTTTAGCTATCATTTTGTGGACTAACGATTTTAGTTATCATGTTGTGGACTAACGGTTTTATCTATCATGTTGTGAACTAACGATTTTAGCTATCATGTTGTGGACTAACGATTTTATCTATCATGTTGTGAACTAACGATTTTAGCTATCATGTTGTGGACTAACAATTTTATCTATCATGTTGTGGACTAACGATTTTAGCTATCATGTTGTGGACTAACGATTTTAGTTATCATGTTGTGGACTAACGATTTTAGTTATCATGTTGTGAACTAACGATTTTAGCTATCATGTTGTGGACTAACGATTTTATCTATCATGTTGTGGACTAACGATTTTAGATATCATGTTGTTGACTAACGATTGTAGCTATCATGTTGTGGACTAACGAATTTAGCTATCATGTTGTGGACTAACGAATTTAGCTATCATCTTGTGGACTAACGGTTTTAGCTATCATGTTGTGAACTAACAATTTTATCTATCATGTTGTGGACTAACGATTTTAGCTATCATGTTGTGGACTAACGAATTTAGATATCATGTTGTGGACTAACGATTTTAGCTATCATGTTGTGAACTAACGATTTTAGCTATCATGTTGTGGACTAACGAATTTAGCTATCATGTTATGGACTAACGATTTTATCTATCATGTTGTGGACTAACGGTTTTAGCTATCATGTTGTGGATTAACGATTTTAGCTATCATGTTGTGGACTAACGATTTTATCTATCATGTTGTGGACTAACGATTTCAGCTATCATGTTGTGGACTAACGATTTTAGTTATCATCTTGTGAACTAACGATTTTACCTATCATGTTGTGGACTAACGATTTTAGCTATCATGTTGTGGACTAACGAATTTAGCTATCATGTTGTGGACTAACAATTTCAGCTATCATGTTGTGGACTAACGATTTCAGCTATCATGTTGTGAACTAACGATTTTAGCTATCATGTTGAGGATTAACGATTTTAGCTATCATGTTGTGGACTAACGATTTTAGATATCATGTTGTGGACTAACGATTTTAGATATCATGTTCTGGACTAACGATTTTAGCTATCATGTTGTGGACTAACGATTTTAGCTATCATGTTGTGGACTAACGATTTTAGCTATCATGTTGTGGACTAACGATTTCAGCTCTCATGTTGTGGACTAACGATTTTAGCAATCATGTTGTGAACTAACGATTTTAGCAATCATGTTGTGGACTAACAATTTTATCTATCATATTGTGGACTAACGATTTTATCTATCATGTTGTAGACTAACGATTTTAACTATCGTGTTGTGGACTAACGATTTTAGCTATCATGTTGTAGACTAATGATTTTAACTCTCATGCTGTGGACGAACGATTTTATTTATCTTGTTGTGAACTAACGATTGTATCTATCATGTTGTGGACTAACGGTTTTAGCTATCATATTGTGGACTAACGATTTTAGTTATCATGTTGTGGACTAACGATTTTAGCTATCATGTTGTGGACTAACAATTTTATCTATCATGTTGTGGACCAACGATTTTAGCTATCATTTTGTGGACTAACGATTTTAGTTATCATGTTGTGGACTAACGGTTTTATTTATCATGTTGTGAACTAACGATTTTAGCTATCATGTTGTGGACTAACGATTTTATCTATCATGTTGTGAACTAACGATTTTAGCTATCATGTTGTGGACTAACAATTTTATCTATCATGTTGTGAACTAACGATTTTAGCTATCATGTTGAGGATTAACGATTTTAGCTATCATGTTGTGGACTAACGATTTTATCTATCATGTTGTGGACTAACGATTTTAGATATCATGTTCTGGACTAACGATTTTAGCTATCATGTTGTGGACTAACGATTTTAGCTATCATGTTGTGGACTAACGATTTTAGCTATCATGTTGTGGACTAACGATTTCAGCTCTCATGTTGTGGACTAACGATTTTAGCAATCATGTTGTGAACTAACGATTTTAGCAATCATGTTGTGGACTAACAATTTTATCTATCATATTGTGGACTAACGATTTTATCTATCATGTTGTAGACTAACGATTTTAACTATCGTGTTGTGGACTAACGATTTTAGCTATCATGTTGTAGACTAATGATTTTAACTCTCATGCTGTGGACGAACGATTTTATTTATCTTGTTGTGAACTAACGATTGTATCTATCATGTTGTGGACTAACGGTTTTAGCTATCATATTGTGGACTAACGATTTTAGTTATCATGTTGTGGACTAACGATTTTAGCTATCATGTTGTGAACTAACAATTTTATCTATCATGTTGTGGACCAACGATTTTAGCTATCATTTTGTGGACTAACGATTTTAGTTATCATGTTGTGGACTAACGGTTTTATTTATCATGTTGTGAACTAACGATTTTAGCTATCATGTTGTGGACTAACGATTTTATCTATCATGTTGTGAACTAACGATTTTAGCTATCATGTTGTGGACTAACAATTTTATCTATCATGTTGTGGACTAACGATTTTAGCTATCATGTTGTGGACTAACGATTTTAGTTATCATGTTGTGGACTAACGATTTTAGTTATCATGTTGTGAACTAACGATTTTAGCTATCATGTTGTGGACTAACGATTTTATCTATCATGTTGTGGACTAATGATTTTAGCTATCATGTTGTGGACTAACGATTTTAGCTATCATGTTGTGAACTAACGATTTTGGCTATCATGTTGTGGACTAACAATTTTATCTATCATGTTGTGGACTAACGATTTTAGTTATCATGTTGTGGACGAACGATTTTAGTTATCATGTTGTGAATTAACGAATTTAGCTATCATGTTGTGGACTAACGATTTTATCTATCATGTTGTAGACTAACAATTGTATCTATCATGTTGTGGACTAACGATTTTATCTATCATGTTGTGGACTAACGATTTTAGTTATCATGTTGTGGATTAACGGCTTTAGCTATCATGTTGTGAACTAACGATTTTATCTATCATGTTGTGGACTAGCGAATTTAGCTATCATGTTGTGGACTAACGATTTTAGATATCATGTTGGGGACTAACGATTGTAGCTATCATGTTGTGGACTAACGAATTTAGCTATCATGTTGTGGACTAACGAATTTAGCTATCATCTTGTGGACTAACGGTTTTAGCTATCATGTTGTGAACTAACAATTTTATCTATCATGTTGTGGACTAACGATTTTAGCTATCATGTTGTGGACTAACGAATTTAGATATCATGTTGTGGACTAACGATTTTAGCTATCATGTTGTGAACTAACGATTTTAGCTATCATATTGTGGACTAACGAATTTAGCTATCATGTTGTGGACTAACGATTTTATCTATCATGTTGTGGACTAACGTTTTAGCTATCATGTTGTGGATTAACGATTTTAGCTATCATGTTGTGGACTAACGATTTTATCTATCATGTTGTGGACTAACGCTTTCAGCTATCATGTTGTGGACTAACGATTTTAGTTATCATCTTGTGAACTAACGATTTTATCTATCATGTTGTAGACTAACGATTTTAACTATCATGTTGTGGACTAACGATTTTACCTATCATGTTGTGGACTAACGATTTTAGCTATCATGTTGTGGACTAACGAATTTAGCTATCATGTTGTGGACTAACGAATTTAGCTATCATGTTGTGGACTAACGATTTTAGCTATCATGTTGTGAACTAACAATTTTATCTATCATGTTGTGGACTAACGATTTTAGCTATCATGTTGTGGACTAACGAATTTAGCTATCATGTTGTGGACTAACGATTTTAGATATCATGTTCTGGACTAACGATTTTAGCTATCATGTTGTGAACTAACGATTTTATCTATCATGTTGTGGAATAACGAATTTAGCTATCATGTTGTGGACTAACGATTTTAGCTATCATGTTGTGGACTAACGGTTTTAGCTATGATGTTGTGGACTAACGATTTCAGCTATCATGTTGTGGACTAACGATTTTAGCTATCATGTTGTCAACTAACGATTTTAGCTATCATGTTGTGGATTAACCATTTTAGCTATCATGTTCTGGACTAACGATTTTATCTATCATGTTGTGGACTAACGATTTCAGCTATCATGTTGTGGATTAACGATTTTAGTTATCATGTTGTGAACTAACGATTTTATCTATCATGTTGTAGACTAACGATTTTAGCTATCATGTTGTGGACTAACGATTTTAACTCACATGTTGTAGACTAATGATTTTAGCTATCATGTTGTGGACTAACGATTTCAGCTATCATGTTGTGAACTAACGATTTTAACTCACATGTTGTAGACTAATGATTTTAGCTATCATGTTGTGGACTAACGATTTTAGCTATCATGTTGTGGACTAACGATTTTAGTTATCATGTTGTGGACTAACGATTTTAGCTATCATGTTGTGGACTAACGATTTTAATTATCATGTTGTGGACTAACGATTTTATCTATCATGTTATAAACTAACGATTTTAGTTATCATGTAGTGGACTAACAATTTTATCTATCATGTTGTGGACTAACGATTGTAACTATCATGTTGTGGACTAACGATTTTATCTATCATGTTGTAGACTAACGATTTTAACTATCGTGTTGTGGACTAATGATTTTAGCTATCATGTTGTAGACTAATGATTTTAGCTATCATGTTGTGGACTAACGATGTTTTCTATCTTGTTGTGAACTAACGATTGTATCTATCATGTTGTGGACTAACGGTTTTAGCAATCATGTTGTGGACTAACGATTTTAGTTATCATGTTGTGGACTAACGATTTTAGCTATCATGTTGTGGACTAACAATTTTATCTATCATGTTGTGGACCAACGATTTTAGCTATCATTTTGTGGACTAACGATTTTAGTTATCATGTTGTGGACTAACGGTTTTATTTATCATGTTGTGAACTAACGATTTTAGCTATCATGTTGTGGACTAACGATTTTATCTATCATGTTGTGGACTAACGATTTCAGCTATCATGTTGTGGACTAACGATTTTAGTTATCATGTTGTGAACTAACGATTTTATCTATCATGTTGTAGACTAACGATTTTAACTATCATGTTGTGGACTAACGATTTTAGCTATCATGTTGTGGACTAACGAATTTAGCTATCATGTTGTGGACTAACGATTTTAGATATCATGTTGTGGACTAACGAATTTAGCTATCATGTTGTGGACTAACGATTTTAGATATCATGTTGTGGACTAACGATTTTAGCTATCATGTTGTGGACTAACAATTTAGCTATCATGTTGTGGACTAACGAATATAGCTATCATGTTGTGGACTAACGGTTTTAGCTATCATGTTGTCAACTAACAATTTTATCTATCATGTTGTGGACTAACAATTTCAGCTATGATGTTGTGGACTAACGATTTTAGATATCATGTTGTGGACTAACGATTTTAGCTTTCATGTTGTGGACAAACGATTTTAGCTATCATGTTGTAGACTAACGATTTTAGCTATCATGTTGTGGACTAACGGTTTTAGCTATCATGTTGTGGACTAACGATTTCAGCTATTATGTTGTGGACTAACGATTTCAGCTATCATGTTGTGAACTAACGATTTTAGCTATCATGTTGTGGATTAACGATTTTAGCTATCATGTTGTGGACTAACGATTTTATCTATCATGTTGTGGACTAACGATTTCAGCTATCATGTTGTAGACTAACGATTTTAACTATCATGTTGTGGACTAACGATTTTAACTATCATGTTGTAGACTAATGATTTTAGCTATCATGTTGTGGACTAACGATTTTAGCTATCATGTTGTGGACTAACGATTTTAGTTATCATGTTGTGGACTAATGATTTTAGCTATCATGTTGTGGACTAACGATTTTAGCTATCATGTTGTGGACTAACGATTTTAGCAATCATGTTGTGAACTAACGATTTTAGCAATCATGTTGTGGACTAACAATTTTATCTATCATATTGTGGACTAACGATTTTATCTATCATGTTGTAGACTAACGATTTTAACTATCGTGTTGTGGACTAACGATTTTAGCTATCATGTTGTAGACTAATGATTTTAACTCTCATGCTGTGGACGAACGATTTTATTTATCTTGTTGTGAACTAACGATTGTATCTATCATGTTGTGGACTAACGGTTTTAGCTATCATATTGTGGACTAACGATTTTAGTTATCATGTTGTGGACTAACGATTTTAGCTATCATGTTGTGGACTAACAATTTTATCTATCATGTTGTGGACCAACGATTTTAGCTATCATTTTGTGGACTAACGATTTTAGTTATCATGTTGTGGACTAACGGTTTTATTTATCATGTTGTGAACTAACGATTTTAGCTATCATGTTGTGGACTAACGATTTTATCTATCATGTTGTGAACTAACGATTTTAGCTATCATGTTGTGGACTAACAATTTTATCTATCATGTTGTGAACTAACGATTTTAGCTATCATGTTGAGGATTAACGATTTTAGCTATCATGTTGTGGACTAACGATTTTATCTATCATGTTGTGGACTAACGATTTTAGATATCATGTTCTGGACTAACGATTTTAGCTATCATGTTGTGGACTAACGATTTTAGCTATCATGTTGTGGACTAACGATTTTAGCTATCATGTTGTGGACTAACGATTTCAGCTCTCATGTTGTGGACTAACGATTTTAGCAATCATGTTGTGAACTAACGATTTTAGCAATCATGTTGTGGACTAACAATTTTATCTATCATATTGTGGACTAACGATTTTATCTATCATGTTGTAGACTAACGATTTTAACTATCGTGTTGTGGACTAACGATTTTAGCTATCATGTTGTAGACTAATGATTTTAACTCTCATGCTGTGGACGAACGATTTTATTTATCTTGTTGTGAACTAACGATTGTATCTATCATGTTGTGGACTAACGGTTTTAGCTATCATATTGTGGACTAACGATTTTAGTTATCATGTTGTGGACTAACGATTTTAGCTATCATGTTGTGAACTAACAATTTTATCTATCATGTTGTGGACCAACGATTTTAGCTATCATTTTGTGGACTAACGATTTTAGTTATCATGTTGTGGACTAACGGTTTTATTTATCATGTTGTGAACTAACGATTTTAGCTATCATGTTGTGGACTAACGATTTTATCTATCATGTTGTGAACTAACGATTTTAGCTATCATGTTGTGGACTAACAATTTTATCTATCATGTTGTGGACTAACGATTTTAGCTATCATGTTGTGGACTAACGATTTTAGTTATCATGTTGTGGACTAACGATTTTAGTTATCATGTTGTGAACTAACGATTTTAGCTATCATGTTGTGGACTAACGATTTTATCTATCATGTTGTGGACTAATGATTTTAGCTATCATGTTGTGGACTAACGATTTTAGCTATCATGTTGTGAACTAACGATTTTGGCTATCATGTTGTGGACTAACAATTTTATCTATCATGTTGTGGACTAACGATTTTAGTTATCATGTTGTGGACGAACGATTTTAGTTATCATGTTGTGAATTAACGAATTTAGCTATCATGTTGTGGACTAACGATTTTATCTATCATGTTGTAGACTAACAATTGTATCTATCATGTTGTGGACTAACGATTTTATCTATCATGTTGTGGACTAACGATTTTAGTTATCATGTTGTGGATTAACGGCTTTAGCTATCATGTTGTGAACTAACGATTTTATCTATCATGTTGTGGACTAGCGAATTTAGCTATCATGTTGTGGACTAACGATTTTAGATATCATGTTGGGGACTAACGATTGTAGCTATCATGTTGTGGACTAACGAATTTAGCTATCATGTTGTGGACTAACGAATTTAGCTATCATCTTGTGGACTAACGGTTTTAGCTATCATGTTGTGAACTAACAATTTTATCTATCATGTTGTGGACTAACGATTTTAGCTATCATGTTGTGGACTAACGAATTTAGATATCATGTTGTGGACTAACGATTTTAGCTATCATGTTGTGAACTAACGATTTTAGCTATCATATTGTGGACTAACGAATTTAGCTATCATGTTGTGGACTAACGATTTTATCTATCATGTTGTGGACTAACGTTTTAGCTATCATGTTGTGGATTAACGATTTTAGCTATCATGTTGTGGACTAACGATTTTATCTATCATGTTGTGGACTAACGCTTTCAGCTATCATGTTGTGGACTAACGATTTTAGTTATCATCTTGTGAACTAACGATTTTATCTATCATGTTGTAGACTAACGATTTTAACTATCATGTTGTGGACTAACGATTTTACCTATCATGTTGTGGACTAACGATTTTAGCTATCATGTTGTGGACTAACGAATTTAGCTATCATGTTGTGGACTAACGAATTTAGCTATCATGTTGTGGACTAACGATTTTAGCTATCATGTTGTGAACTAACAATTTTATCTATCATGTTGTGGACTAACGATTTTAGCTATCATGTTGTGGACTAACGAATTTAGCTATCATGTTGTGGACTAACGATTTTAGATATCATGTTCTGGACTAACGATTTTAGCTATCATGTTGTGAACTAACGATTTTATCTATCATGTTGTGGAATAACGAATTTAGCTATCATGTTGTGGACTAACGATTTTAGCTATCATGTTGTGGACTAACGGTTTTAGCTATGATGTTGTGGACTAACGATTTCAGCTATCATGTTGTGGACTAACGATTTTAGCTATCATGTTGTCAACTAACGATTTTAGCTATCATGTTGTGGATTAACCATTTTAGCTATCATGTTCTGGACTAACGATTTTATCTATCATGTTGTGGACTAACGATTTCAGCTATCATGTTGTGGATTAACGATTTTAGTTATCATGTTGTGAACTAACGATTTTATCTATCATGTTGTAGACTAACGATTTTAGCTATCATGTTGTGGACTAACGATTTTAACTCACATGTTGTAGACTAATGATTTTAGCTATCATGTTGTGGACTAACGATTTCAGCTATCATGTTGTGAACTAACGATTTTAACTCACATGTTGTAGACTAATGATTTTAGCTATCATGTTGTGGACTAACGATTTTAGCTATCATGTTGTGGACTAACGATTTTAGTTATCATGTTGTGGACTAACGATTTTAGCTATCATGTTGTGGACTAACGATTTTAATTATCATGTTGTGGACTAACGATTTTATCTATCATGTTATAAACTAACGATTTTAGTTATCATGTAGTGGACTAACAATTTTATCTATCATGTTGTGGACTAACGATTGTAACTATCATGTTGTGGACTAACGATTTTATCTATCATGTTGTAGACTAACGATTTTAACTATCGTGTTGTGGACTAATGATTTTAGCTATCATGTTGTAGACTAATGATTTTAGCTATCATGTTGTGGACTAACGATGTTTTCTATCTTGTTGTGAACTAACGATTGTATCTATCATGTTGTGGACTAACGGTTTTAGCAATCATGTTGTGGACTAACGATTTTAGTTATCATGTTGTGGACTAACGATTTTAGCTATCATGTTGTGGACTAACAATTTTATCTATCATGTTGTGGACCAACGATTTTAGCTATCATTTTGTGGACTAACGATTTTAGTTATCATGTTGTGGACTAACGGTTTTATTTATCATGTTGTGAACTAACGATTTTAGCTATCATGTTGTGGACTAACGATTTTATCTATCATGTTGTGGACTAACGATTTCAGCTATCATGTTGTGGACTAACGATTTTAGTTATCATGTTGTGAACTAACGATTTTATCTATCATGTTGTAGACTAACGATTTTAACTATCATGTTGTGGACTAACGATTTTAGCTATCATGTTGTGGACTAACGAATTTAGCTATCATGTTGTGGACTAACGATTTTAGATATCATGTTGTGGACTAACGAATTTAGCTATCATGTTGTGGACTAACGATTTTAGATATCATGTTGTGGACTAACGATTTTAGCTATCATGTTGTGGACTAACAATTTAGCTATCATGTTGTGGACTAACGAATATAGCTATCATGTTGTGGACTAACGGTTTTAGCTATCATGTTGTCAACTAACAATTTTATCTATCATGTTGTGGACTAACAATTTCAGCTATGATGTTGTGGACTAACGATTTTAGATATCATGTTGTGGACTAACGATTTTAGCTTTCATATTGTGGACAAACGATTTTAGCTATCATGTTGTAGACTAACGATTTTAGCTATCATGTTGTGGACTAACGGTTTTAGCTATCATGTTGTGGACTAACGATTTCAGCTATTATGTTGTGGACTAACGATTTCAGCTATCATGTTGTGAACTAACGATTTTAGCTATCATGTTGTGGATTAACGATTTTAGCTATCATGTTGTGGACTAACGATTTTATCTATCATGTTGTGGACTAACGATTTCAGCTATCATGTTGTAGACTAACGATTTTAACTATCATGTTGTGGACTAACGATTTTAACTATCATGTTGTAGACTAATGATTTTAGCTATCATGTTGTGGACTAACGATTTTAGCTATCATGTTGTGGACTAACGATTTTAGTTATCATGTTGTGGACTAATGATTTTAGCTATCATGTTGTGGACTAACGATTTTAGCTATCATGTTGTAGACTAATGATTTTAGCTATCATGTTGTGGACTAACGATTTTATCTATCTTGTTGTGAACTAACGATTGTATCTATCATGTTGTGGACTAACGGTTTTAGCTATCATATTGTGGACTAACGATTTTAGTTATCATGTTGTGGACTAACGATTTTAGCTATCATGTTGTGGACTAACAATTTTATCTATCATGTTGTGGAATAACGATTTTAGCTATCATGTTGTGGACTAACGATTTTAGTTATCATGTTGTGGACTAACGATTTTATTTATCATGTTGTGAACTAACGATTTTAGCTATCATGTTGTGGACTAGCGATTTTATCTATCATGTTGTGAACTAATGATTTTAGCTATCATGTTGTGGACTAACAATTTTATCTATCATGTTGTGGACTAACGATTTTAGCTATCATGTTGTGAACTAACGATTTTAGTTATCATGTTGTGGACTAACGATTTTAGCTATCATGTTGTGAACTAACGATTTTAGCTATCATGTTGTGGACTAACGATTTTATCTATCATGTTGTGGACTAATGATTTTAGCTATCATGTTGTGGACTAACGATTTTATCTATCATGTTGTGAACTAACGATTTTGGCTATCATGTTGTGGACTAACAATTTTATCTATCATGTTGTGGACTAACGATTTTAGCTATCATGTTGTGGACTAACGATTTTAGTTATCATGTTGTGGACGAACGATTTTAGTTATCATGTTGTGAATTAACGATTTTAGCTATCATGTTGTGGACTAACGATTTTATCTATCATGTTGTGGACTAACGACTTTAGTTATCATGTTGTGGATTAACGGCTTTAGCTATCATGTTGTGAACTAATGATTGTATCTATCATGTTGTGGACTAACGATTTT
Source organism: Bathymodiolus septemdierum (assembly GCA_963383655.1). Lineage (NCBI taxonomy): Eukaryota > Metazoa > Mollusca > Bivalvia > Mytilida > Modiolidae > Bathymodiolus > Bathymodiolus septemdierum. Next base: position 62,179,298 of record OY726529.1, read on the forward strand.
AGCTATCATGTTGTGGACTAACGATTTTAGTTATCATGTTGTGGACTAACGATTTTAGCTATCATGTTGTGGACTAACAATTTTATCTATCATGTTGTGGACTAACGATTTTATCTATCATGTTGTGGACTAACGATTTTAGTTATCATGTTGTGGACTAACGATTTTATTTATCATGTTGTGAACTAACGATTTTAGCTATCATGTTGTGGACTAACGATTTTATCTATCATGTTGTGAATTAACGATTTTAGCTATCATGTTGTGGACTAACAATTTTATCTATCATGTTGTGGACTAACGATTTTAGCTATCATGTTGTGGACTAACGATTTTAGTTATCATGTTGTGGACTAACGATTTTAGTTATCATGTTGTGAACTAACGATTTTAGCTATCATGTTGTGGACTAACGATTTTATCTATCATGTTGTGGACTAATGATTTTAGCTATCATGTTGTGGACTAACGATTTTATCTATCATGTTGTGAACTAACGATTTTGGCTATCATGTTGTGGACTAACAATTTTATCTATCATGTTGTGGACTAACGATTTTAGCTATCATGTTGTGGACTAACGATTTTAGTTATCATGTTGTGGACGAACGATTTTAGTTATCATGTTGTGAATTAACGATTTTACCTATCATGTTGTGGACTAACGATTTTATCTATCATGTTGTGGACTAACAATTTTATCTATCATGTTGTGGACTAACGAATTTAGATATCATGTTGTGGACTAACGATTTTAGCTATCATGTTGTGGACAAACGAATTTAGCTATCATGTTGTGCACTAACGAATTTAGCTATCATGTTGTGGACTAACGGTTTTAGCTATCATGTTGTGAACTAACAATTTTATCTATCATGTTGTGGACTAACGATTTTAGCTATCATGTTGTGGACTAACGAATTTAGCTATCATGTTGTGGACTAACGATTTTAGATATCATGTTGTGGACTAACGATTTTAGCTATCATGTTGTGAACTAACGATTTTAGCTATCATGTTGTGGACTAACGAATTTAGCTATCATGTTGTGGACTAACGATTTTAGCTATCATGTTGTGGACTAACGGTTTTAGCTATCATGTTGTGGACTAACGATTTTAGCTATCATGTTGTGGACTAACGATTTTAGGTATCATGTTGTGGACTAACGATTTTAGCTATCGTGTTGTGGACTAACGATTTCAGCTCTCATGTTGTGGACTAACGATTTTTGCTATCATGTTGTGGACTAACGATTTTAGTTATCATGTTGTGGACTAACGATTTTATCTATCATGTTGTGAACTAACGATTTTAGCTATCATGTTGTGGACTAACAATTTTATCTATCATGTTGTGGACTAACGATTTTATCTATCATGTTGTGGACTAACGATTTCAGCTATCATGTTGTGGACTAACGATTTTAGCTATCATGTTGTAGACTAATGATTTTAGCTATCATGTTGTGGACTAACGATTTTATCTATCTTGTTGTGAACTAACGATTGTATCTATCATGTTGTGGACTAACGGTTTTAGCTATCATATTGTGGACTAACGATTTTAGTTATCATGTTGTGGACTAACGATTTTAGCTATCATGTTGTGGACTAACAATTTTATCTATCATGTTGTGGACTAACGATTTTAGCTATCATGTTGTGGACTAACGATTTTATTTATCATGTTGTGAACTAACGATTTTAGCTATCATGTTGTGGACTAACGATTTTATCTATCATGTTGTGAACTAACGATTTTAGCTATCATGTTGTGGCATAACAATTTTAGCTATCATGCTGTGGACTAACGATTTTAGCTATCATGTTGTGGACTAACGATTTTAGTTATCATGTTGTGGACTAACGATTTTAGCTATCATGTTGTGAACTAAGGATTTTAGCTTTCATGTTGTGGACTAACGATTTTATCTATCATGTTGTGGACTAATGATTTTAGCTATCATGTTGTGGACTAACGATTTTATCTATCATGTTGTGAACTAACGATTTTGGCTATCATGTTGTGGACTAACAATTTTATCTATCATGTTGTGGACTAACGATTTTAGTTATCATGCTGTGGACGAACGATTTTAGTTATCGTGTTGTGAATTAACGATTTTAGCTATCATGTTATGGACTAACGATTTTATCTATCATGTTGTGGACTAACAATTTTATCTATCATGTTGTGGACTAACGATTTTATCTATCATGTTGTGGACTAACGACTTTAGTTATCATGTTGTGGATTAACGGCTTTAGCTATCATGTTGTGAACTAACGATTGTATCTATCATGTTGTGGACTAACGATTTTAGCTATCATGTTGTGGATTAACGATTTTAGTTATCATGTTGTGGATTAACGATTTTAGCTATCATGTTGTGGACTAACAATTTTATCTATCATGTTGTGGACTAACGATTTTAGCTATCATGTTGTGGACTAACGATTTTAGTTATCATATTGTGGACTAACGATTTTATTAATCATGTTGTGAACTAACGATTTTAGCTATCATGTTGTGGACTAACGATTTTATCTATCATGTTGTGAATTAACGATTTTAGCTATCATGTTGTGGACTAACAATTTGATCTATCATGTTGTGGACTAACGATTTTAGCTATCATGTTGTGGACTAACGATTTTAGTTATCATGTTGTGGACTAACGATTTTAGTTATCATGTTGTGAACTAACGATTTTAGCTATCATGTTGTGGACTAACGATTTTATCTATCATGTTGTGGACTAATGATTTTAGCTATCATGTTGTGGACTAACGATTTTATCTATCATGTTGTGAACTAACGATTTTGGCTATCATGTTGTGGACTAACAATTTTATCTATCATGTTGTGGACTAACGATTTTAGATATCATGTTGTGGACTAACGATTTTAGTTATCATGTTGTGGACGAACGATTTTAGTTATCATGTTGTGAATTAACGATTTTAGCTATCATGTTGTGGACTAACGATTTTATCTATCATGTTGTGGACTAACAATTTTAGCTATCATGTTGTGGACTAACGAATTTAGATATCATGTTGTGGACTAACGATTTTAGCTATCATGTTGTGGACAAACGAATTTAGCTATCATGTTGTGGACTAACGAATTTAGCTATCATGTTGTGGACTAACGGTTTTAGCTATCATGTTGTGAACTAACAATTTTATCTATCATGTTGTGGACTAACGATTTTAGCTATCATGTTGTGGACTAACGAATTTAGCTATCATGTTGTGGACTAACGATTTTAGATATCATGTTGTGGACTAACGATTTTAGCTATCATGTTGTGAACTAACGATTTTAGCTATCATGTTGTGGACTAACGAATTTAGCTATCATGTTGTGGACTAACGATTTTAGCTATCATGTTGTGGACTAACGGTTTTAGCTATCATGTTGTGGACTAACGATTTCAGCTATCATGTTGTGGACTAACGATTTCAGCTATCATGTTCTGAACTAACGATTTTAGCTATCATGTTGTGGATTAACGATTTTAGCTATCATGTTGTGGACTAACGATTTTATCTATCATGTTGTGAACTAACGATTTTAGCTATCATGTTGTGGACTAACAATTTTATCTATCATGTTGTGGACTAACGATTTTAGCTATCATGTTGTGGACTAACGATTTTAGTTATCATGTTGTGGACTAACGATTTTAGTTATCATGTTGTGAACTAACGATTTTAGCTATCATGTTGTGGACTAACGATTTTATCTATCATGTTGTGAACTAACGATTTTAGCTATCATGTTGTGGACTAACAATTTTATCTATCATGTTGTGGACTAACGATTTTAGCTATCATGTTGTGGACTAACGATTTTAGTTATCATGTTGTGGATTAACGGCTCTAGCTATCATGTTGTGAACTAACAATTTTATATATCATGTTGTGGACTAACGATTTTAGCTATCATGTTGTGGACTAACGAATATAGCTATCATATTGTGGACTAACGATTTTAGATATCATGTTGTGGACTAACGAATTTAGCTATCATGTTGTGGACTAACGATTTTAGATATCATGTTGTGGACTAACGATTTTAGCTATCATGTTGTGGACTAATGATTTTAGCTATCATGTTGTGGACTAACGAATTTAGCTATCATGTTATGGACTAACGATTTTAGTTATCATGTTGTGGACTAACGGTTTTAGCTATCATGTTGTGGACTAACGATTTCAGCTATCATGTTGTGGACTAATGATTTCAGCTATCATGTTGTGAACTAACGATTTTAGCTATCATGTTGTGGATTAACGATTTTAGCTATCATGTTGTGGACTAACGATTTTATCTATCATGTTGTGGACTAACGATTTCAGCTATCATGTTGTGGACTAACGATTTTAGCTATCATGTTGTGGACTAACGATTTTAGCTATCATGTTGTGGACTAACGATTTTAGCTATCGTGTTGTGGACTAACGATTTTAGCTATCATGTTGTGGACTAACGATTTTAGCTATCATGTTATGGACTAACGATTTTATCTATCATGTTGTGGACTAATGATTGTATCTATCATGTTGTGGACTAACGATTTTATCTATCATGTTGTGGACTAACGATTTCAGCTATCATGTTGTGGACTAACGATTTTAGCTATCATGTTGTGGACTAACGGTTTTAGCTATCATGTTGTGGACTAACGATTTTAGCTATTATGTTATGGACTAACGATTTTATCTATCATGTTGTGGACTACCGATTGTATCTAACATGTTGTGGACTAACGATTTTATCTATCACGTTGTGGACTAACGATTTTATCTATCATGTTGTGGACTAACGATTTTATCTATCACGTTGTGGACTAACGATTTTATCTATCATGTTGTGGACTAACGATTTTAGCTATCACGTTGTGGACTAACGATTTTATCTATCATGTTGTGGACTAACGATTTTAGCTATCATGTTGTGGACTAACGATTTTATCTATCATGTTGTGGACTAACGATTTTAGCTATCATGTTGTGGACTAACGATTTTATCTATCATGTTGTGGACTAACGATTTTAGTTATCATGTTGTGGACTAACGATTTTTTTTAAATTATTTGGATTTCTAATATTTTGATCTTGAGCGTCACCTGATAAAGGTTATTCCAGGAAGGCCTCGTGCGCACTAAATTTGATTTCTACGTGTTTATTATAATATATCATTGGGTTTTCCTGTTTTTAGCGCTGACCTTACCCGACAACGCGCTTATTCCAGAAACGTCCTGTCACCAATCAAACTAGAGATCTGCAACTTTGTCGATATGAAGATATCTCTGCTAGATATATTTATTATTGAAACTTACGAGTTCCTAAATAATGCAATTGTCATTTAAACTAAGGCACATCTCCCTAAGACTTATGTAAGATAACCCTAGGCCAATTTAGATGATTACGCATATGCCCTGTTTTACTGTCCTAGATCTTTAAATTATTTGGCGTTACACTATTTTGACTTTTGAGAATACCTGATATATGTCATCAGTAACATGAGGGTAACCACACGTGAAGCAAGAACTGCTTACCATTCCGTAGCACCTGAGTTCACGTTCTGTATTTAGCAGGGATCGTGTTGCTCGATCTTTAGTTTTCGGTGTAATGTTTTATCAATCATTATTTTTCCTTCTATCCCTTTTCTTTGGGCCATTGCATTGTCTGTCCTTATATTTACGGCTTTTCATTGCCTCTTTGGTATCTGGATCTTTTCTTATTGTAGAAACCTGTCGTGCGAAGTATATTAGCCATCTACAGTTATATTTAAACCCGTATTTAAAAATGTTGTTGTGATTGAGAGAAATAGCTGATAATAAATTCACAACATACTTACTGAATACTAATGACAGGGGCGGATCCACGGGGGGCGCCCCCAACAATTTTCGCGCCTCCCTTCGCAATTGGAAAAAATATGATTTTTTGGCGTAAAATCGTGATTTTTCACACGAAATACCCCCAAAAAAATTTAATTCCCCCCCTCCCGCCCCTAACTTGAAATCCTGGATCCGCCCCTGAATGACAAAAATACATATTTGAAATGTGAAAATCTTTAAAATTTGAGGAAGAAAAAAGTTATCTGTGTGTGGCTAAATGCATAATGTCACTACGTTACACGTACATGTACAATGTATCTTCCAAAATCTATTAAAATATTAATATTGACAAATAGTTTGCTTAATCCGTATAAATATAGATTATCGTGCTACCAGTGGATTACGATATTTTTCCACTCGAGATTAAGGGTTTCAAGAAAATATTGTAATTATTAACAAACCGTCTATAACAATTTTAAGTCGTTAATTTTCGTCGTTTATGACTCGACAGGAAATTGACAGGAATTCTCCTGCAGAAATGTAACTAACATCGTGATTAAACATTAGAGAATACCGAAAAGGCAATAAAAAAAGAACAATCCAGAGAAAATGGCAACACAGGGCACACAAAGCGAAGAAAAGCAAAACAATAGCACGACACAATATGTGTTGGGCACCACTATAGGCAGGCAAATACAAATTACATAAACAAGACATGAGCCCTCCCACAAACAACTGAAGGTAAAGAAGAACCAAACAAATATAAATAACATAAACAAGACATGAGCCCTCCTACAAACAACTGAAGGTAAAGAAGAACCAAACAAATACAAATAACATAAACAAGACATGAGCCCTCCCACAAACAACTGAAGGTAAAGAAGAACCAAACAAATACAAATAATATAAACAAGACATGAGCCCTCCTACAACCAACTGAAGGTAAAGAAGAACCAAACAAATACAAATAACATAAACAAGACATGAGCCCTCCTACAAACAACTGAAGGTAAAGAAGAACCAAACAAACACAAATAACATAAACAAGACATGAGCCCTCCCACAAACAACTCAAGGTAAAGAAGAACCAAACAAATACAAATAACATAAACAAGACATGAGCCCTCCTACAAATAACTGAAGGTAAAGAAGAACCAAACAAATACAAATAACATAAACAAGACATGAGCCCTCCTACAAACAACTGAAGGTAAAGACGAACCAAACAAATACGAATAACATAAACAAGACATGAGCCCTCCTACAAACAACTGAAGGTAAAGAAGAACCAAACAAATACAAATAACATAAACAAGACATGAGCCCTCCTACAAACAACTGAAGGTAAAGAAGAACCAAACAAATACAAATAACATAAACAAGACATGAGCCCTCCTACAAACAACTGAAGGTAAAGAAGAACCAAACAAATACAAATAACATAAACAAGACATGAGCCCTCCTACAAACAACTGAAGGTAAAGAAGAACCAAACAAATACAAATAACATAAACAAGACATGAGCCCTCCTACAAACAACTGAAGGTAAAGAAGAACCAAACAAATACAAATAACATAAACAAGACATGAGCCCTCCTACAACCAACTGAAGGTAAAGAAGAACCAAACAAATACAAATAACATAAACAAGACATGAGCCCTCCTACAAACAACTGATGGTAAAGACGAACCAAACAAATACAAATAACATAAACAAGACATGAGCCCTCCTACAAACAACTGAAGGTAAGGAAGAACCAAACAAATACAAATAACATAAACAAGACATGAGCCCTCCTACAAACAACTGAAGGTAAAGAAGAACCAAGCAAATACAAATAACATAAACAAGACATGAGCCCTCCTACAACCAACTGAAGGTAAAGAAGAACCAAACAAATACAAATAACATAAACAAGACATGAGCCCTCCTACAAACAACTGAAGGTAAAGACGAACCAAACAAATACAAATAACATAAACAAGACATGAGCCCTCCCATAAATAACTGAAGGTAAAGAAGAACCAAACAAATACAAATAACATAAACAAGACATGAGCCCTCCTACAAACAACTGAAGATAAAGAAGAACCAAACAAATACAAATAACATAAACAAGACATGAGCCCTCCCACAACCAACTGAAGGTAAAGAAGAACCAAACAAATACAAATAACATAAACAAGACATGAGCCCTCCCACAAACAACTGAAGGTAAAGAAGAACCAAACAAATACAAATAACATAAACAAGACATGAGCCCTCCCACAAACAACTGAAGGTAAAGAAGAACCAAACAAATACAAATAACATAAACAAGATATGAGCCCTCCTACAAACAACTGAAGGTAAAGAAGAACCAAACAAATACAAATAACATAAACAAGACATGAGCCCTCCTACAAACAACTGAAGGTAAAGAAGAACCAAACAAATACAAATAACATAAACAAGACATGAGCCCTCCTACAAACAACTGAAGGTAAAGAAGAACCAAACAAATACAAATAACATAAACAAGACATGAGCCCTCCCACAAACAACTGAAGGTAAAGAAGAACCAAACAAATACAAATAACATAAACAAGACATGAGCCCTCCCACAAACAACTGAAGGTAAAGAAGAACCAAACAAATACAAATAACATAAACAAGATATGAGCCCTCCTACAAACAACTGAAGGTAAAGAAGAACCAAACAAATACAAATAACATAAACAAGACATGAGCCCTCCTACAAACAACTGAAGGTAAAGAAGAACCAAACAAATACAAATAACATAAACAAGATATGAGCCCTCCTACAAACAACTGAAGGTAAAGAAGAACCAAACAAATACAAATAACATAAACAAGACATGAGCCCTCCCACAAACAACTGAAGGTAAAGAAGAACCAAGCAAACACAAATAACATAAACAAGATATGAGCCCTCCTACAAACAACTGAAGGTAAAGAAGAACCAAACAAATACAAATAACATCAACAAAATATGAGCCCTCCCATAAATAACTGAAGGTAAAGAAGAACCAAACAAATACAAATAACATAAACAAGATATGAGCCCTCCTACAAACAACTGAAGGTAAAGAAGAATCAAACAAATACAAATAACATAAACAAGATATGAGCCCTCCCATAAATAACTGAAGGTAAAGAAGAACCAAACAAATACAAATAACATAAACAAGACATGAGCCCTCCTACAAACAACTGAAGGTAAAGAAGAACCAAACAAATACAAATAACATAAACAAGATATGAGCCCTCCCATAAATAACTGAAGGTAAAGAAGAACCAAACAAATACAAATAACATAAACAAGATATGAGCCCTCCTACAAACAACTGAAGGTAAAGAAGAACCAAACAAATACAAATAACATAAACAAGATATGAGCCCTCCCATAAATAACTGAAGGTAAAGAAGAACCAAACAAATACAAATAACATAAACAAGACATGAGCCCTCCCACAAACAACTGAAGGTAAAGAAGAACCAAACAAATACAAATAACATAAACAAGATATGAGCCCTCCTACAAACAACTGAAGGTAAAGAAGAACCAAACAAATACAAATAACATAAACAAGACATGAGCCTTCCTACAAACAACTGAAGGTAAAGAAGAACCAAACAAATACAAATAACATAAACAAGACATGAGCCCTCCTACAAACAACTGAAGGTAAAGAAGAACCAAACAAATACAAATAGCATAAACAAGACATGAGCCCTCCTACAAACAACTGAGGGTAAAGACGAACCAAGCAAATACAAATAACATAAACAAGACATGAGCCCTCCTACAACCAACTGAAGGTAAAGAAGAACCAAACAAATACAAATAACATAAACAAGACATGAGCCCTCCTACAACCAACTGAAGGTAAAGAAGAACCAAACAAATACAAATAACATAAACAAGACATGAGCCCTCCTACAAACAACTGAAGGTAAAGAAGAACCAAACAAATACAAATAACATAAACAAGACATGAGCCCTCCTACAAACAACTGAAGGTAAAGACGAACCAAACAAATACAAATAACATAAACAAGACATGAGCCCTCCCACAAACAACTGAAGGTAAAGAAGAACCAAGCAAATACAAATAACATAAACAAGACATGAGCCCTCCTACAAACAACTGAAGGTAAAGAAGAACCAAACAAATACAAATAACATAAACAAGACATCAGCCCTCCTACAAACAACTGAAGGAAAAGAAGAACCAAACAAATACAAATAACATAAACAAGACATGAGCCCTCCTACAAACAACTGAAGGTAAAGAAGAACCAAACAAATACAAATAACATAAACAAGAAATGAGCCCTCCTACAAACAACTGAAGGTAAAGAAGAACCAAACAAACACAAATAACATAAACAAGACATGAGCCCTCCCACAAACAACTGAAGGTAAAGAAGAACCAAACAAATACAAATAACATAAACAAGACATGAGCCCTCCTACAAACAACTGAAGGTAAAGAAGAACCAAACAAATACAAATAACATAAACAAGACATGAGCCCTCCTACAAACAACTGAAAGTAAAGAAGAACCAAACAAATACAAATAACATAAACAAGACATGAGCCCTCCTACAACCAACTGAAGGTAAAGAAGAACCAAGCAAATACAAATAACATAAACAAGACATGAGCTCTCCTACAAACAACTGAAGGTAAAGACGAACCAAACAAATACAAATAACATAAACAAGACATGAGCCCTCCTACAAACAACTGAAGGTAAAGAAGAACCAAACAAATACAAATAACATAAACAAGACATGAGCCCTCCCACAAACAACTGAAGGTAAAGAAGAACCAAGCAAATACAAATAACATAAACAAGACATGAGCCCTCCTACAAACAACTGAAGGTAAGGAAGAACCAATCAAATACAAATAACATAAACAAGACATGAGCCCTCCTACAAACAACTGAAGGTAAAGAAGAACCAAACAAATACAAATAACATAAACAAGACATGAGCCCTCCTACAAACAACTGAAGGTAAAGAAGAACCAAACAAATACAAATAACATAAACAAGATATGAGCCCTCCCATAAATAACTGAAGGTAAAGAAGAACCAAACAAATACAAATAACATAAACAAGACATGAGCCCTCCTACAAACAACTGAAGGTAAAGAAGAACCAAACAAATACAAATAACATAAACAAGATATGAGCCCTCCCATAAATAACTGAAGGTAAAGAAGAACCAAACAAATACAAATAACATAAACACGATATGAGCCCTCCTACAAACAACTGAAGGTAAAGAAGAACCAAACAAATACAAATAACATAAACAAGATATGAGCCCTCCCATAAATAACTGAAGGTAAAGAAGAACCAAACAAATACAAATAACATAAACAAGACATGAGCCCTCCCACAAACAACTGAAGGTAAAGAAGAACCAAACAAATACAAATAACATAAACAAGATATGAGCCCTCCTGCAAACAACTGAAGGTAAAGAAGAACCAAACAAATACAAATAACATAAACAAGACATGAGCCTTCCTACAAACAACTGAAGGTAAAGAAGAACCAAACAAATACAAATAACATAAACAAGACATGAGCCCTCCTACAAACAACTGAAGGTAAAGAAGAACCAAACAAATACAAATAGCATAAACAAGACATGAGCCCTCCTACAAACAACTGAGGGTAAAGACGAACCAAGCAAATACAAATAACATAAACAAGACATGAGCCCTCCTACAACCAACTGAAGGTAAAGAAGAACCAAACAAATACAAATAACATAAACAAGACATGAGCCCTCCTACAACCAACTGAAGGTAAAGAAGAACCAAACAAATACAAATAACATAAACAAGACATGAGCCCTCCTACAAACAACTGAAGGTAAAGAAGAACCAAACAAATACAAATAACATAAACAAGATATGAGCCCTCCTACAAACAACTGAAGGTAAAGAAGAACCAAGCAAATACAAATAACATAAACAAGACATGAGCCCTCCCACAAACAACTGAAGGTAAAGAAGAACCAAACAAATACAAATAACATAAACAAGACATGAGCCCTCCTACAAACAACTGAAGGTAAAGACGAACCAAACAAATACAAATAACATAAACAAGACATGAGCCCTCCCACAAACAACTGAAGGTAAAGAAGAACCAAGCAAATACAAATAACATAAACAAGACATGAGCCCTCCTACAAACAACTGAAGGTAAAGAAGAACCAAACAAATACAAATAACATAAACAAGACATGAGCCCTCCTACAAACAACTGAAGGTAAAGAAGAACCAAACAAATACAAATAACATAAACAAGACATGAGCCCTCCTACAAACAACTGAAGGTAAAGAAGAACCAAACAAATACAAATAACATAAACAAGACATGAGCCCTCCTACAAACAACTGAAGGTAAAGAAGAACCAAACAAACACAAATAACATAAACAAGACATGAGCCCTCCCACAAACAACTGAAGGTAAAGAAGAACCAAACAAATACAAATAACATAAACAAGACATGAGCCCTCCTACAAACAACTGAAGGTAAAGAAGAACCAAACAAATACAAATAACATAAACAAGACATGAGCCCTCCTACAAACAACTGAAGGTAAAGAAGAACCAAACAAACACAAATAACATAAACAAGACATGAGCCCTCCCACAAACAACTGAAGGTAAAGAAGAACCAAACAAATACAAATAACATAAACAAGACATGAGCCCTCCTACAAACAACTGAAGGTAAAGAAGAACCAAACAAATACAAATAACATAAACAAGACATGAGCCCTCCTATAACCAACTGAAGGTAAAGAAGAACCAAAAAAATACAAATAACATAAACAAGACATGAGCCCTCCTACAAACAACTGAAGGTAAAGACGAACCAAACAAATACAAATAACATAAACAAGACATGAGCCCTCCTACAAACAACTGAAGGTAAAGAAGATCCAAACAAATACAAATAACATAAACAAGACATGAGCCCTCCCACAAACAACTGAAGGTAAAGAAGAACCAAGCAAATACAAATAACATAAACAAGACATGAGCCCTCCTACAAACAACTGAAGGTAAAGAAGAACCAAACAAATACAAATAACATAAACAAGACATGAGCCCTCCTACAAAAAACTGAAGGTAAAGAAGAACCAAACAAATACAAATAACATAAACAAGACATGAGCCCTCCTACAAACAACTGAAGGTAAAGAAGAACCAAACAAATACAAATAACATAAACAAGACATGAGCCCTCCTACAAACAACTGAAGGTAAAGAAGAACCAAACAAATACAAATAACATAAACAAGACATGAGCCCTCCCACAAACAACTGAAGGTAAAGAAGAACCAAACAAATACAAATAACATAAACAAGATATGAGCCCTCCTACAACCAACTGAAGGTAAAGAAGAACCAAACAAATACAAATAACATAAACAAGACATGAGCCCTCCTACAACCAACTGAAGGTAAAGAAGAACCAAACAAATACAAATAACATAAACAAGACATGAGCCCTCCTACAAACAACTGAAGGTAAAGAAGAACCAAACAAATACAAATAACATAAACAAGACATGAGCCCTCCTACAAACAACTGAAGGTAAAGACGAACCAAACAAATATAAATAACATAAACAAGACATGAGCCCTCCTACAACCAACTGAAGGTAAAGAAGAACCAAACAAATACAAATGACATAAACAAGACATGAGCCCTCCTACAAACAACTGAAGGTAAAGAAGAACCAAACAAATATAAATAACATAAACAAGACATGAGCCCTCCCACAAATAACTGAAAGTAAAGAAGAACCAAACAAATACAAATAACATAAACAAGACATGAGCCCTCCTACAAACAACTGAAGGTAAAAACGAACCAAACAAATACAAATAACATAAACAAGACATGAACCCTCCCACAAATAACTGAAGGTAAAGAAGAACCAAACAAATACAAATAACATAAACAAGACATGAGCCCTCCCACAAACAACTGAAGGTAAAGAAGAACCAAACAAATACAAATAACATAAACAAGACATGAGCCCTCCTACAAACAACTGGAGGTAAAGAAGAACCAAACAAATATAAATAACATAAACAAGACATGAGCCCTCCTACAAACAACTGAAGGTAAAGAAGAACCAAACAAATACAAATAACATAAACAAGACATGAGCCCTCCTACAAACAACCGAAGGTAAAGAAGAACCAAACAAATACAAATAACATAAACAAGACATGAGCCCTCCTACAAACAACTGAAGGTAAAGAAGAACCAAACAAATACAAATAACATAAACAAGACATGAGCCCTCCTACAAACAACTGAAGGTAAAGAAGAACCAAACAAATACAAATAACATAAACAAGACATGAGCCCTCCTACAACCAACTGAAGGTAAAGAAGAACCAAACAAATACAAATAACATAAACAAGACATGAGCTCTCCTACAAACAACTGAAGGTAAAGACGAACCAAACAAATACAAATAACATAAACAAGACATGAGCCCTCCTACAAACAACTGAAGGTAAAGAAGAACCAAACAAATACAAATAACATAAACAAGACATGAGCCCTCCCACAAACAACTGAAGGTAAAGAAGAACCAAGCAAATACAAATAACATAAACAAGACATGAGCCCTCCTACAAACAACTGAAGGTAAAGAAGAACCAAACAAATACAAATAACATAAACAAGACATGAGCCCTCCTACAAACAACTGAAGGTAAAGAAGAACCAAACAAATACAAATAACATAAACAAGACATGAGCCCTCCTACAAACAACTGAAGGTAAAGAAGAACCAAACAAATACAAATAACATAAACAAGATATGAGCCCTCCTACAAACAACTGAAGGTAAAAAAGAACCAAACAAATACAAATAACATAAACAAGATATGAGCCCTCCCATAAATAACTGAAGGTAAAGAAGAACCAAACAAATACAAATAATATAAACAAGACATGAGCCCTCCTACAAACAACTGAAGGTAAAGAAGAACCAAACAAATACAAATAACATAAACAAGATATGAGCCCTCCCATAAATAACTGAAGGTAAAGAAGAACCAAACAAATACAAATAACATAAACAAGATATGAGCCCTCCTACAAACAACTGAAGGTAAAGAAGAACCAAACAAATACAAATAACATAAACAAGATATGAGCCCTCCCATAAATAACTGAAGGTAAAGAAGAACCAAACAAATACAAATAACATAAACAAGACATGAGCCCTCCCACAAACAACTGAAGGTAAAGAAGAACCAAACAAATACAAATAACATAAACAAGATATGAGCCCTCCTGCAAACAACTGAAGGTAAAGAAGAACCAAACAAATACAAATAACATAAACAAGACATGAGCCTTCCTACAAACAACTGAAGGTAAAGAAGAACCAAACAAATACAAATAACATAAACAAGACATGAGCCCTCCTACAAACAACTGAAGGTAAAGAAGAACCAAACAAATACAAATAGCATAAACAAGACATGAGCCCTCCTACAAACAACTGAGGGTAAAGACGAACCAAGCAAATACAAATAACATAAACAAGACATGAGCCCTCCTACAACCAACTGAAGGTAAAGAAGAACCAAACAAATACAAATAACATAAACAAGACATGAGCCCTCCTACACCAACTGAAGGTAAAGAAGAACCAAACAAATACAAATAACATAAACAAGACATGAGCCCTCCTACAAACAACTGAAGGTAAAGAAGAACCAAACAAATACAAATAACATAAACAAGATATGAGCCCTCCTACAAACAACTGAAGGTAAAGAAGAACCAAGCAAATACAAATAACATAAACAAAACATGAGCCCTCCCACAAACAACTGAAGGTAAAGAAGAACCAAACAAATACAAATAACATAAACAAGACATGAGCCCTCCTACAAACAACTGAAGGTAAAGACGAACCAAACAAATACAAATAACATAAACAAGACATGAGCCCTCCCACAAACAACTGAAGGTAAAGAAGAACCAAGCAAATACAAATAACATAAACAAGACATGAGCCCTCCTACAAACAACTGAAGGTAAAGAAGAACCAAACAAATACAAATAACATAAACAAGACATGAGCCCTCCTACAAACAACTGAAGGTAAAGAAGAACCAAACAAATACAAATAACATAAACAAGACATGAGCCCTCCTACAACCAACTGAAGGTAAAGAAGAACCAAACAAATACAAATAACATAAACAAGACATGAGCCCTCCTACAAACAACTGAAGGTAAAGAAGAACCAAACAAATACAAATAACATAAACAAGACATGAGCCCTCCTACAAACAACTGAAGGTAAAGAAGAACCAAACAAATACAAATAACATAAACAAGACATGAGCCCTCCTACAAACAACTGAAGGTAAAGAAGAACCAAACAAACACAAATAACATAAACAAGACATGAGCCCTCCCACAAACAACTGAAGGTAAAGAAGAACCAAACAAATACAAATAACATAAACAAGACATGAGCCCTCCTACAAACAACTGAAGGTAAAGAAGAACCAAACAAATACAAATAACATAAACAAGACATGAGCCCTCCTACAAACAACTGAAGGTAAAGAAGAACCAAACAAATACAAATAACATAAACAAGACATGAGCCCTCCTACAACCAACTGAAGGTAAAGAAGAACCAAACAAATACAAATAACATAAACAAGACATGAGCCCTCCTACAAACAACTGAAGGTAAAGACGAACCAAACAAATACAAATAACATAAACAAGACATGAGCCCTCCTACAAACAACTGAAGGTAAAGAAGATCCAAACAAATACAAATAACATAAACAAGACATGAGCCCTCCCACAAACAACTGAAGGTAAAGAAGAACCAAGCAAATACAAATAACATAAACAAGACATGAGCCCTCCTACAAACAACTGAAGGTAAAGAAGAACCAAACAAATACAAATAACATAAACAAGACATGAGCCTTCCTACAAACAACTGAAGGTAAAGAAGAACCAAACAAATACAAATAACATAAACAAGACATGAGCCCTCCTACAAACAACTGAAGGTAAAGAAGAACCAAACAAATACAAATAACATAAACAAGACATGAGCCCTCCCACAAACAACTGAAGGTAAAGAAGAACCAAACAAATACAAATAACATAAACAAGATATGAGCCCTCCTACAACCAACTGAAGGTAAAGAAGAACCAAACAAATACAAATAACATAAACAAGACATGAGCCCTCCTACAAACAACTGAAGGTAAAGAAGAACCAAACAAATACAAATAACATAAACAAGACATGAGCCCTCCTACAAACAACTGAAGGTAAAGACGAACCAAACAAATATAAATAACATAAACAAGACATGAGCCCTCCTACAACCAACTGAAGGTAAAGAAGAACCAAACAAATACAAATGACATAAACAAGACATGAGCCCTCCTACAAACAACTGAAGGTAAAGAAGAACCAAACAAATATAAATAACATAAACAAGACATGAGCCCTCCCACAAATAACTGAAAGTAAAGAATAACCAAACAAATACAAATAACATAAACAAGACATGAGCCCTCTTACAAACAACTGAAGGTAAAAACGAACCAAACAAATACAAATAACATAAACAAGACATGAGCCCTCCCACAAATAACTGAAGGTAAAGAAGAACCAAACAAATACAAATAACATAAACAAGACATGAGCCCTCCCACAAACAACTCAAGGTAAAGAAGAACCAAACAAATACAAATAACATAAACAAGACATGAGCCCTCCTACAAACAACTGGAGGTAAAGAAGAACCAAACAAATATAAATAACATAAACAAGACATGAGCCCTCCTACAAACAACTGAAGGTAAAGAAGAACCAAACAAATACAAATAACATAAACAAGAAATGAGCCCTCCTACAAACAACTGAAGGTAAAGAAGAACCAAACAAACACAAATAACATAAACAAGACATGAGCCCTCCCACAAACAACTGAAGGTAAAGAAGAACCAAACAAATACAAATAACATAAACAAGACATGAGCCCTCCTACAAATAACTGAAGGTAAAGAAGAACCAAACAAATACAAATAACATAAACAAGACATGAGCCCTCCTACAAACAACTGAAAGTAAAGAAGAACCAAACAAATACAAATAACATAAACAAGACATGAGCCCTCCTACAACCAACTGAAGGTAAAGAAGAACCAAGCAAATACAAATAACATAAACAAGACATGAGCTCTCCTACAAACAACTGAAGGTAAAGACGAACCAAACAAATACAAATAACATAAACAAGACATGAGCCCTCCTACAAACAACTGAAGGTAAAGAAGAACCAAACAAATACAAATAACATAAACAAGACATGAGCCCTCCCACAAACAACTGAAGGTAAAGAAGAACCAAGCAAATACAAATAACATAAACAAGACATGAGCCCTCCTACAAACAACTGAAGGTAAAGAAGAACCAATCAAATACAAATAACATAAACAAGACATGAGCCCTCCTACAAACAACTGAAGGTAAAGAAGAACCAAACAAATACAAATAACATAAACAAGACATGAGCCCTCCTACAAACAACTGAAGGTAAAGAAGAACCAAACAAATACAAATAACATAAACAAGATATGAGCCCTCCCATAAATAACTGAAGGTAAAGAAGAACCAAACAAATACAAATAACATAAACAAGACATGAGCCCTCCTACAAACAACTGAAGGTAAAGAAGAACCAAACAAATACAAATAACATAAACAAGATATGAGCCCTCCCATAAATAACTGAAGGTAAAGAAGAACCAAACAAATACAAATAACATAAACACGATATGAGCCCTCCTACAAACAACTGAAGGTAAAGAAGAACCAAACAAATACAAATAACATAAACAAGATATGAGCCCTCCCATAAATAACTGAAGGTAAAGAAGAACCAAACAAATACAAATAACATAAACAAGACATGAGCCCTCCTACAACCAACTGAAGGTAAAGAAGAACCAAACAAATACAAATAACATAAACAAGACATGAGCCCTCCTACAAACAACTGAAGGTAAAGAAGAACCAAACAAATACAAATAACATAAACAAGACATGAGCCCTCCCACAAACAACTGAAGGTAAAGAAGAACCAAACAAATACAAATAACATAAACAAGATATGAGCCCTCCTACAACCAACTGAAGGTAAAGAAGAACCAAACAAATACAAATAACATAAACAAGACATGAGCCCTCCTACAAACAACTGAAGGTAAAGAAGAACCAAACAAATACAAATAACATAAACAAGACATGAGCCCTCCTACAAACAACTGAAGGTAAAGACGAACCAAACAAATATAAATAACATAAACAAGACATGAGCCCTCCTACAACCAACTGAAGGTAAAGAAGAACCAAACAAATACAAATGACATAAACAAGACATGAGCCCTCCTACAAACAACTGAAGGTAAAGAAGAACCAAACAAATATAAATAACATAAACAAGACATGAGCCCTCCCACAAATAACTGAAAGTAAAGAATAACCAAACAAATACAAATAACATAAACAAGACATGAGCCCTCTTACAAACAACTGAAGGTAAAAACGAACCAAACAAATACAAATAACATAAACAAGACATGAGCCCTCCCACAAATAACTGAAGGTAAAGAAGAACCAAACAAATACAAATAACATAAACAAGACATGAGCCCTCCCACAAACAACTCAAGGTAAAGAAGAACCAAACAAATACAAATAACATAAACAAGACATGAGCCCTCCTACAAACAACTGGAGGTAAAGAAGAACCAAACAAATATAAATAACATAAACAAGACATGAGCCCTCCTACAAACAACTGAAGGTAAAGAAGAACCAAACAAATACAAATAACATAAACAAGAAATGAGCCCTCCTACAAACAACTGAAGGTAAAGAAGAACCAAACAAACACAAATAACATAAACAAGACATGAGCCCTCCCACAAACAACTGAAGGTAAAGAAGAACCAAACAAATACAAATAACATAAACAAGACATGAGCCCTCCTACAAACAACTGAAGGTAAAGAAGAACCAAACAAATACAAATAACATAAACAAGACATGAGCCCTCCTACAAACAACTGAAAGTAAAGAAGAACCAAACAAATACAAATAACATAAACAAGACATGAGCCCTCCTACAACCAACTGAAGGTAAAGAAGAACCAAGCAAATACAAATAACATAAACAAGACATGAGCTCTCCTACAAACAACTGAAGGTAAAGACGAACCAAACAAATACAAATAACATAAACAAGACATGAGCCCTCCTACAAACAACTGAAGGTAAAGAAGAACCAAACAAATACAAATAACATAAACAAGACATGAGCCCTCCCACAAACAACTGAAGGTAAAGAAGAACCAAGCAAATACAAATAACATAAACAAGACATGAGCCCTCCTACAAACAACTGAAGGTAAAGAAGAACCAATCAAATACAAATAACATAAACAAGACATGAGCCCTCCTACAAACAACTGAAGGTAAAGAAGAACCAAACAAATACAAATAACATAAACAAGACATGAGCCCTCCTACAAACAACTGAAGGTAAAGAAGAACCAAACAAATACAAATAACATAAACAAGATATGAGCCCTCCCATAAATAACTGAAGGTAAAGAAGAACCAAACAAATACAAATAACATAAACAAGACATGAGCCCTCCTACAAACAACTGAAGGTAAAGAAGAACCAAACAAATACAAATAACATAAACAAGATATGAGCCCTCCCATAAATAACTGAAGGTAAAGAAGAACCAAACAAATACAAATAACATAAACACGATATGAGCCCTCCTACAAACAACTGAAGGTAAAGAAGAACCAAACAAATACAAATAACATAAACAAGATATGAGCCCTCCCATAAATAACTGAAGGTAAAGAAGAACCAAACAAATACAAATAACATAAACAAGACATGAGCCCTCCCACAAACAACTGAAGGTAAAGAAGAACCAAACAAATACAAATAACATAAACAAGATATGAGCCCTCCTGCAAACAACTGAAGGTAAAGAAGAACCAAACAAATACAAATAACATAAACAAGACATGAGCCTTCCTACAAACAACTGAAGGTAAAGAAGAACCAAACAAATACAAATAACATAAACAAGACATGAGCCCTCCTACAAACAACTGAAGGTAAAGAAGAACCAAACAAATACAAATAGCATAAACAAGACATGAGCCCTCCTACAAACAACTGAGGGTAAAGACGAACCAAGCAAATACAAATAACATAAACAAGACATGAGCCCTCCTACAACCAACTGAAGGTAAAGAAGAACCAAACAAATACAAATAACATAAACAAGACATGAGCCCTCCTACAACCAACTGAAGGTAAAGAAGAACCAAACAAATACAAATAACGTAAACAAGACATGAGCCCTCCTACAAACAACTGAAGGTAAAGAAGAACCAAACAAATACAAATAACATAAACAAGATATGAGCCCTCCTACAAACAACTGAAGGTAAAGAAGAACCAAGCAAATACAAATAACATAAACAAGACATGAGCTCTCCTACAAACAACTGAAGGTAAAGACGAACCAAACAAATACAAATAACATAAACAAGACATGAGCCCTCCTACAAACAACTGAAGGTAAAGAAGAACCAAACAAATACAAATAACATAAACAAGACATGAGCCCTCCCACAAACAACTGAAGGTAAAGAAGAACCAAGCAAATACAAATAACATAAACAAGACATGAGCCCTCCTACAAACAACTGAAGGTAAAGAAGAACCAATCAAATACAAATAACATAAACAAGACATGAGCCCTCCTACAAACAACTGAAGGTAAAGAAGAACCAAACAAATACAAATAACATAAACAAGACATGAGCCCTCCTACAAACAACTGAAGGTAAAGAAGAACCAAACAAATACAAATAACATAAACAAGATATGAGCCCTCCCATAAATAACTGAAGGTAAAGAAGAACCAAACAAATACAAATAACATAAACAAGACATGAGCCCTCCTACAAACAACTGAAGGTAAAGAAGAACCAAACAAATACAAATAACATAAACAAGATATGAGCCCTCCCATAAATAACTGAAGGTAAAGAAGAACCAAACAAATACAAATAACATAAACACGATATGAGCCCTCCTACAAACAACTGAAGGTAAAGAAGAACCAAACAAATACAAATAACATAAACAAGATATGAGCCCTCCCATAAATAACTGAAGGTAAAGAAGAACCAAACAAATACAAATAACATAAACAAGACATGAGCCCTCCCACAAACAACTGAAGGTAAAGAAGAACCAAACAAATACAAATAACATAAACAAGATATGAGCCCTCCTGCAAACAACTGAAGGTAAAGAAGAACCAAACAAATACAAATAACATAAACAAGACATGAGCCTTCCTACAAACAACTGAAGGTAAAGAAGAACCAAACAAATACAAATAACATAAACAAGACATGAGCCCTCCTACAAACAACTGAAGGTAAAGAAGAACCAAACAAATACAAATAGCATAAACAAGACATGAGCCCTCCTACAAACAACTGAGGGTAAAGACGAACCAAGCAAATACAAATAACATAAACAAGACATGAGCCCTCCTACAACCAACTGAAGGTAAAGAAGAACCAAACAAATACAAATAACATAAACAAGACATGAGCCCTCCTACAACCAACTGAAGGTAAAGAAGAACCAAACAAATACAAATAACGTAAACAAGACATGAGCCCTCCTACAAACAACTGAAGGTAAAGAAGAACCAAACAAATACAAATAACATAAACAAGATATGAGCCCTCCTACAAACAACTGAAGGTAAAGAAGAACCAAGCAAATACAAATAACATAAACAAGACATGAGCCCTCCCACAAACAACTGAAGGTAAAGAAGAACCAAACAAATACAAATAACATAAACAAGACATGAGCCCTCCTACAAACAACTGAAGGTAAAGACGAACCAAACAAATACAAATAACATAAACAAGACATGAGCCCTCCCACAAACAACTGAAGGTAAAGAAGAACCAAGCAAATACAAATAACATAAACAAGACATGAGCCCTCCTACAAACAACTGAAGGTAAAGAAGAACCAAACAAATACAAATAACATAAACAAGACATGAGCCCTCCTACAAACAACTGAAGGTAAAGAAGAACCAAACAAATACAAATAACATAAACAAGACATGAGCCCTCCTACAAACAACTGAAGGTAAAGAAGAACCAAACAAACACAAATAACATAAACAAGACATGAGCCCTCCCACAAACAACTGAAGGTAAAGAAGAACCAAACAAATACAAATAACATAAACAAGACATGAGCCCTCCTACAAACAACTGAAGGTAAAGAAGAACCAAACAAATACAAATAACATAAACAAGACATGAGCCCTCCTACAAACAACTGAAGGTAAAGAAGAACCAAACAAACACAAATAACATAAACAAGACATGAGCCCTCCCACAAACAACTGAAGGTAAAGAAGAACCAAACAAATACAAATAACATAAACAAGACATGAGCCCTCCTACAAACAACTGAAGGTAAAGAAGAACCAAACAAATACAAATAACATAAACAAGACATGAGCCCTCCTACAACCAACTGAAGGTAAAGAAGAACCAAAAAAATACAAATAACATAAACAAGACATGAGCCCTCCTACAAACAACTGAAGGTAAAGACGAACCAAACAAATACAAATAACATAAACAAGACATGAGCCCTCCTACAAACAACTGAAGGTAAAGAAGATCCAAACAAATACAAATAACATAAACAAGACATGAGCCCTCCCACAAACAACTGAAGGTAAAGAAGAACCAAGCAAATACAAATAACATAAACAAGACATGAGCCCTCCTACAAACAACTGAAGGTAAAGAAGAACCAAACAAATACAAATAACATAAACAAGACATGAGCCCTCCTACAAAAAACTGAAGGTAAAGAAGAACCAAACAAATACAAATAACATAAACAAGACATGAGCCCTCCTACAAACAACTGAAGGTAAAGAAGAACCAAACAAATACAAATAACATAAACAAGACATGAGCCCTCCTACAAACAACTGAAGGTAAAGAAGAACCAAACAAATACAAATAACATAAACAAGACATGAGCCCTCCCACAAACAACTGAAGGTAAAGAAGAACCAAACAAATACAAATAACATAAACAAGATATGAGCCCTCCTACAACCAACTGAAGGTAAAGAAGAACCAAACAAATACAAATAACATAAACAAGACATGAGCCCTCCTACAACCAACTGAAGGTAAAGAAGAACCAAACAAATACAAATAACATAAACAAGACATGAGCCCTCCTACAAACAACTGAAGGTAAAGAAGAACCAAACAAATACAAATAACATAAACAAGACATGAGCCCTCCTACAAACAACTGAAGGTAAAGACGAACCAAACAAATATAAATAACATAAACAAGACATGAGCCCTCCTACAACCAACTGAAGGTAAAGAAGAACCAAACAAATACAAATGACATAAACAAGACATGAGCCCTCCTACAAACAACTGAAGGTAAAGAAGAACCAAACAAATATAAATAACATAAACAAGACATGAGCCCTCCCACAAATAACTGAAAGTAAAGAAGAACCAAACAAATACAAATAACATAAACAAGACATGAGCCCTCCTACAAACAACTGAAGGTAAAAACGAACCAAACAAATACAAATAACATAAACAAGACATGAACCCTCCCACAAATAACTGAAGGTAAAGAAGAACCAAACAAATACAAATAACATAAACAAGACATGAGCCCTCCCACAAACAACTGAAGGTAAAGAAGAACCAAACAAATACAAATAACATAAACAAGACATGAGCCCTCCTACAAACAACTGGAGGTAAAGAAGAACCAAACAAATATAAATAACATAAACAAGACATGAGCCCTCCTACAAACAACTGAAGGTAAAGAAGAACCAAACAAATACAAATAACATAAACAAGACATGAGCCCTCCTACAAACAACCGAAGGTAAAGAAGAACCAAACAAATACAAATAACATAAACAAGACATGAGCCCTCCTACAAACAACTGAAGGTAAAGAAGAACCAAACAAATACAAATAACATAAACAAGACATGAGCCCTCCTACAAACAACTGAAGGTAAAGAAGAACCAAACAAATACAAATAACATAAACAAGACATGAGCCCTCCTACAACCAACTGAAGGTAAAGAAGAACCAAACAAATACAAATAACATAAACAAGACATGAGCTCTCCTACAAACAACTGAAGGTAAAGACGAACCAAACAAATACAAATAACATAAACAAGACATGAGCCCTCCTACAAACAACTGAAGGTAAAGAAGAACCAAACAAATACAAATAACATAAACAAGACATGAGCCCTCCCACAAACAACTGAAGGTAAAGAAGAACCAAGCAAATACAAATAACATAAACAAGACATGAGCCCTCCTACAAACAACTGAAGGTAAAGAAGAACCAAACAAATACAAATAACATAAACAAGACATGAGCCCTCCTACAAACAACTGAAGGTAAAGAAGAACCAAACAAATACAAATAACATAAACAAGACATGAGCCCTCCTACAAACAACTGAAGGTAAAGAAGAACCAAACAAATACAAATAACATAAACAAGATATGAGCCCTCCTACAAACAACTGAAGGTAAAAAAGAACCAAACAAATACAAATAACATAAACAAGATATGAGCCCTCCCATAAATAACTGAAGGTAAAGAAGAACCAAACAAATACAAATAATATAAACAAGACATGAGCCCTCCTACAAACAACTGAAGGTAAAGAAGAACCAAACAAATACAAATAACATAAACAAGATATGAGCCCTCCCATAAATAACTGAAGGTAAAGAAGAACCAAACAAATACAAATAACATAAACAAGATATGAGCCCTCCTACAAACAACTGAAGGTAAAGAAGAACCAAACAAATACAAATAACATAAACAAGATATGAGCCCTCCCATAAATAACTGAAGGTAAAGAAGAACCAAACAAATACAAATAACATAAACAAGACATGAGCCCTCCCACAAACAACTGAAGGTAAAGAAGAACCAAACAAATACAAATAACATAAACAAGATATGAGCCCTCCTGCAAACAACTGAAGGTAAAGAAGAACCAAACAAATACAAATAACATAAACAAGACATGAGCCTTCCTACAAACAACTGAAGGTAAAGAAGAACCAAACAAATACAAATAACATAAACAAGACATGAGCCCTCCTACAAACAACTGAAGGTAAAGAAGAACCAAACAAATACAAATAGCATAAACAAGACATGAGCCCTCCTACAAACAACTGAGGGTAAAGACGAACCAAGCAAATACAAATAACATAAACAAGACATGAGCCCTCCTACAACCAACTGAAGGTAAAGAAGAACCAAACAAATACAAATAACATAAACAAGACATGAGCCCTCCTACAACCAACTGAAGGTAAAGAAGAACCAAACAAATACAAATAACATAAACAAGACATGAGCCCTCCTACAAACAACTGAAGGTAAAGAAGAACCAAACAAATACAAATAACATAAACAAGATATGAGCCCTCCTACAAACAACTGAAGGTAAAGAAGAACCAAGCAAATACAAATAACATAAACAAAACATGAGCCCTCCCACAAACAACTGAAGGTAAAGAAGAACCAAACAAATACAAATAACATAAACAAGACATGAGCCCTCCTACAAACAACTGAAGGTAAAGACGAACCAAACAAATACAAATAACATAAACAAGACATGAGCCCTCCCACAAACAACTGAAGGTAAAGAAGAACCAAGCAAATACAAATAACATAAACAAGACATGAGCCCTCCTACAAACAACTGAAGGTAAAGAAGAACCAAACAAATACAAATAACATAAACAAGACATGAGCCCTCCTACAAACAACTGAAGGTAAAGAAGAACCAAACAAATACAAATAACATAAACAAGACATGAGCCCTCCTACAAACAACTGAAGGTAAAGAAGAACCAAACAAACACAAATAACATAAACAAGACATGAGCCCTCCCACAAACAACTGAAGGTAAAGAAGAACCAAACAAATACAAATAACATAAACAAGACATGAGCCCTCCTACAAACAACTGAAGGTAAAGAAGAACCAAACAAATACAAATAACATAAACAAGATATGAGCCCTCCTACAAACAACTGAAGGTAAAGAAGAACCAAACAAATACAAATAACATAAACAAGACATGAGCCCTCCTACAAACAACTGAAGGTAAAGAAGAACCAAACAAATACAAATAACATAAACAAGACATGAGCCCTCCTACAACCAACTGAAGGTAAAGAAGAACCAAACAAATACAAATAACATAAACAAGACATGAGCCCTCCTACAAACAA
Source organism: Bathymodiolus septemdierum (assembly GCA_963383655.1). Classification (NCBI taxonomy): domain Eukaryota; kingdom Metazoa; phylum Mollusca; class Bivalvia; order Mytilida; family Modiolidae; genus Bathymodiolus; species Bathymodiolus septemdierum. The sequence goes on from OY726529.1 coordinate 62,206,723, forward strand.
CTGAAGGTAAAGACGAACCAAACAAATACAAATAACATAAACAAGACATGAGCCCTCCTACAAACAACTGAAGGTAAAGAAGATCCAAACAAATACAAATAACATAAACAAGACATGAGCCCTCCCACAAACAACTGAAGGTAAAGAAGAACCAAGCAAATACAAATAACATAAACAAGACATGAGCCCTCCTACAAACAACTGAAGGTAAAGAAGAACCAAACAAATACAAATAACATAAACAAGACATGAGCCCTCCTACAAACAACTGAAGGTAAAGAAGAACCAAACAAATACAAATAACATAAACAAGACATGAGCCCTCCTACAAACAACTGAAGGTAAAGAAGAACCAAACAAATACAAATAACATAAACAAGACATGAGCCCTCCCACAAACAACTGAAGGTAAAGAAGAACCAAACAAATACAAATAACATAAACAAGATATGAGCCCTCCTACAACCAACTGAAGGTAAAGAAGAACCAAACAAATACAAATAACATAAACAAGACATGAGCCCTCCTACAAACAACTGAAGGTAAAGAAGAACCAAACAAATACAAATAACATAAACAAGACATGAGCCCTCCTACAAACAACTGAAGGTAAAGACGAACCAAACAAATATAAATAACATAAACAAGACATGAGCCCTCCTACAACCAACTGAAGGTAAAGAAGAACCAAACAAATACAAATGACATAAACAAGACATGAGCCCTCCTACAAACAACTGAAGGTAAAGAAGAACCAAACAAATATAAATAACATAAACAAGACATGAGCCCTCCCACAAATAACTGAAAGTAAAGAATAACCAAACAAATACAAATAACATAAACAAGACATGAGCCCTCTTACAAACAACTGAAGGTAAAAACGAACCAAACAAATACAAATAACATAAACAAGACATGAGCCCTCCCACAAATAACTGAAGGTAAAGAAGAACCAAACAAATACAAATAACATAAACAAGACATGAGCCCTCCCACAAACAACTCAAGGTAAAGAAGAACCAAACAAATACAAATAACATAAACAAGACATGAGCCCTCCTACAAACAACTGGAGGTAAAGAAGAACCAAACAAATATAAATAACATAAACAAGACATGAGCCCTCCTACAAACAACTGAAGGTAAAGAAGAACCAAACAAATACAAATAACATAAACAAGACATGAGCCCTCCTACAAACAACTGAAGGTAAAGAAGAACCAAACAAATACAAATAACATAAACAAGACATGAGCCCTCCTACAAACAACTGAAGGTAAAGAAGAACCAAACAAATACAAATAACATAAACAAGACATGAGCCCTCCTACAAACAACTGAAGGTAAAAACGAACCAAACAAATACAAATAACATAAACAAGACATGAGCCCTCCTACAAACAACTGAAGGTAAAGAAGAACCAAACAAACACAAATAACATAAACAAGATATGAGCCCTCCTACAAATAACTGAAGGTAAAGAAGAACCAAACAAATACAAATAACATAAACAAGACATGAGCCCTCCTACAAACAACTGAAGGTAAAGAAGAACCAAACAAATACAAATAACATAAACAAGACATGAGCCCTCCTAAAAACAACTGAAGGTAAAGAAGAACCAAACAAATACAAATAACATAAACAAGACATGAGCCCTCCCACAAATAACTGAAGGTAAAGAAGAACCAAACAAATACAAATAACATAAACAAGACATGAGCCCTCCTACAAACAACTGAAGGTAAAGAAGAACCAAACAAATACAAATAACATAAACAAGACATGAGCCCTCCCACAAACAACTGAAGGTAAAGAAGAACCAAGCAAATACAAATAACATAAACAAGACATGAGCCCTCCTACAAACAACTGAGGGTAAAGACGAACCAAACAAATACAAATAACATAAACAAGACATAAGCCCTCCCACAAATAACTGAAGGTAAAGAAGAACCAAACAAATACAAATAACATAAACAAGACATGAGCCCTCCCACAAATAACTGAAGGTAAAGAAGAACCAAACAAATACAAATAACATAAACAAGACATGAGCCCTCCTACAAACAAATGAAGGTAAAGAAGAACCAAGCAAATACAAATAGCATAAACAAGACATGAGCCCTCCTACAAACAACTGAAGGTAAAGAAGAACCAAACAAACACAAATAACATAAACAAGACATGAGCCCTCCTACAACCAACTGAAGGTAAAGAAGAACCAAGCAAATACAAATAACATAAACAAGACATGAGCCCTCCTACAAACAACTGAAGGTAAAGAAGAACCAAGCAAATACAAATAACATAAACAAGACATGAGCCTTCCTACAAACAACTGAAGGTAAAGACGAACCAAGCAAATACAAATAACATAAACAAGACATGAGCCCTCCTACAAACAACTGAAGGTAAAGAAGAACCAAGCAAATACAAATAACATAAACAAGACATGAGCCCTCCTACAACCAACTGAAGGTAAAGAAGAACCAAACAAATACAAATAACATAAACAAGACATGAGCCCTCCTACAAACAACTGAAGGTAAAGACGAACCAAACAAATACAAATAACATAAACAAGACATGAGCCCTCCTACAAACAACTGAAGGTAAAGAAGAACCAAACAAATACAAATAACATAAACAAGACATGAGCCCTCCCACAAACAACTGAAGGTAAAGAAGAACCAAACAAATACAAATAACATAAACAAGACATGAGCCCTCCTACAAACAACTGAAGGTAAAGAAGAACCAAACAAATACAAATAACATAAACAAGACATGAGCCCTCCTACAAACAACTGAAGGTAAAGAAGAACCAAACAAATACAAATAACATAAACAAGACATGAGCCCTCCTACAAACAACTGAAGGTAAAGAAGAACCAAACAAATACAAATAACATAAACAAGATATGAGCCCTCCTACAAACAACTGAAGGTAAAGAAGAACCAAACAAATACAAATAACATAAACAAGACATGAACCCTCCCATAAATAACTGAAGGTAAAGAAGAACCAAACAAATACAAATAACATAAACAAGATATGAGCCCTCCCATAAATAACTGAAGGTAAAGAAGAACCAAACAAATACAAATAACATAAACAAGATATGAGCCCTCCTACAAACAACTGAAGGTAAAGAAGAACCAAACAAATACAAATAACATAAACAAGATATGAGCCCTCCCATAAATAACTGAAGGTAAAGAAGAACCAAACAAATACAAATAACATAAACAAGACATGAGCCCTCCCACAAACAACTGAAGGTAAAGAAGAACCAAACAAATACAAATAACATAAACAAGATATGAGCCCTCCTGCAAACAACTGAAGGTAAAGAAGAACCAAACAAATACAAATAACATAAACAAGACATGAGCCTTCCTACAAACAACTGAAGGTAAAGAAGAACCAAACAAATACAAATAACATAAACAAGACATGAGCCCTCCTACAAACAACTGAAGGTAAAGAAGAACCAAACAAATACAAATAGCATAAACAAGACATGAGCCCTCCTACAAACAACTGAGTGTAAAGACGAACCAAACAAATACAAATAACATAAACAAGACATGAGCCCTCCCACAAACAACTGAAGGTAAAGAAGAACCAAGCAAATACAAATAACATAAACAAGACATGAGCCCTCCTACAAACAACTGAGGGTAAAGACGAACCAAACAAATACAAATAACATAAACAAGACATAAGCCCTCCCACAAATAACTGAAGGTAAAGAAGAACCAAACAAATACAAATAACATAAACAAGACATGAGCCCTCCCACAAATAACTGAAGGTAAAGAAGAACCAAACAAATACAAATAACATAAACAAGACATGAGCCCTCCTACAAACAAATGAAGGTAAAGAAGAACCAAGCAAATACAAATAGCATAGACAAGACATGAGCCCTCCTACAAACAACTGAAGGTAAAGAAGAACCAAACAAACACAAATAACATAAACAAGACATGAGCCCTCCTACAAACAACTGAAGGTAAAGAAGAACCAAGCAAATACAAATAACATAAACAAGACATGAGCCCTCCTACAAACAACTGAAGGTAAAGAAGAACCAAGCAAATACAAATAACATAAACAAGACATGAGCCTTCCTACAAACAACTGAAGGTAAAGACGAACCAAGCAAATACAAATAACATAAACAAGACATGAGCCCTCCTACAAACAACTGAAGGTAAAGAAGAACCAAGCAAATACAAATAACATAAACAAGACATGAGCCCTCCTACAACCAACTGAAGATAAAGAAGAACCAAACAAATACAAATAACATAAACAAGACATGAGCCCTCCTACAAACAACTGAAGGTAAAGACGAACCAAACAAATACAAATAACATAAACAAGACATGAGCCCTCCTACAAACAACTGAAGGTAAAGAAGAACCAAACAAATACAAATAACATAAACAAGACATGAGCCCTCCCACAAACAACTGAAGGTAAAGAAGAACCAAGCAAATACAAATAACATAAACAAGACATGAGCCCTCCTACAAACAACTGAAGGTAAAGAAGAACCAAACAAATACAAATAACATAAACAAGACATGAGCCCTCCTACAAACAACTGAAGGTAAAGAAGAACCAAACAAATACAAATAACATAAACAAGACATGAGCCCTCCTACAAACAACTGAAGGTAAAGAAGAACCAAACAAATACAAATAACATAAACAAGATATGAGCCCTCCTACAAACAACTGAAGGTAAAGAAGAACCAAACAAATACAAATAACATAAACAAGACATGAGCCCTCCCATAAATAACTGAAGGTAAAGAAGAACCAAACAAATACAAATAACATAAACAAGATATGAGCCCTCCCATAAATAACTGAAGGTAAAGAAGAACCAAACAAATACAAATAACATAAACAAGATATGAGCCCTCCTACAAACAACTGAAGGTAAAGAAGAACCAAACAAATACAAATAACATAAACAAGATATGAGCCCTCCCATAAATAACTGAAGGTAAAGAAGAACCAAACAAATACAAATAACATAAACAAGACATGAGCCCTCCCACAAACAACTGAAGGTAAAGAAGAACCAAACAAATACAAATAACATAAACAAGATATGAGCCCTCCTGCAAACAACTGAAGGTAAAGAAGAACCAAACAAATACAAATAACATAAACAAGACATGAGCCTTCCTACAAACAACTGAAGGTAAAGAAGAACCAAACAAATACAAATAACATAAACAAGACATGAGCCCTTCTACAAACAACTGAAGGTAAAGAAGAACCAAACAAATACAAATAGCATAAACAAGACATGAGCCCTCCTACAAACAACTGAGGGTAAAGACGAACCAAGCAAATACAAATAACATAAACAAGACATGAGCCCTCCTACAACCAACTGAAGGTAAAGAAGAACCAAACAAATACAAATAACATAAACAAGACATGAGCCCTCCTACAACCAACTGAAGGTAAAGAAGAACTAAACAAATACAAATAACATAAACAAGACATGAGCCCTCCTACAAACAACTGAAGGTAAAGAAGAACCAAACAAATACAAATAACATAAACAAGATATGAGCCCTCCTACAAACAACTGAAGGTAAAGAAGAACCAAGCAAATACAAATAACATAAACAAGACATGAGCCCTCCCACAAACAACTGAAGGTAAAGAAGAACCAAACAAATACAAATAACATAAACAAGACATGAGCCCTCCTACAAACAACTGAAGGTAAAGAAGAACCAAACAAATACAAATAACATAAACAAGACATGAGCCCTCCCACAAACAACTGAAGGTAAAGAAGAACCAAGCAAATACAAATAACATAAACAAGACATGAGCCCTCCTACAAACAACTGAAGGTAAAGAAGAACCAAACAAATACAAATAACATAAACAAGACATGAGCCCTCCTACAAACAACTGAAGGTAAAGAAGAACCAAACAAATACAAATAACATAAACAAGACATGAGCCCTCCTACAAACAACTGAAGGTAAAGAAGAACCAAACAAATACAAATAACATAAACAAGACATGAGCCCTCCTACAAACAACTGAAGGTAAAGAAGAACCAAACAAACACAAATAACATAAACAAGACATGAGCCCTCCCACAAACAACTGAAGGTAAAGAAGAACCAAACAAATACAAATAACATAAACAAGACATGAGCCCTCCTACAAACAACTGAAGGTAAAGAAGAACCAAACAAATACAAATAACATAAACAAGACATGAGCCCTCCTACAAACAACTGAAGGTAAAGAAGAACCAAACAAATACAAATAACATAAACAAGACATGAGCCCTCCTACAACCAACTGAAGGTAAAGAAGAACCAAACAAATACAAATAACATAAACAAGACATGAGCCCTCCTACAAACAACTGAAGGTAAAGACGAACCAAACAAATACAAATAACATAAACAAGACATGAGCCCTCCTACAAACAACTGAAGGTAAAGAAGAACCAAACAAATACAAATAACATAAACAAGACATGAGCCCTCCCACAAACAACTGAAGGTAAAGAAGAACCAAGCAAATACAAATAACATAAACAAGACATGAGCCCTCCTACAAACAACTGAAGGTAAAGAAGAACCAAACAAATACAAATAACATAAACAAGACATGAGCCCTCCTACAAACAACTGAAGGTAAAGAAGAACCAAACAAATACAAATAACATAAACAAGACATGAGCCCTCCTACAAACAACTGAAGGTAAAGAAGAACCAAACAAATACAAATAACATAAACAAGACATGAGCCCTCCTACAAACAACTGAAGGTAAAGAAGAACCAAACAAATACAAATAACATAAACAAGACATGAGCCCTCCCACAAACAACTGAAGGTAAAGAAGAACCAAACAAATACAAATAACATAAACAAGATATGAGCCCTCCTACAACCAACTGAAGGTAAAGAAGAACCAAACAAATACAAATAACATAAACAAGACATGAGCCCTCCTACAAACAACTGAAGGTAAAGAAGAACCAAACAAATACAAATAACATAAACAAGACATGAGCCCTCCTACAAACAACTGAAGGTAAAGACGAACCAAACAAATATAAATAACATAAACAAGACATGAGCCCTCCTACAACCAACTGAAGGTAAAGAAGAACCAAACAAATACAAATGACATAAACAAGACATGAGCCCTCCTACAAACAACTGAAGGTAAAGAAGAACCAAACAAATATAAATAACATAAACAAGACATGAGCCCTCCCACAAATAACTGAAAGTAAAGAAGAACCAAACAAATACAAATAACATAAACAAGACATGAGCCCTCCTACAAACAACTGAAGGTAAAAACGAACCAAACAAATACAAATAACATAAACAAGACATGAGCCCTCCCACAAATAACTGAAGGTAAAGAAGAACCAAACAAATACAAATAACATAACAAGACATGAGCCCTCCCACAAACAACTCAAGGTAAAGAAGAACCAAACAAATACAAATAACATAAACAAGACATGAGCCCTCCTACAAACAACTGGAGGTAAAGAAGAACCAAACAAATATAAATAACATAAACAAGACATGAGCCCTCCTACAAACAACTGAAGGTAAAGAAGAACCAAACAAATACAAATAACATAAACAAGACATGAGCCCTCCTACAAACAACTGAAGGTAAAGAAGAACCAAACAAATACAAATAACATAAACAAGACATGAGCCCTCCTACAAACAACTGAAGGTAAAGAAGAACCAAACAAATACAAATAACATAAACAAGACATGAGCCCTCCTACAAACAACTGAAGGTAAAAACGAACCAAACAAATACAAATAACATAAACAAGACATGAGCCCTCCTACAAACAACTGAAGGTAAAGACGAACCAAACAAACACAAATAACATAAACAAGATATGAGCCCTCCTACAAATAACTGAAGGTAAAGAAGAACCAAACAAATACAAATAACATAAACAAGACATGAGCCCTCCTACAAACAACTGAAGGTAAAGAAGAACCAAACAAATACAAATAACATAAACAAGACATGAGCCCTCCTACAAACAACTGAAGGTAAAGAAGAACCAAACAAATACAAATAACATAAACAAGACATGAGCCCTCCCACAAATAACTGAAGGTAAAGAAGAACCAAACAAATACAAATAACATAAACAAGACATGAGCCCTCCTACAAACAACTGAAGGTAAAGAAGAACCAAACAAATACAAATAACATAAACAAGACATGAGCCCTCCCACAAACAACTGAAGGTAAAGAAGAACCAAGCAAATACAAATAACATAAACAAGACATGAGCCCTCCTACAAACAACTGAGGGTAAAGACGAACCAAACAAATACAAATAACATAAACAAGACATGAGCCCTCCCACAAATAACTGAAGGTAAAGAAGAACCAAACAAATACAAATAACATAAACAAGACATGAGCCCTCCCACAAATAACTGAAGGTAAAGAAGAACCAAACAAATACAAATAACATAAACAAGACATGAGCCCTCCTACAAACAAATGAAGGTAAAGAAGAACCAAGCAAATACAAATAGCATAAACAAGACATGAGCCCTCCTACAAACAACTGAAGGTAAAGAAGAACCAAACAAACACAAATAACATAAACAAGACATGAGCCCTCCTACAAACAACTGAAGGTAAAGAAGAACCAAGCAAATACAAATAACATAAACAAGACATGAGCCCTCCTACAAACAACTGAAGGTAAAGAAGAACCAAGCAAATACAAATAACATAAACAAGACATGAGCCTTCCTACAAACAACTGAAGGTAAAGACGAACCAAGCAAATACAAATAACATAAACAAGACATGAGCCCTCCTACAAACAACTGAAGGTAAAGAAGAACCAAGCAAATACAAATAACATAAACAAGACATGAGCCCTCCTACAAACAACTGAAGGTAAAGAAGAACCAAGCAAATACAAATAGCATAAACAAGACATGAGCCCTCCTACAAACAACTGAAGGTAAAGAAGAACCAAACAAACACAAATAACATAAACAAGACATGATCCCTCCTACAAACAACTGAAGGTAAAGAAGAACCAAGCAAATACAAATAACATAAACAAGACATGAGCCCTCCTACAAACAACTGAAGGTAAAGAAGAATCAAACAAATACAAACAACGTAAACAAGACATGAGCCCTCCCACAAACAACTGAAGGTAAAGAAGAACCAAACAAACACAAATAACATAAACAAGATATGAGCCCTCCCACAAACAACTGAAGGTAAAGAAGAACCAAACAAATACAAATAACATAAACAAGACATGAGCCCTCCCACAAACAACTGAAGGTAAAGACGAACCAAACAAATACAAATAACGTAAACAAGACATGAGCCCTCCTACAAACAACTGAAGGTAAAGACGAACCGAACAAATACAAATAACATAAACAAGACATGAGCCCTCCTACAAACAACTGATGGTAAAGACGAACCAAACAAATACAAATAGCATAAACAAGACACGAGCCCTCCTACAAACAACTGAAGGTAAAGAAGAACCAAACAAATACAAATAACATAAACAAGACATGAGCCCTCCTACAAACAACTGACGGTAAAGAAGAACCAAACAAATACAAATAACATAAACAAGACATGAGCCCTCCTACAAACAACTGAAGGTAAAGAAGAACCAAACAAATACAAATAACATAAACAAGACATGAGCCCTCCTACAAACAACTGAAGGTAAAGAAGAACCAAACAAATACAAATAACATAAACAAGACATGAGCCCTCCTACAAACAACTGAAGGTAAAGAAGAACCAAACAAATACAAATAACATAAACAAGACATGAGCCCTCCTACAAACAACTGAAGGTAAAGAAGAACCAAACAAATACAAATAACATAAACAAGACATGAGCCCTCCCACAAATAACTGAAGGTAAAGAAGAACCAAACAAATACAAATAACATAAACAAGACATGAGCCCTCCCACAAATAACTGAAGGTAAAGAAGAACCAAACAAATACAAATAACATAAACAAGACATGAGCCCTCCCACAAACAACTGAAGGTAAAGAAGATAGATAACATCAACATAACAGTATCTGTCGTGGAAAAACTTCTTAGTAAGCTAAACCCAACTAAAGCTGCAGGACCAGACAATATAACACCAAGAGTCTTGAAAGAACTTGCACCATTCATAGCACCAATACTTACAGTCATATTTAAAATAGCATATGAATCAAGAACTATACCAGCCATATGGAAAACAGCAAACATCTGTCATGTATTTAAGAAAGGGAAAATATTTGAAGCCATCAACTACAGACCAATCTCGCTCACATGTATTTCATGCAAGCTGATGGAACACATCATTACCAGCCATATAATGAAACACGCTGACACACACAATATCCTCTATCCGCTACAGCATGGATTCCGGAAAGGCCTATCATGTGAAACCCAATTAATTGAATTTGTTGATGACATCACACGAAACATAGACGCAGGTAAACAAACCGACTGCTTAATAATGGACTTTTCTAAAGCCTTCGACGAGGTCAGTCATAGCCTCCTTCAACATAAATTAGATCACTACGGCATCCGTGGAAAGACCGGTGAGTGGATCAAGATCTTCCTCTCAGACCGAAGCCAGTCTGTCGTTATTGAAGGAGAGTCATCAGATAAGATACCGGTGGAATCGAGAGTACCCCAAGGGTCAGTCCTAGGCTCTAGCTTATTTCTTTTTTATATAAATGACATGCCAGAAGGGATAACATCAAGTGAGACTTTTCGCAGACGACACAATTGCATACTTGACAATCTCATCAGACCAAGATGCAAGAACACTTCAATCAGATCTAGATAAGCTAGAAAAATGGGAAACATCATGGTTAATGGCATTCCATCCAGAAAAATGCAATGTTCTAACCATTACAAAGAAAAGAAATCCAATAAAGTTCAACTACGCACTCCACGGACATTCACTTGAACATGTGACCTCAGCAAAATATCTCGGCTGTACAATAACATCTGATCTAAAATGGGGACCGCACATCAACATCTGCAACAAAGCAAACTCTAACATCGGCTTCCTCAAGAGAAATCTGAATATTGCCAACAAATCAGTCAAAGAAAGAGCTTATCAGTCATTAGTGAGACCATCCTTAGAATATTCTTGTGCAGTATGGGATCCACATCAACAACAGGATAAACAACGCCTAGAAATGATACAAAGAAGAGCTGCAAGATACGTCACTAACAGATACCACAACATCTCATCTGTTAGTAATATGCTCGATCAGCTTGAATGGCCATCTCTAGAAAGCCGAAGAACAAACTTCCGGCTTACTATGATGTATAAAATGACGAAAAATCTAGCAAATGTTGACACTAGTGACAAACTTATACCACTCCAAAGACCATCAAGAAATTGCATTCCATCATGCAGAACATCCATACGGAAGGAATCATTCTATCCAAGAACCACCAAGGATTGGAATGCTCTAAAGGACGCCAGTGTTGGGGCACCGAGTCTTGAAGCTTTCAAGGCTTGCCTCCGTCAGTAAGTTGCCAGTGCCGTTTTTAACCTCACTGTAAATATTCCGCACACATATTTTGTAGTTTTTACATGCGCACACCCAAAGTGGCAGAATAGTCAATCAGATGACGGAGGCCGCTCAACGGAAGAAGAAGAACCGAACATCGTTTTTATGCGGAAATCGTAACGGACATCACAATACGGAACTCAGAACAAAAATACACATAATAGAACAACACACAAAACTAAAAATATGAGCGACACTGACCCATCTAAAAACTAGTGGTGAACTCATGTGCTCGCGAAGGGTAAGCAGTTCCTGCTTCTTATAAGATACCCTTATCTGGAAGTGCATTCAGAGGTGTAAAGGGATATACAATACAAGATCATGTGTATGAAATATGATTCGATTTGGTTGATAGTAGTTTATGGGCACATCCAGCAATTGCTGTATGGTGATTATTCTCGATTTCGGAGTGACATCACACAATGTAATTGACCAATCAATGATTATCAATTTTGAGATGAAGAAAATATTTGGAGGTGAAGCCAAGCAAAATCCTCGGGATTCTACATAGACTCTAATGTATATTAATTGATTCGCTATTTTCCAACAGAAGTTAAATATTTTAATTAAAATCACCTCTGATCCTTATCGACACTAAATCAGATATCTAGTTTGATTTTCGTCAATCTATATCAGACGGGTTTATTTTAAATCAAGAAAATAAAATTCAAATTTTCCATTGGAATCTAGGTAAAATCTAGAGGATTCCTGCTGACCTCACCCCAATGAATTATTAAATACCCGGATGTTCGGATATGAGAATACCAAAGTTAATCGTGGAGACAAGTCTCAAGAAGATGTAAAATGTCTGTGTTTTCTGACAAGATTTTTCATATTTCAAAACCATGGTAACCATATTAGATGTTGGATCGGAATGAAATGAGGAATTAACCACAAGTATTCTACAAGTAGAGTTATTCCATAGAAAATTCCATCATGGCTATAGCTCAAATGTTCCTGTGCAATCATATTTCAGTCAGTCAATTTTTTTTAATGCAACTTGGTGGCCATATTGGATGTAGGATTGAAAGAAGATGACCCTTTTAGCCTATCTGAAATAATTTTCCAGTGCAGCTATACTAGTTGTCTGACCAAAGCGAAATAATGAAATATTTTGATACATAGACCATTTCAGAAAAGTTATGGTTCAATTCAGAGATCATTTTTCACATTTCAGCCAAACAAAAATCATGTTACATGGCCTTCAAATCGGGGTTAGTGTTAGGGTGTTTAACGACAATTTCAACAATATTTCAGTTATATCGTGGAGGTCAGTTTTGTTGGTGAAGGAAACCGGATTACCGGAGAAAACCACTGACCTGCCACAAGTCACTGACAAACTTGATCAAATAATGTTGTATCGAGCACACCTCACTGTGAGCGGGATTCGAACTCACAACTTTTGTGGTGAAAGCCACCGATTGCATAGGTAGTTGTAAATCCGACTAACATACGATAACGACCACAACAGTCTCTCCTTCAAATTGGGTGTCAGATCAGAACTAAATAAGAAACATTTACGGATCATTCATATATCACTTCTACATAAAATTCACATCAACTATCAATTGTTTTCCCAGAGAAGATTTAAATGTGCAATGTTCACAGACATACGGACAGTGACCTCCCATTTAATCATCGCTCACATGGTCATCATTGCTTTAAATTGGCCAATTATTGGATGGGAAAAAATCCACACAAAAAACTGCATGCAGTTAATTAGCAAGTTCTTCATGAAAATCAGCTATGCAGTCTCTAATAAGTTTTTATTAAAACATTTCCTAAGAGATCTTACATTTAACTATATATGGCAATGACAAGATGCTTGGTCTGCAAAAGAAACCCGAACTATGAGAAAAATTATGGGCACCACTAGTGGATCATCCGAGTTTATCCTAGGTTCATGCTTCTTTTTGTTAGGTTTCTGCGAGTTTTGCTTGTTCACATCTTTTTCAGCTCACCTTACCAAAGGAAATGTGAGCTTTTGCCATCACATGGTGCGAGTCATCTGTTTATTTTTCACATTTTAATTAATCATCTCCTCTGAAATCGCTTAGCCAAATCAACGGAAACTATGTACAAAATGTAGGAAGATCCTCTATAAAGATTGCTAATTTCGTCCTGATCCGTAACAAACATGGCCACCTGCAAACTGTTTTTTCAGTGAGCTTGCACTATAAAATTCAACTAAGCATGTTGGTCTAGTACAAAGAGGACATCATCATAGATCTAGCATCATTCCACACCCAAAGATCATTGGACCTATGGATTCTGAGAACTACTGTGGACAACTTCATGTGTTACAGAAATAAAGAATAATAAGAAGAAGAAACAGAGCAAAAACAGTAAGTCTCCAAACTTTGTTTGGGATACTTAATAAAGCCAGTATGCATATATAGGCAGATAGGAACTGATGTTATGACACAGAACTTTTCCATGACCAACTGTCAATTGTCTAATCGTGACAACATCTATTTGATGTCATTTGACAGTAGCATGGGTCATGTTCATTTACAAAGAAACATAATGAAATTTTGTATTTTTACCTTTGGTAGTAAAGAAATTCTAAGTGAGTGACTTATATAGTGCCAAGTGAGCAATTCTTCTAGGTATATATCATGGCCAGAACGAGTTGCATTTCAATGAAATGATGACAATGTCCACTTTGTACTAGACCAACATGCTTAGTTCAATTTTATAGTGCAAGCTCACTGAAAAAACAGTTTGCAGGTAGACATGTCTCCCTACTCAGATAAATTATTCTGGTTCAGAGTCAATCAGTCTTTGCTCTTACTCCTTAACACAATGTGTTTAGCAGAGAAGCAACAAATACCAATTTTATAATCTTTCATTTGATCTGAAAGGGGCTTTAACTGATTTTTTAGCCCTCTCGTGGCAAGCACACAAACCATTACACCATTGCTACGATTCCAGAAAATTTAGGAGTTATGGTGTTTAATGCCAACTTTCAACAATATTTCAGTTATATTCTGGAGGTCAGTTTTATTGGTGGAGAAAACTGGAGAAAACAACTGACCTGTTGCAAGCCATGAGTGGGATTCAAACTCACTTTAGTGGCGACAGACACTGATTGCACAGGTATTTATAAATCCAACTACCATAGGATGACGACTATGACGGCCTAACAAGAAAATTTAAATGAAAGATATTTGTTTAATATTTTATTATTACATTTCATTTAATTTAAATATTTCATTGATTAATATCTTGACAACTAGATGTATATCCTCAATTTTTCCCCTTCTTAACCCCCAACTAAATATTTATGAAATTAACAAGGAAAGAAAGAAATTAAAAAAAAAGTAATTCCATTCCTCCAATGTTTATCCAATACATTGTATTATTAGGTTTAGGATTTTGGTGCTAAACGTCACTTTAAACAATATTTCAGATATATAATGGAGTTCAGTTTTATTGGTTGAGGAAACCTGAGTACTCGGAGAAAACCACTGACCTGCCGTAAGTCAGACAAACTTTACCACATAATGTTGTATCGAGTACATGAACGGGGTTCGAACTCACAACTTGAGTATTGTCACTGATTGCATAGGTAGTTGTAAATCCAACTACCATACGACCACGACAGCCCCAATATATTAATGAAATTAACAAAGAAAGATAAAAAGAAAAAAAAAAGAATCTAATTCCATTCCTCCCATGTTTATCCTAATACATGTAAAATGATAATAATGTACATTTCACAAATTCACAGGAAGTCAATAATAATGGTATAATGTTACACTTCACATTCGTTTCTTTCATTATTTCTCTCTCTCATTCTTACTCCCACTGGTCCAATAATAAATTATGAATGAAAAATTAGTAGCTTCACTTCAATAATGACCACTTTATCTGTTCCTTTGCACTGTGTAAAACCTGAAATAAAACAAAAACAAAAAAACATGAGTAAAGGGAGATAACCCCTGATAGGTAAAATATCAAAATAAACAAAATTGTTAGATTGAAATATATTTTCAGTCAATAAATACAGTCACTCTCTTATCCAGATTAAGATCAAATTATTAAATTGACCAATCAATGGTCAGCATTTTTGATATGAAGAAAAATGACCAATCAGTTATTAGTATTTTCGATATGAAGGAAAATTACCAATCAGTTATTAGTATTTTCGATGTGAAGAAAATATTAGGTGAAGGCAAGTATAATCCTCGGGATTCTACATAGACTTCAATGAAAATTAATTTATATGATATCTTTCAACAGAACTTAAATATAAAAATCATCACTGGTCCTTGCCGACACTAAATCAGATCTCCAACGATTTTGACCTTCTTAAATTTATATATGACCGGTTTATTTTATTTTATAAAAATAAAATTCAAATTTTTCACTGACAACAAAATGATTGGTAGGTTCTAAGACAAATTTATTTTTGTTATCAATTAAAATAATGAATGCAACATTTATTTCCATAAACATCCTGATCAAAATAAGTTCTTCATATATTTTGTTGAAATACAGTCAAGCCTGCCTTAAAGGACACCTCTATATAACAAATTACTGTCTATCAAGGGCAGTCTCATATTTCCCATTAATGAATAGTGCATATCATTTTATAGTCTATATAAAGGGCACCTGCTCATAAAGACAGGGTTTTCAATATTTTTCATGTGTATAGTATACGTATTTCTCTATTTACATGCAGTACTTTTTCTTAAAATTTTTGAACATTTTGCATGAATATCTTTGAAATTAGGATGTACCAATTACCATTTTAAGTGGGTAAAAGTACCTGGTCTCGTGGCGTTCCTTATCAAGCCTGTAAAGGACACATTTTCAGGCTCCCTTGCCCTTTATATACAAGTTTGACTTGTATATACCTCTACATTTATTATTTACTTATTACTAAGGAGACCAACGAATGTTATGATATTTTTACATGACACATTTTGGCTTGATATTCGAGATTGCTCTACTTTCGTTTTCAACAACATTCAAGCACTAATTGTTATTGTTGAACACTAGTGTTTTCTAGGCCCTGGTTTAGAAAGTTGAACTAGAAAAGAATCAAATTCTTACATAATTTTTTTTAAATATTAAAAAAAAAAAAAAAATTAAGTAGTTAGTTAACCATGGTAACACTATTGCAAAGGTCAATATGACATTATAGAGTGAGTGAGTGATTGTTGCTTAATGCCAACTCAGTAATTTTCCAGCTATCTTATGGCCAGAACAAGCTAATTTTCAATGAGATGATGATAATGATAAGGCCCACTTTGTACTAGACCTAAATGCTTAGTTAGTTTTTTATAGTGCTAGCTCACTGAAACAACAGTCTGCGGATAGACATGTCACACCACTCTGACACATTATCTTGATTCTGCGCCAAACCAGTCTTTGCTATTTCTCCTTAATGCTGTAGCGGAGAAGCATCAAATACAGTGTAACCTGTCTAAACAGAACCTACATCAGACCAACTTTTGCTTTGTGACAGGAGTTCAGTATATATGAGTTCAATTACCAACAAAGATTTTGTGTATTGGGTCTTTATTTATTGTCTTTTGAGCCATAATGAAAGCGGGAGGTTTGGCGCTTTAAAATCTGATTCAACCCACCATTTCTTTAGAAATGCCTGTACCAAGTCAGGGTCATTACGGTTTTCACAGTTTTCCGGTTGTTGACTGATTTTGTCTGTTTATATACTTTAAAATGAGTTTTGACTTTCCTTTTGTAAAGATTGTTCAAAGTTCGGTAATTTTGTTATTACCCTTATTTATGATAACTTGAATAATACTGCGCCCTCTATCGGCACTTTCGCTGGACGAGGGCTTGAACGCTCTTAGTGGTAAAAATCCGTCAGGCTGCTGGCTGGTACAGCCGACCAATCAAATGTCAGATATTAGCGTGTATGCGCATTAGTGAATCCCTTTACTTCCGTTTATAAATATTGACAAAACAAACACGGAGAATGATTGTGCACGTGCCTTTGCATATTTAGAAAACAAATACACCTTTATTCTCATAATTATGATTTAAATTGCCATAGATTCACAAATCTATAAAGATTTAAAAAAATAAAACACTGTGTAATCATTTTTTGAAGTTTTTATGTTTTAATCTAAATTTGCTAAAATGTCGCAATACACATCTAACACTCTGCATCTAACATGTATTTTTGTAATGTATGTGGGACAATAAAAGTGAATTTATTGTGGATAATAGGGTCGATACACGTAACTTGCCGTTAACATAAGATTGTATAAATATGGATATGCACAAGTTAAATTAAGGAAAATGGGATAAAATAATAAAGAAATTTTATTGAAAATAAATATGTAAACAGAAAATTGATTATTTTATAAATTAAAATGATTTTTAATACAATTTATAAAGAAATACCCATCACAATATCGTTATTTAGGTAAATACTTATTAGACTGATTTTTTTAAACCCATTTTTGTCTTTAATTGATAACTGACCCAAGTTAGCCTAAATAAATGAAATGTGACTTAATGTGTTAATTACATAAATCCTTGCCTTCTATCAATTTTAATTTCTTATCTAATTCTTATTCTTATTATGTAACAATATGGTCAGGTTGTTATTTTCATTGAATGGCATCTCAAAATAGATGGCTTCACAGTAGGAGCTCTTCCTGTATATTGGTTACATCCTGTATATTACAACTGACAGCTAATGCATGACAAACAATTTTAATCAGCCATCACTGCATCAGTATCATAAAATACATTTTTTTTAAATCTTTATTTTAAATGAAATTAAAAAATCATTATAAGAGTGAATTCAATTCAAGCTTTTATTTACTTTCCAACTTTGAAATAAAAATCATTATGTTTTAATATTTAAAAAATAGTAATTATTCATTTATGTTTTATTTCATGTTTGATTGTATTTATCCGGATATGTGTATTGCATACAACATTACATCATCTGATCGCTCCATTGGACATTATTTACAAACACTTTAGCTCCTTCTATTTTATGTCGTAATACCCATAAGTCATAGCGATTTACTATTTCCGGTTTAACGGATTTTTTCAATGAATGCATCCAGGTGTTAATGCAGCGACTAGCGGGAGAGTAATATAACGACTGGATTATTCGGGTTATATTTATGAGGGATTCCGTTTTATTCAGGGTTCGGATCAGACAGGTTTCATTGTACTAATTTGATAGTCTTTGGATTGACCCATTCAGGGCTTGAACCCATATTCTAATATGACCTCCTTCTTTCGCTTTGTTAAACGAGCGAGTTATCCATTCGGTATAATCTCATTAGCACATGCGCCGGTGAATGTGACTGACTTTTCCATTGGCAGCATAAACTGTTACCCGAATAATGCCGATAGAGGGCGCAGTATTATTCGAGTTACATAAATTGTGTGCGACATTTTCCGCAGGCGTAAATATAAATTACCGTCTTCCAATCAAAGTATACTACCGTATTTGTACTCTTAGACATATCAGAATCGAAATAAATCATGGAAGCCAGAATGTGTTTTAACATGGATTGGCGGATATTAGTAAATTTTATCCCTCGCTTCTGGCTCGGGATAAAATACTAATATCCGCCAATCCATGTTAAAACTCCCAACACATTCTGGCTTCCATGATTTATTTCTTAAATACACCGCACTTGAGACGAGCAAGCTAACCATTACACCACCGTAGCGTTCAACATAATAGAAAATAACTTGGGTTTTATGAAGGTCAACATAATAGAAAATAACTTAGTTTTATGAAGGTCAACATAATAGAAAATAACTTAGTTTTATGAAGGTCAACATAATAGAAAATAACTTAGTTTTATGAAGGTCAACATAATAGAAAATTACTTAGTTTTATGAAGGTCAACATAATAGAAAATAACTTAGTTTTATGAAGGTCAACATAATAGAAAATAACTTAGTTTTATGAAGGTCAACATAATAGAAAATAACTTAGTTTTATGAAGGTCAACATAATAGAAAATAACTCAGTTTTATGAAGGCTGAACAAAATACATGTAGGAGGAGGTTACATGTTTGGCACCAACTATCCACAAAATACAAAATGATCCCATGATACTTATAAAAATAAAATATTTATACAATATACGTACATTGTCGGTAAATATAAAATTTATTTGTACGAGCTTTAGAAACAGGCAGAATAGCGAGCCTTTAGCGAGCTTGTCATGCCTGTTTCGCAGCGAGTACAAATGAATTTTATATTTACCGACAATGTACGTATATTGTGTTTATCCTGCAATGTGAAAAAAGTCGGAAAACTTGTCAAATTTAGATAAAAAGGACAGAAACAAGCGTCATTCCTCGCGTTTCATAAATGTTGTCAAGGGTGTCTTCTTCGTGGTCCGCGTTACATTAGTACCAGTTTCATACTTGTCTGTGCCCTCCGCAGTACATAGCTACAGGGTACCAGGAAAGTTTATTCGTAGGCTGAAAAGTTTATTCGTATAGTACGAAAAGTTTATTCGTCTAGTACGAATAAAGCAAAAATTTATTCGTATAGCATATTTGTACAGCAAATGTACTGATTGCAGGATAAATATATTTATTAGGCCATACAAGATAAAGTTTTTTTTCTCTCTCTCTCTCTCTCGTGTGTTTTGAATTAAATACAACATGTGAAAACTATTAAATAATACAGTGATAACAATAGAATGATTGCATGATAACTATAAAAATTTTAATTTATGAGAAACGTAGCAACATGTCAAATGATGGTAACAAGTAATATAATAACAGTATAAAATGCAATATTTGTAGCAAAAAAGTGTACCAGTGTGCATGAATTAAAAAAAAAATAAAGTTTAAATCTTGAAGAAAAAAATGAGGGTTAACAAAACAGTATTTATAGGCACAGCTTGAGAAACAAACTATTTATTTTGCATGGCCTAACAAACAATAATACATATAAAGGTCTAAATAATTCCAAATCTAGCTAAAATATCCCTCTGTATTATATACCAAGCACCACCACATTGTCAGCTTACCTCAAATTTTTTGGTTAATTGCTTTAATTAGTATAATACAAATCAGTTGGAAATCATTTTTGTTGGTTGGTTTATGGTGTTTAACACAACTTTCAACAATATTTCAGTTATATTGGGTGGTCAGTTTTATTGGTGGAAGAAACCGGAATACCCAGAGAAAACTACTGACTTGCAGGAAGTCACTAACAAACTTTATCACATAATGTTGTATTAAGTACACCTCGCCATGAATGGGGTTAGAACTCAGAACTTTAGTGGTGATAGTCACTGATTGAATGGGTAGTTGTAAATCCAACTACCATACAATCAAGACCAAAATGGCCCATTTTCATTACGGTAGCTATCAATTCTTACATTGATACTTAAAAAGAAAAATATATAGTTGTCTGTTTTTTTGTTTTTTATTTAATTTCTTTTTTCAGCTATATCATGGCGAGACCAAGTTATATTAAATGAAATTGTGATGATATCTGCTTTGTCCTAGCTCACACAAACAGTGTGCGGGTAGACCTGGCACTCTACTTGGATAAATTATCCTGATTCCGGGTCAACCAGTCTTTGCTCTATCTCCTTAATGTTGCATGCTTAGCAGAGAAGCAACAAATACAAATTTTATAGTCTTTGGTTTAACCCTACCGGGGCTTGAACACAATTTACTGCAATCAAAGCAAGCATGCTAACCATTACACCACCGATGCAGTTGCAGTGTGAAGGAAAGAACATTGATTATGGTATACAGTGTTCTAGGATTCCCATTTCCCGTTACCCGTGGCAAGTGCATTTTGGTCCGGGAAAGTGGTGAACCAAAAGGATCAAATGTTTTAATGATATTATTGTACAAAGATTACCCTACATTAGCTAAGCACAACAGATTTATTACTGGATCAAATGTCTTTCATCTAAATAACAATAAATCGAGTGACGAAATGGAAGAATTAATCAGGGAAAGTAAATTTGGTCTGTGTGCAAGTGAATTTTTGGTATGCACTTTCCCGTGGAAAGTTGCTGTTGCAGAAAAATCCTAGAACACTGGGTATATCTTCACACATGTTATTTGATATCTTCAGGTAACAGTGAGATTTATCTAAGTGAAACAAAATTTTCAATGATTTTTTCCCCTCCCAATTCATGCAAAAATTGTTAGTTTATTATAAGATGATGAGGAAAATGAATGGCCTTTTCTTATATATTTGGTATATTCTTAAAGACAAAAAACAGTAATAACATGACTTATTGCAAACTATTGATACGTTTCATTTCATTTTATTTTGCTCAAGTATCATGCTAATAAACACAGATGTTGTTCTAAGGGAGATAACCCTTGTTTACATACCTGTGCCATTGTTTGTTCACCTAGATTTAGGTCGTCATTCCGTAAAGAAACCTTTTGTACGATAGATGTTGAATCTGAATCTAAAATAATACTGAAAAAAAAAAAATCATTATCTTAAATTAATATCATTAATTCTATTTCCAATTTCTTAATAAACTAATAACAAAATTAGGAGCAAAAACATCCATACTTTTTTTTAAAACAAACGGTTTGTGAAATAGAATGAAATAGTAGATCTAAAGCTTATTTTCTATTATACACACTATTATAAATAACCATTTGAAAGTACTTATTTTAACTATACATATTGCATAAAAATTACAAGGAAAAAAGTACTACGAAGAACATGAAATAAAGTTGAAACTCATCGTTCCGAAATCAGCGGATTTAAATTTTCGGTTGAGTCAATATTTTTCTGAAGTATGTTTTAATCTCAGTGATTTTCTACTTAAATTACTTCTCTTTTCTTGAAATACGACGAATCGAAATTTCATGTACCTCAAATAACTTTTCAGTCTGTAATATACAAGTCCAATTATCAAGAGGGGGAGGTATTATGTGCCATTCCCAAGCCAGGAACCAGTATAAAGATACCACATTATGTCCCAAGCCAGGAACCAGTATAAAGATACCACATTATGTGCCATTCCCAAGCCAGGAACCTGGGATTCCATTAACCAGTATAAAGATACCACATTATGTGCCATTCCCAAGCCAGGAACCTGGATTTCCAATAAATTCGGGTGAGAGATAGTTATTTGTTTTGTTGATATTGGTGGATTTGTTGACCATAACTGTCTAATTTTTCTTAAATAAATTATGTTTGCCATGTCAAAGTTATTGAACTCAGAAACAGCCTGTGAATAGTAGGTGTATCATTCAATTTATTATGAAACAAAATAAATTACCCTCCGTCACAAATTTCATCGACAGCTAAAAATACAGCATCCATGTTGTCTAGCAGCGCCCTCTTTTCCACATTCTTTCTTAGAATTTGACTGATGGAGTCATATAAGGCGTTTAGTACACTCGCTAAAATTAACTAAAAAAATCAGAAAAAAATGAATAGATATAACCTAATACATGCAGTATAGACCTGCTCGTCAAAATAAACTCTACTTTATTCATCAGTAATTTGAAAATGCTATGGCCATATTGTACGGTAGATGGTTTTTTCACCTTCTCAGGAAGCAGTGTCCATTACTAATATGCTCATGAACAGGCTGAGGTATGCATGGCCACTTTCAAAGATGTTATAGATTGGACTCCTATCCATCTGTGCAATCAGTTTCACAACTGGAGTTTCAGAGTTTACATCCTAACTCAGGCTAACTGTGGCGAGACATAATCAATGCAACTTTATGTGATAAAGCTTGTCAGTTTGTTGCACCAGGTTGGTAGATTCCTCTACAATTATATGGATATAATATTGATAATTTAAGATGCCCATGAAATACAGAGACTTCAAAGTGAAATTAAAACCGGTATTAAACCCAGTGGCAGTGAAATAATATACAGTTATTTAATGGGAGTACAGACAATAGATCAAAATAGTTTTCCAGAGGTATTGGGAAAGTCCAAAGTGTTCTATTGCTCGAGGTCAACAACCAAGGGCAATAGAACACTTTGGTCTTTCCCAATACAGAGGTGAAAATTGTTTGATCTATTGTCTGTACTCCCATTAAATAACTGTTTTATTACCTAATTATAATTTTTTTAAACAGATTAAAAAAAACTACTGTTTTCAATATATAAATATTGCTTAACAATTTTAACAAATAACACAAATAATCTTTTTCATAATAAACATGAAGATTCTTAAAATTTTTAATCTGCACTTGTTTTTTGACTGTGCGAGCTAGAGACATATATGTCCCTGGTTGATAGACTGTGCTACGGATTTTTATGTCCCTGGTTGATAGACTGCGTTAGGGACTTTTATGTCCCTTGGTAAAGATATTTAAGTTTATTTTCTTTAAGAATAAGTTACGCAAATACGCTATGATTAGATTGCATAATTTTAAGTTAGATACAGATATTGCACATATAGATACTCTTCGAAATCAAATGAAAAAACAGTAAGTAACGTCACATTGCTGTTAAAATGACGTCACTCGGCTGAAAGAGCCATAACGTCAGGAATTGTATCGCACACGAAGTTGCAATTATACATGTACTTGTACGAAACGTCACAGTCAAAGGGTTAAATCGTTTTAGATTACAACGCTTTTATACGATACGCTGTAATTCGGTGTGGACTAGACAAGATTTCGGATTGGTAATAACTATTCATGAGATTGTTTTGACCAATCACAGTAAAGGTCAAAGGTAGCCAGGCAATAGAACACTAGAAAACCAAAATGCCAAAAATAGTTGAAAACAAGGGCAACGCAATAGGGTTCCAGATTCTCTTAAGGTTTAAGTATGTACCAAGTTTGGTCAAAATCCATTGAAGGATCTTGATTCTAGAGTGTTCACAAGGATGCTACGCAGTAACAATTTGACCCAATGACATTGACCTATGACCTTGAAAATTAATAGGGTTCCAGACTCTCCTAAGGACTAAGTATGTACCAAGTTTGGTCAAAATCCATTGAAGGATCTTGATTCTAGAGTGTTCACAAGGATGTTATGCGGTAAAAATTTGACCTGGTGCCCTTGACCTTTGACCTTGAAAATCAATAGGGTTCCAGACTCTCGTAATTACTAAGTATGTACCAAGTTTGGTCAAAATCCATTGAAGGATGTCGATTCTAGAGTGTTCACAAGGATGTTAAGCGGTAACAATGTGACCCCTTGACCTTTGACCTTGAAAAGCAATAGGGTTCCAGACTCTCGTAAGGACTAAGCATGTATCAAGTTTGGTCAAAATCCATTGAAGGATGTTGATTCTAGAGTGTTCACAAGGATGTTACGTGGTAAAAATTTGACTCAGTGACATTGACCTTTGACCTGGAAAATCAATAGGGTTCCAGATTCTCCTAAGGACTAAGTATGTACCAAGCTTAGTCAAAATCCATTGAAGGATGTTGATTCTAGTGTTCACAAGGATGTTATGTGGTAAAAATTTGACCCGGTGACCTTGACCTATGACCTTGAAAATCAATAGGGTTCTAGATTCTCTTAAGGACTAAATATGTACCAAGTTTGGTCAAAATCCATTGAAGGATGTTGATCCTAGAGTGTTCACAAGGATGTTACGGAAGGACGGACGGACGGTAGCGTTATTATATCCCTTCACAACTTCGTTGGTGAGGGGATAATAAAAAATACTTTATAAACATGTAAAACTTTACAATTAGGTAATAAAAACGTTTATTTCATTGTAATGTACTGTGTCAATGTCATCACAATTGTTGGGCTTCCGACAATGAAAAACAAGTTTTTAAACTTCTTATTACCGCAAACAAAAGTGTAAATTCTATGTAATGAATAGTATAACTACTGTTGTATTCTCAATTTCAAAAATAAATCACTCATAACCAAACAACGACAGCAATTTTGGGATCAACATACATGTTTTATATTTCCTGATAACTACAATGGCTGATCCCTTTACTCCAAAGAAACTGCTTGTAACCGGTAGGAAGCTAAATATCATTTCTAAAGCAGATTTATAAATGAAATGAGCCGATCTACGATTGCTCTTTGTTTTGGTTGTTTGTTTGTTTCATGGTGTTTAACGCCACTTTCAACAATATTTCAGCTATATCGTGGTGGTCAGTTTTATTGGTGGAGGAAACTGGAGGACCAGGAGAAAACCACCAACCTGTCACAAGTCACTGACAATGTTGTACACCTCGCCCTGACAGGGGTTAACAAATCCACTGGTCCGAGGTCCGGGACCGTCGATTTGTGGGTTCGAACCTAACATTTTCTAATCCTGTAAAGTCTGACGGACCAGTTAAAACTGTCGAATTATGGACTTGTATCAAATAGGAGGCTAAAAGTTCGAGTGACAGATGTACTGCATAATTTTAATCCACCATTGATTGCCTCTTTTGATATTGTTAACATTGGATTACGTAATCTGAAATAATTCAAGATCGCTTTAGTGCTTTACCAAGTGTGTTTTGTTCCGTATGAAGCTCCGGTAATTAACGGAGCACACACACCTGGGATGGTTATAACAGAATAACTCAAGGTCAGTTTTGCGCTTTACGGAAACGGTAATTCTGTCGATAATACTTAAGTGTATTAGTGAAGCAGTTTAAACATAAAAATGGCCTGAGTCGATGACCAGTTTTCTTTTAGGTTAACGGAGCAGCTTGTGATACTGACAACAATAAATTACATAATGAAAAAACATCACAACTAACAAAAGGTCAAAGATATGATAGGCTTAAACGGAAGAGTACATTTCAAACATCGTGGAAGGAAAAAATTCCTTGGGTTGAGGCAAGTGGTAGGCTGATAACCACGGCGATCTAATATTTTGTTGAAATTAAACTTCCGAAGACATTTTCTGCTCTGTATCTCCAGGGATTAGACTTCCGAAGACATTTTCTGCTCTACGTCTTTGGAAGTCTAATCTCAACGAGATTACCGTCGATCATGTTAATGAGAATTATGAAGTAAATATGTAGGGTAAATACTGGAGAATATATCCAGAATTTGCAACCAAAAAAAACCCCAGGGCTTTATTTAAAGTACCGTACAACCAATATACGAAAATTGACTGTTTGATAGCCCAGACAAAATGAAAAGTAGGTTTTATAAAATTAAGTTTACAGCAGCATCTCATCAGGTATTGAATTGTCAACCTAAAATAGTCATTTTAAATAATATATGTTACTCAGTTACTACATCAGGGGTAAGGGCGTAAGTTAATTTTGTGTTCAACAAATTTTATTTCCTCCATTCCGATATTGAGGACCAGTAGATTCCTGGTGCTCCGTGGTCCTGGACCAGTGAACTTTTGGGAAATTGTTTAACCCCTGCCTGATTGAGATTTGAACTCACAACATCAGTGGTGATAAGCACTGATTGCATAGGTAGTTGTAAATTCAACTACCATACGATCACGGCTACAACGGCCCCTCTGATCTACGATTGAATGTACTAGATATTTAATAATTTTAATAAACATATCAATAGATAATGACACTTCAAACGAGGAGGTCTGTCAGCTAACACCCATTGTATAATCCCCAAGTCAAGAGCGAATGGTCATGGACCTCAGATCTACATAATTTTGAACCCCTAATATTCTGTTTTTTACTTACCTCATTTTCTTGTGAACTACCAACAACATAAAAGAAGAGGTCTACATTACTTCTGTAAACACACGTTAATCCTTCAAACATTATTATTTCAGCTGAAATATAAAAATCATATCAACTAAGTCACGTTAATCCTTCAAACATTATCATATCATTAAAGTATTAAATAAAGTTTGTTTTACCATTTTGAAAAAAGATGATATCAAGCAGACATTAATTAATTCATTTGTTATTTGTTTGAGATTGTTCAGTCACCCTTTTTCTCGCTACTCCATATTAAATTTTTTCACCAACGAAAAAGACTACTACAATATTACTGAAACATTGTTAACCACCCACAATCTTAATCTGATAATATTGAAGGAGAGGATAATAAATAGACAATAGTTTTGACGATGCATAATCATGTCCTGTCATGGTAGATAACCCTGTAACACTAGCATTGCTGTATCAAAATTGTGAATGCATTGTAAAAGAATAAGTCCCAATCGTGCTATTAAAATCTTGGACATATTTTCAAAATAGCCAACATATCTGAATTAGAATTATAAACGTATTTGCATAAGATTAGGGAAAATTTGGAGATACTTTCTTAAAAATATCATTAAGAAATACTATAAAGTACTCAATAAGACTGTATGAACAGTGAGTTAACTGCTTTATCACTTTTAACTCACCTCTACTACTATTTATGGAACAAACCATACTTACAGTTAGCCTTATGTGTTTTGCTGAAGAGATTTTTTTCAAAGATTTTCTGTTCCTTAGATGTGGGAAACTGTTCATCGTAGTACTGAAATTGAAAAGAAATTTCATTGTGGAGGATAATAAGAAAAGCAGAATTGATTTAAAAAAAAAAAAAATTCTTGGTCAATTACGATGTTGGTTTTTTTCAAGGACAAGATTACATTGTATTGGTGTGACATAACTTCAAGACTATAATTATTATTTTGAGAACAGGTTACATTTTGATAATGGTGTCTACTTAATACTAGATCAACCAGGGTATTCAATAAGATTGTATTGAACAGACTGAATTGAAATTTGAAGTGGCTACATGATAAAAGAGGAGGCGGGGGATACAGGAATTTTATTTCACTTGCGGTACATTCAAAATGGCGCATTCTGAGACATTTTAAGGTAGTTTATAAGTGCATGAAAAAGAAAGTTTCATAGAAATGATTTTTTTCTAAAAAATTTTAGCAAACAATAAGACCATTTCAAGTTGACCGTGGAGCTTTTATTTTCTGGCGAGAATGGAATAGAAAAGTTCATTTTTGCTTGATTGTTCCTGACGTCATTCAGTGGGAAACTTTTCCATTTGTGTATCTCATGAGTTATCCATCGATAACATAATTATCTTTTCGATGTGTCTCTAGATTTTTCAATTGAAATATCTCTATCATTTAAACGTTTAATGATAATAAGTTAAGCGTAGAATTGACACCGATCAATGATAAATTCGTTTCATTCCCCTAGTATTAGATAACCCCTGACAAATGCATTGTTATCGATCCTGAAATGCATTGTTTTTTGTATAATTGTGGATTTTAAAAATCTTTAAGATGAAAGAGCGAATAAATATTGTATATTTCTTTTATTTAATGAAAAAATATTTTAGTTTCTAACAGTCGAACCGGCGACATATTGCCGGGTGCCGGCCCTTATTGAAATCCCTGATCAACACGTTCGCTTGTTGATTTTTTCATTCTTCATAGTGCTAGCTCTTTGACACAACATAGTATGCAGGTAAACATGTTGCTCTACTCTGATATTATATTAAACCAACTCTTAGCCTTTACTCTTATTCCTTAATGCTCCGTGCTTTGCGGAAAACCAACAAATACCAATTCTAAGTCTTCATTGTGACATGACCAGGGTTTGAACCCAGGATTGTATTTAATACAAACAGCTTTATTGCTTACCGGTACACTGGTCATACATGTAGCATGAATATGAAAAATATTGATATCAAGTTAATCTTTTGATACATGTACCTTTGTCACAAGACGATTTCCATCATTATCTAGAATTGCAACTGCTTTAACTGTGTATAGAGATGGTTCCTGCAAACAAAAGGATTGAATTAGCATAATTTTTTGCCATACAATTTACATTTGACTCATGAGTTTTAAGAATGGTGAGTAAATTTTGCATGTCTTTTTTTCTTTTTTGCTATCAGTATGTCAGAATGATTTTGATGTATATTCAATATATATTGTGGTAGAATCTTTATAAATCTGATTTACATTGAATACTAAAATATAAAAAAAACAACATTATATTATGGTTATAATAGTGAACATCGCAAGATGCAAGCTAATCAGCAACATGTGTGTAAGGAGATGAATCAATATATGATCAATACCAACGGTACCGGAAATGTATTCTAAGTTTCGGCATAGAATGGACAATCGGAGTGAAGTACAGGAAATAGCCTTTTAATTTGAATAAAAAATAACTATCCAGTTTAAAAATAACAAACAAAAAAATTAGAAAGGAAACCGTACAGCTTCTTTACATGAAACGATTAATTTATTTAAAAAATGGACAATCGTTAGACCTTCTTGTTTTGCCCCTAAAGAACGATCGGCCCTAAAAAAAAGTCGTCGTCGGTATATCTCTGCCCAAAAAAACTCCTTTGCAATAGAATTAAGGCCAAACAAAAATATGTGTTTCCGATTGACTGACCGACCCTAAAAAAATGTATGCCAAAAAAAAAAATAGATCGGCAAAATCTGGAAATTCGTCTCCATTTCCATGTTTGTTTCCGACTTCAACAATTTTCTTTATTTCCTTGTACATTTGGTCGATGTTTGGAACCAAAAACATTGTACTGCATGTCAAATAATTAATAAGCTGTAGTAAGAAAGAAACAAACAAGTTTGTGTGATTTTAGAGGAAGGAGCATACTTGTAGGTTTAAAAAAAGAAAAATCCCGACCTACCGACCCTAATTTTGAAGACCATGCAATCGGAAACACACATATTTTTTTGTTTGGCCTAACTGGGCAAGTCGAATTGAAGAACATAGAAAAATAATCAAGAATAATGAAGAAAAGAACCCAAAACTACTATTTGTACATGTACATGTCTATGCGATGCTTGCCTATAGTATAGGCTGTGCCTAACCCATATTACCAAGTTGAAACATATTTGTCTGATGATCCTGGTCATTTTATAGATAATAGGGGTGGGTTAGGGTTATGGTGTTTAACGCCACTTTCAACAATATTTCAGCTATATTTTATTTGGTGGAGGAAACCAGAGTACCCGGAGAAAACCACCGACCTGCCGCAAGGCAAACTTTATCACATAAAGTTCGTTTTTCACACTGTATTTTATATGCATTACTAATGCATTTAAAATTAGACATAAATTTAGGAACCATTTTGTTGATTGCGTATATATTTTAGTCTTGTTTTCATTTTTTTTACTATTCTTACCAATATTCCCCCATCCATTGTGATTTATCCAGAAATCTTGACAGAAATTTTTGACGTGGAAGAGATTCGGTGTCAAATTGAATTTTTAATCATAATAAATGAAAGCCTACTTTAAAACGTTTTACTGAGAATGATTAAAGATCATCATATCTCGCAGTGAATAATTTAACTTTTTCCGTGTTATAATTTTAAATGAATCTTTTACGCTCTAAAATGAGTAAATAAGGAAATAATAAGGTTGAATTTAAAGTTAATATATTTTTAAAATAAATTATTTGCATTTAATAAATTATTTACTGCATTACTACTAACGCCGGCTACCAAAATGGCGTTACAGAGAAAGAAAGACGGTTCGGCAAACGTCAAGTTTTACGAAGCCGTAGAAACAATAGCGCAATTTGATTCAGTCAGAACATGGCTAAATAAGAATCACAAAAAGGTCTAATAACATTTTTTTTACAATCTTATTGCAAAATGCATCACAATACACAAGTTAAATGGCCGATTATCTACTGTTTCTTTGTTCTACAAGTTTATCTTGTTTACCAATCTCTTTGTTATGTAGAGAGCGTAGGTACACACAGTTATGTATGTAGCAGTACCCTATATTTAATGTTCGAAAAATGCAAGGTGTCGTATGGGATTCTGTCCCTGACCCTCTCAAGTACAGGTGAGAGCGATAGATTATTAGATATGCAAACCATACTTCTTTGATTACGGAGAACCATCAACATACTGATGTAAGAACCTCGCAAGACTTTCGTTTATACCAAAATACAATGTACATATGTAATGTATGGACACTGAAAGTAACATATAACTCTTTGTTGTTTACAAAATTTCTTATGATCATGTAAAAAACTGCATTGCCGTGTATAATGTCAATGAAGCTTTACAACTTCCGTTTTAATTCCGACCTGAGAAGCGAGCGATATATTAGCTGCAGAACCCTTATGGTCCTTGGCCAGTTTTCTGATATTTGCGGACCATAGGGCTACGGATTTCACCCTATCAAAAACTTTCGAAACTGCGCAGTGAAAATGTTGTGCCACTTTTTTGCAAATTTTTGTCATGAAATCGGGTGCAAGAACGATCAAACATATATTTCGTTTCGTTAAATATTTATCTACATTCTTCTATACTTACTTACCTGTTAGTATTCATTTCCAGCTCATTATCATAACAAATGTCTCGATATTAACTGATCCCGCCTACTTCGTTCTGCTATCTTGTCACTGTGGTATTCTCGCTTTGAGATCACATGACTTTTGAGAGATCACTCTAAGAAAAAAACATGTGTTCGGTTTGTTTATGTTTTGCACGGTGATTTTTTATCTGAAATAAAATATTTAGTCAACCTAGAGTGAAATATTTTACAAATATTAACCAGAAATGTTATTTTCTTCTATGGTTATTCCAATTGAGGTGAACTCTCATTCAACATTTTCAAGTTTTTCATGTAAACAAACCGAACACATGTTTTGCTGTTAAAGTGATCTCTCAAAAGTCACGTGACCTCAAAGCGAGAATGACAAGATGGCGGAACCACGTAGGCGGGATCAGTTAATATCGAAACACTTGTTATGATGAGCTGGAAATGAATATTAACAGGTAAGTAAGTATAGAAGAATGTAGATAAATATTTAACGAAGCGAAATGTATATGTTTGATCGTTCTCGCACCCGATTTCATGACAAAAAATTTCAAAAAAGCGGCGCAACGTTTTCACTGCGCAGTTTCAAAAGTTTTTGATAGGGTGAAATCCGTAGCCCTATGGTTTGCAAATATCAGAAAACTGGCCAAGGACCATAAGGGCTACGGTTCCGCAGCTAGCGATATATATACTGTAGGCTAGTCATAGCATCATAAGACTTTCGTTTATAACTAAATACAATGTATATTTAATTTATGGACACTGAAAGGAACATGTAAATATTTTTGTTTCCAAAATTTCTTTTAATTGTGTAAAAAAAGGAAATAAAAAAACTTGTTTTGAAATGTATAATAAAGCTATGCATTTCATAATATTGCAAGAATTCTGTTTTCATTTTTTAAGCATAATCTGAACAAAATTGAAGCATAAAATACTGTTTGTATTAAAAAATTCATTATTTCGATTGCAGGGGTTAAAAAATCTCCTAGCCCGATGCCCGGGGCTAGTAATTTCCACATTTGAGCTAGCTGAAATAATCAGCTGATTGCCCTATGGGCTAGTAAAAATATATATCGGATATTGAGAAACTTGTCAATATTCGTGTATCTACTTATATTCATATATGTTATATGTTGTATAATCAGCAGCAATGTTTTATTTATTCAACCGCTAGCTTTTTGTCGAAATTGAGAGCAAAGAAGGTAGAAAAACTGTGTATTCTCATCATAAAACAGCTTGCCAGAAATTTCGAAAATGAAATATCGGATTCCGGAACCGGGAACGACTATTTCTGATTTTGCCGATAGTAAAAAAAAAAAAAATGCCGACCGACCCAGGATTTTTTTGACATATGACCATAAACACACATATTTTTTTTTTTGGTCTTACAGTGACCTGAACTGTTGAAAATAAGTGAAAATAAAAGCAATACCAGATCTGAAAAGAAAGATAGTTAAACTAATATACATTGGACATGTTGTACAAGGATTCAAGTCTGCAAGTCGGATTCATGAAATCATGGTATTGACCAGGACTAGTGGTTCATAGATTCGGGCTAGTAATATTTGGTAGTATGCTAGCCCTGGGCTAGTGAGGTGGTCCAAGATTTTTTAGCCCCTGGATTGTGATAATGACTTGATTGGTCTAGAACAAGGATAAAGATGAAACCAGCGAAATGCATACAATATTTTAAAAATACCATGTAAGATGCTCAATAGTAAAGACATGACATTATTTTAAAAACAATGCGTCACATGTTTGCTTCCAATTCAAATATAAAATTTATTTGCCAAAATGTCAAAATACTTCAGAATTTAAAAAAAAAAATTAATTTATTACAAATGATTAAATGCAAACTTTGTTATTTTTATTGCTTTTTTTAGATGCGAAAGCAGTATTGTAAGTAGAATTTTGAATAGGTGGCAAAATTTTCAGAATAGGCGGCAGAAAAATCAGGCGGGTGTTTGGGGGCCACCTAGGAGCCCTGATGCTTAAATGGTATAAAATCCTGCATTCTGGGCATTTCCTGGGACTAAAATTACTTTATTTCTTGTCCTGTTTTTTACTGCATAATCTTCAATTATTGTTGTTAATGTCCATTGAGATTGATTGAGCAAATATTTAGTAAAAAAAAAGATTAAAAGGGACTGTACTTAACTAAAGTAGGTATTATTTCATAACAAAACAAACCTATTTTGTTGATTAAATTCCAGAAAATGTTTCAATACATTTTATTAATAAATTTCACATTCAAATTCACTGTCACTATCATCAGCCTGAGTCACTATATTTTTGGCATCAATTAAGCATTTCACAATTTTTGGTTATAGCCATGTATCTTTAGTAACAGAAATTATGTACCAGAAAAGACTTTCCGGTACAATAATGTTTGATTTGAAACATAACATTTATATCTTGTTTTAACTTGCATTTAGATTAATTTGTTTTTTACTCAAATTATTTATTTTTTTTGTGGGGGGGGGGGGGGGTGTGAGGGGTTATTCCTTGTACCAAGGATTTATATAGTATACTGCTTGTACAGACTGAAAATTACAATTCTTTTGTTAGCACTTTCATGTATGTTCTGGTTAGTGCTAGTTTCAGTCTGATCGGACATTTATAGATAAGGAGGTTGATCGTAGTCATGGTCAACGTTTTTATTTTCTGTCAGAGTGAAAAAACGATTTTTCACCTTTTTCATTTCATTAGAAAACCACCTAAAGATTATTATTTCGTGGGATAAAAATATCAGATAAAAGTTTAAAATTATAATTTTATAAATTTGGTAGTTAATGAAATAAAAATATAACTTGGTACCACTACTGAGTGTCTGAAGTGAAGTGGTTTAGAGAAAATCGTACGCCATGTTCAAGATGTTGATTTATGTGACCAATTTTCAAAAATAAATCCGTGAGCTATCCCTGGACCAATAATTCATGTATTACTTAAAATTTGCAGAAACTCCCTCAATTTTACGAGTCTGGGTGATCATTATTTAAAAAAGGTCAAAGTCGTAACGTAAAATATAAAAGTTTACAAAACAGTGTTTAATTATCTATTAAGGACACGGTCTCGCATTTTACAAAAAAGATCGCCATGGCAGTATTGATCAGAAGCTTGAATGAAAGATGGTATCTGAAGATCATATACACTCCTTATCCTTTTGGATCTTTACAGAGGTGTTCTCTTCGTGATCTGCGTCCTAAAAAAAAGTTGTGTATGCCGTGGTCCATAGCAGATGTTTCACTAAATGTCAGGTGCGTGCGCACAATTTTATAAATAGCGACTAAATATATAATACAAGGGGATTTCCAAATTGTATTTAATCTATTAGAACGTTGATTAATCTGCCGTCAAAATCCATAATTAATTAATTATACGATGTAATAATTTATATAATATTGGAATATGGATTTTTCTGTCACATTATTTTTTTACTCATTGAAAAATAGCCAGCAAGGAAAGAACAATAACCGGCGAAAATCAACGGCTTTTAACGACATCACTGTGCGAAAGTAATCCTGATTTTTTATTTTGTATGCATACAGAGTCTTATATGGTAGGACTTTTGTTATTACATATTGAAATTGACTCAAAACGCTGAACCTTGTCGATGAAAAAAGCAAAATTTAATATCTGTTTATTTTATTTTACAGTATATCCAAGCAGATCCACCAACAAATAAAAGTTTGTCTAGTTTAGTTATACAACTTTTACAATTCCAAGAAGAATCTTTCGGCAAACATGTAAAGAATCCAGCATTAACCAAATTACCTGTAAGTATTTTCACAATCTGATTAAAAATCAGCTGTTATTATTAGTGGTGCACAGATCATAGGAAACGTCGACTAATAAGTGGGATGTCAACGGCTGCTACTATGATCGATTCTTATACCTTATGGTTGACTCTATTCTGGTATTTTCAGTAAATTCCGACTATTTGAAATATTATTTCAAGTAGGGGTGTAATGATACACTTTTTCCACAAGCGATACGTATCGCAATATTTGATATGTATTACGATACGTTTTATAGGAAACTATAACTATTCCTTGCTGGTCGACATGTTTTTTTTTATATGAGGTCGCTTACGTACTAGCGGAAATTATAAATATTTGATATTTGATTAATTAATTTTAAAAGCGTAAATTAATCGATTCACTTTTCTCAAAATATTAATTAAATGATCACCAAAAGAAGAAAACAGAAGTTCAACACTACTTTTTTTTCAAAAAATGAGCATCATATCGTTTGTACCGTAAGCGACCTCCACGTATCGTGAACCGAACCGTCCCCAAAATAATCGTGATTTCGGTACATACGGGGAATCGTTTCCCCATTAATTTCAAGTATTGTAATAACATTCATGCTTTATATAAGATACCGTGAAATATAGAACAGGAACAAAAGCACTGTCACTTGACTTTAATGTGTGTCTAAGTGTAAAATTGCAGTCTTGACTTCATTCTCCCATATTCATTCTTACTAATACATGATGTAGATTTAAATGTTTTTAAGCAGACCACATATTATAAAGCAAAATTATTATTATTCATGATAATTTGTTGTAGTTTTTTTGTTGTAATTTTATAATTAGAATGTAGTGATTGAACCCGTAGATAAATTAAATACACTGTTTCCATGGTTTCAGTAATTATAAATATTTTTTATTTATTTTTTTGGCAAATTTTGCAGATGCGATGTTTTCTGGATTTTAAAGCAAGTGGAGCTTTATGTCATATGATTGCAGCTGTATACAAGTTCAAAAGTGATCAAGGATGGTAAGGTCTTTTTCATTGTCATGTCTGTAGTAACTCTGTTTTAGATTATTAGGTTTGAAGCAAGAAAAAATATTTATTACAGGGATTGAATTTAATGGCAAATACTTGCTAAATGCGAGTAAAAGCCAAAGACAACTCGAAAAAAATTGTGAGTCAGTGTGCTAAATTTTCCTACTTTCAGTTTTGTGTATAAAATCATCGTTTTCAAAAACTGACTGTTAAATTTAGGTCTAATAGGCACTTTAATATATTATACATTATACATGTTAAAGTGTTCATATGATATTCATCTGCATTACTCTTTCATGACCTCCATTAATTATGCATGTGTCAAGGTGAAATCGTGCACCAAATTACCGATTTCTTCAGTGTAAACAACAAAAGGAAGTCAAATGATGTCCCATAACCTATAAATTTTTATTTCAAATTTTAGTTAGTAGTAATTTAATTTAGCTAGTGGAAAAAATTGTACTGGCTATTATTTTAAGTGGAAAAATTTAATTTGATTCCTGTATTATTACAGGACTTTACGATTGTTTTGTCCCTCCATTCCCAAATGCTGTGTAGATAATAAAACACTATAACATGACTCACCACACTTGTAGAAGATAGGGAGACCTTACTTCTCCCTCAGAGAACATGAAGGAGAATTGAAGGCATGACAGAGAGACTTCCAACAGCTTCATAGAGACATGTTTCTGCAAAAATGTGTTGTTTCTTTACATCATTTTTTTAAATATTTGCATTAGAAGTGAGCCTTTGCTAATATCTTGTTAATATCCTTCATATTTAACTTTAAATTATACCCCCACTAATAGAGAGGGGGTTATATTGCAATCACCTTGTCTGTCTGTCCGTCTGTCTGTTCGTTCACACTTTCGTAACAGCTTCTACTGGAAGAAATGATTTCATATTTGATATATGGCTTTGGCATGGTGACTTGTACCATGTCTCCCTTTTCCAGGTTTACCGTACATCTACTTCCTGTTTACCGCACGACTTAGAATTTTTCATGTTTGCCGTAATGAAAAACTTTCATAACAGATATCTCAGCTTCTACTGGAAGAAATGATTTTATATTTGATATGTGGCTTTGGCATGGTGACTTGTACCGTATCTCCCATTTCCAGGTTTACTGCACATCTACTTCCTGTTTACCGTGTGACTTAGAATTTTTCATGTTTGCCATAATGAAAATTTTGAAGTGTACCTTTGCTAATATCTTGTTAATATCCTTCATATTTAACTTTAAATTTGTTTTTTATTTGTATTAGTACTATTACTGTTGTTGATATTTGTTGATTTTATATTTTATTCCTTTCGCCTTGAAATCTGTAAGATATATATATATATGAATTGACATTACAATGTTTGTTTCCTTCCCCTATTTCTATAACAATGCAGCCATTAATTGTTTAGCTTTGAAAAAGCTACAAATAACTCAAAATGTGTTAAAAATATAACACAATCCTACAACAAGGTACAGGAAGGATCTATTTGTTTATTTTTAGAATTTGGATTTATTGCTTGAATTAAATCTTTTTCTCCCACTCTTGTGGATTTTCACATTGATTACAATTGCTTTGTCTATATAAAATGAAGATTATTGGCAAGAAAGGAGTCAATGAATCTTTAATTTCACTTTGGAGTCTGATTTGGTGAGCCTGGCTATAAACTTTTCAGCGTACACTTGTCATAGATCTCGGACCCCCTTATAAGAGAGTCTGTTGAATACTCGAGATTCCAGACTATAAAAAAAAGGTCTTTTGACTTCTGCAGTGACAACATCCCTAGTGATGAACAATCAGTTTAAAATCATAATTGATTATCGGTAATAATCCGAGAGCCATAATCGATTATAATCAGATATTTCTATTTTATTTTATTTGTTGGTTAAATCAAGGGGAAACCATAATCATTTGTCCACAAAACTAATAAGTTCTCTGAGGACACGATGATTTTACTTCTCTTTCAGAGGACTTAAGGGTAAAGTGGGGGAACAATCTGGAAGACTTCCGAATAGTCTTTAAGTAACAGAAAATATGGGATACTTCCTAGAGCTTTCAGTTTTTTTTATGTTTCTTTCCCCTATACCGATTGTCCCCCTAGCCTTCACAAAACAAACATGTAGCTCAATGATCTTTAAAAGAGATGCAATCAGCAAGTTGGAATAAAATATTGAATATCAAACCCTATCAATTTTCAAGGTGAAAATTACAGCACATAATTTTCGATTTTAAATCTTGACATCTATTATTAGCATCGTTACTCTTTAAATGACCGAAAATCGATCAACGGGAACAATCATTTCATCACTAACTTGACTAAGCATCCCACAGAAATAATCAAATGCAAATCAATTTATTGTCTTTTTAGTTCACCTGGACCAAAGGTCCATGTGAACTATTGCCATCACTTGGCGTCCGTCGTCTGTCGTCTGTTGTCTTTAAACTTTTCACATTTCAAGCTTCTTCTCCGAAACCACTTGGCCGATTGGAACCGAACTTAGCAGGAATGTTCCTTGGATGGTCCTCTACAAAGTTACTGTTTTTCGTTCCAGTCGAATATTCAATATGGCTGCCAGGGCCAATAATATGCTCTGATTGGCTGAAATTTCAAAGATCTTCTTCTCTGAAACTAATGAACTGACTGAACCCAAACTGTAAAGGAATGATCATTGGAATGTCCTTTACCAAGTTACTGTTTTTTATGCCGATCGGAAATCCAAGATGGCCGCCATCGCAGGACATAGATTAACATTGGACCCTATGGGAAAATGTTCAAATGCCTTCTTCTCAGAAACTACAAATATGATTAAAGCCAAACTGTACATGAATGTTCATTGGATGGTCTTCTACAATCTTAAGGTTTTTTGTTCCGATATGAAATTCAAAATGGCGGCTACGGCAGGACTTAGTTTAACATTGGACCCTATGGGAAAAATGTTTCAAAATGCTTCTTCTCTGAAACCACTTGGACAGTTGAAACCAAACTGCCCATGAATGATCATTGGAAGGTCCTCTACAAAGTTTCTGTTTTTTATGCCGATCGGAAATCCAAGATGGCCGCCACCGCAGGACATAGATTAACATTGGACCCTATGGGAAAATATTCAAATGCCTTCTTCTCAGAAACTACAAATATGATTAAAGCCAAACTGTACATGAATGTTCATTAGATGGTCCTCTACAAACTGTACGTTTTTTGTTCCGGTATGAAATTCAAAATGGTGGCTACGGCGGGACTTAGTTTAACATTGGACCCTATGGGAAAAATGTTTCAAAACGCTTCTTCTCTGAAACCACTTGGAT
This sequence comes from Bathymodiolus septemdierum, assembly GCA_963383655.1. Taxonomy (NCBI): domain Eukaryota; kingdom Metazoa; phylum Mollusca; class Bivalvia; order Mytilida; family Modiolidae; genus Bathymodiolus; species Bathymodiolus septemdierum. Next base: position 62,246,626 of record OY726529.1, read on the forward strand.
AATTGAAACCAAACTGCCCAGGAATGATCATTGGAAGGTCCTCTACAAGGTGTGTGTTTTTTATGCCGATCGGAAATCCAAGATGGCCACCACTGCAGGACATAGATTAACATTGGACCCTATGGGAAAATGTTCAAATGCCTTCTTCTCAGAAACTGCAAATATGATTAAAGCCAAACTGTACATGAATGTTCATTGGATGGTCCTCTACAAACTGTACGTTTTTTGTTCCGATATGAAATTCAAAATGGCGGCTACGGCAGGACTTAGTTTAACATTGGACCCTATGGGGAAAATGTTTCAAAACGCTTCTTCTCTGAAACCACTAGGACAGTTGAAACCAAACTGCCCAGGAATGATCATTGGAAGGTCCTCTACAAATTTTATGTTTTTTATGCCGATCGGAAATCCAAGATGGCCGCCACCGCAATACATAGATTAACATTGGACCCTATGGGAAAATGTTCAAATGCCTTCTTCTCAGAAACTACAAATATGATTAAAGCCAAACTGTACATGAATGTTCATTGGATGGTCCTCTACAAACTTTACGTTTTTTGTTCCGATAAGAAATTCAAAATGGCGGCTACGGCGGGACTTAGTTTAACATTGGACCCTATGGGAAAAATGTTTCAAAACGCTTCTTCTCTGAAACCACTTGGATAATTGAAACCAAACTGCCCAGGAATGTTCATTGGAAGGTCCTCTACAAAGTTTCTGTTTTTTTTATGCCGATCGAAAATTCAAGATGGCCGCCACCGCAGGACATAGATTAACATTGGACCCTATGGGAAAATGTTCAAATGCCTTCTTCTCAGAAACTACAAATATGATTAAAGCCAAACTGTACATGAATGTTCATTGGATGGTCCTCTACAACCTTAAGGTTTTTTGTTCCGATATGAAATTCAAAATGGCGGCTACGGCAGGACTTAGTTTAACATTGGACCCTATGGGGAAAATGTTTCAAAACGCTTCTTCTCTGAAACCACTTGGATAATTGAAACCAAACTGCCCAGGAATGATCATTGGAAGGTCCTCTACAAGGTGTGTGTTTTTTATGCCAATCGGAAATCCAAGATGGCCACCACTGCAGGACATAGATTAACATTGGACCCTATGGGAAAATGTTCAAATGCCTTCTTCTCAGAAACTGCAAATATGATTAAAGCCAAACTGTACATGAATGTTCATTGGATGGTCCTCTACAAACTGTACGTTTTTTGTTCCGATATGAAATTCAAAATGGCGGCTACGGCAGGACTTAGTTTAACATTGGACTCTATGGGGAAAATGTTTCAAAACGCTTCTTCTCTGAAACCGCTTGGACAGTTGAAACCAAACTGCCCGGGAATGATCATTGGAAGGTCCTCTACAAAGTTTCTGTTTTTTATGCCGATCGGAAATCCAAGATGGCCGCCACCGCAGGACATAGATTAACATTGGACCCTATGAGAAAATATTCAAATGCCTTCTTCTCAGAAACTACAAATATGATTAAAGCCAAACTGTACAAGAATGTTCATTAGATGGTCCTCTACAAACTTTACGTTTTTTGTTCCGGTATGAAATTCAAAATGGCGGCTACGGCGGGACTTAGTTTAACATTGGACCCTATGGGAAAAATGTTTCAAAACGCTTCTTCTCTGAAACCACTTGGATAATTGAAACCAAACTGCCCAGGAATGATCATTGGAAGGTCCTCTACAAGGTGTGTGTTTTTTATGCCGATCGGAAATCCAAGATGGCCACCACCACAGGACATAGATTAACATTGGACCCTATGGGAAAATGTTCAAATGCCTTCTTCTCAGAAACTGCAAATATGATTAAAGCCAAACTGTACATGAATGTTCATTGGATGGTCCTCTACAAACTTTACGTTTTTTGTTCTGATATGAAATTCAAAATGGCGGCTATGGCAGGACTTAGTTTAACATTGGACCCTATGGGAATTTTTTTTCAAAATGCTTCTTCTCTGAAACCACTTGGACAGTTGAAACCAAACTGCCCAGGAATGATCATTGGAAGGTCCTCTGTTTTTTATGCCGATCAGAAATCCAAGATGGCTGCCACCACAGGTCATAGTATTAACACAGAACCATATGGGGAAAATACAGAAATATATTCTTCTCTGAAGCTATTGCACTGATTGAACCTAAACTGTGCATCAAACATTGGAAGGTCCTTTACAAACTTTGTGTTTTTTATGTTGATCGTAATTCCAAGATGACTACCACTGCAGGACATAGTTTTTACATAGGACCAATTGTTTTTTTTTATTACCAGGTGAACGATACAGGCTCTTGAGAGCCTCTGGTTTATTTATGGTCTATCTTATCAATGCAATATAGCACATACAATATTTTGTATAATTTGATGAAAAACAATAAAAGCAAAGAGCATTTTTTGTGTTGAGTATACTAGGCACAGGCCTTTCAATTAAGGATGGTACCAGGTACTTTTACACCCACTTAAAATGGTGATTGGTACCTCATAATTTTAAAGAGTGTTGCATAAGATATTCATGAAAAATGTTCAAATTTTAGGAAAAAATACCACCTCTAAATAGTGAAGTTCTGTAGACATGCCAGGTAATATTTTTGCATTGAATTATTAATCACTAGTGGAAATGTCATACCATACCCTAAAATAAGTAATTTGTTCAACAGGAGAAGGTTCGATTTCCAGTCGCCGTCCCGTATGGAGAGGAATGTAGAAATGTTTCTTCAGATAGAAAGATCGCTAGAAGCTAACAAATGTCTGTCAATGCCCTGCGTCCACATTAGTCCTGATGTAGACAAACAGCTGGCCGGAAAACTGAAAGAAATCGTCAAACGTCACCAGGGAACTGTCACAGATGATGAAGATACCGCTACACACATTGTTAACCCACTTCCAGAGGACTCAAATGATGGTAAATATATATATACATTGTATATACACGTCTGATCTTTGAGCTGACAAATTTTTGTTCTTCCCTCAACAGGATTTGAACTCACACCATTGATTTACTGCAGCACCAATCGCTTAGCCTTATGTCTAGCGCCCTAGATCACTCGGCCACATCCGCTATATAAAAATATAGCTTCAATAGTCGAAGTGTTACCTTGTCTCGTAAGGAAAATCTAGAGATAGACATAAGACATATGTGTGTAGATGGTACATATATGCTTAATATTATAATTTGACAGCAATTTTTAATATATTGTATAGGATGATGAAGAATTCATCATACAGTCACAGGAAATAGAGTATATTATACAAACATCTAAGCAGGTGACAACCATACAATATATCTGTCCCACTGGATCTCAAAGTTACTTGTGATACTAGGTTAATAATAATACTAAATATTGATATACGTCTGAAATTTAAACCAAACAGTGTTAGAATTAGATCTTTGAGCTGACAAGTTTTTGTTCTTCCCTAGACAGAAGATATATATACAGCAGTACCCCTCTTAAAAGGCCCCTCTCACCAAAGTCCACACCTCTTTGTCAGGTCAAATTTCAGATGCACTGAGATGGTAAATTTGGCCCACTCAAGAAGGGTGGCCATATAAGAGGGGGACTAATGTATGGGCAAACTTGGTCTAGGTTGCACAAATGTTAATTAATTTGAATTAATTGATAGGGCTACTCCAGAAAAAATGTAGGGGGTGTGTGGATTGGAAGGAAATATTTTCCAAGACCGGGCACCACCTATGTAAGAAACTGATTGTGAATAGTTATGAATGTATCACCAATGCAGAGAGACTGATCAGTGGGGCAATGGTTAGAGTATCAATATAAAAACATAACATGGAAAATATGAAATTACTTCTGAAATACTTTTTAAAAAAAGTTTAAAGGGGAACAATTGTCCAGGGGCAGTTATTGGGGGGAATTGTCCTGCTCCCTACAGTATTATGTTATTATTCCACAGGAATTGAAGTCATGAATATTGTTCCCCCACATTATCATTGGTATGCCCATTATATCTTGTCTAACTAAACATATAAAAAAGATATTTCTTGTCACCATTTTAAATCAACGACTTGTTCCCTTGGAAACAAGGAACTCTAAGGTACCAGTACAGTCTTCACTCTAACCCACTTGCTCGAAGCGCAGGACAAGTAAAACTGGATTCAGGCATGTGAAAATTATGAAAGAATTTGTTGAATAAAATTTGGCTTTCAGGCAAGTAGAAGAAAACAATTAAGTCAAAGACTGTCAGTTTGTTCCCAGCACTAACATCAGTAAATTGTCATGTGGATCTTGATGGTTTATCAGGTCCATATTGGATTTATATTTCTTTGGCAAAAATATGTTAATCTTTTCATTTTACCAGTATGTATTAGAATTGGTGCTGTTTGATTAATATTAGCAGACGACCAACAGCAATTTATAAATTATTTAAACAAGAACATAATCCACATTCAGGCCAAAAAGAATGTTAACAGAAATGCAAGTAATTTTTTTCTTTGACCTTGTATGATTCTACCACAACCAAAAATAGTTTGCTTTAAGGTAGTGGTGTAACGATCATCGGAAACATCGACTAATCAGTCGGACGTCATCATACGATCCAATGATTGATTCTTAAACCTTGTGGTCGATTCTGGCTTAACTTTGTTCTTTGGTTGGTTTTTTTTCTGTCTCCATACTGACAAAAATATTGCAGTTTTATCCCAGCTGGTTTTTTTGCCCTCATACTGACAAACATCTGGCAATTTTGTCCAAGCCTACTTTTGACACTCAGTCAATACACATATTTGGACTAGTCTATTATTTATCTACTTCCCGGAATAGTCCATTTTATATCAGGTGTTACACATATGGAAAACGATCTTTTGTTTTGTTCTATTTTAAAGTTAATGTTTACTAATGGAAAAATTATAGTTTATGAATTTATGATACAATTTTATTCATATCTTTACTTTTGTCAATCATACTCTTGAAATAAAGACTATTTGATTAATTATAGTCAGTAAATACATTTAGCAGGCAATTGTCACCGATGATCGATCATCGGTCGATGTTGATATAACGATCATCGATCTTGAAAATGTTACCGATTCCCATCACTACTTTAAGGATCTACGCAACCCACAGAACGATGGAAAATCACTAAAACAAATGACATATATATTTACAGAGGAATATGTACGTCTTGTGATGAAAAGAGAGAAACATGCCATGATCCATTGGGTGAACTTTCCAGACAGGTAATTAATTATATTTGCTCTTGTTTATGTCCTCTGTAACGTTTCTGCTGGGATTCAAAACCCTTTTTTCAAGGACAATTGACATTTACTCATGCAAAAAATACTAAAAATTATGAGGGGCCATCATGGTCGTGATCGAATGGTAGTTGGATTTACAACTACCTATTCAATCAGTGCTTATCACCACTAAAGTTGTGAGTTTGAATCCCACTCATGGCATGGTGTACTCAATACAACATTATATGATAAAGTTTGTCAGTGACTTGCGACAGGACGGTGGTTTTCTCTGTGTACTGCGCCATACTCCACCAATAAAACTGACACATAGCTGAAATATTGTTGAAAGTGGTGTTAAATGCCATAACTATATAGTACATAGTCAGGGCTCACCACACATAGTAAAAACAGGGCGACTTGACTTCTCTCCCTCTTGACTTAAGGGCGAAGTGAGGAAAAATCTGGGAGACTTCCGAAAATCGATCCAAATTTTAGCGTTTCTTTTCCCGTTACCGCATGTTCCCCTACCTTTCACAAAAACGAACAATGATCTTAAAAGGATGCAATTAACGAGTTTGGAATAAAATATTGAACATCAAACCCTGTATGGGTCACATTTCAGCTCCTTTTATGTGAATATTGAAGAAAAAGAATGATTATTGGTGGGGAAAAATATGGACTTGAAAAGACTGACAAGGCGACTAAAACTTCGCATTTTGACAGGAATTGGGTGACTTCATTGAAACCAAGGTGAAGAAGTCGCCCACTTCGCCTGGTTTGGTGAGCCCTGACATAGTTATTGATACAACACACCTATATGGATGTGTGAACAATATAAATAGTTAGGAGGAGGATATTCACTTTAATATTTTTATAAATTTACTCAATCTTATACAATGATATTTGATAAATTGAAATATGTTAGGATTTGACCAACTAAACTCTGGACATTTTTTTCTTCTTTCAAATTCATATTCTTTGCAAAACATAGTGTAATGGTACTATTAGAAGTACATTAATTGAAATATTAACGATCAAGAAAATCATAAAGCGAAAGCAATATGAAAAACAAACACTTCTTCCGAAAAGAGGAATGATTTAGAACCTAAATTTTTCCTTTTTCAATTTATTGGAAATCAAATCTTTCCACCTTCCCACTCAAATAAAAAAGATGGGAAAAACATGAGTACATTGGATAGAGAGTCCCATAAACCAAAACATGAGTACATTGGATGGAAAGTCCCATAAACCAAAACATGAGTACATTGGATGGAGAGTCCCATAAACCAAAACATGAGTACATTGGATGGAGAGTCCCATAAACCAAAACATGAGTACATTGGATGGAAAGTCCCATAAACCAAAACATGAGTACATTGGATGGAGAGTCCCATAAACCAAAACATGAATACATTGGATGGAGAGTCCCATAAACCAAAACATGGAGTACATTGGATGGAGAGTCCCATAAACCAAAACATGGAGTACATTGGATGGAGAGTCCCATAAACCAAAACATGAGTACATTGGATGGAAAGTCCCATAAACCAAAACATGAGTACATTGGATGGAGAGTCCCATAAACCAAAACATGAGTACATTGGATGGAGAGTCCCATAAACCAAAACATGGAGTACATTGGATGGAGAGTCCCATAAACCAAAACATGGAGTACATTGGATGGAGAGTCCCATAAACCAAAACATGAATACATTGGATGGAGAGTCCCATAAACCAAAACATGAATACATTGGATGGAGAGTCCCATAAACCAAAACATGAGTACATTGGATGGAAAGTCCCATAAACCAAAACATGAGTACATTGGATGGAGAGTCCCATAAACCAAAACATGAGTACATTGGATGGAAAGTCCCATAAACCAAAACATGAGTACATTGGATGGAGAGTCCCATAAACCAAAACATGAGTACATTGGATGGAGAGTCCCATAAACCAAAACATGGAGTACATTGGATGGAGAGTCCCATAAACCAAAACATGGAGTACATTGGATGGAGAGTCCCATAAACCAAAACATGAATACATTGGATGGAGAGTCCCATAAACCAAAACATGAGTACATTGGATGGAGAGTCCCATAAACCAAAACATGAATACATTGGATGGAGAGTCCCATAAACCAAAACATGAGTACATTGGATGGAGAGTCCCATAAACCAAAACATGAGTACATTGGATGGAGAGTCCCATAAACCAAAACATGAGTACATTGGATGGAGAGTCCCATAAACCAAAACATGAGTACATTGGATGGAGAGTCCCATAAACCAAAACATGAGTACATTGGATGGAGAGTCCCATAAACCAAAACATGAGTACATTGGATGGAGAGTCCCATAAGCCAAAACATGGAGTACATTGGATGGAGAGTCCCATAAACCAAAACATGAGTACATTGGATGGAGAGTCCCATAAGCCAAAACATGGAGTACATTGGATGGAGAGTCCCATAAACCAAAACATGGAGTACATTGGATGGAGAGTCCCATAAACCAAAACATGAGTACATTGGATGGAGAGTCCCATAAACCAAAACATGAGGACATTGGATGGAGAGTCCCATAAGCCAAAACATGAGTACATTGGATGGAGAGTCCCATAAACCAAAACATGGAGTACATTGGATGGAGAGTCCCATAAACCAAAACATGAGTACATTGGATGGAAAGTCCCATAAACCAAAACATGAGTACATTGGATGGAGAGTCCCATAAACCAAAACATGAGTACATTGGATGGAGAGTCCCATAAACCAAAACATGAGTACATTGGATGGAAAGTCCCATAAACCAAAACATGAGTACATTGGATGGAGAGTCCCATAAACCAAAACATGAATACATTGGATGGAGAGTCCCATAAACCAAAACATGGAGTACATTGGATGGAGAGTCCCATAAACCAAAACATGGAGTACATTGGATGGAGAGTCCCATAAACCAAAACATGAGTACATTGGATGGAAAGTCCCATAAACCAAAACATGAGTACATTGGATGGAGAGTCCCATAAACCAAAACATGAGTACATTGGATGGAGAGTCCCATAAACCAAAACATGGAGTACATTGGATGGAGAGTCCCATAAACCAAAACATGGAGTACATTGGATGGAGAGTCCCATAAACCAAAACATGAATACATTGGATGGAGAGTCCCATAAACCAAAACATGAATACATTGGATGGAGAGTCCCATAAACCAAAACATGAGTACATTGGATGGAAAGTCCCATAAACCAAAACATGAGTACATTGGATGGAGAGTCCCATAAACCAAAACATGAGTACATTGGATGGAAAGTCCCATAAACCAAAACATGAGTACATTGGATGGAGAGTCCCATAAACCAAAACATGAGTACATTGGATGGAGAGTCCCATAAACCAAAACATGGAGTACATTGGATGGAGAGTCCCATAAACCAAAACATGGAGTACATTGGATGGAGAGTCCCATAAACCAAAACATGAATACATTGGATGGAGAGTCCCATAAACCAAAACATGAGTACATTGGATGGAGAGTCCCATAAACCAAAACATGAATACATTGGATGGAGAGTCCCATAAACCAAAACATGAGTACATTGGATGGAGAGTCCCATAAACCAAAACATGAGTACATTGGATGGAGAGTCCCATAAACCAAAACATGAGTACATTGGATGGAGAGTCCCATAAACCAAAACATGAGTACATTGGATGGAGAGTCCCATAAACCAAAACATGAGTACATTGGATGGAGAGTCCCATAAACCAAAACATGAGTACATTGGATGGAGAGTCCCATAAGCCAAAACATGGAGTACATTGGATGGAGAGTCCCATAAACCAAAACATGGAGTACATTGGATGGAGAGTCCCATAAACCAAAACATGGAGTACATTGGATGGAGAGTCCCATAAACCAAAACATGGAGTACATTGGATGGAGAGTCCCATAAACCAAAACATGAGTACATTGGATGGAGAGTCCCATAAACCAAAACATGAGGACATTGGATGGAGAGTCCCATAAGCCAAAACATGAGTACATTGGATGGAGAGTCCCATAAACCAAAACATGGAGTACATTGGATGGAGAGTCCCATAAACCAAAACATGAGTACATTGGATGGAGAGTCCCATAAACCATTTAACCCCACCACTTTTTTTGTGCCTGTCTGAAGCCATGACCTGGATTTCCAACGCCATACGTTGTGGTGTTTTTTGTGTTCAATGATTTTAATTAAGAGGTGATTGTTAGTTTTGTTAATATTGGTGAAATTGTTGACCATTGTTTATACTTTCTTTTCATTCATAAATATGGAATGCATTTACTTATCCTAATTACAAATGTGATTCAAAGATGAAACTGTCATATTCTTTTTCTTATCCATAACATCTAGACCACCATGATATAATTGAAATATTGTTGAAAGTGGCATTAAACACCATAATCCCTAACCCTATTTATTATCATTAATATTATTATTTATTATTATTATTACAAATATACAAGGGCATTATTTGATATTTTTTTTTACATCCAGTGTCCTAAATTAGTTGAAAATATATGAAAATATATACCCCCCTCCCCCCAAATTATGAAAATTTGGTAAAACAGATTTATTAAAAGATGAATAAAAGTGATAACTATACCTTTAAATAACATTTCTGCATCTTCTAATTATTGACATTAAGATCTTATGACCAGGTGTCAAACGTAGTGGACAGCTGCTCTATGCTAGTGATGTATTGATTTTTAGTATCTATGATACATACATAGACAGAGAGTTGACATTGAATTTTGTTTTCATCATTTTGTGTTGTTTATTTTTTTTTAGCTATGATACATGGGTACTTGATATTAACTTGGATATAGACCCAGAACCAATACAGCACCATGGAGGAAGCTGGGAGGTAACTTATATTTTATTATGGATTTAAATTGGGGTTGTGGTTTTTTCTATCTACCCCTACACTGCCAGTCTAAATCTTTTTTTATTCCTCCCACTACCAGTCTAAGTCTTTTATTATTTACTCCTCCCCTACCAGTCGAATTTGTTTATTATTTACCCCTCCCCTCCCCTACCAGTTTAAATCTTTTATTATTTACACCTCCCTTACCAGTCTAAATCTTTTATTATTTATCCCTCTCTCCTGCCAGTCTAAATCTTTTATTATAAATTTACCCCTCCCCTACCAGTCTAAATCTTGTATTATTCATCCCTCCCCTGCCAGTCTATTGTATCTTTTATTATAAATTTACTCCTCCCCTACCAGTCTAAATCTTTTATTATTCATCCCTCCCCTGCCAGTCTATTGTTTTATTCATCCCTCCCCCGCCAGTCTATTGTATCTTTTATTATAAATTTACCCCTCCCCTACCTGTCTAAACCTAAATAAATTACTTGAAATGTTTATTTTCTTACTGACAGCTTTTAGAGAAAAAAAACAGTAGAGGTTCTGTTATTTCTAAATTTACATGAAATGAAATATTGTTTTGTTTTGCTGTTTACCTGTCTACTCACCACAACTGACCACACCCCAACAAATTAATTGGATGAAAAAGAATATTATTGATATCTTGTTTTTTTTTTGTTTTTTTATAAATTCATAAATGATTTTAGACAGGTGATAATGAAACAAAATAAATTTCTTTTCTGTCTACCCATGCATAACATTGTGAGTTGGTAAACAGCAAAACAACAATTATTTAATTTTGGCCTGGTGGTTGGGCGGGAAAAAGAGTAGCTACTTTGTGTAATAACATCTTTCTTACAGTTTAGCACAAAATTCTTATGTACATATTGAAGATGTGCGTGTGACTTGTTAATGGTGAAAATCTAAATTTTACAGAAATTAATAAACTTGGACCTTTTTTGAGTTGACAATACATGTACTTTTTTAGCTCACCTTGCCAAAGGCAATGTGAGCTTTTGCCATCACTTGGCGTCCGTCGTCTGTTAACTTTTCACATTTTAATCTTCTCCTCTGAAACCTCTCAGCCAAATGAAGTGAAACTTGGTAGGAAGCATGTATGGAAGGTCCTCTATAAAGATTGCTCATTTTGTCCCGATCGGTTAACAAACATGGCTGGCACAGGCAATTCTTGTTTCTGATTGGTTGATTTCTAAAAAATCTTCTCCTCTGAAACTGCTGGGCCAAGTGAATCGAAACTTGGTAGGGAACATCCTTGGAAGGTCCTCTATAAAGATTGCTCAATTTGTCCTGCTCCATCAACATGGTCGCCATAGGCAATTCTTGTTTCTGATTGGCCGATTTTTTTAAATCTTCTCTTCTGAAACTGCTTGGCCAAATGAACCGAAACTTGGTAGGAAGCATCTATGGCAGGTCCTCTATAAAGATTGCTCATTTCGTCCCGATCCGTTAACAAACATGGCCGTCACAGGCCATTCTTGTTTATGATTGGTTCCGCATGGCCAAATGAATCAAAACTTGGTAGGAAGCATCTATGGAAGGCCTTCGATAAAGATTGCTCATTTTGTCCCGATCGGTAAACAAGCATGGCCGCCACAGACAATTCTTATTTCTGATTGGTTGATTTCTAAAAAATCTTCTCCTCTGTTAAAAGAAAGATAACTCTTGCCATTATCTCCCTTAGAAATTAACTAATGCTGATATACTATAGTGTAATATGTTTATTCTAGACATTACAAGTAGGTATTCACATTTTAATATTCTTTTTAGCAAACCTTGCCAAAGGCAATATGAGCTTTTGCCATCACTTGGTGTCCGTCGTCTGTCATCTGTTTACTTTTCACATTTTAATCTTCTCCTCTGAAAACCCTCTTCCAAATGAACTAAAACTTGATAGGAAGCATCTATGGAAGGTTCTCTCTAAAGAGTGCACATTTTGTTATGATCTATTACCAAACATGGCCGCCACAGGCAATTCTTGTTTCTGATTGGCCGATTTAAAAAAATCTTCTCCTCTGAAAACGCTACGCCAAATGAACTGAAACTTGGTAGGAAGCATCTATGGAATGTCCTCTATGAAGATTGCTCATATCGTCCCGATCGGTTAACAAACATGGCTACCACCGATACTTGGTAGGAAGCATCTATGGAATGTCCTCTATGAAGATTGCTCATTTCGTCCCGATCGATTAACAAACATGGCCACCACATGCAATTCTTGTTTCTGATTGGTCGATTTCTAAAAATTTTGAAACTGCTTAGCCATATGAACCGAAACTTGGTAGGAAACATCTACATGTATGGAAGATTCTGCATTAAGTTTCCTCAAAGCAGAATGAAAGGTGAGCGACACAGACTCAGTGGGCTGAGCCTCTAGTTTGTGTAATGTGTCCAAGTGGAGTGACATTGCTACCCTTTGGACTGTCATTTCAGTGAGCTAGCACTAAAAAAATCTAACTAAGCATGTTGGTCTAGTACAAAGTGGACATCATCATTATCTCATTGAAATATAACTTGTTCTCGCCATGATATACATGTAGCTGAAGAATTGCTCACTGGGTGTTGAACAACAATCATTCATTACTTTAAGCTTGAATTCAGATTTTACACTTGCCATCCTTGTCTATGTCATATCTAACCCAGTGAATACTGTTGTTTTAACCCTACTCTATACTGGGATGGATTTATTTTTTTATTTATATGTTTTTGAAAAGTGAATTTTTGTTTTAATATCAGGGATCGTCTTCGTGATCGTATGGTAGTTGCATTTACAACTACCTGTGAAATCAGTGCTTATCACCATTAAAGTTGTGAGTTCGAATCCCGCTCTTTACAAGGTGCACTCTATACAACTGTATGTGATAAAGTTTGTCAGTGACATGCGGCAGGTGTGTGGTTTTCTCCGGGTACTGTGGTTTCCTCCAACAATAAAACTGACCTCTATGATATAACTGAAATATTGTTGAAAGTGATGTTAAACACCATAGCTATAACCTTAGTTTTAATTTCATCTTTTTATTGTTTCAGGTAAATGCAAAGTGGTTATTTGATTTGGACGAATTCAATGAGTGGATGACGGAAGAGGATTATCTGATGGAGGAAGAGGTAAAATAATTAGGGGACTAGGTCAATCTATTTAAAATTAAATATAGGTCACGAAAGCAATCCAGATTACATTTAAATCCACAGAGTGAACATAAACTTACTTGTCAACAACAAGACAAATTATCAGAAATTTTTGGGGCCGTCGTGGCCATGATCGTATGGTAGTTGGATATACAACTACCTATGCAATCGGTGCCTATCACCACTGATGCTGTGAGTGTGAATCCCACTCAGGGCGAGGTGTACAACATTAGGTGATAAAGTTTGTCAGTGACTTGCAGCAGGTCGATGGTTTTCTCCGGGTACTCTGGTTTCCTCCAGCAATAAAACTGACCGCCACAATATAGCTGAATTATTGTTGAAAGTGGCATTAAACACCATAACTCTCTCTCATGCGAGTTAATTGACATCTCAGTTTTGAATACTGGTACCTAAAGGTTAGAAGGCTCATTGCTGATTGGTCAGTTGAAGTTGATCTCATACAGTATGTCACTAGATGTCTGGAGCACCAAAATGTTTTTTTTTTTTATAGATCAAACAAACCTCCAATTTAACATTATTAGTCAAATAAATATTTAATTAACTTTCTCTCCAAGTTATTATCCTTCAGAAACTATTATATTTGTACAATTCACCATTTATTATCCCCTCGCCAACGAAGATGCGAAGGGATATAGTAACGCATCCGTCCATCCTTCCGTAACATCCTTCAATGGATTTTGACCAAACTTAGTACATACTTAGTCTTTAAGAGAATCTGAAACCCTATTGATTTTCAAGGTCATAGGTCAAAGGTCAAGGTCATTGGATCAAATTTTTACCGCATAACATCCTTGTCAACATCCTTCAATGTATTTTGACCAAACTTGGTACATACTTAGTCGTTAAGAGAATCTGGAACCCTATTGATTTTCTAGGTCAAAGGTCAAGGTCATTGGGTGAAATTTTTAGGAGAGGGGATACGCCATTCTTTGCGTTGCCCTTGTTTTAATATGGAATGATATACATACAATGTATGTTCATTGTACATTTGAACAATATATTTTTTTCAGTACGAGTCAAAGAAGGGGAAGAAACCCAGATGTGTGAGAATGACTGTTGACGAGGTAGGTTGTGACACTATTTATTATGGGGTTAAAGTTCATCTAGAATTGGATTATTGTCGCATCTATTAAAACCCTGTCTACTATAAGATGGGCTGAAAATGTACTATAATGGGCATAATTTACCCCTTTTTGATTATTGTGGTGAGACTAACAGTAATACATTGAAACCTGCTTAAAACAAACCTAATTGACACCAATCTTTGTGTTCAGGATAGACAGGTGTTTTGTTTGTACAGGTTAAATTATTTTTAAAACTACATTTAATTCTGCTTTTGTTAATTAGTTATCAAAATCGAACAAGAATTAGCTTTGAAAAAGTTGCGATTTTAATTGGTTTGATTTTCGGTGTTTAACGCCACTTTCAGCAATATTTCAGCTATATCATGGCGACCAGTTTTAGTGGTGGAAGAAGCCGGAGAGAACCACCGACCATGGGCAAGTAACTGGTAAACTTTATCACTTGCGGCTGCGAGTCGAGTGCACCCTTTTTTGTAATTTACAAAGCCGGGCGCGAACCCACGCCATATTGGTGATAGGCTTTTATGAGTTGTTAGATAATCCAACTACCTAACTCATTGAGCCACCCGGGCCCGATTTTAAATGGAATAATAATTACAGTGACATATACTTTTTTGCCTATCTCCACAAATTATGCAATATGATTTCAGATGATGTCTAATAATGACTCTGATAAGAAAGACAAGAAAGATAAGAAGAGTAAACGTAAGAGGTCGCCATCACCTCCTCCTGTCACGGAGAAATTAAAGAAAAGAAAGAGGTAATATTCTATAATAAACGTCAGAGGTCACCATCACCTCCTGTCATGGAGAAATTAAAGAAAAGAAAGAGGTAATATTCTATAATAAACGTAAGAGGTCGCCATCACCTCCTCCTGTCATGGAGAAATTAAAGAAAAGAAAGAGGTAATATTCTATAATAAACGTAAGAGGTCACCATCACCTTCTCCTGTCACGGAGAAATTAAAGAAAAGAAAGAGGTAATATTCTATAATAAACGTAAGAGGTCACCATCACCTCCTCCTGTCATGGAGAAATTAAAGAAAAGAAAGAGGTAATATTCTATAATAAACGTAAGAGGTTTCCATCACCTCCTCCTGTCACGGAGAAATTAAAGAAAAGAAAGAGGTAATATTGTGACAAAAGGGATTTTACCCATCAAAATACAGGAACCAATTTTTTTTCATAAAAACTAACGATCAGCTGATTTTGCCGCACGGGCACCTGCTCTAAATTTCCTGTGTATATTGTTTTGAATAGACGTAATAAATTGTATTTCCAACTTTCGGGATTATTGTTATGTAATTATAATGTATTCATCAGTGTTCAACCAGGTTCGAAGGCGTAAAGTGTTGTATTTTTCGTCGTACACATTTTTGTGTATTGACACCAGTTCTTGTTGTTATTGTAAATATAGGTCATGTGTGAAGCATCCCATGATGCATCATTCTTCTAACTTACCTAGCGGGAAAATACAAATGTCGACGTAAGAATTTGTATTAAAATGTGTAGTCAAACTAAGAAACTGTTTATTAAAGTGTGAAAGAAAACTTATGAATATTATAGAGTATTGATTTTTAAGTATGAAACAATATTTTGTTTATGTAAATACTTTGTATTTTATGGCTGCCGGGATTTATTTTCACTGGCGAGTGCATTGCCGGGATTTGGTTGGGAGTAAAATGTCGTCATACCGGCAGTTATCCCGGCAAGATTTTTGGGTATAAATAGGAGCAGGGTCTTTTCTCATTTGAAGGTTGAACAAAGCAGACGGGTTCCCAAAGCAGACGATATTGAGTTACAAATTTATTCTTTTAAAGGATTTTTCTTTTGATAGGTTAGTTAAGTAACGATTATTTGCGAACTTCACGATAAATTATTTTAGATTTTTTTGTTAACAGAATATTCCTTTTGACGGAATATTATTTTATTTGGCATTTTCTTTTACCGGACATTTTCGCTAGTGTTCTAGTGGAGTTCGGTTTAAATTTACTTTAGTAAGGATAGTTAATTATTTCATTTTTCTACGTTCTATAAGTGATTAACTTGTAGATCGAAATCAGAGATTGTTATTTATTTATAGGGGATATTTTCGGACTTTCACTGACATTTCTGCTAGTGTTTCTAGTCAAGTCAGTGCTAAATTTATTTATTATAGGGGATATTTTCGGACTTTCACTGACATTTCTGCTAGTGTTTCTAGTCAGGTCAGTGCTAAATTTATTTGTTTATAGGGAATATTTTCGGACTTTCACTGACATTTCTGCTAGTGTTTCTGGTCAGGTCAGTGCTAAATTTATCATTTTTTTCTAAGCTTTCGTTCATATTACATATAAATACATGCTATGCCATGCCCACCCGCACCTGTAGTTTGCTTTATTAAATTAGGTTTTGTTGTTAAATAGGTTTTGTTAGGTTGGACATAGGAATTTCCTGACATTCAACTGTTGAGAATCAATGTTGGTCAGTGTAATTATTTCTGTTATATTCGTGAGTAGGACACGCTGACAGTTCAGTTTATGTGTTCATAAACTGGTTAGCGTAAATTTCATTTAAGACAATTATATAGTAATTGGTTAAATACGTAAAGTAAACTTGGTTTAATAAAATACTAAACCATCCTGACATTCGACTATGCTTTCATAGATCGGCCAGAGAAGACTAGTGTATAAATCACAAGTCCGTAGACAAGATAAACAAACAGTACACCAAAGTATTTTATATTTTTATTGAATATTAAGTATCTTATATTTTATTGAAGATTAAGTATATTGTTTGTAGTTTCCAGGGGTTTCAAAGTGGGCCGGTACCCGGTACTTTTACCCGCCTGAGATCGTGTATAGTACCGGCAGAAATGACTGAACCCCTCAAAATTAGCGGTGGTCAAAACCATAAGTACGATGGTCGATAGGCTTGTGGAATATTTTTCATATAAAATTAATGATCACGTCAATTGCTGAATTCTCGCATTCAAATCGAACAACTGCGTCACGACCAAGTTGATGGGATATTCCCTGTTTTAAAAATAACTTTACCTTAGAATCGTAAATAGCAGTTTGCGCATGCGGTAAATAGATATGTTTTCGCCCCAATATCTTTTCATCCTTGTGTAAAACTCGGACCGGAACAAAGTTGACATCATTACAAATTATGTTCAAACACAATTTAGTGTAATCTCCAGTAATATAAGTATGATCATTATGTATTATGAATATATGACTACACAATATTTTGTGCGATTTTTTTTATCCATTTAAAACCCAGGGTCGAATCATTATGGGGCGTACTCAATAATAAATAAATTCTTGTTGCTTAACTCCGTCCATATTGTTTAACTTCCGGTATAAAAAAATTAAAAACCTATGGCTAATTTATTTACATATTTTTGATGGGGCCCTACCGCGGTTGTTCACAGAAATGAAAGTGTGCTGAAAAACATTTTTAAAAGAGGGTACGAGGAGATAAGGGATAGAAAATTACTAGAAATCTTGAAAAAGGACCGGACATGGCTCAAATACGAATTACATTGTAATGTCAAAACGCTGGCCCCCCCTTTTTTTCCAAAATAATTTAACTTTTGTGATTCAAATGTTAATAAATGTCTTCCTGCGAATCGTTTTTGTTCGAACATTTTTTTTGCACATAAGTCGTGAAAGTAACAATATATATTGTTTTTGTTTAATTATATTTGTATTGATCTATTAAAAAATTATAAATTTTATTAAAGATTGATGACTGCAAATTAAATTTATATGTTTCATCAAGGACGTATATATGTCGTGATCCTGCCAATGGTCTTTGATGAGTTTAATTACTGGTAATAAAGTAAAAAAAACACACAAGCCAACTTATTGTGAAAAAGAAAAGGACAAAGCCAACAAAAGAATTTTGAGAAGTTTAAGCTTTGATAACAATGGCTTGGTCAAGCCTAGCTGCGGAACCGTAGCTCTTTATGGTCCTTTTGGATTTTTTTAAGATATGGCAGACTATCTATGAATAATCTTGGCTGAAGTCTGTAAACTGAAATATTCAATAAAGAAATTGGGGGGGAAAATCCAGGCATTATGCATGGTCTTCACTCTTGGTGAAATCTGAACTCTAAAGTTAATGGGATTTTTCTTTCAAAAACACTTAATGTTTTGCAATCTCTGAAGTACATTTTTTGGTCCACAAAATGCTAGATTTCAGGAGCTTCCGCCCCCTGGACCCCTTACGGCCCTCAGCCTAATTTTTTAGGTACCTCCTAAAATTTAAGAAGTACCTCTTATTATAAAAAACTTTGAAACCCCTGAGTTTCTGAAAACACAATGAATGGTTGAACACTGGTTGATAATATTTACTGTACCTGTATTATTGTGAATTACACATATAACTATACATATCTAATATATGAAATATTCTGAACTAAATTTATTATCTTACTTGTCGATACTAAGTAAAATCCCCCCTTCCAAATTCTGTTAATTTCACGGTATTTCCTAAGTACCCTGCGAGTATCCTCTTTTCTATCTCGTAAGATAATGGTGTCTCTTGTTTTGTCCACACAAGAGCCTGTTTGATTACCTGATGGGCCATTCCCTGCATTTTCCCGTGCGATAGTCTGAGTATTTTCCCAATATATCTCTCTACTCGATTGCTGTCAGTGTGGTTTCCGCTGATACAAGAGAGGCAGAGTGTAATTGTATTGCCAGACTAGAGCACTGGAAAGTTATTTTATACATCCTCTTTTGTCCGGTTATATTAGTGCTGTGTTCTATAATTCGTAAATTAAACCTGTGGTCCATACTAAATTGGCTTGATAATATCCCGTCGGTATATGGTATAATTTTATCTGTTTCTGTGGTATTAATCCAACTTTTCTGAGACTTTGGTTTCAAGTCTCAGGCTAATTTTCTAGATTTGTGTGTCAAATCTAGAGTAGTTTCCGGTGTACTTCAACATCGGTGGTGGCAGCAAATTACCCGGTAGTAGTATAGATACTACAGTTAACCACCTAGCCCGTTACAACTTTTTGGTGGCAGCGGTGGGATTATCTAAATTGAAGATAATCTAGAGATACAAACCCAGACCTCCAGCAGTGAAAATGGTAGAAACAAGAAAACAGAAGGTTGAAACCAGAGAAGGTACCACCACAGAGCCTGATTCAGAAATACATACTGACTACAGCGAAGACTTTGAAGAAGATGAACCAGCCACGTCCATACCTGTTAACCCTCCCCCTTTTCGCGGGAGTCTCCCGCGTAAGAGCCTTATCTCCCGCATGGGCTGGATCTCATGCGCGGGAGACATTAATCTCCCGCACACACCTTTTCCTCCCGGACGATCTCCCCCAACAAAAAAATCAAGTACAATAAAATCTTGACCTACATTTTGCGATCAATATTTCTGGAAATTCCCCATTTGGAACTCCCACGCTGATGAAAAACGCTGAGAGTAACAAATGGTAAAGGTGTTTAAATGATATCCGGTTATTGATCTGTTTGACACCTTTACAGGTAAATTGGGTCATGGAGATTAATTAAGATGTTGATGATTATACAACAATTATCCACTGATTGACAGTTAATTGGGGATAAGGAAGTGGGTTTGTGGCACACGCTTATATGATTAGAAGTGTGATAGCGGCAATTAAAAATAGTTATAAACCGTTGTGCAAACAGGAGTCGGACAACTTTTGATGCCGAGGAAAACTTCTTATTTCGATCAAACGTGCAATGAATTCATCTCGGATTGAGTTGTTATGGCTTGTTTGGGACCAAAGCCGATCAAAGTATTATTTAAGGACTAAGTTCCAGGATGGAATTGATAAACCACAAAAATGCCAAAACGTATGCTATCACCCAACGCACCAGCAGCAAAGTGACTTTTTAATTTTAGTGCTCTATGACTTTATTTTTCAGAGCATTATGTCTTCATTGTTATTGCTTTGATTATGAATAAATTATAAATACAGTTTTTATCCTTCATTCATCATATGAAACACTACTAATAAGACAGAAATGTAAACAATATATATTGAAATGGGATGCAGTTGGTTCAAGACTTAAACAAACAAAAAAGAAAACATCAATTAACAATAAAAACATGCATCAAATACGTCGATAAAAAATCTCCAGTTATGAGACCAAATCTCCAGCCAAAAATTTACAAATCTCCAGTTGTAGCATAGCAACTCTTATCACATGTATGCAACTACAAGGTACAATTTTGTGCGTTTAAAGGCGACGCACAAAATCTCCCCCTTAGAAGAGTTGGCAGGGGGGAGATCTCCCCCCTAGCAGTTCCCAGAGGTTAACATGTATGCACGTCTGTAAATACCACTATAGTACAGCTACATACAGACAGACCGTCAGCTAGTCTTAGTACCCCTTTACTGAGAAGTCCACAAGTAAACGGAAAACCGTTAAGAAAATCAGCTAGTGTTCAAATGGTTCGAACAGACATTGAAATTGAAGAGAGAGAGAGAAATGAGACCAGCTCCACATGAGGGACCAAATGACATGTTTAATATGTTTATGGGAGCCATGCAGAAAATGACAGATACTATGGTGCAACAGGTGTCCGACACCGTAGTAAAAAGCATACACAGCATGAACAGTAATAATGAATTAAGTTCAGAAAAGCCTGTCCGTGGGAAAAGTAGAACTACAGAAAAGATGCCCAGACAATCAAGAATGAGAAGGCAGAAGAATAGAAACACAATTATGGAGACCTCCTCTAGTTCTGATGATGAATTTTCCACAACATTTAATTCCTACAGCAGTGATGACCATGAAGTCTCTCGTCGTGTAAAGCAGACAACTAATAACAGACTTCCGGATTATACTGGTACGGAAAAGTGGAAAGTCTGGATAAATCGTTTTGAGGCTGTAGCAGACCTACACGGCTGGTCACGTAAAGAACGGCTAAGTGAGCTTTTGCCGAGACTGCAGGGAACAGCAGGCGATTTCGTCTATGATCAGCTATCAAGTAGAGTCACTTCACCCTACAGTAAATTGATTAAAGAGCTAGAAAACAGATTTGGTGAGGTAGACACGACCAAGATATACATTACAAAATTTTATCATAGGCACCAGATGCACAATGAAAGTGTGCAAGAGTATTCAGCAGAGTTGAAAAGGTTATATGACAAAGGCTTTCCTCGGAGGGACAAAGTAACAAGACAGGAAGATTTGCTGAGAGCATTTTTCTTGGGTCTTCAGGATGATGATGCAAGAGTCCATGTGGAATTAAACAAGGAACCAAAATCAATTGATGAAGCTGTTTACCATGTTATTAACTATACAGAGACATGCAGATATCCACGTTCTGTTGATGATGACAAATATTATAATAGACAGAAGAAGCAAACAAGACAAATACAGAATAATAACCCACCAACGTCAAGAAAAACAACAAATAACGGCCAGCAGCAAACATCGTCAAATCGGAAGATAGAACCTGACAATATTGTCATAAAGAAAAGTGATTTGCAGGAGCTGCTGTCTGAAATGATAGGGAGAAATCATTTGTCTATGCAACAAAGGGGTGGACATAGCGAAACCCTGGTGAATAGACCAATGACAAACAACACCAGTATTGCTCAGAAGAAAAACGACAGATTGTGCTACAATTGTGGAAAACCAGGCCATTTTGCAAGAGAATGTTACGCTTTTCAACAGAGACAAGAACCAATCATAAACAGCTTTCCGCAAGCCAACCGTGGAGTTGTACATGGGACCCCACCAGTTCAGTTTCGAAGTAACCAAACCTCCCAAGTCAGGTTTAGATCACAAAATCAACTTGACAGTAATGCTTCAGAATTTAAGCCAAAGCAGCAACCTTTAAACTAGTTGAGGTCGAGTCCAGCGGCCAGGAGGAGACCGGAAATGTAGATGATAAAGGCCTTAATATTGATTTGGTTAATGAGGAAATAAATGTTCCCGTTTCGGAAAATATAATTGTAAATACATTGTCTGATGTAAATGTTTAACTGATATTGATGAAGTTCAAGATCAGGAATCAAATATTGGCATCTGTTTGAAGAATCAAGCAGAGACGACAAAGAGTATAGGTTTGATATCAGCCAAACCGGAGACAGAGAAACCAGTCAGCGAGGCTGACAATATTAAAGATACGGACAAAGATGAAGATAATATGTTGTTTATGGCTGTTGATGAATCGGATATTACAGAGTTGTTTGAAAGTTCTGAGATGCAGCAAATATTGGGATTGGAAAACACAAAGAAGACTGTGACAGTTGGTAGACAGCGCCGACGGAGTGAAGGCGTTTATGTGAAAGGGAAAATACATGGTATACATGGTACATTTACTATTGATACTGGAGCCTCAAGAACTGTACTTTCAGAAGAGATTTACTTTAAAATACCTGAGACCAGAAGACCTCCATTGACCAAGTCGTCCATTTTAGTTGAAGCGGATGGAAACCCACTTGTAGAGTTGGGTACCGCAATATTTTATATACAGTTAGGAACTGTAGAGTTTGAAAAGGAGCTAGTGGTAGCTCAAATTGATGATGAAGTATTGTTGGGTTTAGATATACTTATGATGGGCAAATTGGGCCCTACTGAAATTAAGTTAGCAGATAAATGTATTATTTGGAATGGAGAGACCATTCCATGTACGTTAGTTGGAGATTTGAGGAGAGTTAGAAATGTTAGTTTAGCAGATGATGTTACTATACCTGGTCTTTCTGAAGTAATTGTAGATGTCTATATTGAAAAGGATCCAGTCAGTGAGCTGTGCTCAAACCTTGAGTTTTTAATAGAACCTTCACAAAGTTATATGGAGAAGTCTCCATTAATTATGGCTGCCAGCTTAGTTGACATGATGAAAAATGTCACTGGGAAAATGAGAATTTTTAATTCTTTACGTACCGATGTAACTGTTTACCAAGGCACAGTTATAGGAACTGCTGTAATATACGACAGTCCAATATATCAAGTTTTGTCCGTAGAAGACGAAGATGAAGTAGACAATTTTAAAGTGGTAAGACGTGTACCGTTTGACAGAAGAAAAGATCTTACGGTTGCCACCGAGAAACAAAACACAACTGGCACAGTGGAGTTGGAAGTAACAATAAACACTCCAACACAGAGACCAGAACCTAAACCCAACATTAATAAAGGCAAAGCAAGTGCAGCTACGTTGGTACCACCGCATTTGAATGATATTTATATGAAAGCTAAAGAAGGAAGGTCGGAACCGGAAATAAAGAAGATAGCTTCCATCTTAGATGAGTTTAAAGATGTATTTTCTACAGATGATGATGATTTGGGTACAACAAATATAATGGAACACAGTATAAATACCGGTTCTTCAAAACCATTAAAACAGCCACCCAGGCGAGTACCTTTGGCTTTGGCGGATGAAGAAAAATTAACGATAGAACAAATGGAGAGGCAAGGAATTATTAGAAAGTCCTTATCACCTTGGGCCAGTCCAATTGTATTAGTGCGGAAGAAAAATGGCAAAGTATGACCCTGTATAGATTATAGACGTTTGAATAGTGTTACTGAAAACGATGCATTTCCTTTACCCAGAATTCAGGATTGTCTAGATGCAGTATCCGGATCAACTCTATTTACGACCGTTGATATGACTTCCGGTTACCATCAGGTTCCGGTCAAGGAATCCGACATCCCGAAAACAGCATTTGTCACCAAATATGGGTTGTACGAATTCACCAAGATGCCGATGGGTTTGAAATCTGCACCAATGACCTTTCAGAGAGTCATGGAACTTGCTCTGCAGGGCTTACAATGGCAAAGCTGTCTTATATATTTGGATGACGTGATGATATTTAGTAAGACGTTTGATGAACACATAGAAAGATTAAGTACAGTGTTGGATCGAATTCGGACAGCAGGTTTAAAGCTGAAGCCAGAAAAATGCCAGTTTTTTCAGTCTGAAGTCATATTTCTTGGACATGTGGTATCTGGTGAGGGAGTTTAACCAAATCCGTCTAATATTATGAAAATCAAGCAGTGGCCACCACCTCAGACAGTCACTCAGATAAGACAATTCCTGGGTATGGCAAGTTATTACCGGCGATTTGTGAAAGATTTTTCACAAATCGTTCGCCCTATGGTTCAATTAACTAAGAAAGGCATAGATTTTATCTGGTCGGACGTCTGTAAACAATCGTTTGAAGAAATTAAATCCATTTTGATAGCGCACCAGTGATGTCATATCCTAGAGATGAAGGTGAATACATCTTAGACACTGATGCTTGTGATGTCAGCATAGGTGCTGTGTTAAGCCAAGTCCAGGAAGGTCAGGAAAAAGTTATTTCCTATGGGAGCCGCACACTAAATCGTGCAGAGACAAATTACTGTGTAACAGATAAAGAGCTTTTAGCACTTCGATACTTCGTTGAATATTATCGACAGTATCTTCTGGGAAGAAAGTTCCTTGTACGGACAGACCACCAGGCACTAGTTTGGGTATTCAGTTTCAAAGAACCGAAAGGAAGAATTGCACGTTGGTTAGAAATTTTGTCAGCCTTTGATTTTTCCATTCAACATAGACCTGGTAATAAGCAAGGAAATGCGGATAGTATGTCTAGGTGTCCATCTCCGGGAGAATGTTTATGTTCAGAGGTAGATTCTTTGGAATACCTTAAGTGTGGTCCTTGCAAGAAATGTATAAAAAGAGCTGTTGACATGGAAAGTACCATGCAATTTAACTGCAAATCAGATGACCATTCAGGCCAAGAGAATGAAGAGCCAAATCAACTTAGAGCAGTGATGACAAGAAGTAAAGATGACGAGGACAATCACAATTTATGGACGTCTTGGAAGGGTGGTCATAGAAAAGGGCAGCTGTCCAAAATGCAAGAAAACGATCGCGATATCGCACTTGTTTTAACTTCTTTACGTCAGCAAAGCAGACCAACGGGTTCTGATTTGCTACTGTCTTCTCCTGTTTTGAGACACTTTGCAAATCTGTGGGATTCCCTGGTACTCATCGATAATATTGTTTACAAGAAATTTGTGAAAAAGTATGATTCTGAAGAATGTTTACAACTACTCACGCCAACTTGTTTAAAAAATGAAATTTTGACGGTTGCACACAACGCAATACTATCCGGCCATTTTGGACGAAAGAAAACTTTACAAAGAATTAGACGTGAATTTTATTGGTTTGAAATGAGGGAAGACGTTGAAATTTGGATACAAAGATGTGATGTATGTGCACAAAGTAAAGTTACCAACAGAAAACCAAAGGCCCCTTTGGGTTCCATTCCTGTTGGAGGTCCACTGGATTGTGTTACAACAGATATCGTGGGACCGTTACCTAGAAATCCCAGAGGGAACAAGTACATCCTTACCGTCATGGACTGCTTTACCAAATGGTTAGAAGTTTACCCTATTCCAGATCAAACAGCAGAGACATGTGCCGCAAAACTTCTTGATGAATACATCGGTCGTTTTGGCTGTCCCTTGGCACTTCATTCCGACCAAGGAAGCAATTTCGGAAGCGACGTTTTCCACCAGCTATGTCAGCTGATGGAAATCCGGAAGTCAAGGACCAGCGTAAGAAATCCAAAGGGAAATGGAGGTATCGAACGTAGTCGCCATACTCTATAACAGATGATAAGGGCCTACTTGAAAGGAGAACAAAATGATTGGGATCTTCATTTGGGATGCCTGACATCAGCATATCGTTCCAGCGAGAATGAGTCTACAGGATTGACTCCTAACATGCTGATGTTAGGTAGAGAAGTCAGAACCCCGTTGGAACTTCTATTTGGCTGTCGAGTAGAAGTATTCGTATCCTATGGTGACTATGTAGCCGGTCTGAGAACTCGCCTGCAAGTAGCTCATGAAATTTGTCAGCAATACTTGGCAAGAACTGCTAAAAGACGGAAAGATATTTATGATGCTCAAGTACGTTTAAAGAACTATCAACCAGGTGATGCAGTATGGTACCTACATGAACAAAGGAAAGAGGGTGTTTGTACCAAATTACAGCCTCTGTATATGGGTCCATGTGTGGTTCTGAAGAAATACAACGACCTAGTCTATTGCGTACAGCTCAGTAAGGATGGTCCCATAAAAGTTTTAAATCATGACAAACTGAAGCCATATCAAGGCCAACATTACCCAAAGTGGGGAAAGCGAGCCATCAGCATCTACAGAAGGAAGAAATAATTGTTAGATTGAAATGCATTGTCAGTTATTCTGTAACTCATATTGTAAAACCACTGGTCAACCATTCAATTTTAACATGTTGCCAAACTGCTTACAGTATACAACTGTCTTCATATCTTTACTGCTTAGGGCTCCTCTCCTAAAAATTTTGAAGTTGTACTTATGATGCACATCTGTATTTTTCAGTATGGAAATGATAAACCGAGGAAGGGCATATAGCTGTAAATTTTGTTTTTACAAGGGAGAGCTAAGAAAGGTGAAGGAGCATGTCCAGTTGACACACATTAGTGAAGACCGTCACCAGTACTTCTGTCAGCTGTGCAAATTTATTAGTAAATCAGAGAGGGAATTGGACAGGCATATCGTGCACTATGCCAAACATAAACAATTTAGGGAGAAGCTGGAAATGTCCAGTGCATTCACCGCAGAAGAAGACTATCGGGTTGTCCGTACAGATCCTGCCAGTTATTGGCAGTTTGATTGTAAGAGAGACTGCACACAGCTATCCATGTTGGACTCTCAGCAGCTGTGGGGCTCCCGCATGTGCCCTAAGTCCAATTTTACGGAAATTACAACTGAGGTGTGTCCGGTTCCGTCGACAGACACTTCATCTTTGTATGTCTTCCCGGTGGCTTCAGGTGATGTTTCGCCGTTGGGACCTGTAGCCCTGCCTTCTCCTCTGAAATCTCCACCGTGCACTGTTGAAAGAGCAGTGTTACCAGATATTGTGTTTCCTCCGCCTGGAGAGGGAGAGATCGTAGAGGATATCCTGGAGCAGATATTACCAGAGGATGATCGCTCCGTCTCCAGGTCGGACAGTTTCCAGGCCCTGGAAGGACTAACTCAGGCCGTACTAGCAGGAAACGCGATACAGCAAAAGATGCTAGAAGTACAATTGAAGATGTTGGCTGCCGTCAACAAGACCAATGGCCAGCTGGAGAAGGTGGAGGTTGCCATCAGAAGACAAGAGGGTACTTCCCCCAGCTCCACCTCCTCCAGTTTGGAACCGTTCCAATAGGCCATACATTAATCGCAGAAACTTTACTAGGTCACCAAAACCTGACCAAATTAAACTTAGATCAGTAGTCCGTCGAGGATCTGAATCTCCACCAGCAAAAAAACCTCGTAAACATTAAACTTTGAAGTCACTTAAATAATTTCTACCCATCAGTATTGGAGCAATTAACATAGATGAACTTTTCAATCGTAACTGTTTTAGGACGAAAATTATTCCTACATAATGTAGCAACATAGATGAACTTTTCAATCGTAACTATATTAGGACGAAAATTATTACTACATAATGTAGCAACATAGATGAACTTTTCAATCGTAACTATATTAGGACGAAAATTATTACTACATAATGTAGCAACATAGATGAACTTTTCAATCGTAACTGTACCAGAATATAATTGATACCGAATCTATGGAATTTGTCAGGGACCACCATACAGATGAAGAGTCCAACTTGAAAAGACACAGAAGAAGAATTCACAGGATTGTAACAAAATGAACATTGTTATGGTCATTAATAATAGACTATATTAAAGTTAGGTAATTGTATTGTAAATTGCTTTCTATGCAAAATTTTATGAAATGTAATTGGCATCCTTGGCCTTACATTTTGAATTCAGTAATTATGGTTTGTATTGTAAATGTATATTTTAAAGTAGGTATAAGATATGTGTATACTAATAGGTAATATGTCAGTACAAGACGTTGAGATAACGTAGGTACTGTCTTGGGTGTATTTAGCATATTGTTAATGTTAACATTGTTTGTGAGTACGGATCATTGAGATAATGATTCATACTATAAGGGAAACTTTTGATAGTACCAGACGTTGAGATAACGTACGTGCTATCTTGGGTGGATTTTTAATTATTGTTGATTGTACATTTTTAGTATTCTAAAATAAATACTTATAAACAACCAAGTGGTTGAGGTGTTCTGAGTTATGGACACTAAGTAAGGTGTGATAATTTTTCTTGAGTGATGAGATGATTCCTTGTTGTTAAATTGTTTTTTTGTCAAAGGTATTTTGCAATGTTTTAAAGAAAAGGAAATGTGTATTTCAAGCAAGTCATACTATTTGCATCTTAATATTGCCTTTAAATTTTATCTATTAAATTAGCATGAAATTGATTTTTTTTAAATGAAATTTAAAAGTTAATGGAAGAGAAAACTTAGACTTAACTTGAGTATATTATGTTAAAGATCAGATGTGGAAATTTAAAATATTTTGTGCTTAGTGTGTGGGAAATGGGTAAAATGAAGTATGTGAAAAGCATAATTTGAAATTATGTTATATTGTGTTCAGTTGTTTTAAAGTTATTGTTCATTGTTAAAGTTTAGAAACAAGTTTATATTTTGTTTTCGTGAGGACACTGAAAACTAATGTGGGGGTAAATGTGACAAAAGGGATTTTACCCATCAAAATACAGGAACCAATTTTTTTTCATAAAAACTAAAGATCAGCTGATTTTGCCGCACGGGCACCTGCTCTAAATTTCCTGTGTATATTGTTTTGAATAGACGTAATAAATTGTATTTCCAACTTTCGGGATTATTGTTATGTAATTATAATGTATTCATCAGTGTTCAACCAGGTTCGAAGGCGTAAAGTGTTGTATTTTTCGTCGTACACATTTTTGTGTATTGACACCAGTTCTTGTTGTTATTGTAAATATAGGTCATGTGTGAAGCATCCCTTGATGCATCATTCTTCTAACTTACCTAGCGGGAAAATACAAATGTCGACGTAAGAATTTGTATTAAAATGTGTAGTCAAACTAAGAAACTGTTTATTAAAGTGTGAAAGAAAACTTATGAATATTATAGAGTATTGATTTTTAAGTATGAAACAATATTTTGTTTATGTAAATACTTTGTATTTTATGGCTGCCGGAATTTATTTTCACTGGCGAGTGCATTGCCGGGATTTGGTTGGGAGTAAAATGTCGTCATACCGGCAGTTATCCCGGCAAGATTTTTGGGTATATATAGGAGCAGGGTCTTTTCTCATTTGAAGGTTGAACAAAGCAGACGATATTGAGTTACAAATTTATTCTTTTAAAGGATTTTTCTTTTGATAGGTTAGTTAAGTAACGATTATTTGCGAATTTCACGATAAATTATTTTAGATTTTTTTGTTAACAGAATATTCCTTTTGACGGAATATTATTTTATTTGGCATTTTCTTTTACCGGACATTTTCGCTAGTGTTCTAGTGGAGTTCGGTTTAAATTTACTTTAGTAAGGATAGTTAATTATTTCATTTTTCTACGTTCTATTAGTGATTAACTTGTAGATCGAAATCAGAGATTGTTATTTATTTATAGGGGATATTTTCGGACTTTCACTGACATTTCTGCTAGTGTTTCTAGTCAGGTCAGTGCTAAATTTATTTATTATAGGGGATATTTTCGGACTTTCACTGACATTTCTGCTAGTGTTTCTAGTCAGGTCAGTGCTAAATTTATTTGTTTATAGGGAATATTTTCGGACTTTCACTGACATTTCTGCTAGTGTTTCTAGTCAGGTCAGTGCTAAATTTATTTGTTTATAGGGAATATTTTCGGACTTTCACTGACATTTCTGCTAGTGTTTCTAGTCAGGTCAGTGCTAAATTTATCATTTTTTTCTAAGCTTTCGTTCATATTACATATAAATACATACCATGCCATGCCCACCCGCACCTGTAGTTTGCTTTATTAAATTAGGTTTTGTTGTTAAATAGGTTTTGTTAGGTTGGACATAGGAATTTCCTGACATTCAACTGTTGAGAATCAATGTTGGTCAGTGTAATTATTTCTGTTATATTCGTGAGTAGGACACGCTGACAGTTCAGTTTATGTGTTCATAAACTGGTTAGCGTAAATTTCATTTAAGACAATTATATAGTAATTGGTTAAATACGTAAAGTAAACTTGGTTTAATAAAATACTAAACCATCCTGACATTCGACTATGCTTTCATAGATCGGCCAGAGAAGACTAGTGTATAAATCACAAGTCCGTAGACAAGATAAACAAACAGTACACCAAAGTATTTTATATTTTTATTGAATATTAAGTATCTTATATTTTATTGAAGATTAAGTATATTGTTTGTAGTTTCTGAAAACACAATGAATGGTTGAACACTGGTTGATAATATTTACTGTACCTGTATTATTGTGAATTACACATATAACTATACATATCTAATATATAAAATATTCTGAACTAAATTTATTATCTTACTTGTCGATACTAAGTAAAATCCCCCCTTCCAAGTTCTGTTAATTTCACGGTATTTCCTAAGTACCCTGCGAGTATCCTCTTTTCTATCTCGTAAGATAATGGTGTCTCTTGTTTTGTCCACACAAGAGCCTGTTTGATTACCTGATGGGCCATTCCCTGCATTTTCCCGTGCGATAGTCTGAGTATTTTCCCAATATATCTCTCTACTCGATTGCTGTCAGTGTGGTTTCCGCTGATACAAGAGAGGCAGAGTGTAATTGTATTGCCAGACTAGAGCACTGGAAAGTTATTTTATACATCCTCTTTTGTCCGGTTATATTAGTGCTGTGTTCTATAATTCGTAAATTAAACCTGTGGTCCATACTAAATTGGCTTGATAATATCCCGTCGGTATATGGTATAATTTTATCTGTTTCTGTGGTATTAATCCAACTTTTCTGAGACTTTGGTTTCAAGTCTCAGGCTAATTTTCTAGATTTGTGTGTCAAATCTAGAGTAGTTTCCGGTGTACTTCAACATCGGTGGTGGCAGCAAATTACCCGGTAGTAGTATAGATACTACAGTTAACTGCCTAGCCCGTTACAATATTCTATAATAAACGTAAGAGGTCGCCATCACCTCCTGTCACCTCCTACAAGACACCTGCCACCAACACGTGCCTGACACCACTATAAGTAAGCAAACACAAATAACATAAATAAGACAAGAGCCATCTTACAAACTACTGGATATAAAAACGAACCAGACATCGTTTTTATGTGGAAATCATAACAGACATCACAACACGAAACCTCAGAACAGAAAGACACATAATAAGACAACAAAAAACTTAGATTTTAGTTAGTATTAAGTAAAACCCATAGAGAATTATTACTTTAAAGTCTGTTGAAGTTTGTTATATAGGGTTATAGTGTTTAATACCATTCATCAAATATTTCATCTTAATTTGTTTTTAAGTGGCCGTAATTCAACAGCTCCAGGATCTGCAAGTAAAAAACGTCCAAACAGAGACGACGATGAAGACGATTTGACTAAAGATATGGACGATCCATCGCCAGAAACTAACATCACAGAGGTTCAACTCTCTAAACAGTGTAAGTCCTTAATAAGTCTAATCTCTTACAGTAAATCTTAATTACAATATTGTTAGAAACTTTTCTTTTCAGTTAAGGGAACACAAATATAATATTTGATATGGAAAATAATGACTTAAGTTAACAATATATAAAATTTAATTATCTTTGTCAGTTCTAAAAATGTTGTGGATGATGACATTTTCATAATTCATAAAGGAGAAGATATATTTGATTTTGTACATAGGTATTTGTCATAAAGGAGAGGGCAGAATAGTCAAGTAAATTGTTGCATTTATAATTTAAATTACTAGTGATTTCTTAAAATCAGTTATATGTATGTTTCTACTTATTTCAACTTTTTAATAAGGAAAATCGAGAACAGGACATAAGCCCCCTGACAAAAAAAAAAACCATAATGAAATAATCATAGAATCTTATTGCATTTTTTTCATATTTATGTTGATATTTAAAATATCTTAAAGATTAATACTCACTCCTATTAAAAAAAGGAGGAGTGGGGGAATTAATACAAAAAATATAATATTTTATAAAAACATAATTTTTCATTGTTATGGTTATTTATAAAGTGTAAATAAAAAAAAATCTGTTTAATTGTTTAAATTGAAATTAATCAGGTAAAGTTAATCAGGAATTGTTTTTATTGATAAACAATTGTTATTACATTTGTAACCTTTGAAGTTATTAAAAGTAATGAGTGAGTTATTTTCTCATCCTGTTTGATATATACTATAATGATATTTTTTTTAAGATAAAACAATTTTATTATTTTATTTTTACTTTCTTTGATGAAGGTTATTATAATTCTTAAACAAATATTTATGATATCTTCAAGTTCCAATAATAACTTATTATGAAAAATGGTATTCAAAAATAATGCTAACCCATAAATAGAAGTACAATAAGCCTAAAATGTGTGCAAAGATACCAATATATAAATAACTTGTGCAATTCATTATTGGGGGGCTTTTTGTCAGGGGGCTTTTGTCCTAGACCCAGAAAATCGCAAATAATTAATAGAGTTATCTAACCTGAATGTTAATTATTTGGACAACAATATGATAATCAATCAATTAAGTTTAATTTTGTTTATTTTGATTAATTATAAATTATGTTAGAAACAGTCAAACCTGGCCATGCGATCACTTGTATTAAAAGGTTAGAAACAGTAAAACCTGGCCATGTGATCACTTGTATTAAATTATGTTAGAAACAGTCAAACCTGGCCATGTGATCACTTGTATTAAATTATGTTAGAAACAGTCAAACCTGGCCATGCGATCACTTGTATTAAATTATGTTAGAAACAGTCAAACCTGGCCATGTGATCACTTGTATTAAATTATGTTAGAAACAGTCAAACCTGGCCATGTGATCACTTGTATTAAATTATGTTAGAAACAGTCAAACCTGGCCATGCGATCACTTGTATTAAATTATGTTAGAAACAGTCAAACCTGGCCATGCGATCACTTGTATTAAATTATGTTAGAAACAGTCAAACCTGGCCATGCGATCACTTGTATTAAATTATGTTAGAAACAGTCAAACCTGGCCATGTGATCACTTGTATTAAATTATGTTAGAAACAGTCAAACCTGGCCATGTGATCACTTGTATTAAATTATGTTAGAAACAGTCAAACCTGGCCATGCGATCACTTGTATTAAAAGGTCACCTTTTTCTTGTCCTCTCATGGAAAATTTCATATGAGTAGATCCTCTTTTTAAGAGGTTATCTGTCTTAGAAGACTGCTATTGTCCCAAATGTTGACCTCTTAATAAGAATATCTAAGATTTGCTTTCTAAAAGATATTCAGTATCCTTACATTTTAGTGGCATGGCTATTAGTTTTGTTTAGCTATTTTCTACATGAGTTTTATGCATTCAAATCACATCTGAAGAATATGTAGTGAAATGTGTCAGGGGAGACCACCCCTTCTGACAACAACAAAACTGGTCTCCAAAAATAGGCTTGTTTAAAAATATAAATAATGAAGTGCATTGTGAAGTGATGCTAAAATCATCTCATTAAACAAAAGCTGTTTTTATTTGAAATACATTATTATTGACAGTTTTATTTTTAGAAATTATGACACAGTGATTGAAAATTATAAAAATTAATATTTATTTGTACAATAAAACAATGATGAATTAAAAATGGTGTTAGGAATGAAAACTAAAATCTCAACATATTATTACTTGTGGGTTGTTTGATCTTAATGATATTTAAATATTAGACAATACAAAATTTTATTGCATAATATTTTTACTCATTTTGAAAATAGAGAAATGAAATTTATCAAGTTTGTATTAAATGTATTGAAAAATGAGGTTAAAATTTCCATACTTGATCAAAAAAGTGGAAATGTATAAAAAAAAATATTTTAATAACAGGTAAAACTAATAATTTGAAATAAACATTTTAAATGTTAGTATTTATCACTTAAAAGTTTAAAAATAGTTATTTTTATTTGTAGAAATATTTATAATATCGGGGGAAAGCATTTTGTAACACATTTTATATTAGTTCATCGCATGTTGTGAGATAAAAAGGGATAAAATAAGGCAATCTTGGTTGCAGGGTCTGATAAATATCTTAGTTTCCTGCAAGGGCGTGGTTCAAATTCCCAAAAGTCGAAACAGCCCACTGGTAAGTCTGTAATTATGCAATGAACGTTGCTAATGACACGACACCCTCCTCAGCTTGTTGCAATTAATTTCATCATAGCTGCTTTTTGTTGTATATTTGGAAATAAAATAAATTATGTCAGTTTCAAACCTAATTATGTCAATTTCCTTGCATGGGGGAATTTTGAAAAGGACACCCAACAGGTCATGTGTTGAATTATTTTTGAATTCATGAGAAACATTAGTAAGTGATCTCCCTTTACTAAGTTATGCAAGGGAAGTAATAAAATAATGTCCCCCCATCATGTCCAAGATTATTTTAATACATATATTATCTTTACCAGGATCCGTCTACTTATGTCATTCAGTCCTCTCGATGAGCACCGGTCTTTCGGCCCAAGACCAGCAAAGCTGTGTTTGAACTAGTAAATTTTTCAGTTTATATTTAGAACTATGTAAAAATCAATTCAAGAATTTGATTCAGACCAGTAAGTTAAAATGTTCATTTCAAGGACTGTTATGTTTATCTTAGAGAGGTTTCTGAAGTTATTTCTTTATATAATTTTTTCCAGTACAATGCCACAATTTCAGGAAGTTTTGCGTTATATCTCTTATAAGGAGCCAAGGAAACTATGCCCTATTTAAAATGAACGTATACTTAAGTTTGTTGACATCACAGTACGACTCTTCTTAAAAATGATTTGCTAAAATGATAGAAATTTACAGAACAGATTGTTTTATAGAAAACAGTTATTTGAAATATTAAAGTCCCTTCTTTTCGTTTTCTCTTTGTTAATTTATAGCATATTTTATCAAATAGTCATCTCTGCATGGTGTAAGATCTTTTAGAACAATCTTTATTTCTTCTTGTTAGAAAGCAGCATTTTGCAACTTTTAATACACATACAATACATTTACAGATAGATATAAAATGGCAATATTGATTGATTGATTGGTGTTTAATGCCAATTTTAGCAATATTTCAGCTATATCGTGACAATAGAATTAAAAGTATTTAATATTTATTGTTAGCCTTTCTTTTCAGTTGCACAATGCTGTACGAGTATTTCCAGAAATAATTGTATTTTCAGTTAAAATTATGTTTTATTGTGTTATTCCAGACATTTACTGAAGAGTGTTTATAAAATACATGTCTGTATTAATTTTATACATGTTTGTGTATCAAAATGTGCCTTTCAACACTTCCATGCAATTATTTCTGGAATACGGCAAAATGTTCTTTTATGTCTTTTTATACCATACTTTTGTGTTCATTTTGTGTCCATCGTTGTTTGTCATCTTTTCACATTTCATTGTACCCTCAATCTGTATGTAACCCTGTAGTAGAGATATGTGAAGTGAGGTACAATTTTTCCAAAATGGGGGGTGGGGGGTTTCTCTGGTTGTGCAGATTGAATCAAATGCATAACTTGCTCTAAGGACGAGATGTATAACAAGTTCCTTATGTATGTAAAAAGACAAGCCCATTGCACATTAAAAAAAAACTTTCAGCTGTCTGATGAACAAAAAAATCTTTCAATAGACCCTGATGTACAAAAAAAACTCGCAGCAGACCCTGATGAACAAAAAAATCTTTTAGGAGACCCTGATGAGCAAAGTAATCTTTCAGTAGACTCTGATAACCCAAACATTTCTGGCAGGAGACATTGATGTACAAAACAAATCTTGCAGGAGACCCTTATATACAAAAAAAATCATGCAGGAGACCCTGATGAACAACCCCATCCAGTTGTTGAGTGATATAGCCTCTGGTTTATAAATGTATAAAAGAGGCTTGAAATATTTTCAATCTGAATCAATGCTAAGTTTTAGTTTACAAAAAACTACTTTCAAGCCATCTTTTATTCAGGGTCATTTTTCAGCTTGATTTTGATTTCTTTCTATTTTGAGGTTGTTCCAGGATGACATGATATTGTTGAAAAAATTTGTATTGTTTGTAATTTATACTTATATGTATCATAGAACTTTTTAAAAATCATATGGACAAAATATTTTTGGAGAGAATAAAAAATTTATCAGATGCATACAAAATAAAGTTATTGTGGAATTTGTAGGCATCAGTAGTAATAAACAAACGTAGATGTGTGTGAGGCTTTTGTGGAATAACCTTTATCAGATACTATCATAACAAAAAGATTGGAAGCATCTCAAATAATTTAAAAGTCTTTTGGAGTAAGAAAACCAAAAGTGCTAATCAGGACAGCCAACATTGGCATAGATCACATATGGCTGAGAACCTTAGTTTTACTAATAGCCATTTCCAAAATCACATTCTATTTTATCCTGGAACAACCTGTATGAACAACAATAGTTTATTTTATTCACTGCATGACAATCACTGTCCTC
Source organism: Bathymodiolus septemdierum (assembly GCA_963383655.1). Classification (NCBI taxonomy): domain Eukaryota; kingdom Metazoa; phylum Mollusca; class Bivalvia; order Mytilida; family Modiolidae; genus Bathymodiolus; species Bathymodiolus septemdierum. The sequence continues at coordinate 62,283,501 of OY726529.1, forward strand.
TTGTATTTTATTTCACTCTTAAATCACTGAATGAAATTAATGTCCAACATTCCAGATTCATCATTTATTTTACTATTTTTTAGCAACCAGAACTCAGAAAGACAGTGAAAACCAGCCAGTTAAAGGAGGTACAATGATAGATTTAGATGAAGAAGCTGTTGATAAGGTTATTTATCATGTTTTCTTACCATATTTATTGAGTATATGTTGTGTGTACTATAAGCTTCAGGGGCTGTCGGGGTCTTGATCGTATGGTAGTTGGATATACAACTACCTAAGCAATTAGTGCCTATCACCACTAATGTTGTGAACTTGAATCCCACTCGTGGCGAGGTGTACTTGATACAACATTATGTGATAAAGTTTGTGAGGTCAGTGGTTTTCTCCGCGTACTCTGGTTTCCTCCGCCAATAAAACTGATCGCCATGATATAACTGAAATATTGTTTAAAGCGGCGTTAAGCTCAAGTTTCATAATATTCCCTTATATAAAGTTAACACAAGAAGTCACTTTGTTTTCCGACATCCTGTAACATCTGACAAAAATATTTCTGTTAACTAAAATAAAACCCGAGTATTTCGACATTCTGTTCAAGTTGACACATTTCTCTGGTCCCTTGGTGTGTCAGATTAGACAGGTTCCACTGTATATGCAGTGTATATTGACATTAAAAGATTCCTTTATTGTATAATATGTTCAATAAAATGCTATTGTATTCTGCTGATAAATAAGTCATACACAATATATTAAATAATCAAATGTCCAGTACAGTTTTCATTTCTATTTCAAAGAAGCTATTCTATTTTTTTTTAAATACAGATTTGCCATAACCAAACTTAAATTTTTATAAGTGGATAAGTAGATTTTTGGGGGGAGGGGGGGTGCAGTTTTAGTGGGTCTATCAGTTCAGTCCTCACGATGAGCACCGGCCCAAGACCAGTAAAACTTTGTTTGGACCAGAATTTTAATTTTTATTTAGATATATTTTAATTAAGACTGTTAAATTCAAACTGAGGTCAGTTTAGAACAAACATTATTTTAATGGATGACTTGATGCTATTCAAAAAATGTTTAAGATTTGTATGAAAATTTCCCTCTTTTTTTGTAGTATACAGAAGAGAGTAAAGAGGAGGAGGTAGAAGAGGGAAAGATGGAGGATGATGATGACAATGTAACAGAACAGACCCACCATATTGTTGTCCCTAGTTACGCTTCCTGGTTTGACTACAATGCCATACATGCAATAGAGAAGAGAGCAATGCCTGAGTTCTTTAATGGAAAGAATAAATCTAAGACCCCAGAAATGTAGGTTTTACAATACTAATTACATTTTTAGAATTAATTTATTCATTTCTAATTAATGGTGTTCGAATCATCGATTATGATTGAAAATCGGTCGTTTATTTGAATTTCAATGACAATCGATTATAATTTTCCAAAATTGATCATCTTGGACGTTTCTGAAAATACAGTTTATCTGAATCTGTTTTGTATTTAGAATATATGTCTTGTAAATGTTTGTAAGAGACAGTAAATTATCATAGCGTAAAATTGACATAGACTCGTCAAGGTCATGGAGGCTAGCACGATGGAAGTTTCAGAAAAATCAAATTTGTGCAAGAGCCTAAAAATATGACATTTTATTTAAAATTTGATAGAGAAAAACTGATTTTTACATGTACGTTTTTACAGATTTATGGCCTACAGAAATTTCATGCTAGATACATACAGACTTAACCCTACAGAGTACTTGACAAGTACAGCGTGTCGTAGAAACTTAGCTGGTGATGTTTGTGCAATAACACGTGTCCATGCCTTCCTAGAGCAGTGGGGACTACTTAATTATCAAGTTGATGCTGAGAATAGGCCATCATCCATGGGGCCTCCTCCTACATCACATTTCCACATCATGGCTGACACACCATCAGGCCTACAGCCTGTTAATCCACCTAAAATCAATCAGGTTTGTGTTACCTATTCAGAGCAAGGCATTCCACAGCAGCCGGGCACAGGGCATTCCATAGCAGCCGGGCACAGGGCATTCCATAGCAGCCGGGCACAGGGCATTCCATAGCAGCCGGGCACAGGGCATTTCATAGCAGCCGGGCACAGGGCATTCCATAGCAGCCGGGCACAGGGCAAATTGCCTGTTTAATTGCATTTTCTCCCTGCTACTTTGTTTTCAAAAATGAAAATGTCAAAGTGAAAGTGAAATATGGTTTTGTTTTGCATAGTGGTTTATCTTTTGCAATCTAAATTTCTCAAATTGGGAATCAGAATAAGGGGGTAAGACTGAAAATTTGGGGAATTTTGCATGATTTTAGAATATTTTTTATTGAGAAAGGGTCCTTTTACCTTACCCTGGGGAAGGCTAGAAAAATTCCTGCCCTTCCACTTTAGGATTATCACCTCCTAATTGAAAATGAGTGGAATGTCCTGAAGAGATGTGTTTTACTAATTTAGTAGGACATACGTCCTCCCTTTTTATAAGGCCATCCCTTCTGCAATGGAAAAAGTGGTCCTTATAAGAAGGGATGTCTCTCTTGAGGTGGACAATGTAGTAGTATTTTTCTATCCCAGTGCATCTGAAATCTGGCCTGATATGATGAATAGCCTTTGGTGGGAGTGGTTTTACAAGAGGGGGACAGTTGTACTAGAGAGGTGATTGTTCTGTATTGGTTAAATTTTTGACCATCACTGTTTTAATTTTTCAAACAGTGATTCAATCTTTAATATATACTTGTTGGAGAATTTAGAACATGTGACAGGTCATGCATTAAACAAGTTGCTGTTATTAAGTAATATTTTAATATTGTTTGCTCATGACTTTCTTTGTGAAAATGCAGTATCTTTTAAAAGAACACTTCTTCTACATGTTAATTTATCATGTCAAGAATATATCTTTATTTAATTCTCTCTTTTATTGCAGCCATCAGCAGCCAAGCAAATTCTCAACTTTGATGACAAAGAAAATGGTCGAGATTATGATGAGAAAAAAGAATTGTCAAACTTTAGTCTTAGAATGGACCAATATAGTAAAAAAGCTCTCAAGGTACAAAAACAGTAGACAATGATGACAGTATTTGTAAGATTACTTCACCCACCTTTTGTTTCCTTGTTGGTTATGCTGCATCTAGGAAATGAAATTTTATACACCAAGTAACATCTAATCAATAAATATACCCAGATGTAGCATTTATCAGCAGAAACAAGAAGGAGTGCCACTCAGCTACAGACAAGAGGCTGTTTAGCACTTGTTTTGGGGTAAGAATTATGCTGATGGTTGAAGAACCTATTGTGACCGTGAAATGAGGAACAGCATTAAATGGGCTGTTCCTTTGCTTTAATTTGTGTCTAAAGTGTAAGTGTAATAGTTTCATGTCCATTTTACATCCATATCCTGTCTTACTTATAACATTTGATCAAAGTGTACGTCCTGTGAGCAGTATTTCAGCTATCAGGACGATAGAGGTTTTGAACAGTGTGCACATTTTCACTTCATCTTCATACTTTCAATCAAGTATTGATTTTATCTAATCACATGAAATTTTTCAACAAAAAAATCTTGGTGAAATAAAATTTCCCCGTCTGCTGGCAATTTCAATATACATTGTACCATAACCTTAAAATTTCAATGTTTACAATCAATTTTGTATTAAAACAATAAAATTTTTACTTTTCAAATAATACTAATTTTTACAATAGCATTGATTTAATAATAATAATAATTAATGACTTTTAAAATTATGTAAATGATATTTCTAGGATAAAGGTGCAGCAACAAGATCCCGTGAGTGGACCGACCAAGAGACACTTCTATTACTGGAAGCTCTAGAGATGTACAAAGATGATTGGAACAAAGTCAGTGAACACGTAGGCAGTCGAACACAAGATGAGTGTATACTTCATTTCCTTAGACTACCTATTGAAGATCCATTTATGGAGGAGGACTTTGGTCATTTAGGTAATGAAATTGAGGTTTTGTACACTAAATGGTACTTACTCGGTCCTCGAAATGAAAATTTGATTTTACTACAGTGGAACCTGTCTAATCCGACATACCAACGGACCAGAGAAATGTGTCAGATTGTACAGGATATCAGAATACTCAGGTTTTATTTTAGTTAACAGAAATACTTTTGGACCATAAATTTTTGTTGGATGTCACAGAGTGTCGGATTACACAAGTTTTACTGTATATAGTTCTGAAAAATTTACTGGTCCGAACGAAGTTTTACTGGTCTTGAGCCTCAGGACCGGTGCTCATCAAGAGAACTGCTTACTTGGTATTTGTACATAGATACCAATGATATACTGAGATTTCCTAGTGAAATAAAAACCAGTATTCAACCCAGTGAAATGAAAACCAGTATTCCACCCAGTGAAATGAAGACGTTTATTTCACCACAACATCACAATCGAAAATGTCATTGAATATCTGACAATGAAAAACAAGCTCCTTTTTTAATCGTTTTATTGCCTTAGGGGCATTAGCTACGATTTTGACCGAAAAAATTATATGTTTTGGAAATTGGTAAATAGCTTTAAAATGATGAAATAAAGGTAAATATTTCACATTAAACAGCTTATCGAACCACTTTTCGTCTTTTGAGAACGAAAATTACCATCGATTAGTTATTTCCTTGCAAGCAAATAATTTGACCTTGCTTTTTCCGTATGCAACTGACCTTACTAGTGACGGGTAAAAATGAATAATTTGTATTTTGTCGCTTATTAACTGCAAACTTGCATGGTTCTTTGTCCGTAATTAACACCGACTAAAAGCAGATTCACAAAAAATAAGTAATAAGTGCATTGTTGTACTGATTTAATGACGATTCGACAAACTCCGTAAACAATGTCGATAATTAATAAGATGGCGTCCATCTCTTGATCGATCTCAAAACACGAGCAGTTGCACGATTTTTCCCCGATGCGCGTACATTTCATAACATTTATAAGTTACAGAAACACGTTTTATTAAGACATCAATCATATCTGATAGTTTTTACGGGTATCAAAAATTTACGATTTGTCAGATAATGCCACTTTAAACAAAGGTGTAAAATCTATGTAATAGATGACGTTTTGTATTCTAAATATAGAAAATAAATGTTTTTGAGCTTTAGTTAGGTCTTATTTTACATGCATTTTTAATTGTCTCAATTTGTAAGAGGTTTTTGTCTTTCTTTCAGGTCCATTGGCCTACCAGCCAGTGCCGTTCTCACAGAGTGGTAATCCTATCATGTCTACAGTGGCCTTCCTGGCTTCAGTGGTAGATCCTAGAATAGCTTCATCAGCTGCTAAAGCTGCTCTAGGTAACTAAGACGAAAGGGTTTTGTTAAAAAAACATTTAGTTTTACTTGATTGAAGACTTTATTGTTATGAATCTGACGGAAGTAACATATTTTTTTTCCAAAACTAGAAGAGACTTGAATTGTTCTTCTGTTTAAACTTCATCGGTGGTTGGTGTGATGTAATAGTTGTGCTCGCCTGCTGTAGATTGTGGGTTTGTCAGTTAAAGACTATACAATAGTTATTTGTTACTTCATCAGTGGTTGGTGTGATGTAATAGTTGTGCTCGCCTGCTGTAGATTGTGGGTTTGTCAGTTAAAGACTATACAATAGTTATTTGTTACTTCATCAGTGGTTGGTGTGATGTAATAGTTGTGCTCGCCTGCTGTAGATTGTGGGTTTGTCAGTTAAAGACTATACAATAGTTATTTGTTACTTCATCAGTGGTTGGTGTGATGTAATAGTTGTGCTCGCCTGCTGTAGATTGTGAGTTTGTCAGTTAAAGACTATACAATAGTTATTTGTTACTTCATCAATGGTTGGTGTGATATAATAGTTGTGCTCGCCTGCTGTACATTGTGGGTTTGTCAGTTAAAGACTATACAATAGTTATTTGTTACTTCATCAATGGTTGGTGTGATGTAATAGTTGTTCTCGCCTGCTGTAGATTGTGGGTTTGTCAGTTAAAGACTATACAATAGTTATTTGTTACTTCATCAGTGGTTGGTGTGATGTAATAGTTGTGCTCGCCTGCTGTAGATTGTGGGTTTGTCAGTTAAAGACTATACAATAGTTATTTGTTACTTCATCAGTGGTTGGTGTGATGTAATAGTTGTGCTCGCCTGCTGTAGATTGTGGGTTTGTCAGTTAAAGACTATACAATAGTTATTTGTTACTTCATCGGTGGTTGGTGTGATGTAATAGTTGTGCTCGCCTGCTGTAGATTGTGGGTTTGTCAGTTAAAGACTATACAATAGTTATTTGTTACTTCATCAGTGGTTGGTGTGATGTAATAGTTGTGCTTGCCTGCTGTAGATTGTGGGTTTGTCAGTTAAAGACTATACAATAGTTATTTGTTACTTCATCAGTGGTTGGTGTGATGTAATAGTTGTGCTCCCCTGCTGTAGATTGTGGGTTTGTCAGTTAAAGACTATACAATAGTTATTTGTTACTTCATCAGTGGTTGGTGTGATGTAATAGTTGTGCTCGCCTGCTGTAGATTGTGAGTTTGTCAGTTAAAGACTATACAATAGTTATTTGTTACTTCATCAGTGGTTGGTGTGATGTAATAGTTGTGCTCGCCTGCTGTAGATTGTGGGTTTGTCAGTTAAAGACTATACAATAGTTATTTGTTACTTCATCAGTGGTTGATGTGATGTAATAGTTGTGCTCGCCTGCTGTAGATTGTGGGTTTGTCAGTTAAAGACTATACAATAGTTATTTGTTACTTCATCAGTGGTTGGTGTGATGTAATAGTTGTGCTCGCCTGCTGTAGATTGTGGGTTTGTCAGTTAAAGACTATACAATAGTTATTTGTTACTTCATCAGTGGTTGGTGTGATGTAATAGTTGTGCTCGCCTGCTGTAGATTGTGGGTTTGTCAGTTAAAGACTATACAATAGTTATTTGTTACTTCATCAGTGGTTGGTGTGATGTAATAGTTGTGCTCCCCTGCTGTAGATTGTGAGTTTGTCAGTTAAAGACTATACAATAGTTATTTGTTACTTCATCAGTGGTTGGTGTGATGTAATAGTTGTGCTCGCCTGCTGTAGATTGTGGGTTTGTCAGTTAAAGACTATACAATAGTTATTTGTTACTTCATCAGTGGTTGGTGTGATGTAATAGTTGTGCTCGCCTGCTGTAGATTGTGGGTTTGTCAGTTAAAGACTATACAATAGTTATTTGTTACTTCATCAGTGGTTGGTGTGATGTAATAGTTGTGCTCGCCTGCTGTAGATTGTGGGTTTGTCAGTTAAAGACTATACAATAGTTATTTGTTACTTCATCAGTGGTTGGTGTGATGTAATAGTTGTGCTCGCCTGCTGTAGATTGTGGGTTTGTCAGTTAAAGACTATACAATAGTTATTTGTTACTTCATCAGTGGTTGGTGTGATGTAATAGTTGTGCTCGCCTGCTGTAGATTGTGGGTTTGTCAGTTAAAGACTATACAATAGTTATTTGTTACTTCATCAGTGGTTGGTGTGATGTAATAGTTGTGCTCGCCTGCTGTAGATTGTGGGTTTGTCAGTTAAAGACTATACAATAGTTATTTGTTACTTCATCAGTGGTTGGTGTGATGTAATAGTTGTGCTCGCCTGCTGTAGATTGTGGGTTTGTCAGTTAAAGACTATACAATAGTTATTTGTTACTTCATCGGTGGTTGGTGTGATGTAATAGTTGTGCTCGCCTGCTGTAGATTGTGGGTTTGTCAGTTAAAGACTATACAATAGTTATTTGTTACTTCATCGGTGGTTGGTGTGATGTAATAGTTGTGCTCGCCTGCTGTAGATTGTGGGTTTGTCAGTTAAAGACTATACAATAGTTATTTGTTACTTCATCAGTGGTTGGTGTGATGTAATAGTTGTGCTCGCCTGCTGTAGATTGTGGGTTTGTCAGTTAAAGACTATACAATAGTTATTTGTTACTTCATCAGTGGTTGGTGTGATGTAATAGTTGTGCTCGCCTGCTGTAGATTGTGGGTTTGTCAGTTAAAGACTATACAATAGTTATTTGTTACTTCATCAGTGGTTGGTGTGATGTAATAGTTGTGCTCGCCTGCTGTAGATTGTGGGTTTGTCAGTTAAAGACTATACAATAGTTATTTGTTACTTCATCAGTGGTTGGTGTGATGTAATAGTTGTGCTCGCCTGCTGTAGATTGTGGGTTTGTCAGTTAAAGACTATACAATAGTTATTTGTTACTTCATCAGTGGTTGGTGTGATGTAATAGTTGTGCTCGCCTGCTGTAGATTGTGGGTTTGTCAGTTAAAGACTATACAATAGTTATTTGTTACTTCATCAATGGTTGGTGTGATGTAATAGTTGTGCTCGCCTGCTGTAGATTGTGGGTTTGTCAGTTAAAGACTATACAATAGTTATTTGTTACTTCATCAGTGGTTGGTGTGATGTAATAGTTGTGCTCGCCTGCTGTAGATTGTGGGTTTGTCAGTTAAAGACTATACAATAGTTATTTGTTACTTCATCGGTGGTTGGTGTGATGTAATAGTTGTGCTCGCCTGCTGTAGATTGTGGGTTTGTCAGTTAAAGACTATACAATAGTTATTTGTTACTTCATCGGTGGTTGGTGTGATGTAATAGTTGTGCTCGCCTGCTGTAGATTGTGGGTTTGTCAGTTAAAGACTATACAATAGTTATTTGTTACTTCATCAGTGGTTGGTGTGATGTAATAGTTGTGCTCGCCTGCTGTAGATTGTGGGTTTGTCAGTTAAAGACTATACAATAGTTATTTGTTACTTCATCGGTGGTTGGTGTGATGTAATAGTTGTGCTCGCCTGCTGTAGATTGTGGGTTTGTCAGTTAAAGACTATACAATAGTTATTTGTTACTTCATCGGTGGTTGGTGTGATGTAATAGTTGTGCTCGCCTGCTGTAGATTGTGGGTTTGTCAGTTAAAGACTATACAATAGTTATTTGTTACTTCATCGGTGGTTGGTGTGATGTAATAGTTGTGCTCGCCTGCTGTAGATTGTGGGTTTGTCAGTTAAAGACTATACAATAGTTATTTGTTACTTCATCAGTGGTTGGTGTGATGTAATAGTTGTGCTCGCCTGCTGTAGATTGTGGGTTTGTCAGTTAAAGACTATACAATAGTTATTTGTTACTTCATCAGTGGTTGGTGTGATGTAATAGTTGTGCTCGCCTGCTGTAGATTGTGGGTTTGTCAGTTAAAGACTATACAATAGTTATTTGTTACTTCATCAGTGGTTGGTGTGATGTAATAGTTGTGCTCGCCTGCTGTAGATTGTGGGTTTGTCAGTTAAAGACTATACAATAGTTATTTGTTACTTCATCAGTGGTTGGTGTGATGTAATAGTTGTGCTCGCCTGCTGTAGATTGTGGGTTTGTCAGTTAAAGACTATACAATAGTTATTTGTTACTTCATCAGTGGTTGGTGTGATGTAATAGTTGTGCTCGCCTGCTGTAGATTGTGGGTTTGTCAGTTAAAGACTATACAATAGTTATTTGTTACTTCATCAGTGGTTGGTGTGATGTAATAGTTGTGCTCGCCTGCTGTAGATTGTGGGTTTGTCAGTTAAAGACTATACAATAGTTATTTGTTACTTCATCAGTGGTTGGTGTGATGTAATAGTTGTGCTCGCCTGCTGTAGATTGTGAGTTTGTCAGTTAAAGACTATACAATAGTTATTTGTTACTTCATCGGTGGTTGGTGTGATGTAATAGTTGTGCTCGCCTGCTGTAGATTGTGGGTTTGTCAGTTAAAGACTATACAATAGTTATTTGTTACTTCATCAGTGGTTGGTGTGATGTAATAGTTGTGCTCGCCTGCTGTAGATTGTGAGTTTGTCAGTTAAAGACTATACAATAGTTATTTGTTACTTCATCAGTGGTTGGTGTGATGTAATAGTTATGCTCCCCTGCTGTAGATTGTGGGTTTGTCAGTTAAAGACTATACAATAGTTATTTGTTACTTCATCAGTGGTTGGTGTGATGTAATAGTTGTGCTCGCCTGCTGTAGATTGTGAGTTTGTCAGTTAAAGACTATACAATAGTTATTTGTTACTTCATCAGTGGTTGGTGTGATGTAATAGTTGTGCTCGCCTGCTGTAGATTGTGGGTTTGTCAGTTAAAGACTATACAATAGTTATTTGTTACTTCATCAGTGGTTGGTGTGATGTAATAGTTGTGCTCGCCTGCTGTAGATTGTGGGTTTGTCAGTTAAAGACTATACAATAGTTATTTGTTACTTCATCAGTGGTTGGTGTGATGTAATAGTTGTGCTCGCCTGCTGTAGATTGTGGGTTTGTCAGTTAAAGACTATACAATAGTTATTTGTTACTTCATCAGTGGTTGGTGTGATGTAATAGTTGTGCTCGCCTGCTGTAGATTGTGGGTTTGTCAGTTAAAGACTATACAATAGTTATTTGTTACTTCATCGGTGGTTGGTATGATGTAATAGTTGTGCTCGCCTGCTGTAGATTGTGGGTTTGTCAGTTAAAGACTATACAATAGTTATTTGTTACTTCATCAGTGGTTGGTGTGATGTAATAGTTGTGCTCGCCTGCTGTAGATTGTGAGTTTGTCAGTTAAAGACTATACAATAGTTATTTGTTACTTCATCAGTGGTTGGTGTGATGTAATAGTTGTGCTCGCCTGCTGTAGATTGTGGGTTTGTCAGTTAAAGACTATACAATAGTTATTTGTTACTAGTTATTTGTTACTTCATCAGTGGTTGGTGTGATGTAATAGTTGTGCTCGCCTGCTGTAGATTGTGGGTTTGTCAGTTAAAGACTATACAATAGTTATTTGTTACTTCATCAGTGGTTGGTGTGATGTAATAGTTGTGCTCGCCTGCTGTAGATTGTGGGTTTGTCAGTTAAAGACTATACAATAGTTATTTGTTACTTCATCAGTGGTTGGTGTGATGTAATAGTTGTGCTCGCCTGCTGTAGATTGTGGGTTTGTCAGTTAAAGACTATACAATAGTTATTTGTTACTTCATCAGTGGTTGGTGTGATGTAATAGTTGTGCTCGCCTGCTGTAGATTGTGGGTTTGTCAGTTAAAGACTATACAATAGTTATTTGTTACTTCATCAGTGGTTGGTGTGATGTAATAGTTGTGCTCGCCTGCTGTAGATTGTGGGTTTGTCAGTTAAAGACTATACAATAGTTATTTGTTACTTCATCAGTGGTTGGTGTGATGTAATAGTTGTGCTCGCCTGCTGTAGATTGTGGGTTTGTCAGTTAAAGACTATACAATAGTTATTTGTTACTTCATCAGTGGTTGGTGTGATGTAATAGTTGTGCTCGCCTGCTGTAGATTGTGGGTTTGTCAGTTAAAGACTATACAATAGTTATTTGTTACTTCATCAGTGGTTGGTGTGATGTAATAGTTGTGCTCGCCTGCTGTAGATTGTGGGTTTGTCAGTTAAAGACTATACAATAGTTATTTGTTACTTCATCAGTGGTTGGTGTGATGTAATAGTTGTGCTCGCCTGCTGTAGATTGTGGGTTTGTCAGTTAAAGACTATACAATAGTTATTTGTTACTTCATCAGTGGTTGGTGTGATGTAATAGTTGTGCTCGCCTGCTGTAGATTGTGGGTTTGTCAGTTAAAGACTATACAATAGTTATTTGTTACTTCATCAGTGGTTGGTGTGATGTAATAGTTGTGCTCGCCTGCTGTAGATTGTGGGTTTGTCAGTTAAAGACTATACAATAGTTATTTGTTACTTCATCAGTGGTTGGTGTGATGTAATAGTTGTGCTCGCCTGCTGTAGATTGTGGGTTTGTCAGTTAAAGACTATACAATAGTTATTTGTTACTTCATCAGTGGTTGGTGTGATGTAATAGTTGTGCTCGCCTGCTGTAGATTGTGGGTTTGTCAGTTAAAGACTATACAATAGTTATTTGTTACTTCATCAGTGGTTGGTGTGATGTAATAGTTGTGCTCGCCTGCTGTAGATTGTGGGTTTGTCAGTTAAAGACTATACAATAGTTATTTGTTACTTCATCAGTGGTTGGTGTGATGTAATAGTTGTGCTCGCCTGCTGTAGATTGTGGGTTTGTCAGTTAAAGACTATACAATAGTTATTTGTTACTTCATCAGTGGTTGGTGTGATGTAATAGTTGTGCTCGCCTGCTGTAGATTGTGGGTTTGTCAGTTAAAGACTATACAATAGTTATTTGTTACTTCATCAGTGGTTGGTGTGATGTAATAGTTGTGCTCGCCTGCTGTAGATTGTGGGTTTGTCAGTTAAAGACTATACAATAGTTATTTGTTACTTCATCAGTGGTTGGTGTGATGTAATAGTTGTGCTCGCCTGCTGTAGATTGTGGGTTTGTCAGTTAAAGACTATACAATAGTTATTTGTTACTTCATCGGTGGTTGGTGTGATGTAATAGTTGTGCTCGCCTGCTGTAGATTGTGGGTTTGTCAGTTAAAGACTATACAATAGTTATTTGTTACTTCATCAGTGGTTGGTGTGATGTAATAGTTGTGCTCGCCTGCTGTAGATTGTGGGTTTGTCAGTTAAAGACTATACAATAGTTATTTGTTACTTCATCAGTGGTTGATGTGATGTAATAGTTGTGCTCGCCTGCTGTAGATTGTGGGTTTGTCAGTTAAAGACTATACAATAGTTATTTGTTACTTCATCAGTGGTTGGTGTGATGTAATAGTTGTGCTCGCCTGCTGTAGATTGTGAGTTTGTCAGTTAAAGACTATACAATAGTTATTTGTTACTTCATCGGTGGTTGGTGTGATGTAATAGTTGTGCTCGCCTGCTGTAGATTGTGGGTTTGTCAGTTAAAGACTATACAATAGTTATTTGTTACTTCATCAGTGGTTGGTGTGATGTAATAGTTGTGCTTGCCTGCTGTAGATTGTGGGTTTGTCAGTTAAAGACTATACAATAGTTATTTGTTACTTCATCAGTGGTTGGTGTGATGTAATAGTTGTGCTCGCCTGCTGTAGATTGTGGGTTTGTCAGTTAAAGACTATACAATAGTTATTTGTTACTTCATCAGTGGTTGGTGTGATGTAATAGTTGTGCTCGCCTGCTGTAGATTGTGGGTTTGTCAGTTAAAGACTATACAATAGTTATTTGTTACTTCATCAGTGGTTGGTGTGATGTAATAGTTGTGCTCGCCTGCTGTAGATTGTGAGTTTGAGTCTTGTCAGTTAAAGACTATACAATAGTTATTTGTTACTTCATCAGTGGTTGATGTGATGTAATAGTTGTGCTCGCCTGCTGTAGATTGTGGGTTTGTCAGTTAAAGACTATACAATAGTTATTTGTTACTTCATCAGTGGTTGGTGTGATGTAATAGTTGTGCTCGCCTGCTGTAGATTGTGAGTTTGTCAGTTAAAGACTATACAATAGTTATTTGTTACTTCATCAGTGGTTGGTGTGATGTAATAGTTGTGCTCGCCTGCTGTAGATTGTGGGTTTGTCAGTTAAAGACTATACAATAGTTATTTGTTACTTCATCAATGGTTGGTGTGATGTAATAGTTGTGCTCGCCTGCTGTAGATTGTGGGTTTGTCAGTTAAAGACTATACAATAGTTATTTGTTATTTCATCAGTGGTTGGTGTGATGTAATAGTTGTGCTCGCCTGCTGTAGATTGTGGGTTTGTCAGTTAAAGACTATACAATAGTTATTTGTTACTTCATCAGTGGTTGGTGTGATGTAATAGTTGTGCTCGCCTGCTGTAGATTGTGAGTTTGTCAGTTAAAGACTATACAATAGTTATTTGTTACTTCATCAGTGGTTGGTGTGATGTAATAGTTGTGCTCGCCTGCTGTAGATTGTGGGTTTGTCAGTTAAAGACTATACAATAGTTATTTGTTACTTCATCAGTGGTTGGTGTGATGTAATAGTTGTGCTCGCCTGCTGTAGATTGTGGGTTTGTCAGTTAAAGACTATACAATAGTTATTTGTTACTTCTCTACAGAATTAAGGAGTAAGAGCAAAGACTTGGTTGGCTCAGAATCAATGTGTCTGAGTGGAGCGACATGTCTACCCACGGATTGTTGTTTCAGTGAGCTAGCTCTAGAAAAATGCCAACTAAGCTGTTGGTCTAGTACAAAGTGGACCTCATCATCATCTCATTTAAATGAAACTTGTTTACATCATAGTATATCTGAAAAAATGGCTCATTTGGCATTAAACAACAACCACTCACCGTGTTGTTCTTTTCCAAATTTAAAAAGCACGAAGGCAAGAAAGACCTATATATTTTAGGGACCGTCGTGATTGTATAGTAATTGGATTTACAGCTACCTGTGTGATCAGTGCCTATCACGACAAACGTTGTGAGCTCGAACCCTGCCCATGGCGAGTTATACTCGATATAGCATTATGCAATAACGTTTGTCAGTGACTTGCGGCAGGTCGTTGGTTTTCTCCAGGTACTCTAGTTTCCTTCACCAATAAAACTGGCCGCCACGATATAACTTAAATATTGTTGAAAGTGGCTCTAAACACCATTACCACTCAAACCCCAATATATATATTATTCCCTTAAGGATCATGTAACATGTTTTATTTTAAAATTACAGAACAATTTTCCAAGATGAAGGATGAGGTACCCCCAGCTTTAGTAGATGCTCATGTTAAAACTGTAGAGGAGGCCGTTAAAAGAGGCAAAGAGGTTGATCAAAATTATGGTCTAGAAAAGAGTGGCATTGCTGGCACTGCTCCTGAGAAAGAAGAGGGTATGCTTTTGTTAAATAAAAATGATTTATTCTGTTTCAAGGAATAATCATTATGGTTTTCTAGCAAAAAAATACAACTTTTCCTAATATGGAGGACAAAGATGATATTTTTAAATTAAGATAAACTGAAATCATTCAAAAATATGTCCTGTCTCAAAATATAGCTGAAATATTACTAAAGTTGGCATTAAACACCAATCAATCAATCAAATTTGTTTAGCAATTTGAGATTGAATTGATCAGTAAGAAATAAGATAAAGATATGAAGTTACATTGACTGATACAGGTGTAGACAGGTAATGTTATTAAACCTGTGTACATTGACTGATACAGGTGTAGACAGGTAATGGTATTAAACCTGTGTACATTGACTGATACAGGTGTAGACAGGTAATGTTATTAAACCTGTGTAGATTGACTGATACAGGTGTAGACAGGTAATGTTATTAAGTCCACATTCCATATTCGATTCTAAAGTCTAAAGTTTTTACACCTGTTTTATCTCAGGTGCTCCAAAAGGGTAATCAGTTAGTCAACTTCAAAAATTATATTGAGACCAACATCAATTTTTCACTTCTTAGAATTAGAATTATTGTTTTTAAAATAAGTTGATCATGATTTATTATCATTTATCTTAAGAAGAGGGAGAAAAAGACAAGGAAGGTAAATCAGATGAAAAGAAAGAAGAAATTAAAGAGGAATCAAAAGACAAAGAAGAAAAAGAAAAGGTATTAAATATTGCTTATATACATTGTATATATACATGTTAGGCACTGTTAGGCCGAGGGGCCGTCATGATCGTGATCGTATGGAAGTTTGATTTACAATTGCCTATGCAATCAATGCCTACCACCACTAAACTTCCAATCCCACTCATGCCGAGTCGTGCTCGATACAACATTATGTGATCAAGTTTGTCAATGACCTGCGACAGGTCAGTGGTTTCCTCCACTAATAGAAATTGACTGCCACTGTATATCTGAAATATTGTTAAAAGTGGTGTTAAACACCAAGAGCCTAACCCCTATTTGGCCGAGTGGTAGAGGTCTTTTATTTCAGTCCGCAGGTCTAACACCACTGTTTAGGTGTTAGGCCTGCATGTGAGGTCTGTTTTGTTAATTAAGAAATTTAAGACGACAGAATAGAAACTACTTTAATGATATTTTATTAACTCTTTTGAACATTACCAGAAATTATTTTGGATCCTTTATAATGAAGTTAAAAGGTTGAAGCCCACCAAAAAATATTTTCCTGAAAAAATAAACATGTCTAAAAGATTTTTAGGATACTTTGGTTTTTTCACTGACATTTTGGATGTTACCACTTCTGAATCAGAATGAGATCTTGTCATATAATATATAATATCAGTAATTTTGACATTTTTAGCTCACCTTGACAAAGGCAATGTGAGCTTTTACCATCACTTGGCGTCCGTCGTCCGTTAACTTCTCACATCAGGTGAGCGATGCAGGCTCAGGCTCTAGTTCCTTTTGATCTCACCAAGTTGTCAACATCAACGAACTGACTGATACTGAATGTGACACATAATGACGTCCATAAAAACAACAGCGTCAGTTTTAAAGGTCTTGACAGACATTATCTTTAGTATCACAAATCTTCCTATCAGACTCGCTGTGATACTAGCGAAAATGTTTGTCTCGACCTCCGTTATTATGTATTTTGTGGACAGTTAAAGATTGATCTAATATTTTACTTCTGAATTTAAAGATAGAACAAATATTGATAATGATTTTATTCTCCTAAGACTTAGAGGCACTGTTATGGTTGTTATCGTATGGTAGTTGGATTTACAACTACCTATGCAATTAGTGCCTATCACCATTACAGTTGTGAGTTTGATCCCCGCTCAGGCAAGGTGTACTCGATACAACATTTTGTGATAAAGTTTGTCAGTGACTTGTAGCCGGTCAGTGTTTTTTTCCGGTTTCCTCCACCTATAAAACTGACCGCCACAATATAACTGAAATATTGTAGAAAGTGGTGTTAAACACCTTAAGCATTAGCTATGCAATCTTTCATGTTGATGGTTGGGAAACAATCTGCTTGTATTCCATATCTCCTGCAACTAAAACTTTTGAAAGGTTTTTTTTTTTTTGATAATTTAAGACTGAGGAATCCATGGAAACAGACCAGGAAAAAACAGAAGAAAAGAAATCAGAAAAAGAAGAGGAGGGAAAGAAAGAAGAAGAAAAGGAAGAAAAAGACGAGGTAACACATTTGTAATATAACATGTGTAATTTGATTGATTGGTGTTTAACACCAACTTTAGCAGTATTTGAGCTATATCATTGTGTTGTATATAATTTGAAATTGATTGTGATTTCCTCGATTGTGGTAGATGATTGTGATTTCCTCGATTGTGGTAGATGATTGTGATTTCCTCGATTGTGGTAGATGATTGTGATTTCCTCGATTGTGGTAGATGATTGTGATTTCCTCGATTGTGGTAGATGATTGTGATTTCCTCAATTGTGGTAGATGATTGTGATTTCCTCGATTGTGGTAGATGATTGTGATTTCCTCGATTGTGGTAGATGATTGTGATTTCCTCGATTGTGGTAGATGATTGTGGTAGATGGTTGTGGTAGATGATTGTGGTAGATGATTGTGATTTCCTCGATTGTGGTAGATGATTGTGGTAGATCATGGGTTTGAGCTGGATTGAGTCGACAATAAAATTGGTATTTGTTGCTTCTACCACTAAGCATGCAGCATTAAGATAAAAGAGCAAATACTGGTTGGCTCGGAATCAGGATATTGTGTCTGAGTGGGGCGACATGTCTATCTGTGGGCTGGTGTGTTAGTGAGCTATTACGATAAAAATCCAACTAAGCATGTTGGTCTAGTACAAAGTGGGCATCATTATCATCTCATTGAAAATTAACTTGTTCTCGCCATGATATAGCTGAAAAAAATCGCTCCCATTCTGTATTTAGTCAGCTAATTTTATTTTTTGTGTCAATTTTCAGACCAAAACAGACGAGGGAGACCAAGAGAAGAAAAAAGAGGATGAAGCAAAGACAGAAGGATCAGAGGAAGAAAAGAAAACAGATACCGGTAGTACTGATGTTGTTGCCTGGAAACCTGATGGAAATATTGCAACGGCTGCAGCATCTGCACTGTCTGCTGCAGCTGTCAAAGCTAAGGTTAGTTGCTTTGTATTAAGGGGGTATTCCCATTTATTTCTATTTTGGTTTCAGGGGATTTCCATTTTCAGTTTCATTGTTTTGATTTAGAAATAAAACGAGTTTGGTAAGTAATCTTTATTTAAGTCTGTTTGATTTGGACTTGAATAATGCATGGAGTAGTTTTTGGCAGTATTACGGATGGGTTGTCAGTGAGAACAGGCAGATACCTATATACTTATTATCAAGACGCTCTCAGTAACTTCAAATCTTGGTATATTCTGCTTAGTATATTACAGGGCGACTTTTTTTTTTATTAATGTATAATTGTATTGCATGTATATTTAAGAAATAAATCATGGAAGCCAAATGCGTTGGGAGTTTTAACATGGATTGGCAGATATTAGTATTTTATCCCGAGCCAGAAGCGAGGGGTAAAATTTACTAATATCCACCAATCCATGTTAAAGCTCAAAACACATTCTGGCTTCCATGATTTATTTCGATTCTGATATGTCTAAGAATACAAATACGGTAGTATTCTTTGATTGGAAGACGGTAATTTATACATACGCTTGCGGAAAATGTTGCCCACAATTTATGTAGCTCGAATAATACAACGCCCTCTATCGGCATTATTCGGGTCACAATTTATGCTGCCAATGGAAATGTCAGTCACATTCATCGGCGCATGTGCTATTGAGATAATACAAAGAAATAATTCTGGTTTTTTTTAACAAAGGGAAAGAGTGAGGTCATGTTAGAAAAATGCTTTTTTTTAATGTATTTAGTTAATAAAAGTTGTTTTGCAGAGAAAATAGGAGGTTACAGCAAGCAATCAAGCCTAATCCAAGTCTTGTCTCTTTATTTAGCCATTTATAATTGAATAGAAATGATTTAAGTTCAGACAATGTAAGAGGAAGATTTTGATAAAGTTTGTCAGTGACTTGGGGCAGGTTGGTGGTTTTCTCTGTGTACTACTGTCCTCCACAAATAAAACTGAACGCCATGATATAGCTGAACGCCATGATATAACTGAACGCCATGATATAACTGAACGCCATGATATAACTGAACGCCATGATATAACTGAACACCATGATATAGCTGAAATATTGTTGAAAGTGACGTTAAACACCGTAACCCACCCCTTCTATGTTTTTAATCATAAAATATAAATCTTAAATATTTTGTAGCATTTAGCAGCTGTTGAAGAAAGAAAGATAAAGAGTTTGGTAGCTTTATTAGTAGAAACACAGATGAAGAAGTTAGAGATTAAACTGAGACATTTTGAAGAATTAGAAACCATTATGGATAGAGAAAGGGATGCTGTAAGTGTTTTCATGTGATTTGAACAATAAAACTCACTTCCACGATATAACTGAAATATTGTTGAAAGTGGCTTTAGCACCGTAACCCTATGCCAATTGTATAGTCTTTGGTTTAACACGATAGGGGCTTGAACCCATGATCTACCCAGTATGGTAACCATTTAGGTGATGGTTAAGGAAATTTCTTCTTAATCATGTTAATTAAGTACCTCCTTTTGTTTATTTTATTATTAGAATAATGTTATTGACAGTTGTTTATTTATACTTTCAAAGCTTGAATACCAAAGACAGCAGTTATTACAAGAGAGACAGCAGTTTCACATGGAACAAATCAAGGCAGCTGAACATCGTGCTAGACAGATGGCTATGCAACAGTTAGTTACAGAACAAAGAAGTCAAAGTGCAGCTTCACCATTAGATCAACAAGGTAAAAAGGGGAGAGAACTCCAATTTATATCGTGCTTATATAGTTAAGAATTTAATTGTATGGCTCTTATAAGATTTATTTTAAAGCCATTAAGAATGAATATAGATGTATAGGAACATACAAGTAAATCTTTCTGAAACTCAGGTGAAAATTTAAGGTAAGAAGACTACTTTTGTTTCAATTCTTCAACTTATCGTCACTTGTATTTGTTTTTAATTTCTTTTTTTTGTAATGTATCGCCATGCACCTAATGTATTGAATGTTATTTTTCTAACAACTATCTAGCTAGTATTACTTGACATTTACTACTGGATGTTTAGCAACCAACAACCATCAATCTTAATTATTTTATATTTGCCGCTGAACAATTAGCAACTAGTAATCAATCAATCTTAATTATTATATATTTGCCACTGGACAATTAGCAACTAGTAATCAATCAATCTTAATTATTATATATTTGCTGCTGAACAATTAGCAACTAGTAATCAATCAATCTTAAGTACTTGTCTTGCATTTAACATTTAAGCTTAAAAACTTTTCACATCAAATGTATGGAGAGCAATCTGCACAAAAAACCACCAGCCCTAAGCCTTAGTTAGTTAGTATAGTAAAAATTGGTATGGGCAAGTGAAAAATTGCATAACATTTGCTTCATCAAATAGAAAAACTTATAAAATACCTGTCGGGTTAGTTTGTCAAAATGTTTTTGGCTGGCAGACTGGAAATATTAAATGTATAAACACAGTATACAGCTTATCTAGACTTTAATAGTTTTATCAGAGTTTTATTGACCTGCGGTTACTTGTATTTTAACACATTACTGTTATGATAGGTTCTCCTGCACCATCATCAACACCATCTGCCAGTCTAGCCGCTGTAGTCAATTATCCAATGACTGGATCACCAATGGCACCAATGCCACCTCCAGGACCTCAGGCACAACAGTCATCACAAGAATCTCCTGCTCCACCAACATCAGCTTCTCCTGCCCCCTTCCAACCATCTCAGACAGACCCCCCACCTGTGATCCCACCCCAGGCACAAAGTGTACCACTATCAGCAACACCTGGTTCAGCAGATTTACCGCCAGAAGGTTTGTTCATTTAAATTCATTTTTTCTAGCTTAAATGTAATTTACCATAATTTGCAGTAGGTAGTCCTTTATGTGATAAAGTTTGTCAGTGACTTGCCAAAGGCGATGGTTTTTTCTCCGGTTTCCTCCACCAATAAAACTGATTGCCACGATATAACTGAAATATTGTTGAAAGTGGCATTAAACTAACCCAGTAGGTAGTCTTTTATTTACAATAAAAATAAATATAATATAAAATAAATTTGTGTTACAAGTTTAATGGAATGAAAACAAGCGACCTCATTAGTTTTCAGTGTACACGTTTTTAATATTTACTGTGTTCAAAAGACATAAAATATCATGTGTAATTAGAAATAGCACAAATTGTTTCAAACAAGGGAGGTAATTATCCCCTCACCAACGAAGTTGCGAAGGGATATAGTAACGCTTCCGTCCGTCCTTCCGTAACATCCTTGTGAAAAGGATTTTGACCAAACTTTGTCCATACTTGGTCCTTAAGAGAATCTGGAACCCTATTGATTTTCAAGGTCAAAGGTCAAGGTCCCTGGGTCAAATTTATTACGCATAACATCCTTGTGAACACTCTAAAATCAGCATCCTTCAATGGATTTTGACCAAACTTGGTACATACTTAGTCCTTAGGCGAGTCTGGAACCCTGTTGATTTTCAAGGTCAACGGTCAAGCTTACGGTCTAATTTTTACCCTGTAACAACCTTGTGAACACTAGAATCAACATCCTTCAATGGATTTTGACCAAAGTTGGTACATACTTAGTTCTTAAGAGAATCTGGAACCCTGTTGATTTTTTAAGGTCAAAGGTCAAATTTTTAGGCGAGGGGATACGCCACGCTTTCCATTGCCCTTGTTATGTACCATATCAATCAAGCAAACAATTACAAGTTGATTCTGCTGCAATCTTTTTTAGATCAGCTGGGGGTTTTTTTATATGCTACACTTCCACTGACAAAACCCAATTAGAGGTCATGTTCAATGAAAATGCAGCTGGTATAATCTTGTTTGTGCTTTTTTTTTTGTTGCGTTACAAATGTAAAGCTTTCTGATTGGTTGATTTTATTTTTTTTAATGTATTCATATACAAAAGTTCATCTGGACTTGACCTCTATGGGGGAGCATAGTGTATAATAACAGTTGATTTTAATTAAGACTGTTGCCTTGTTTAATACACAGCCTTTTCAGAACCACCAATAAAACTGACTGCCACAATATAGCTTACTGACATACAACTGAAATATTGTTGTAAGTGGTGTTAGACACCCTAATCCACATGCATCAATAATATAAGATTATAATTAACATCTTAAATCACACATTTTTATACATATGTTACAGGTTTACAACCAAAGACAGAACAACTACAACAGTCAGAACCTATGTCCATTGATTCACAACCTCAGACATTGCAATCTTCTTGATGTTAGATTATCTCCCTTGAACATGTGACCAAGTCATGTGACCATAGTACACATAAACTTGTGACCAAAACATTAGCATTTATGAGAATTATCTTCAATGCATTTGAGTTTTTGTGTGTAGAATTCCAGACTTCATTTCATGATGTATATATGTGAGAAATAAAATGGATCTGAATATTTTTTTTATGAACTAAGCATATTTTTGTTTCATGAAGGATGAGAAAAATAAACAAGACACACATCTCAAGAATCATGTATAGATATGGATAGAAATGAAATGTTTTTGCAATATAACTGTAGACTGTTTCAGGCATTAACAATTTAAATATTTCTGAAAATTATTTTGAATGTACAGTTATAGGTCAGAAGTCTTTCTGCACTAGAATATTTCCCCATACATTTGATGTATCACCATAATTTATTTTTATTCTTGCCAAAGCATTTCTTACTCGATTTACATGAGATTTCCAGCATTAAAAACAAAAATGAATATGGTTTCTTCTTCTTACGAGTTTTATATAATTTTATTTTTATTTTCCCTTACAGCATGATTTAAGCACAAAGTTTTTATTTTTTACCAGAGTATTACTTTATAATAATAGAAAATTGTGATGTCAAGAATTTACATTTGAATGTTTGTAAATAAAAGCTCAAAAAACTATATAAAAATATTAAGATAAACTCTTTATTAATTCTGCTTTTTAAGATGAAAAAGAAAATAGGATATGAAATGACTTCAGGAGAATTTTTTGAAAATAGGTTGTTTTATATGAAATATATAGGGAACTATCTTAATATAGAAAGACTTTTGTGAATGTATAGTAGTCATAAGTTCATTTGTATGTATATTGGTGTATATAAAACTCCTGCTCATTTCTTCAAGTGTGGCATGCAAATATTACTATGGATGTTTTTCTTCAAGGTTTAGGTTTATGGTGTTTAATGCCACTTTCAACAATATTTCAATCATATCGTGGCAGTCAGTTTTATTGGTGGAGGAAACCAGAGTACCTGGAGAAAACCACTGACCTGTCATAAGTCACTGACAAACTTTATCACATAATGTTGCATTGAATACACCTCAACAATGGCTTCACAACTTAAGTATTGATAGGCTTTGATTGCATAGGTAGTTAGAAACCCAACTACCATGCGATCATGACCACAACGGCCCCCATGTTTTTTTTTATGATATAACTGAAATATTGTTGAAAGTTGCATTAAAACAGCATTACCCTAACCCTATAAGTGTTTTAAGTTTAATTATGAACAAATAATCTATGTGATATATACACTAAGTTAAACAAATTACTTGTAATATTTATTTGATGTATTTGTAGAAATGTACAAGAGTTTTATATTCAACAGTATTTAGTTATTGTCCAGTGTATAATTCATATATATTTTGGTGCTGAATCATAATTCATCATTTTATCATAAAAAGAAAAAGAATATTTGTTGTGTTTGATTTTATTGTCAACTTTTTGTTTGTTTTCTTTTTCTTTTCTATTTTTAGTCATTGATCACATCACTTCCTTTTCAATTTTTGTTTAACTATTGTTCAATTTAATATGTACACATTAAAGCAGATTTTAAGATATGACAACTCTGGGAGAACTCTGTGGCACTTTAAATATAGTATTCAGCATTCATATCAGTTTGTCAACAATTTTAAATCTGATTGTTAACAATTCTGCAGGAAGAGCAGCATATTTTTTTGTAGCCCTACAAATTAATTAAGAAAAAGGTTTTTCTTACATTTTATATTTCCAAATGTAATTTATTTACAATAAAGACGTAGATAATTTTGTATGTACAACACATTTCTGGATTAACTTGGGGGGGGTTTGCTAATAGTAATGCTATGTTTATGATATGTAATCTGTAAAACATGATCCTGCATACAGAATATAATAATGTTTAGCAAAGGGAAGCAACTAGACTTATTCCATTGTCCAGTAAGTAATTGTACATGTAATTATATAGGTCATTTTTTGTACACTTGACTCAGTTATATTCATTCTATAAGTTCCCCTTGAGCGAACATATTTGAAATTTAAGCATAAAGTCAGTGACCGTAAAAAAGAGACTTAAGTTCAAGTTTTGACTTTAGTCATGGGGTTATGTCCCTTGTTCAGAAAAATACCAATTTCATAGGTTTCCATTCAATAACTTAAGTTCCCCATAAACAAATTGTTTGATATTGATATGATATTGTTTTTTACCACAATACACAGGCCAAGTTTGAATTTGGATATTATTGTGTTACGGTACAAGAGTTTTGCACTTAATGACTTGAAAATATGGCAAATTTGTGAATTTCGTGCTCTATCTTCAGCTTACCTTGGTAATTTTTTTCATGCAATGTATTTGACCAAAATACACAGGTCAAGTTGAATGTTGCAGTAATGATTTTTACAGTTCCCAAGATATACCCTGTTTACTTTAACTGGTATAATATCTGTTTTCATTTTGTAAATTGATGTAGTACAGATAAAATGTGGAAAAAAAAGTACCAAAATAAAATTTGGTTAATTATTGAGTTTTCTGTAGTTTATTGCCATAATTATATACAAGTATCTAATTTGGTGTCTGTAGTTTAACACAGAATAACATGATATAGCATATAAATTGAACCAAAGAAGCAGAAATGTTCTTTGACTTAGAATTCCAGCAGATATTTTGCTAGAGACAAACGTTTTCCTATGATCAATTGATTTCCTCTTTATTTTGTGCAAAAGATTTTAAATAAAATGTGTCAAACTTGGTTCATAAAGCTAGAAATTTAAGGTTTTTTTAATGCCACAATATAGCTGAAATACTGCTAAAGTTGATGTTAAACACCAATCAATCAATCAATCAATCAATCATGAATGTTATTTTCACTGACAAACTTTATCACATAATGTTGTATAGAGTACACATCACAGGGTTCAAACTTACAACTTTAGTGGTGATAGGCACAGGTAGTTGTAAATCCAACTACCATATGATCATGACCTCCATGGTCACTCTTACAATAAGTAATGTTTCCTAGTTGATCATATACACAAAGAAAAATGTTAAGCACCCCCTGATATATTAAAACATAGTAAGTTACACTAAGTTTAGATTCTAATATTTATATTGATTATAACAAGAACAATGTTCCATTAGAAAGATGTGCTCACTCAGGTGTGACCATTATGTCTAATATCGACTAGTCATGCACGTGAACCATGCCTCTCGCGCATTACTCAAAATTCAGTATGATCACGCTTCTAATTTGGGTATTTAAGTCCGGTGTTCTAAAAAATGTATTCATTCTCAGTAAGCATGATATGAAGGCGAATATCAGAAGCACAAAGATGGCAAATAATCGGCATGCATACAACAGAGATGTCCTTCAAAGCTATTGGACGTCAGATGTGCTACCCCTATACTGTAGTCAGCCGACTGGTGAGAAAACACACACAAACTAACAATGTGAAAGACTTGCCAAGATCCAGCAGACCACGGGTAACATCTGATCGTGACGACAGGGCATTGCAGCGTTTGGTTAGACGGATGTCATTCGCAACCAGTCCCGTACTCAAACAACACTGGCTGCCCAATAGACGTCTGTCTACAAGAACAGTTAGAAACCGTCTGAAATCAGCGGGACTTAAGTCAAGGAGAGTCATTAAACGTCTACTGTTGGTAGACCGACATTGATGAGGGTTTGGAGACACAAAAATACATCCTATACCCCAAGGAACATCCAGCCAACTGTCCATTACGGTGGAGGCTCAGTAATGGTTTGGGGGTGTATCTCGCATGACTGCAAGCTGGATTTAGTCACCATACAAGGCAACTTATCTGGTGATCAGTACATCAGAGACGTCTTGCAACCAGTTGTTGCCCCCCATTTCGACAACCACCCACTAGCTACAAGGCCTGTGTATATGGATGACAACGCCAGGGCTCATCGTTCAAGAGCAGTAACCGCCTACCTCCAAAGCGAAGCCGTGACTTCTATGACTTGGCCAGCCATGAGCCCGGATTTGAATCCCATAGAGCATATTTGGGACATGTTAGGCCGTCGCATACAGGCTCGGGAACCTCCTGTGCAAAACATCCGTCAGTTGGAAGCAGCATTGCATCGGGAATGGCAGCAGCTATCACAACAGGACATCCGATGTCTAACTAGAAGGATGAGACGCAGGGTTGAGGCCGTCATCCAAGCACGTGGGGGTTACACCCGGTACTGAACTTTTAAACACTAGATGTCAAGTGATTCATAAGTGACGTTTTGAAAGTGAAATGACAATCTTATCGTGCTTTTTGAACTGAAGGTCAATACTTAAAATGGACATGTTTTACTGCAAAAACTGGCCTTGTGATATTGTGATTAAATATTCATTAAATTAACATTTTTCTTGAATTTTTTTTTGTGGTTTCTTAGTCCTAACGTACAGGTCACCATTGCGTTCTTGAGATTATCTGGTCAGTAATCTCGTGATACTTGTATCATTTGTCATTTCAAAAAAACATGGGGGTGCTTAACTTTTTTCTTTGTGTATATTAATGTGTAGAATGAGAGCAATTTTATCAGCCATATCATGGCGAGAACCAGTTACTTTTTAATGAAATGATATCACGGTGTATATCAATAACGGAACCTTCGGGATGAACATCGACGTTACGCGATTCTTGGGGAACAAGTAACGGATCGTTGGTAGATTTTTAAGGTAAGTTGAAAAACCGGTCTCTTTATTTTTACGATTTAATACGATCAAAGATGTCTAGGAATTGTATATTAAGTGTCGCGGAACTCAGCTATTATTACATTTGCCATGTCTACCAGATTTATCGCATCTGTTCATACGCAGAAGCGGCATTTATAAAAACGATTGCAGTTTTCACCGCATCAACATATTGAAAAGACGTTTTCATCACATAGTTTGTCTTATATCATCAATGTAACAGTATTCTGTTATTTGATTATTAGCTAGAGTATATCTGGGATGTTCATTTCAATGCCATGACAAATATGAAAACAAATTAATGTATAATAAAATCAATAATGATGAAAAAAATTCATCTCGGCAAAGCAACGGATCTTTATGATTGTGGAACTGCAACCTTCGGGATTGACAAAGGAAATATTAAAAGCAGGGGGGGGGGAGGGATAACAACCATACTTTTAACGGGGATGTACCACTGAAGGATTGATTGATTGATTGATTGAATGAGGTTTAACGCCACTTACAGCAGTATTTCAGCTATATCGTGGCGGTCTGAAGGATTGAAAACTGGCCCAAATTAATATTCCTAAACAGGTATATCATACACTATATTTGGCTACTTTTTTTTACTAGAAAAGGAGAAAAATTGCCCCCAAATTGATATAATTGTTTCATAAGCTTACAAAACTTGTTACCCTTTCATATTTGCACACCCCAGTATACCGTACACAATAGGAAGTTGCCCCCTTCCTTATCAGGAAGCACCTTATGCTTATTAAACCCCTTCATCGTTTTTGTAAGAAAAGTTTTAACTTATGAATAAACTCTTTATTTCTTAGTTAATGCAGGTTAATTACGGGTTTGTTTGTGGAAATATTTTTCCACAACATTTTACTTCCGCCTACAACATTTATATTTAGAATTAAATTAAAATGCAGAATGTAACTAAAATATCCTTTTTCTGACTTTTCACCCTTTGATATCCAGGAGGGGATATCGATAATATATATATATTGTCGAAATCACAGGGGCTTGTAGCCGCAAAGCCCTACCCCCCCCCCCCCCCTTTTTGAAAAAAACAACATTTTTCCCCTATTTATAGTTTTTTTTTGTTTTTTTTTTTACATTACAAGACGAAAATTCCCAAAAAGAAAGATATAATGAGAGGAGATATAAATTTAAATTTTTTATTTTTTTTCGGTAATATTCTTCTAAAATGTGAAAAAGACAATGAAAGGGAAAAATGATTTTTTTTTTCAAAAAGGGAAGGGGGTATAGGGCTTTGCAGCTACGAGCCTCCTTAAAGTGGTACCATACATCCATATCAAGTTGTTTCCAAAATAGAGATACAGTCATGGAACATAATTATTCGCCACCCTAGATTTTTTACTATATATTTCATATAAAACCACATTTTTTTTAAAAAAATATTTTAAAGCTTTTTTAAAGATTTTTATGAAATTTATTTCAAGACATGCAGAATTCAGAAAATAAAGGCAATCTGACGGAAAATCGTGCTAAATAAACAAATAATCTATAAATATTTCTGCTTCTTCTGGTGCAAAAATGATCAAAATCCGTTTAGAAATGACTTCACAATAATTTTTTTGAAAAAATGTGGTTTTATATGAAATATATAGCGTAAAATCGAGGGTGGCGAATAATGTGAAATACATTATGCAAAATTTTTTTAATATTGTCATATATATTATATTTCATTTGATGTAAAACCATACTTCACAAACTTGTCATACTGTTACATAATCAGTGTACATAATACATTGTGTATGGGCCCTAACCATTTATTATCAATGAGTTTGTGCTTATAAAGTATTTAGTATTTAGTATTATAGTCGTAAAGGGTCCGTTGCCTCCAAGTCGCGAAGGTCGCGGTGCCACATTTTAACACGTTTTCTATAAATCATAAAGGTGCCGTTACGAACCTTTTCCATTAGAAATCGAATTTAATGGGCTTTAATGGATTATTAACTGAAGACTGGGTTAGGAGTTGGTGCATTTAGGTTTCTTCTTTTAATACTTGTCAAAATTTGAGAGCTAAAAGGTGGAAAAAAGCAAATATTCATAAAAGATATGTCGAAATTTCACTTTACATTGACAGTCATCTCGTTGGAAAACGAGCGAAACGCATTTTCAGCAGACGTATGTGAATGGTTTTTGGTTTTGGATTGAATCATACATCAGAGAGTTCCGTGAGAGCAAAATATACGATATATTTACCTTCCTTCCTTGCAGCTATCAATTATTATGTGGCTTTCCCACTTGCTGACATCCTTTTCACCACAAAGGATCCGTTACTTGTTCCCCAAGAATCGCGTAACGTCGATGTTCATCCCGAAGGTTGCGTTATGGATATACACCGTGGATATTGAAGATAGCTTTGTTCTAGACCAAAAAAAACCAGTTGGATTTTTAGTGCTAGCACTCTAGAGAAAAAAAAACAGTCCACAGGTAGACAGTGTTGCTTCACTGGAACACATTATTCTGATTCTTACCAACCAGTCTTTACTACTTAGTGCAGCATGCTTGGGAGAAATGCCAAAAATACCAATTTTATAGTCTTTGGTTTGACCAGGTATCAAACCCACAATCTACAGAACGAGACCCTTACAAGACCAAGGTAGTTTTAATGCATACAAAAGTTGAACTTATTATCAAACATGGTCTTTTATTAACGCCGCTGACGTGGGTCCACACCCTAATACCCATCCCAGGTGTTAATGTTTGCCAACACCTACCTACCCATGTTTCATCACAATTAACAAACCTTGTATGGTTCTGTGACCTTCTTAGCCGAATACACCAAGGTCAGCCAAATGTGTTTCATGGTCAATTGGTGTAAACATTATTTCATTTCATAAATATATTGGTCAGTTTGTTGTATCTGTCCATAATGAACAATTTCTGAAATAGATTAATAGGTTCTTACACGAGTCCCTATTGAAGATCTGGGATTTCTTCCACGAGTGTTAGCAATTCCGTCTTTTCACGAGTGGAGCGTAGCGGAACGAGTGGAAAGACGCTGAATTTCTCTCACCAGTGGAAGAAATCCCAAATTTTCAATAAGGACGAGTGCAAGTACCTGTTTCTTCCGTTTCATCTTAAAAACAAAGCATGTCGATTTCATTCATTCCTTCGCATGTCAATGTCATGTTTACTACACAAAATATTACAACGCCACGTGCAATGCAGTAAATACACACTTATTTAAAACCGCATTAAATCTATTAGGGGAAATCAGTTAAAATTCAGGTAAAATTGATATTTGAAGCTTTTTTAGATCTACTAAGACGACAATTTATATTACTACAGCAGTCGTAGAAGCGGACTCCATTGATTATACTCGGCCGATTTGATTGGCTGACAATGCCATGTAAGACAAGGTCACGCGCAGCTGTCTTTATAGCTTGTCTTACATAGAAAGCGCATCAAAACGGAAGAACAAATAAACTGGTAGTAACACTATTAACATATCCTATACAGATTAATAATCCATGCAGAACAATTTTGTTTTATTATCACATTAGGTATTGTTTTTCAAGATGTGCAAAATTTTTAAATTGAGATTTTAATGAGCTCCAGAAAACAATTGAATTATTGTAATTTATTTCTTCTTTTCTTGACTTGATATTCAAAATATTCACATATGTGATGGTGTGAAATGAATTTGAATTTTGGTGTTTAACGCCACTTTCAGCAATATTTCAGCTATATCATGGCGACCAGTTTTAGTGGTGGAGGAAGCCGGAATACCCGGAGAGAACCACCGACCCTGGGCAAGCAACTGGTAAACTTAATCACTTGCGGCTGCGAGTCGAGTGCACCCTTTTTGTAGCTTACAAAGCTGGCCGCGAACCCACGCCGTATTGGTGATAGGCTTGTATGAGTTGTTAGATCCAACGACCTAACTCATTGAGCCACCCGGGGCCCCTGGTGTGAAATGAAAAGGAAATATTATAAACAGTAAGTTTTCTTTGTAAATATTCTTTACACCTTTCTGCGACATTTTGAATTCTATTCACTAAAATAGCAACAGTAAAAAGACTTTTACCTGTCCATTTCAATACCAGATTTTTCAAAGGGGGTTTTCAATGAAGATATTTTAAAAGGTTGAAACAGAAAGTGTAGTCTATGTACAAATGACAGAGAAAGATTACATTATCTTCCTCAAAGACTTGAATGCAAATGAAACATTAATTACAGAGGGTATAACTTTAGGAGACAGCACTATAGGATTGTGGTGTTTAACGCCACTTTCAACAATATTTTAGTTATATCGTGGCGGTTAGTTTTATTGGTGGAGGAAATCGGAGAAAACCACCGACCTGTCGCAAGTCACTGACAAAATTTATCACATAATGTTGTATCGAGTACACATCGCCATGAACGGGTTTCGAACTCACAACGTTAGTGGTGATAGACACTGATTGCATAGGTAATTTTATACCATATAGGGGATTGTAGCGGAGAAGTTGCATCATGTTTTCACATACATCATACACACGCCGGGTATTCGACTGCACGAAACCGGAGTTGGCACTAAGAACGCGGGCGTCGATAAAAAAAAATCAACAAACAGGGTAGGTATATGTAAACGTTCTTTTCTTAGACATAATAATATTCTGCAATGAAATAATTTCGTACAATAACTGTGCATACAATAAAGTATTCGCAGTCAAATTTTCATCGTGATAAAGTTAATAGTAAATCGGAAACACGATTGTTTTATCGACCTTTCTCAAATTTGTTTTGATTTTCGAAATTAGATTACTTATATTTTACTGCAGTGAATGCCATTTTAAAAACAAATAAGACCTTTCTCTTCTCAATAGCCTCCTACAACTTCTGTTAAAAATTCACTTTAAAACATGCACGCAAATTTCTCATAGCCAACGATTTATAAGCATAGGGTACATTAATTTGGCAACTAAGAACCGCGGATCAACTTGAAAGAATGACACTCGGAACGCCGGTTTTGGCCACTAGGAACACGCAGAGTATCATTTCCCAATACGATATAATATGTCGATTAATTCTATAATTCCACTAAAAATAAAACAATTATATATATATAAGTCCAATTGGCCAGCCTAAAACAGGACTAAGAATTTTATTAAAAATCAACAGTTCAACTTATTGATTTTTTTCTTCACACATTTACTTGTATATCATCTACCTACTCCGACAAATAATTTCAGAATGTTGACACTATTTTCCAAAAAGTTGTCCATTAGGTCTCTATATTAAATATGTGTACCAAATGTGGATATGTGCAGAGGGAGTTAGTATGCTTGTTGTTACCAACTTCCAGTGTAAACAATAACAACAACACCGGTGGTTTTATTTACATTTCACTGTCACGTGATTACCTAATTTGAATATGTCACCAGAACCCAGACCAGAACCCAAGCATGCATGAGATGTTCATTTCACTTTCACCAAGTGACAATTTTGATTCGGCTTCAAAATAATCAAAAACTTTTAGTATTAAATCCTGTTTTTCATCTGAAGTTTTGAGGGGCATGACTATCCTTTCTATTTAAGTATTGGTAGAGTTCTAAATAAGGGCAGATCATTTTTAATTTGTAAATATTAATTTATGAAAAGACAAAAAAAAATGCTGTTTTTTTCTACCTTTATTTTATATTTGTTCTTTTATATTTAAAAAAAAAATATTGATTACTTGTTTTTTTTTTATTATGCTTAAATAACATACATAAAACTTGTTTTCATTTTCTAAAAGTATACACAAAGCATGCAAAACATGGGCTATTTACATGGTACCATCGTGTTATCGGTTTTCGTGCTATTATCGATTTTCAGATATAGCGATTAACAGTGTTAACCCTTCATTCATATGACGATTGGAATTTTCAAAGAATGGCTAGTTAAATATTTCTTTGTTCATAAGATTGTTTTTAAAGCCATTCTTGTATTTTAATATACTCTCGATTACCTGGCAACTTTTGTTGTCAGTAAAATGGCGGTATCTGTTTCCGTGGCAAATAAAAATAAGGCCGATATACGGGATGGAAACGAATATAAAATCCCGAAATGGCTGGTTTTAAAATTTCATGGTTCTGGCCATCTACCAAATCAAACTACATCTAAATAAAATAACAGAATGTTTGAAAATGACCACTTTCAAAATTGTGTTTACTTTTGACGTTTTTTTAGTGCTGAAACCACAATGCACTGCAAAGTGACATGTATTTTATATAAGAAACAGGCACATTTCAGTCGGCTCTTTTGTTTACAAATACGATCAGTGACCCCATGATAGTTACATGACAGGAAGAGCAGGTGTCTGAGAGGCAGACGACATAGTTAAATTTTATATAGCCCTTCTGGATTTTTTTCCAGCTACTTTATAAATGAAGTACATTTTTGGCATTACAAAAAGTATGGTTCAGTAGGTAGGTTCACTGTTTTTGGTACTTACGTCTTTAAAAGTAAACTTGATCATTTGTTACAGATGTCAGCTTTCGTATTGTTTATGTTCCATAAATAGAAACCAGAAGACACGTCAAAAATAATGCGTGCGCTGTGGAAATCAAAATAACATGGATACCACGAAAACAGATGATGCACGAAAACACATACCGTGACGATATATCTGGTCAATACACATAGGCTTACTTTATAACCATGTTCTTCGAGTTCAAATACTGGGCTTTAGAAAACACCAAAACAAAAGTGATTTTATTTAGAATCTAAAGAAAAAAATTCAAATTCAAAGATTTGCATTTATACTTTTTACTTTTAAATTTCTAAAATAATTTCCAATAAAATGTAAAAAGTTAAACTTTGGATGAAAATCTTTGGGTTTGTTTATAGAATAACCTATTGTCACTTGAAAGTGAAATGAGCATCTCGTGCATGCTTGGGTTCTGGTGACATATTCCAATTAGGTAATCACATGACAGTGAAATGTAAATAAAACCACAGGTGTCGTTGTTATTGTTTACACTGGAAGTTGGTAACAACAAGCATACTAACTCCCTCTGCACATATCCACATTTGGTACAAATATTTAACATAGAGACCTAATGGACAACTTTTTGGAAAATAGTGTCAACATTCTGAAATTATTTGTCGGAGTAGGTAGATGATATACAAGTAAATGTGTGAAGAAAAAAATCAATAAGTTGAACTGTTGGTTTTTAATTCATTTTTTAGTCCTGTTTTAAGCTGGCCAATTGGACTTATACCATGCGATCACGACCACGACGACCTCTTGAACCCAAAGTAAACGTTATTCACAGAAGGTATATCTTTACGAGAAGTGTACAATTCTAGATGTTGAGAAAACCACTACAAATGTTACTATTAAAGATGCTTTTTATGAATTAGACAATTGTTATATTGCAACACAAATGTTAAAATATGGCGAAATTATCCCTGGATCTGTACGTAGAGGTTATATAAAAGACATACATGTTGAGAACGGCTCGAGATACCCACACATAATTAACTTCATCCCTACATTGCCGAACAAAACCAAATTTGGTTGCTTTGAAGTTCGTGTGTTTGCAGACAAATAATAGAACGGAGTGTATTCACTGTGGTTAAAAAAAACACCCCTCATACTCGTGTGGATAAAAAAAAAACACTTTTAGAAAAAAAGGGTGTTTTAACAGTAATGATACAGGTCACATCGCTAGGGATTGTCCGCATGATCTAATTGGTAAGAGTTCCATATGGCACCCTCATCCAAAAATGGTATATTTTGGCCATGTTGCTATACAGGTTAAATTAGCACTATAAAAGAATGTAATAGTGCCAATATTTAATACATATCATAAACATATACAAATACCATATGTTCGCATTTTAATCATCAAGTGGGTAGACTTTACAAATGTCATATAAGAAATGCTCAAACAAGTTATTTTTATATGAGTATAATGTCCTCCACATATATTCCATCAAGTGTTTGTCAAATGTCTTTGCTCTGGTATGAGTCGTAGGGAGCTGTCGTTTTATACACCACCATCTATTTTCAATAAGATTTGTGCATGCTCCTGTACTAGGATCCACAAAGTTCTCATTGTGATTTACAGTTTCATGTTTAAAACGCTTCAACTACAAAGATTTATCAAGTGTTTGATCATTACCAGGTATGACCTCAAATTTATTGGCATTTGTCATCAACTAATTGTAGCCGAGTGGTTAGTGCTGTTGGCTACAAATCTCAAGGTTTCGGGTTCGAGTCTCACCTGGCGTTTTTCAAGGTAAGGTTGGTAGGTACATAAGAAAATAGAAGTCTAAAAGTTGTGAGAAATAAGGTAATGGGATGATGAAAGAAATGAGGATGTCAAACTAGGTTGGGGGTACCAAAAAAGAATGGAGGTGTCAAAAGATATAAAGTTAAAAAAAATTGAGCTAAATTTTTTTTAACTTTTTTAATATTATCCCCCAAAAAGCCACGCCCCAATTTTTCTAATAGGCCCCTTAAAATAAACCCTTTTCAGAATCTTTTTTATCCGGGATTTAATTGTTTTTTAAGTGGGGGTGCCATATGGAACTCTTTCCATCTAATTTGGTCTTAGTGTAAAAAAAAGCGGCCACAAGAAACATAATTGTAAATTGTACAAAGTAAGACAAGCGAAACGCGACAATAAGAATTATGCACATGAGATAATTGAAGGTCAAAATTTGTAGGAACAAAACGCACAAGGAGAGACAAATATGAAACAAGAACACGGGACATAAGAACAGTTGCGTTCGTCATATTTTGCTTTGGTGCTTCAAACGGCAAGCGTCTTGATGATTTCTGAGAAAATCTCATTAATGCGTCAGTTTCTGGTCGCTCATTTAGTAATGTCGAGCAGGTTATTGATATAGCAGTAATTGAAATAGGTGAATTTGACAACGATGTACAAACTAACAAAGTAGTTATGTGTTTGGGGACGAACGATGTAGGCAGACACAAGCTCGTTAGCGATCAGAGGAATGTAGATGCCACTATGTAGCTATTTCAAAAGGTAAAGGATTTCTTTCCTAATGCTCAAATTGGTATATGCGGTATAATACCACGAACATGCACAAGAAAAAAATAACTATTTGAAAATAAATGAAACAGCAGCTACTGTCAACAAATTCATAAAAATGTTGTGTATGAAAGATCCCGTCCTTGAATACATTGACATCACAAGCAACTTCTATAAACAAGGAATCACATCGGCGGTATAATGGTTAACGTGCTCGCCTCGAGTGCTGTAGATCGTGGGTTCGAGTCCCAATCAGGCCAAACCAAAAACTATAAAATTGGTATTCGTTGCTTCTCCGCTAAGCATGCAGCATTAAGGAGAAAGAGCAACGACTGATTGGTTCGGAATCAGCGGACTGTTGTTTCAGTTAGCTAGCACTATGAAATTCCAACTAAGTGTGTTGTTCTAGTATAAAGCGAACATCATCATCATATCTTTGAAAATTAACTTGTTCTCGCCAGGATATAGCTGAAAAGTTGCTGAGTTGGAGTTCAATAACAATCACTCGCTCATTCCTGTTATAGATAATTGGCTAAAATGGCGCAGATTTCCATTCTGAGATAATCAAAGTACCTTTAGCATGGTCTTGTCTCATTTCGTGAATTGTCATTGCGAACTTACTATAGCGTGGCCACGAGATACTAACTGCAGTGTACTTAAATTAAAATGAATGTTAAGTAGTAATGGGGTAATCTGGATACATAACCATAATCATAACAAAAAAAGCATGGACAAAACGAAATTCGGCAAAAACCGGGAAGTGATACCAGTTGCTTAGAAAGGATTAGCATCTCCTGCCCCATTATATTAGCACCCGTCGTGATGTCCTGTCAAATCCAGAAGAAGAAGTCGGGGGACTAACAAAATTAGTATCAAGTGTTGTCGATAAACGGCAGCTATCTCCGCACTCAAAACTAGTGTGCAAGTTATCAAAAAGAAAGAATAATTTCTCTAATACATTGTTTTCTTCTTTATAAGGGTTATGTTCTTCTTTTTATCATCATTTACTTGTATGTATTACGATAGAGTATATGATACTCGGTATATTACAACCACTTTATACTCCTATTACAACCACTTTATGCTCCTATTACAACCACTTTATACTACTATTACAACCACTTTATGCTCCTATTACAACCACTTTATACTCCTATTACAACCACTTTATACTCCTATTACAACCACTTTATACTCCTATTACAACCACTTTATACTCCTATTACAACCACTTTATACTCCTATTACAACCACTTTATGCTCCTATTACAACCACTTTATACTCCTATTACAACCACTTTATACTCCTATTACAACCACTTTATACTCCTATTACAACCACTTTATGCTCCTATTACAACCACTTTATACTCCTATTACAACCACTTTATGCTCCTATTACAACCACTTTATACTCCTATTACAACCACTTTATGCTCCTATTACAACCACTTTATACTCCTATTACAACCACTTTATACTCCTATTACAACCACTTTATACTCCTATTACAACCACTTTATACTCCTATTACAACCACTTTATACTCCTATTACAACCACTTTATACTCCTATTACAACCACTTTATGCTCCTATTACAACCACTTTATGCTCCTATTACAACCACTTTATACTCCTATTACAACCACTTTATACTCCTATTACAACCACTTTATACTCCTATTACAACCACTTTATACTCCTATTACAACCACTTTATACTCCTATTACAACCACTTTATACTCCTATTACAACCACTTTATACTCCTATTACAACCACTTTATACTCCTATTACAACCACTTTATACTACTATTACAACCACTTTATACTACTATTACAACCACTTTATACTCCTATTACAACCACTTTATACTCCTATTACAACCACTTTATACTCCTATTACAACCACTTTATGTTCCTATTACAACCACTTTATACTCCTATTACAACCACTTTATACTCCTATTACAACCACTTTATACTCCTATTACAACCACTTTATACTCCTATTACAACCACTTTATACTCCTATTACAACCACTTTATACTCCTATTACAACCACTTTATACTCCTATTACAACCACTTTATACTCCTATTACAACCACTTTATGCTCCTATTACAACCACTTTATACTCCTATTACAACCACTTTATACTCCTATTACAACCACTTTATACTCCTATTACAACCACTTTATGCTCCTATTACAACCACTTTATACTCCTATTACAACCACTTTATACTCCTATTACAACCACTTTATACTCCTATTACAACCACTTTATGCTCCTATTACAACCACTTTATACTCCTATTACAACCACTTTATACTCCTATTACAACCACTTTATACTCCTATTACAACCACTTTATACTCCTATTACAACCACTTTATACTCCTATTACAACCACTTTATACTCCTATTACAACCACTTTATACTCCTATTACAACCACTTTATACTCCTATTACAACCACTTTATACTCCTATTACAACCACTTTATACTCCTATTACAACCACTTTATACTCCTATTACAACCACTTTATGCTCCTATTTCCTGAAACCTTTATTACCTCCATCATTTATTTTAACGATATTATGATATACAACAAGTTGCCTTTCAAACAACTTTTGTGACCCCTTTTACCCTTTTTTCTCCCAAATGTAAGGGTCTTTGCTATCGTAATTTATTTCTTCATCCATGCACTAGTTGTATGATCTACATTTGTATTACAAAGTACCTTTTAAACATTTAATAACCCCTTTTGACTCTTATTTCCCGTAATATCACCATCATTTATTTCTATGACCGAATAAAAGTTATGTGACAAATGTGATACATCACAACCCACTGTTTAAATAATCTTTAAAACTGACCCCTTTTTATCTCTTTTCTCTCATATGTAAGGATCTATTATATCGTGGTCACGCAATAGTATGTCGTGGCCACCCCTTAATATCTTTATGTATGTGCTTTAGTATCTCGTGGCCATGTGTTAGCATATCGTGGCAATGCGATGTTGAGGTCA
The DNA here is from genome assembly GCA_963383655.1 of Bathymodiolus septemdierum. Classification (NCBI taxonomy): domain Eukaryota; kingdom Metazoa; phylum Mollusca; class Bivalvia; order Mytilida; family Modiolidae; genus Bathymodiolus; species Bathymodiolus septemdierum. Next base: position 62,322,405 of record OY726529.1, read on the forward strand.
CTCGATAGTATGTCGTGGACCACGCGATAATATGTCTTGGCCATGCGATGGTATGTCGTGCACACGCGATAGTATGTCGTGACCACTCTTTAATATATAGTGACCACACTTTATTATATCGTGGGCACGACTTAGTTGTATTGTGACTACGACTTAGTTATATCGTGGCCACGAATTATCCATCTCGTGGCCACGCGTTAGTATCTCGCAGCCATGAGATAAATAACAATTTCCACATGTCCCTTCCATGCTTCCGTATATATATACATATAATAGCAGTACAGTAATAGTATTTTTGCTTATGTGTTTTTATTGTTTGTTTCATACGCCAGACCCGATTCGCACAATCAGAAGACTGGGGACGGGACAAGTAAAACATGCACTAAACAGGTAAAACACCGCACTCTAAAATAAGTATAATATGTCTTTAAAAAGGGGGGGGGGGCGGACCAGGTGATCCCTGCCTCCATTCATTTTCAACAAAGCCCATATTTTTCCACGTGGAAAACTAGAAATTGACGCTAGTTGATACACACTTTAAATACAGAAAGGTGTATATTGGGATTATGTGAAGAAGATTCGTTAAAATCAATCTAATTAAAATTCGATCTTTGATTGCTCCCGATTATGTGCGACAAAACAAAACCGGGAGCAATTAAATATAATAATCTTTACTGCAAATAAAACCCTTGCAGGTAAAGCAATACAATACAATACAACATTACAAAACATATATACATGAACAACATAAAGAAATGTCATATATTCATAGTTAAAGTTATACATTGACCAATGTGAACCTGATTTTCGCAATTCTAACGATTGCTTTTACTATAGTCAACAACACTGGGCAAAAACTCTTGATAAGGAATTAATATAATTTTTACTTGGGAAAAAAAGTCCAGTTGGTCGAAATTAGCATGATACTTTTTAATATTATTTATTAAAACGTTTCTAAGATTATTATTTATTTGGCATTGTAGAAAAAAATGTATCTCATCATCTAGTACTTTACAAGTTTTACAGAGTCTTTGATGTCTGGGAATTTTCTTGTATCTACCTAGTTCAATTTCTAATGGATGATCACTCGTTCTGAATTTAGTTAAAAGCTGTCGATTGTTAATTTTTTTTGTAAGTTTTAAATAGTCTTCTAGTTTAATGTCTGTTTTTAATTTACTATATAGAAACAGTTTTGAACTATCATCTAAGTGTGATATTTTTTCAAGTATTTTTTCTTCATATTTTTCTTTTATAGTTTTTTTAAACGTATTTTTAAAGAGGCATTAGCTATGATATTGACAAAAAAAAATATGTTTTGGAAATTGGTAAATAGCTTTAAAATGATGAAATAAAGGTAAATATTTCACATTAAACAGCTTATCGTACCACTTTCCGCCTTTTGAGAGCGAAAATTACCATCGATTTATTATTTCCTTGCAAGCAAATAATTTGACCTCGCTTTCTTCGTATGCAACTGACCTTACTAGTGACAGGTAAAAACGAATAATTTGTATTTTGTCACTTATTAACTGCAAACTTGCATGGTTCTTTGTCCGTAATTAACACCGACTAAAAGCAGATTCACAGAAAATAAGACATAAGTGCATTGTTGTACTGATTTAATGACGATTCGGCAAACTCCGTAAACAATGCCAATAATTAATAAGATGGCGTCCATTTCTTGATCGATCTTAAAACACGAGCCATTGCACCTTTTTCCCCCGATGCGCGCACATTTCATAGCATTTATAAGTTACAGAAACACGCTTTATTAAGGCATCAATCATATCTGATAATTTTTGTGGGTAACAAAAATTTACCATTTTGGCAGATAATGCCCCTTTAAATGTATCCTTGACAAGTGAAAAGGGTTTGTTAAAATCTTCAAAAATATTTTCATTACTTATATTTTTATTTAAGATCGAATTGTAATTAGATTGCGTTGAAATCCAATAACTGGTTTAAGAGCTACGGTAGCATCAATAATGATCTTTACATTTCGGTGGCACTAAATGGAACATGTTCAATTGGAAATGAGGAGTGATTTGTATACCTTTAACGTTAAAGTTCTTCAAAATCAGGCTATAAGCAACGAAGGTATCAACATCTCGTACAAAAAAAGAAAGAAAGAAACAAACAAAAGCAAAACATACAAATAAACCTAAACAAACAAACAAAATAAACAAAAAACAAACTGAATTAAAAAAAACGTAATCAAGATCAGTTCCAAAATCCAACAGGAAAATTGTAGAAATAAAAGCAAAATCGATTCCAAATGACTGCTCGATCTCTGGACTGACTATGGCATCCATTATAATTTGGATTAATTTGATATTCATGGATTTATGGTGAACAAATATCAGAATGTCATTGTTCAGGGTTACCTTTGTAATAAAATCAAACATGACATATAGACAAGTACATGAACACTGTATATCATATTCATTCGAAGGCTTTTTGGTTTTCAAATGTTTTGTGTTTAAAATAAGAGAGTACCCGACATGCAAGTCACTACATCCCTAGCCAGTGGCCAAGTGAGTGTTTTACCACTTGGCCATGGCCCGGTAAAACTGGGACTGTCGTCGGTCCGTCGTCTTTAACTTGCTCACATGTTTATTCTTCTCTTGCTAAACTACAATTTTATCTAGATCTGGTGGTGATTTTGTACTAGTCCCTTCCACTGGCATTGTGCATTCACATAAACAAACAGATCATAGGACAATTGTATAGCAAGACTCAGAAGTTGTTACAACATTAACAATTTGAACAGATTATTGAGGAAAATGTTTTTTTCATTGAATATTATATGAAAGAGGACAACAACTCCTGTAAAACGTATAATTTTAGAATCAAAGTCTGAAATGTGCAAATGGGTCTATTTCAAGAATTGTATGCGTGATTCCGATAGTAAATGTATACATATATTGCGTGTTCAACGTTCATTATACATATCATATTTCAAAGGTCTTTAACATGATGGTAAAAAAACAAATAAATTCAGAATAGTCAGTGTTGTAAGGTACAGTAGACATAGTGTATTCGTTTACTTGTAAAAATGTGGTTCGCCATTGTAATCGCTTTTCTGTCTGTCTGTGAATTTGCTGCTATTTGTAATGTAAGTCATGGTAAGTATTTTATCAGTAGAAATTAGAAAACAATAAGGATTTCACGTACATGGCGTCCTCTAATAGTTACAGTGTAATTTTCACTAGTTCTCGGCGATAGGTATTTGTATTTATTTAAGAAAATGATGCTCTTGGAAGGGTTGGGGTTATAGTGTTTAGAGCCATCTTCAACAATATTTCAGTTGTATAGTGGCGGTCAGTTTTATTAGTGGAGGAAACAGGAGTACCCTGAGAAAACCAGGTCCTGTCGCAAGTCACTTGACAAACTTTATCACACAATGTTGTATCGAGTACACCTCGCCATGAGTGGGATTCAAGCTCACAACTTTAAAAGTGGTGATAGGCACTGATTGCATATGTAGTCATAAAGCATACTACCATACGAGCACGACCACGACGACCCCTTCTCTTGGAAGGAATACGTGAGTGGGGGTTGCTGTTTAACGCAAATTCCTCATTTTTTTAAGGTATTTCATGGCGAGAGCAAGTTACATTCAATGATATGACGATGAGCCAACCGGTGTTTACTTTAACTATTTAATGTTGTGCGATTTGAGGAGCTATATTAAATACTAATTTAATTTTAACATTCGATTTCTGGATATGGAGTTACTCTTGCTAGATCGAGTACCATTTTACCCGTCACAGGGGAAATAACCCGTATAAAAACTAATAAGTGTAGAATCAAATCTGCAGATGAAGATCAAAGTATGATCAATGACCTTCATATTTTGGAGGAGTGTGGGGTGTCAACAAACAGATATTCAAAAGATGTTAATAAAATTGACAAATATGGTAAACGATTGTTAGATCTGTGTAACAGTAGAGAATCATTTTTGTTAATGGTCGTATTGGTAGTGATTTTGGCATAGGCAAATTAACATGTACTAAATCTGTAATAGATTATGCCATTGTGTCACCATTATTATTTAGATCAGTTATTGATTTTAATGTATTATCTTTTGATCAAATTCTAAGTGATATTCATATGCCAATTACTTTGAATTTATGTACAAATATTGGTAGAGTAGTGAGTAATTCTATTGCGGAGAATATAGACTTTACAAATGACACTAATATTGTAATCACTGGGAACAGTGAATCTAGTGTCAAACCGAGATGGTCCGCTGAACGCGCACATGTTTTCGTCGACAGTCTAAGCCAGGACAGAATTGATGAACTTTTAGATGATATTAGCAATATGTCTCACTTGTTGTTTGACAATAATGATATTGAAGTATATTTCAAATTGTATTTGCTACTTATTTTCAACTCGTCAAAATGTCTTAATTATAGAACGTATAAAACTGAATTTGGTTTTGAAAAGTATCTTGTTACTCTTCCATTTGATCTAGCAAATGTTTTATGTAAGTTTAGATGTGGCAGTCATAGATTACCAATTGAATGTGGCAGGTTTTTTGGCATTGATAGAGATGAACGCCTTTGTGATTTATGTGATCATAGTGAGTTAGGTGATGAATTTCATTATCTCTATAATTGTACTTTTTTGGCTGAGGAAAGAAAAACATATTTACCAAGAAATTTACTACAAGTCAAAAATGTCATTAGTTTTAATTCCTTAATGAACAGTGATGATAGATTTGTACTGATTGAGTTAGCAAAATATTGCAATATTGTAATGTCTATATTCAAATAGTCTTACTGCTTTTGATGCTAGTCACTTTTTCAATGTCTTCCTCATGTTGCGTCATTTATTGTAAATGTGTTACTTATTTGTACTCTCATGCCCCATGTGGGGCCTTTAGTGAAATAAAAAAGTCTCAAAGTCTCGAGAATGTACAAAGATCTATTGACCATTAACAGGACATATTAACTTCAAACTTTCATATATTGTTAATTGTTTTGCCTTTGTTTTGTTTTGTTATTTTGTTTATTTGTTTTTTGCTTGTTATTTGTTTGTTTGTTTTTTGCTTTTTTTCTGTACTCCATTCATAGTAAATTTGGGAATAAATACTATCTATACGACATTTTCTTTTGAATTCTAGATAACACGACTTGTATCACTGAAGACCTGCTGCAAATGTTGATGGGAATCAATACTAGGAAAGGTAAGTCATGCTTTTTTCTCTTCCTTTGTTATGGTTCAAAACAATAGCATTTATTAATGATATTAAGAACAGTGTAAGCTATTACTTATAGTTGTACTTTATTTTAACTCATATAACATGGTCAGTGAAATAACTAAAAAAAGAGAGGGGTGTTGCGATAATCTGGAAAAATTAAATGTACTTAAAGTTTTGTCCTGTGAATTAATAATAAACAAATGTTATAAAGATGTTTAGCCAGGCATGGGGCATTTAGTTGAAATAAAAAATATATATCAACAAAATTGATATCGATGGAAAATCTGGTCTGGTGTTTTAAGTTTATGAACGCAGCGTCCATGAGACATACATGTAGCTGTGTGATTTGTTTTCAGTATCCAAACAAGAAATGTGTGCATCACAAAATACGCCCGTCTATATAAATTATCAAACGGTATAATGGTAATGACCCCAAAATAAATAGGGTTCTTTCCCTTCCACAGGGGAATCATGTGGCCATGTTTGGTAAAGATCCATTATACAGAATTTAAAGTTATCGTGTGAAAACGATCCTGTTGTCAAAAATTATATTTATAGTAACGGTGACCTTGACCTTTGACCTAATGACCCCAAAATAAATAGGGTTCTTCCCCTTCCAAAGGGGAATCATGTGGCCAAGGTTGTTAAAGATCCAATATACAGAACTAAAGTTATCGTGCGGAAACGATCCTTTTGTCAAAAATTTTATTTATAGTAACGGTGACCTTGACCTTTGACCTAATGACCCCTAAATAAATAGTGTTCTTCCCCTTCAACAGGGGAATCATGGTGGTCAAGTTTGGTAAAGATCCAATATACAGAACTAAAGTTATGTGGAAACGACCCTGTTGTCAAAAATTATATTTATAGTAACAGTGACCTTGACCTAATGACCCCAAAATAAATAGGATTCTTCCCCTTCCACAGGGTAATCATGTGGTCAAGATTGGTAAAGATCCAATATACAGAACTAAAGTTATGTGGAAACGACCTTGTTGTCAAACATTCTATTTATAGTAACGGTGACCTTGATCTTTGATCTAATGACCCCAAAATAATTATGGGTCTTCCCCTTCCACAGGGGAATCATGTGGCCAAGTTTGGTAAAGATCAGATATACAGAACTAAAGTTATTGTGCGAAAACCCGTGTGGACTCCCGCCCGCCCGCCATACCCAATCACATAATACGGACCGTCTCGAGACGGGTGTATAAAAAGGAGATATACATGTAGCTGTGTGATGTGTTCTCAAGTTCTACAAGTTCTAGAAGAAATACATGTAGCTGTGTGATGCTGTGTATACTTGACACGTTTTAAAACGCACAATTTTCCATCATTTTAAGAATTATAACCCTAGCTTTTCCTATTTATATCCATGGTAATTTAAAAATCAATGCCAATAAAACTATATTATATTGTGCTTTATCGGTTAATTTTCAGATAGTCGTCTTCAACCCGCCTTCTTTGCATCTTTGGTAAAGAATCCTTACACCTTAACAGGCATTGACAGCGTGGTCAAATTTGAAGATGTCAAGATCAATAGAGGTCAAGGCTACAATTCATCAACTGGCGTTTTTACAGCACCACGGAAAGGGATGTACCATATTTCATGCCTACTTTTGGGACAAAACGGACATGTCCATTACCAACTGAACAAGAATGATGAACTTTATACCAAGGGATATTTAACTAAGGGGGTAGCTATATCTAGCACAATTAGCTCTCTCATGGAGATGAAGAAAGGGGATCGTGTGTTCATCAAACATAGGACTTCAGGTACTGAACAAATCAGTGGGAGTCACTACTCATCGTTTTCTGGATATTTTTTACAAGAATAAAAATATTGCCATGAATATAGTTTACCTTATTGTAAAGTATTATTTAGTGTCTAGGTCGAACCTATGAAATTAATCTCAGAGACCAATCATTTACATATCTGGAGGAGGATGTTCTTTGTTTTCTTGTTCGGACAGAATATTATTTAGTCTCTAGGTGAAACCTATGAAATTAATCTCAGGGACCAAATCATTTACATATCTGGAGGAGGATGTTCTTTGTTTTCTTGTTCGGACAGAATATTATTTAGTCTCTAGGTGAAACCTATGAAATTAATCTCAGGGACCAAAATCATTTACATATCTGGAGGAGGATGTTCTTTGTTTTCTTGTTCGGGCAGAATATTATTTCGTCTCTAGGTCGACGCGTATTTATTGTAATGAATAAAGGAAATAGTGGGATATTGAAGAATTATATTTTGTTTGTTAAACACGGAAGTAAAATATCTTTTTAAAAACAACCCCAGCACACCACAATAAGATAATTGTTGGTGTATATTGATTCTTAATTTCAATAGTTGACAGGGGCGGATCCAAGATTTCAAGTTAGGGGGGGGGGGGGGGGTCGCACTTAAAAAAATTGTGCCGAGCGGAGGGGGGCGCGAAAATGTTTGGGGTATTATGTCTGATAAATCACGATTTTACGCCAATAAAATCATATTTTTTTCCAATTTTAGGGGGGGGGGGGGGGGGGGGGGGGGGGTGCGCGCGCCCCTGGTTGGGTATCTGAATGGAGTATCTTACTTCGAAATAGTTCTGAAAAAGAAAATTGACTCGATTTAATTTACTCGGATTCGGTAAAATAAGAATTTATTTATAGGTAAATCTTGATAATGTGTCTTTAATAAGATGTGATGTGGAACATCCAGGTACCAAGGGGGAATGATTGTGATCCCAATTAACGGGTGCCAATAGTGGAACAGGAACTGCTTACCTTCCGGAGTTCACGCCGATTTTTAGTGGAGTTCATGTTACTCGATCTTTAGTTTTATGTGTAATGTTTTGAAGATCGTTGTTTGTCCTTTTGTCATTTTTCTTTTGACCACTGTGCTCTCTGTCCTTCCTCGATATACGGATTCTGATTACCCCTTTGGTATCTTCAAACTCTTCTCTGGCATCTTGTTGTTCCTGTCTCTAACGAGAGCATATATTTTCGCCAGGTTTTGTCGTAATCTCACTGTGTTTTTATAGTTTTATATACGAGCGGGGTAACTGGTTTTTGTTGTGTGTGGCGAGGTCATCTGTTATCACTGTTTATTTCCTTCATGTCTATTAAATTTGGCCATGTATATGACATTTCTTCACAAACATAACTTAAAAAGTACAAAAACCAACATATATCAGATCGGACTATATAACTTGTTTGTTTGTTTTTGTTATTTTTAAAGTTCTTTACAATTCCTAATAAGGTATAAATGATTTATTATTAATTACTGAAACATCTTCATGTGATAAAGATGTTCATATACTATAGGTAGTTCTCATTGGGTACTACGGTTTATTTAACATGTACTATAGGTAGCTCTCATTGGGTACTACGGTTTATTTAACATGTACTATAGGTAGCTCTCATTGGGTACTACGGTTTATTTAACATGTACTATAGGTAGCTCTCATTGGGTACTACGGTTTATTTAACATGTACTATAGGTAGCTCTCATTGGGTACTACGGTTTATTTAACATGTACTATAGGTAGCTCTCATTGGGTACTACGGTTTATTTAACATGTACTATAGGTAGCTCTCATTGGGTACTACGGTTTATTTAACATGTACTATAGGTAGCTCTCATTGGGTACTACGGTTTATTTAACATGTACTATAGGTAGCTCTCATTGGGTACTACGGTTTATTTAACATGTACTATAGGTAGCTCTCATTGGGTACTACGGTTTATTTAACATGTACTATAGGTAGCTCTCATTGGGTACTACGGTTTATTTAACATGTACTATAGGTAGCTCTCATTGGGTACTACGGTTTATTTAACATGTACTATAGGTAGCTCTCATTGGGTACTACAGTTTATTTAACATGTACTATAGGTAGCTCTCATTGGGTACTACGGTTTATTTAACATGTACTATACATTTGTAGGTAGCTCTCATTGGGTACTACGGTTTATTTAACATGTACTATACATTTGTAGGTAGCTCTCATTGGGTACTACGGTTTATTTAACATGTACTATAGGTAGCTCTCATTGGGTACTACGGTTTATTTAACATGTACTATAGGTAGCTCTCATTGGGTACTACGGTTTATTTAACATGTACTATAGGTAGCTCTCATTGGGTACTACGGTTTATTTAACATGTACTATAGGTAGCTCTCATTGGGTACTACGGTTTATTTAACATGTACTATAGGTAGCTCTCATTGGGTACTACGGTTTATTTAACATGTACTATAGGTAGCTCTCATTGGGTACTACGGTTTATTTAACATGTACTATAGGTAGCTCTCATTGGGTACTACGGTTTATTTAACATGTACTATACATTTGTAGGTAGCTCTCATTGGGTACTACGGTTTATTTAACATGTACTATAGGTAGCTCTCATTGGGTACTACGGTTTATTTAACATGTACTATAGGTAGCTCTCATTGGGTACTACGGTTTATTTAACATGTACTATACATTTGTAGGTAGCTCTCATTGGGTACTACGGTTTATTTAACATGTACTATAGGTAGCTCTCATTGGGTACTACGGTTTATTTAACATGTACTATAGGTAGCTCTCATTGGGTACTACGGTTTATTTAACATGTACTATAGGTAGCTCTCATTGGGTACTACGGTTTATTTAACATGTACTATACATTTGTAGGTAGCTCTCATTGGGTACTACGGTTTATTTAACATGTACTATAGGTAGCTCTCATTGGGTACTACGGTTTATTTAACATGTACTATACATTTGTAGGTAGCTCTCATTGGGTACTACGGTTTATTTAACATGTACTATAGGTAGTTCTCATTGGGTACTACGGTTTATTTAACATGTACTATAGGTAGCTCTCATTGGGTACTACGGTTTATTTAACATGTACTATACATTTGTAGGTAGCTCTCATTGGGTACTACGGTTTATTTAACATGTACTATAGGTAGCTCTCATTGGGTACTACGGTTTATTTAACATGTACTATACATTTGTAGGTAGCTCTCATTGGGTACTACGGTTTATTTAACATGTACTATAGGTAGCTCTCATTGGGTACTACGGTTTATTTAACATGTACTATACATTTGTAGGTAGCTCTCATTGGGTACTACGGTTTATTTAACATGTACTATAGGTAGTTCTCATTGGGTACTACGGTTTATTTAACATGTACTATAGGTAGCTCTCATTGGGTACTACGGTTTATTTAACATGTACTATACATTTGTAGGTAGCTCTCATTGGGTACTACGGTTTATTTAACATGTACTATAGGTAGCTCTCATTGGGTACTACGGTTTATTTAACATGTACTATAGGTAGCTCTCATTGGGTACTACGGTTTATTTAACATGTACTATAGGTAGCTCTCATTGGGTACTACGGTTTATTTAACATGTACTATACATTTGTAGGTAGCTCTCATTGGGTACTACGGTTTATTTAACATGTACTATAGGTAGCTCTCATTGGGTACTACGGTTTATTTAACATGTACTATAGGTAGCTCTCATTGGGTACTACGGTTTATTTAACATGTACTATACATTTGTAGGTAGCTCTCATTGGGTACTACGGTTTATTTAACATGTACTATAGGTAGCTCTCATTGGGTACTACGGTTTATTTAACATGTACTATAGGTAGCTCTCATTGGGTACTACGGTTTATTTAACATGTACTATAGGTAGCTCTCATTGGGTACTACGGTTTATTTAACATGTACTATAGGTAGCTCTCATTGGGTACTACGGTTTATTTAACATGTACTATACATTTGTAGGTAGCTCTCATTGGGTACTACGGTTTATTTAACATGTACTATAGGTAGCTCTCATTGGGTACTACGGTTTATTTAACATGTACTATAGGTAGCTCTCATTGGGTACTACGGTTTATTTAACATGTACTATACATTTGTAGGTAGCTCTCATTGGGTACTACGGTTTATTTAACATGTACTATAGGTAGCTCTCATTGGGTACTACGGTTTATTTAACATGTACTATAGGTAGCTCTCATTGGGTACTACGGTTTATTTAACATGTACTATAGGTAGCTCTCATTGGGTACTACGGTTTATTTAACATGTACTATACATTTGTAGGTAGCTCTCATTGGGTACTACGGTTTATTTAACATGTACTATAGGTAGCTCTCATTGGGTACTACGGTTTATTTAACATGTACTATAGGTAGCTCTCATTGGGTACTACGGTTTATTTAACATGTACTATACATTTGTAGGTAGCTCTCATTGGGTACTACGGTTTATTTAACATGTACTATAGGTAGCTCTCATTGGGTACTACGGTTTATTTAACATGTACTATAGGTAGCTCTCATTGGGTACTACGGTTTATTTAACATGTACTATAGGTAGCTCTCATTGGGTACTACGGTTTATTTAACATGTACTATAGGTAGCTCTCATTGGGTACTACGGTTTATTTAACATGTACTATAGGTAGCTCTCATTGGGTACTACGGTTTATTTAACATGTACTATAGGTAGCTTTCATTGGGTACTACGGTTTATTTAACATGTACTATAGGTAGCTCTCATTGGGTACTACGGTTTATTTAACATGTACTATAGGTAGCTCTCATTGGGTACTACGGTTTATTTAACATGTACTATAGGTAGCTCTCATTGGGTACTACGGTTTATTTAACATGTACTATAGGTAGCTCTCATTGGGTACTACGGTTTATTTAACATGTACTATAGGTAGCTCTCATTGGGTACTACGGTTTATTTAACATGTACTATAGGTAGCTCTCATTGGGTACTACGGTTTATTTAACATGTACTATACATTTGTAGGTAGCTCTCATTGGGTACTACGGTTTATTTAACATGTACTATAGGTAGCTTTCATTGGGTACTACGGTTTATTTAACATGTACTATAGGTAGCTCTCATTGGGTACTACGGTTTATTTAACATGTACTATAGGTAGCTCTCATTGGGTACTACGGTTTATTTAACATGTACTATAGGTAGCTCTCATTGGGTACTACGGTTTATTTAACATGTACTATAGGTAGCTCTCATTGGGTACTACGGTTTATTTAACATGTACTATAGGTAGCTCTCATTGGGTACTACGGTTTATTTAACATGTACTATACATTTGTAGGTAGCTCTCATTGGGTACTACGGTTTATTTAACATGTACTATAGGTAGCTTTCATTGGGTACTACGGTTTATTTAACATGTACTATAGGTAGCTCTCATTGGGTACTACGGTTTATTTAACATGTACTATAGGTAGCTCTCATTGGGTACTACGGTTTATTTAACATGTACTATAGGTAGCTCTCATTGGGTACTACGGTTTATTTAACATGTACTATAGGTAGCTCTCATTGGGTACTACGGTTTATTTAACATGTACTATAGGTAGCTCTCATTGGGTACTACGGTTTATTTAACATGTACTATAGGTAGCTCTCATTGGGTACTACGGTTTATTTAACATGTACTATACATTTGTAGGTAGCTCTCATTGGGTACTACGGTTTATTTAACATGTACTATAGGTAGCTCTCATTGGGTACTACGGTTTATTTAACATGTACTATAGGTAGCTCTCATTGGGTACTACGGTTTATTTAACATGTACTATAGGTAGCTCTCATTGGGTACTACGGTTTATTTAACATGTACTATACATTTGTAGGTAGCTCTCATTGGGTACTACGGTTTATTTAACATGTACTATAGGTAGCTCTCATTGGGTACTACGGTTTATTTAACATGTACTATAGGTAGCTCTCATTGGGTACTACGGTTTATTTAACATGTACTATAGGTAGCTCTCATTGGGTACTACGGTTTATTTAACATGTACTATAGGTAGCTCTCATTGGGTACTACGGTTTATTTAACATGTACTATAGGTAGCTCTCATTGGGTACTACGGTTTATTTAACATGTACTATAGGTAGCTCTCATTGGGTACTACGGTTTATTTAACATGTACTATAGGTAGCTCTCATTGGGTACTACGGTTTATTTAACATGTACTATAGGTAGCTCTCATTGGGTACTACGGTTTATTTAACATGTACTATAGGTAGCTCTCATTGGGTACTACGGTTTATTTAACATGTACTATATGGTAGCTCTCATTGGGTACTACGGTTTATTTAACATGTACTATACATTTGTAGGTAGCTCTCATTGGGTACTACGGTTTATTTAACATGTACTATAGGTAGCTCTCATTGGGTACTACGGTTTATTTAACATGTACTATAGGTAGCTCTCATTGGGTACTACGGTTTATTTAACATGTACTATAGGTAGCTCTCATTGGGTACTACGGTTTATTTAACATGTACTATAGGTAGCTCTCATTGGGTACTACGGTTTATTTAACATGTACTATAGGTAGCTCTCATTGGGTACTACGGTTTATTTAACATGTACTATAGGTAGCTCTCATTGGGTACTACGGTTTATTTAACATGTACTATAGGTAGCTCTCATTGGGTACTACGGTTTATTTAACATGTACTATAGGTAGCTCTCATTGGGTACTACGGTTTATTTAACATGTACTATACATTTGTAGGTAGCTCTCATTGGGTACTACGGTTTATTTAACATGTACTATAGGTAGCTCTCATTGGGTACTACGGTTTATTTAACATGTACTATAGGTAGCTCTCATTGGGTACTACGGTTTATTTAACATGTACTATAGGTAGCTCTCATTGGGTACTACGGTTTATTTAACATGTACTATAGGTAGCTCTCATTGGGTACTACGGTTTATTTAACATGTACTATAGGTAGCTCTCATTGGGTACTACGGTTTATTTAACATGTACTATAGGTAGCTCTCATTGGGTACTACGGTTTATTTAACATGTACTATAGGTAGCTCTCATTGGGTACTACGGTTTATTTAACATGTACTATAGGTAGCTCTCATTGGGTACTACGGTTTATTTAACATGTACTATAGGTAGCTCTCATTGGGTACTACGGTTTATTTAACATGTACTATAGGTAGCTCTCATTGGGTACTACGGTTTATTTAACATGTACTATAGGTAGCTCTCATTGGGTACTACGGTTTATTTAACATGTACTATAGGTAGCTCTCATTGGGTACTACGGTTTATTTAACAT